>WBMV01000963.1:481231-1081231 GCA_013396655.1 Campylorhamphus procurvoides | reverse complement strand
CTCAGTGGGGCAGATTAACTAGCAACTGTCAAAATATCATTTACAAGCTCTGTAGATTCTTGTTCTCCAAAGAGATGCTGTCAAGTAAAATAGACCTAAAATGTGTCAGGCTTTGATATTATTGTAACAAAATGGTCTCTTCCAAATTCCAAGTATTCCTCTCAGTAATGTGATGTGACATCTTTGTAGGAAAAGTCCAAAACATTTAGTGCTGCAATTTACCTGGGACTGGGTAACAAGGGACTGGAGACCGTACTGCAAAATAAGTATGAGCAAGGGAAATATCTGAAAATGTCAGATAGGTGGGAATTACAAATGAACAGCTAGATGGACTCATACATTTAGAGTTGAAGGAGGAGATGGTCTGAAGAGAACCAGTACAGAGGTAAAAGAGAGGAACGTATAAAGAGAGGGGTGGAAAGATTGGCTTAAAGAGGGAAACTAGCCTTCCATCTTTGAAGCCCATTAGAGAAAGCTGGATCTTTGTTTTCTGCAGCCACAAGGTCCATATAAATAATCCCAAACTGATCACTGGAGTCAATGATCACTTGCAAGACTGTAGTGAGTAATCTGCATCTTTATTCCTTGGACTAGCTAAAACAGCAAGATTAAATTGCCTTCCTGGTGTTTTTAATTAAAAGTCAGTTTGTGAGAGCAAGGTGAAATAGGAAGAGCTGATACTGATCCACAGTCTAGAAAGTTTGCAAGCCACTGTTCCAGAAACTTAAAGGGGAGGTTTTCAGTTAATGATCTCTCTGGGGCTTTAAGTAAAATGTCAGATATCATGGAACTCATCATAACACCGCAGGAATTGGTGGCACTGCTCTCTGGGGAATTTTTAGTCCACTGCAGAACCAGCATTTGCCTACAACTTTTTGTTACTAGTCCCGGCTGGACAATAATAGGCCCTCCCTTTCCCTACACTTTCTCTATATTTGCAAAGAGATATGCTTCATTACACAAGAAATAATACGCCTTCATAAATTACTAGTGAGCCACACGTGTAGTAAACCTAGGAAAAAGCAGTGATATTGCTGAAGTCTTCTAAGCAAGAAGTTTTGTAAACTGGGAAAATCTCTCTGCGGAGAAATGTCTTGGTTTCTCAAATGTGACAGAGGTCTGTATTGAGTGAGATGGATAAAATTGCAGTTAAAAAATGATGTAACTTTTCATAGAAACATAGAGTCACAGAATCATAGAATGGCTTGTGTTGGAAGGGATCTTAAAGATCATCTAACCCTCTGCTATGGGCAGGAACATCACCAGATCAAGGTGATCAAGGCCCCATCCGGCCTGGCATTGAACATTTCCAGGGATGTGGCATCCACAACTTCTCTGAGCAACCTGTTCCAGTGCCTCACCACCCTCACAGTAAATAATTCCTTCCTAATACGTGGTCTAGACCTGCTCTCAGTTTGAAGTCATTCTCCCCTCTCCTGTAACTACAGGCCCTTGTAATAGTCACTCTCCATCTTTCTTACAGGCTTCCATTCTTTTTTCTGACAGCATCCTTCCATTTACTAATTGTTTGCCAGCAAGTTTTATGTGAATAGGAAGCCTGAAAATAGTTCACATGAGTATTGAATTTGAACATCTGGTATAATCATGAATGTAACTGATATAATGAGCTTCTCTGCATTGAACATAGGCTGCATGGTAAGGAAAGGACTTTGAAGCAACTGCACCTGAATTAAATGGGTTTTGCAAAAGAGTAAATCTCCCTCCTAGTGTGCAGGGCCTAACTGCCACTAAAATTAATGACAATAAGCTCTCCTCATATAGAATAATTAGTGTCCTCAGAGTTTAAATTTTCAGGTACTGAGATGTTCAACTGAAGTGTGCCTAGCATTTGAAAATAATGTGCAAATTGCTTCATTGTTTGGTTACATTACGTCTGAAGGGGGAAAGAAAAAATTGTTCATGGCTAGATTAGCTTGTAATTGCCCCAAATGACTTATTTTTATACCATTCTAATTCTGGTTTTAGAGTTTATTAAGGATAGTTAGCTAGGTGTTTTCAAGCTTTAATTAAAGGGTGTTTGGTTTTTTTTTTAAAAAAGTCAAGTGGCATAGTCTATTTTTGCAGAAACAAGAGAGAGCAAGTTGTTAAAGAATGTGGTATAGGAACAATGTTACTTTTATCTACTAATGTCAGTCATAGTTGTTTGCACTCATCATAGCCATCTGAACACTATTTATGCTGGTGATCAGGTACTTAGAAACTGTCCATAAAGAAAAGAAAGTGTCCTCTGGGAACTCAAGGCAAAACCACTTTAGATATTGGGTGACTGACGTTCCTGACGTTGTTGTAAAGGGGGCTGAGAAGATGCCTCAAAGTGACCAAGGTGTACCTTAGTCTTACTTTTCTAGAGAGTTTCTTTGAAGATTCAATTGTAATTGTTTTCCCAGATGTCTTTGAACTGTGCACAGAGCACATCTAACTAAAACCTGTTCTCAGACTGTAGTTTTTATGGTAGAGTTTACAGAAGTCATGTGTGAGATCCATGGATCTATACCTGGGCAGTTACAGATGATAATGGCCTCAACTCATTCCGCCAGGAGCTGGCAACTACTGGAGAATACAGGGAGGGTCAGCTGTGACAGTTCATGCTGGAGATACAGGTTAACACTTCTCAAATTGCTCAGTGTCCCTCCACCTCAGAGGCCATTGAGCTTGCCATCTGCAGTGAGGACTGTGCCTTCCTTCCCACCACCTCACAGACCTGCTGCAGCCTTCCTACACACCTAAAGGGCTATGGGTTACTGACTGCCATCCCCACACACACACCCTGCCACTCAATGATCATAATGGGATCCTCAGACTCCAGCACAGAATTAAATTTCCTGTGGGTGGGCTGGAGCACCAAGTAGGGCCTTATAGGGTAAAAATGAATGAGGGTCCAGTGGTCCCATCTGGTTATAATAATAGAATTATATAATGGTTTGGGTTGGAAGGGCAGGGATGCCACCCACTGTATCCCTGAAGACCATCCGCACTATACTTGTGCAAAGACCATCTTCCTTACCAATGACAAGTGCCATTATTGCATAACTTAATCTGTTTTCTACAACATTAAAACACAATTCATGCCCTTCCAGATCCTCCAGAAACAATTTTCCTTGCTCATTTTCACCTGGCTGTACTGCTTCACAGTTCACCTATTTGAAAAAGAAGCAGGCTAGCTAGAGGCCAGGGATAATTTCTATTGTTTATATTTATAACTGTGAACTTTGTGTCTGTATTTCTCTCCACTCACATTTGTTCAGTCCCTCAAACTGAAAACTCTTTGAAGATGTATCTGTGTCTTGCAAGATGGCTTTTTTGACATTGAAAGTGCTCTGTAATGGGATTGATGAAAGAAAATTACCATAATATCCTTTATTTTGACAGGTTTTGATGCTTTTCTGGTTGCTGTTATCAAAAGGAGCATTATTTTCAAGTCAGGAAATCAGGACAATGGCTTTAGTAGAACTCAGATGTCAAGAAGGTTGGGGAGTGTGCTCTTTCTTTGTTTTCATGCACCTCACTATATCAATACATGAGCTAAAGTTCGAAAACCCTAAAAAATTCTGCTAGGGAGGTTAGACCAAAAGTCTGAAGGTAGACAAACATTACAGAAGTTCTCAGTTTTATGATCTATTTGTATACAAGTTTAGAAGAATCCATAGGAAATAAAAAACTATAGCAAAATTTCTGCTAGGAGGACCTACAGAAAGCCTGTACTCTGAATTTACAGGCAGGTTTTCTGTTTTTATTGTTTGATCATTTGTTTTTCAGATTTCTTCACTCTTGATAAAACCTACTGCTTATGCTGTTCAACTCAATGTGTCTCCCAGTATGTGAATTAGCAGACTGTCATTATTGTTAACTGTAATGTTATTACAGCATTATCTAATGAGAAGCACACAGTGCAAGTGTACATTAGTAGAATTGGTAAAAATTTTGAATTCTTCCTAATATCCTCAATAAATAGATGCATTCAGAGATGTGGGGTGTTAACTTTATTATCTGGCCACTATGGTCTGATGTGGGTCATAAAAGACTACAATTATCTTGTATCACCTGTGAAAACTTACTCTACTTTGGCTCCAGTGGTTGTTATTATGTATTAGTTTAAATGTAGTCACCAAGTAGCAGCTAAAAGTAAAAGGTACAGACCAGTACCAGTCAGAAGGAAAGTACTGTCCTAACTATCCAAGATAGGTGCCCTAGAAAAATAAAGTTAATTGCTTGTTTCTTCTGAGATATCTTTTGGTGAGTGTGTCCTTAAACTTCAGTGGATTTCTCATCAGCCAGTCACTTCTTGTTTTGAAAAGGTTGTCATTTTGATTTGGATCTAGTCTGGGTCCACTGAATGAAGTCTATCTTGTCACTGGGGCTGTTGCTAAACAGTATATAGCCCCTCTGCCTCAGCACAAAGAAATCAGATAAACCTCTTGGAAGTCTTTCAAATATCAATGTGAAGGTTTCCCCCACTTAGATATGTCTCATCTTCCTTCAACTGCTTCTCTGAGGCTGGCAGGTATCATTTTGCATCCCTCAGTGAAAATGCTGTAAAGTGAATATTGAGCTGTTTTCCAGCTGTGTTCGTTTAGGTAGGAATATTTTCTTCTACTTGCAGCACAGGCAGCTATTTGGGATTGTTGTCAGAGTTTTCTTTTGATATAGCTTCTTTGTATATAGTTCTTCTGTAAATGCTTTCAACATTCATTGTCTTTTTATCCTAAGATGTTTTTTAGCCTGCCTCAGAGAGGGATTTTGTAGATGAGTATCTGAACTACCAAACTTAAAAAGACTTGAGATGAGATGAGCAAACTTCTTTTTTTTTTAACTCAAACTACATTCATCAGCTTTGTCAATGAACTCTTAGCAAAAGTTTATGCAAAACTTGAAAAAGATTATTTTTTAAAATGCAGATTTCCTCCTCCCCAAAATTCTCCTCTATTTTTAATTTAATATTAAATGAAGTGCCTTTCTTTTATACTGTATAATACATATAAATCAAATATAATTAAAAGTAAATCATATTAGTTTTTTTATATAACAGATACTTGCTCGGAATCAAAAGAAACATTGATCTGAATTCAGAGTTATTTTAATCTTAGCGCACAAAAATATAAATATCTCAAACTTATGTTAGGTCAACACAAAGAATGTTTCTGACTTTGTTTAAAGCAGTTACCCAGTACTGAATAAACTGGACAGCCTGGGATCCATCAGATGTCTTTCTTTGACTTACTCTTCTTTTCTGCTAACCATTTTATCCACACGTTTGGAACTGACTATTAGTACCTTTAAATTATATGTGTTTAATGTCATATTGTTCATGGACTCTTATCAATAATTAATTAATTTAAAAGCCTGTGATAATTTAATACTCTGCTACACTGTTGCTATGTGTTGCATCTTCCTTATTTAAGGGTGTATTTCTGTCTTGGACTATGTTGTTAATTGCTTACTGTGAATGGTTAAGAGAATCACCACAGTGTGTAATAATGTTGATAAGACATTGTATACCTTAGGGAATCCTGCCTAATATCACAAACTTACCTCTCCTGTAGTCTTATTCTTTCACTTGGGATTGTTTGGGACGTTTCCATTTTGTCTTAAAATAGAGTGTAACGCAGCCTTTGTCTTCTGGTGTCTGCAAAAAATAGCAGGGCACCATTCTTGGACAGAACTTCTTGATAGTACTGCAATGTAATTATTGTCATATAGGCTTTAATATGATATACTAAATAGAATTTTTAAATAATGTTGTGAAATAATGGCATTCGGAGGTACTTCTCTGGAGTTTTTTAGCAGTAAAAAAGCTGTATTGTGTTCCTGCAGGGAAAATGGATAGTTGCCATCACTGTTTTTATGTATTGTGACCTGTTCCATTTGGAGTAGTTATTTTTTAAACTCTAATAGGTTCATCACCTACAGGTTACTTGCTTTTGTGAGACGCTGTGGTCCTTTTCATTTCCCCTCTTTTGCTGCCCCAGTAGCAGACATCTCTTGCTGTGAGTAGCCCCACTTAATAGCCTGAACTCACCAAGGAGAACAAAAAGGCAGAGGAGCTCTCCAATTGGGCTACAGTGTGACCCAGAAAATAGTCAAGCAGCCTTTCTAGGTAGGATAGTCTGAACCTCAGCTGAATCTGGGTCACAACCGCATTTCAATGGGGAAAAACACAGGCCTTATGTCCTCCACTTGTACAACTGCTCTGAGAAGGTTTTTAAGAGCTGGAATAGATGATGGAGAATCACTGCTCCTGAGCTACTGTAAAAACTTGAGTACATCCATGATGGTCTTTATTCCTGTTCTCAGAGAGCAGAAAGGTGGGCAGTTTGTAGCTATAACTTAGCATTACATTTAAAAAAAAAGAAAAAAGTTTAAATTTTGTCAGAGTCTAATTGGTAGAAAAGAATACAAATGAAGGAGTGATTTTTCACCAGGGCCTGTAGTGACAGGGCAAGGAGAAACAGTTATAAACTGAAAGAGAGCAGGTTTAGATTGGACATAAGGAAGAAATGTTTTAAGTTGAGATTAGTGAGGCACTGCCACAGGTTGCTGAGAGAAGTTATGGGTGCCCCATCCCTGAAAGTGTTCAAAGTCAGGTTGGATGGGACTTCAAGCAACTTGATCTGGTGAAAGGTGTCCCTACCCATAGCAGGATCATACTAGATCATCTTTAGAGATCCATTCCAACACATACTATTTAATTTTCAATTTTTTGGTAGGCAGAGGTTTCTATTTGCTTGGCCTCTTTTTCTCTTTTTATTTTTTTTCCTCTCCTTTTATTATAGTTTTTTGGCTTTTACAAAAAAAAAAAATTTAAAAATTCATTCTTTTATTTGCCCATTGGACTCATCAGTGCAATTTCTTGAGGGTAAATTTTTTCATGGAAGAATGATTGCATGCTTTTCAGAGCAATTTAATTTGATGTAACAATACTGTTACTGTTGCTAAATCTTCGAGAGTGATTCTGTAGAATATCCAAATTAAGCGCAGTAACCAATCCATGTCTGTATTTGAATAGTAGCTAACTGTACTTTATTTTGAATAATGCATTTGTACTATTTTAAAATTAGTAAAAATTATCTGAGTTCAAGGGAGATTTGTCCTACCAAAGATAAAACATTTTTATTGCTAATGAAATATTGTGACATTCTCTCTAAGTGCTAATATAATTTCACAAATGTGCTGACTCATCATGAGGAACAGGGGACTCTCTCTGTGGAAGGTCTAGTCAAGAGGCTCCTAACATTAAATGGATTTAATATATAATTTCCTGTAATTTGGAGTTTAACCGTATTCCTATTGTAGGTGGGCAGGAAAGAATTCTGTGATACCAAGCCTGAAATCATTTAATCAGGAATGTAAATCAGTTATGTGCTTCAGTTACCAAATGTTGATAGAATTGGCTATAGTAGATTGTTGTTTTTTAATTACAGCTGCTCTGTAATGTTGTTGTGTTACCAGGTTCCAAGAAGGAAAATAGTACAGTATGACAGTTTGCATTGCCAAATGACCACTACTACTGCCAAGCATAAATACTACCAGGAGCGGGTCCTTTTGTAGGATGGTATCCACATCCCTAATTAATGAATGCCACCCTTCCCTATATATGTTTATGTTTGGATAATTTATTTAAATAATGTTCCCACTACATGCTTTATAGCCTTCTGCCTTTTGCTACACAAATTTTAGCCTATATTGCAGACTGTGCAAGTCATTTAGCAAATGTAATTTTCATCCCTGCATACTAATCGATTTCTTCACAAACACCTGCTATCAGTTATGATAATAAAAATGCCATTCTAAATTGAAAAGGGGCCAAATGGAGCTTCCTAAGGAAATTACTTAAGTGTCTTTCAATGCCTTTAATGTAGTAATGTTCTTGTAGTGCCAACACGTTTTTTCAGCATTTGCATTTTCTATAATTTTACTCTATTACATTATTTTTCTGTCTAAATGGTTCCTCATAACCATTGCTACGAAGTAGTTCATCGTGAGGCCGGGGAGAAACTTCTATGTTTCCTTTCTCTTGGGACTAAACCCAGCAACTTTACATTGGGAAAATTCCTTAGTACAGACCTGATCGGAACATCTGGCCACTACGCTAGTAGAAATACTAAATGGCTGTATCAATTCCTATAACATCACTGGGAAAATGTTGTAGAGTTGGTTGGTGCCTTACCCTTGGACCACATGGCAGTTTCTTCCTAAAATATAAGCCTAAATTTAGCAACCAGATTGCAAGTAGCATTTGAATTATCTAGGGTCACTTTATGGTTTCTTCCATCCCAGGAAATAACTTCCCAGCAACAGTCTTTGCCAGAACCTAATCATTTTCAGCTCTGCTGGGTCTTGTCTCAGTTCTGAAATGTCTCACTGGCTTTCAGCTGTATTGTCATCTCCCCAGACAATGTCCTTTGTATTATTTGTAAGGAAACAATCCATTTTACTGATTTCTTCACATTTTTATTTTCCCTTAGCTCTAGCCGCTCAAGCATATGCACTAAAGGAAGAGAACGATAGTCTTCGGTGGCAGCTGGATGCTTATAGGAATGAAGTGGAGCTCCTGAAACAGGAGAAAGGACAGCTCTTCCGAACAGAAGAAAGCCTTACAAAGGACCAGCAGCTGCAGTTCCTACAGCAGACAATGCAAGGCATGCAGCAGGTATTGCTAAGGAAGAGAAGAACAGGTCTTCTGTTTTAGGAAAGTGGTACTATGGGTCTGTGCTGTACTCAAGACTATTATTCTTTTCGGAGTCAAAAATCTTAGGTACTTTAGATGGGGAAAAGGGGGAAGGATTTGGGGACATAATTAGGGATAGTCATTTTAGGAATTCACAAACTGTAAACCCACTGATCATTCAAGAAAACTCCTTATGCATTTGCTACTTAGGAGGAAATTACTCTGTTGCTCTCATCACTTAATCCAGTCAGCCCTAGTTTTGCACAAAAGTTAAAAAGTTTGTCCAGTGTATCTTATTCAATGTTCTGTGGTGTCTTCATTTGCATTCATCTGTGTCTTTTTTTCTGCTCTTATTTGGGGATCACTGAGGCATCTCCAGCTTGTCCAGACTACCCTCCCGCTAACTTGCAAATGGCTAGCAACATAAGTGCTGGCTCCTGAGCTTTTACCATTCATGCTGACCTATGGATGTAACCTTTTCATTCAGCCAGTTTTTTAAGTGGTTTAGTGCAGCAAAAAAGCTTTTTCTCTGACACCAGTCAGTGAGAAACTGCAATGTGTCCCTGCAGGGGCAAGGGGTGTCAGTTTATCGTAAGTATTAGCCCTTACTTTAGTGTGCTCCTGATGTTGTGCTTGAGCAAGTCTTGGCAAGCACATTCAGACTGTTCCCACTGCTTTGTCTGACACATCCACTAACACGTGAGCAGCTCTTATTCAACATGCATGTGCATAGCAATTTCCCTGCTCAGTCACTTTAGTTCAGCTGATACAGGACAAAACACAAGGGTGGTGGCTCACAACACTGGGTTATGGTCCCATCTAGAATGGGGTTTCTTGAGATGGCACTACAGAGGTTAATTTTGCTTCCTTCTTCTATGCCTGAAGCATTTCATGCACTCCTCTGTCACTCCCAGTTATTAGATTCCAGAAGGGGACAAGCTGTACCCCCTTCTGACGGTACTAAGCTGCTTTTGTGTGACAAAACCCAGGAGATATTCATTGGCATGTGAGCTGCCTGGTTGGGTTTGGAATTGTTTGGCTATCATGGTACCCATTGAATCCAGCAAGTCTGCAAATCCCATCTAACACTAAATAGCAGAGCACAGGACAACCCTACACATAGATTTATATGAACATAAGCCCTTTTAAGCCTGCAGAGTTTTACAAAATTAGAGTGATTTATTGTATAGTGGAATAATTCTAAACAAAATATTTTAAAAATAGAAAATAAATAATTTATAATTCAGGAATACAATCTTTCCCAATCTTTGGAATTGAGTCAGAAATACTTGACTGTGCTATATCTCATTCTGGTGATAAATCTCAATTAAAATTAGTGAAAAGTGGGCATAAAATACTACTAAATAAAAGTGTTAGAGCCCTAGCACCCATTTTGCATTATTATAATTGCTTACCTGAAATCTTGGATGAAGGATAATCAAGTCTGTAGAATATAAAAAGATTTCTATTGAACCTCAAGCAAATGCTAATAATGCAAATCAATAACAGAGTGACTGACTTATCTCTCTGTTCAGCTAGCCATGGACACTGTAGTCCCTATTCCTCTGAGAGCTTCTATGTTCGTGACAGTTCTGCTGTGAGGTTCTCAGTTTTTCTAGTTTGCCATCTCAGGGTCAGACTTACTTACTCCCAATGGGATATAATTAGAGATGGCCCAAGGAGCTGGAGAAGACACTGCAGATAATCCAGTCTGACAATATGCTGAGGAGAGCAGCAACACAGAAGCACGGGAGGTGGAGTACAGAATATTTGGTGGGAAATTCTCAGTCAGTTAAGCAGCTGGATGATGGTTTTGGATTTCAGTAATTAGCCATAGTCACGACATCCCGTAACCTTTGTGATTTTCATGCAGTTCATGCATGAATATTTAGAAATAAACCTTTGATTTAGGTGGACTCAGTTTTACCTCAGCTTGGGTTTGTCAATGTTGAGAGATGACAACCTTAGCTGAAATCCATCAGTATAGCAGGTGCTCAGCATCTATGGAAATCAGTCTCACTATGAAATATTAAATATATATCCGGGACTTGAGTGTAAATAATTTAACAGGAAGACCTGTATTCCCTTTTATCCTTTTGTATATATTAAAATTAATTTCAAACAAGGTAAACTGAATGCCACTGAATTCCTGAGCCCTTCATATATGTCAGTATTAGAAAATATGTTTCTCCTTGTTCTTTTCTCTCTATTCTCCCACACTTTTTCATACACTTCTTCTAACTCTTAAAACTAGGGAACAAGTGATTTGAGCTGCAGCCTGAAAAGTAGATTTATCTGAAAAAAAGCAGATGAATTTTCAGAATCAAGACATTTTTTGGTAAAGGTATTTGGTGCCACTGCTAAACAATAGCAAATAACACAACACCAATGTATTTTTAATGTACTTGTACCATCTGCATGTTTTTCAGGATTCTTCCCTATATTTTCAGGACTGATTAAATGAATGTTTATCTTCTCTTCCGTCACTCCCACTGATCCAAAGTAGCATCAGCAAAATCACACAGCTGTTCGCTTATGAAGTATACCTTATGGGCAGTAGTAGCAACCTCATTATTTACTGTGTCTAAAAAAAGAAAATCCTTTGAACTAATGACATTGAACTTATGGAGGTTTTAGTCAACTTCCTCCATAAAACTGTGTCACAGTTTAATTTCATACCCACTGTGAGATCTCAAACAAATGGAAATAATGTCTTGTATCCATGGTAACAAATGAGATACACTTTACCTGATTTTGAGATGGAAATTGAATTAACTTGTCACTGCTGCATAGGTGGTATTGTCTTCAATTTATTTCTATATGAGAACACACATACCAAGAAGATCACTTTTTGAATGGCTCTTTTTCCAGCCGTGTTTGGTATTCTCTAACAAAGTCTGTGATCACAAGAAAGGATGTTTTATTTGTAACTATTTTTGCAACACTTCACAGCACAGCTGTAAGAATTTTTTAATCTTGTCTCTCAGTCTGAAATGTTTTACTAGATACATGACTATAGGTAATGTAGAAAATATCACCTAGCAGTGTTGCTTAATGCTTGCAATAATAAGGCTCAGTTTTCAGTGGGTATATAATTTCTCCAAATTTTAACCATTTAGTTTAGCATATTCCACGTGCAATAGCAAGCCAAATTCTTTCGAAAAAAATTCCCAACAAAATCTTTCAGCCAACAAAATCAAAGAACAAAGCGGGAGAAATATACTTTTATTATATATTGTCCATCAAATATAATTCTTGAGGAAATGCACTTGCTACCTTTATGCTTTGAAACAAGAGCTCAGAATTTGACAGCAAGTCTCTATTGAATTAATGATGTGGTTTTCAGATCCTTTATAAAATCTGTCTGAAATTGATAATGTTAGCAAGCCTTTGAAAAATGTCAGTTTGCCACATAGGAGTTGACACTCATTAGCATATGTCCAAGTAAATTTTAAATTTTTACTGGTCTTCCAGGGTTTTCATGAGCCACTTCCATAGCACAGTCATCAGTGTAATGTTTTAAGCCTCAAATTAGTCCGAAGTCTGCAAAGCACACCTTTAGCATAGGTCTCTTCATTTAACAAGTTAGCTCTACTGTTTTTGTCAGGCTTAACTGGCAAAGGTAGGGGGCTGTGCTTGCATAGCTGATTCCTGAGCTGGTATGTTTGCCAATAGACTGGTAGTTCTGCATGGTGCTTCATTGCATCATGTAAATGTATGATAATGTTCTTTCCTCTCATAACTCCCTGATGATGATGGGCTGAATTTAAGCTCCCGCAGGCAAGAGTGTCATCCATAAATCCCCATTTAAATCATGGTTCCATCTACGCTATCTCCAGAAAATGTGCACAAGTGCCTACAGTTCTTCTATTGCACATGCTGGTGTGTATCTGGGACATTTAAGAGGCATCTTGTTGACCCCATCACCTAAGGGGCCTGATTCATTGGCTGAGCCTGGGATCATATGCCTAACACACAGTGACAGCACAAGCTACCATTTGTTGTCAGTGATGCATTAAAGCCTAGCCACGAGCTTATTGTATGAGCAGCGGATGCACAGCAGCACCTCTCTTAAAATTAGTGCTCGAGGTGGAAAGAAAGAACCAATGGAACCATTGTAGATGATAGGTGTAGGGCTGACATAAAGGCTGATACACTGCTGTGGGTGCCATCGGCTTGGTTAGCTCAGCACATCTCGGCAGGAGACTAAACATACTCTGTCCCTGTTAATGACCCACAGGAGTATCACTCTGATGCAGTGTGATAAATCCAATTTTGTCTTCTTTTTTCTCCCCAAACAATTCCAATTTCACTTGAATCTCAATGCAGATTGCAATTCTGAACACTCAGAAGCCAGGAACTGCCGGAACTATTGCCTGTGCGCATTTTGCTTTGTGTACCTCAGAGACCCTTCCCTGTTCGGTGCTGCAGGCAGAGAATACACAGTTAATCATCACCTATTCAATACCTTCCTGTCCTTGCTGTTCAATATGCAACTCAAGGTCTTTCTGCAAAGGCCACATTGCTCCTGACATTTTCTACCTACTGAGAACTAACTTTTGCTGTTTACTAATCATTTAACATGTAAAATAAATAGCACATGCACCTGAGACTTATACACCTTTTTTAAAGGGCTCTGATAAATGCCAAAGAACTAGCAATCATAAAACCACAGAATCATTTGGGTTGGAAAGGACCTTTAAGATCATCAAGTCCAACCATTAACCCAGTACTGCCCAGTCCACCACTAAACCATGTACCGAAGCACCACATCTACACATCTTTTAAATATCTTCAGGGATGGTGACTCCATCACTTCCCTGGGCAGCATATTCCAATGCTTGACAACCCTTTTGGTGGAAACATTTTTTCTAATATCCAACCTAAACCTCATTTCAGGCTTGCAGTGTTCAGGGTAGGACAGTTTGGTCTGTGATATGCTTCACTGTTTTCATTGGGAGGGTGAGAAGAGCTGCTGGAGCACATTGCAGCACCCTCCTTATACTCACTACTCCCTCAAAGGAGGAAGGTCAGGTTACAAACTTGGTGATGAGGACTGTTTCCACACAGTTTCCACAGTATCGTCACTGGGAGACAGATTAGGATTTTTTTGTCTAAGACTGTTTTGTATAAGTGAGATAGTGCAAGAGTCATCTATCACCTTTTTGAGCAAGACCATGTATCCTAAAATACAGTAACTGTTCTACTCAAAAGCTGGAGGTAGCTAGTGTTGGCCTCACTGTGCTGCCTTTGAAATGAATTGGATTTCTAACAATCCCAGCCACTGGAGCAGAGCGAGTCCGTTTTCAGATGTCCTCGCAAACCTAGCAGAATTTTTTTTCCACAAGCGAAGATGGCATTGCTCAGGTCTTTCCTGCACTTCTTCCATAGCTTTTTCCTCATGCATGTAAAAGAATAACTGACTATTCCCTTGGTCCACACTCTTTCCGTGGGAGCAGGGACAAAAAGCACGTTTCTGTGCAGGAGGTTGCAACAGATAGTAGAGTAGGGCATCTTGAAGATTTTTTTCATCAATCTCTTAACCAATCTACTAGCTATTAAGTTCCAATAAGCCTCAGCTGGCATTAAGGTCTGCAGCTCTCAGATCTTTCACACATGTTGTTAACAGTCACAGCCATTCCTTTCTATCACATACAAACTTTCTGAAATGTCAGAAGTCACAGACACAGATGCTGTTGGCTGAAAATTGCTGAATCTGGTACTGTGTAAGTGCCATGACCATTATAAGAATCATTTACCTTTAAGTATACAGGTTCTAGTAGCAGTTTAGCACTGAAATTAACATCATTGTTGAATAGATAGAGCATGTTATGGCTATATTTATTAGTATAGCCTAAGTGCAGAGGAGATTTGTAGTCTTTTTACTCCATCTACACCTTGCTTACCTATTCAGCACATAACCCACACAATGTACTTGCAGACAACTATAAACTGATTCTCCTCCAAATGCAGTTTTAAAGAAGAGTAAATATAGGAGATTAAAAAAAAATTATCTCTTGTATTTGTGTTTTACCTGCTGAATAAACAGGCCAGAATAAATAAATTGGAGATGTTTTTAATTACTACTCTTGCAGAAATGGCCCTGGAGTAGTAATGGCAATACTGATAACCTTATAGGGAATGGATACAAGCTAAGTGCAAGGGACTGGACCCAATGTCCAGATGTTCACTTCCAGGCCTGTCTCTTCTCTCACACAGTGGCTGATATTTGAAAACTGTTTAAGAAATATCTCCCAAGAGAGAGAAATGTTCCCATAAGTGTTATCATTGTTCTCTTGTGCTTTTCAGGGCTTTGTACAGTACTGTCCATGTTTAAACTTCCAGAAAACACTTACTCTTTCTGATTATATTAACAAAAAAACACAAGAGCAGCTGGCAATTAAGTGCTATTTATTTACCACATCTCAGACATGCCAAATGGCTTCTATTCTCTGTTTAACAACCTTTCTTTATTGAAAATAGTGTTTGATTTCCCACTTCTGCGACCACCACTTCAATAATACTAGGGAAGTGTAATAAGGGCCCACAGATACTTTAAGCACCTTATACCCGACAGCTGTTCTAGTGCTAAGATGGAGGAGGGTAGCATCTTTTTTCCTGCTAATTCTGGTAAAGCTAAACTGAGATTGGCAGGAAGAATAAACCCTTCATAGAAAAATAATTGGGGGCACACATTTCACTTAAAATATGAAAGAAATCAACTAATATCTTCTTTAACATGCTTGTGTAGTCTAGTGGTGGTGAAAGCAAAATTTCATAAGTTTTACAGTCCAGTGATCTTACATGAATTTTTTAAAAGATCCTAAATACTAGCATTGGCTTGCTGATTAGAGTTTCCAAATGTGTTTGATGCTATCAGTACTAGGAACTCTGTTTCCATTACTAGGAATTCTGTTTCCGTGGAAATTACACTGGGTAAATTGATTCTCTTCCATAACATCATTTTTCTAATTAAATTTTTATTATTCTTCAAAGCAAACAAAATATTTTTCTTGAATAGGAAATCAAAATTTAAAAGATCTAATTTTTTTTCTTGAGAAAAAGCATGTTGTATCATGCTCATTTGTAGTCATGTGAAAGAAGAGATGGGATCATACAGTTCAAGTACTTTTAACTGGTGAGGAGGTATCCAAGTACAGGTGAAAGGGTGAGAAAGATGAATGGATGACCATGTCCTCTTTTAACTGTGCATCATACCAGGTGCCTTGTAGGACAGATATGAGGGCAGAGGGAACAGGATGCTCATCTGAGATCAGCCTCCTTTCTTTGATCAGTATCAGAGAAAACTGTAACCCCACCTATCTGCTCACCTATTGCCAGTAAAGTCAAGGGCTATGTAATATTCCAATCAACTCATTTAGAAAAGGGTAGGGGGGAGCTTTATTGGTGAGGTGGAATGGGCTTTGGTCAGACTTCTGCCCTCCACGGGCCGCCATGAAAATCAAAGACCTTGTGCAATTTGCTGTGAAAGACAACAGCGAGGGATCTGTGATGCTAGCACTAAGTGTTTATTAGTCAATTGGGACAATTTAAATTCTAAGAGGAGATATTAATTCTGTAAGGTTCCTAAGGACTTGGTCTTTTCCTCATTTGCTGCAAAAGTCCATGGCTGACTGAAGAAAACTTGTCTTTCTTGAGGGGTAAGAAATATACTTGAAAATTACTTGGCAGAAGAAAGCCGTAGACTGTCTCTTAGGCCATTCATGGTCTCCTTTTGTCTGCTGCCCAACGCTTAACACTGCTTCTTGTAGTTGGTGTGCCTGAATTGCTATGCTTCATAGAAACAAAAGAGAGTGAGGGCCAATTTTCTGACATCTGTTAGGTGTTCTCTAGAATCCTAGCCAAACTGAAGTCAGAAGGTACATCTAGATGTTCTGTGTACCTCTGCTCAAAACAGGGGCATCTCTGCAGTTGTCTCAGTTTTGCTCAGGACCTCATCCAGCTGTGGTCTCATACCCCCAAGGATGGAGAGTCCACAGCATCTCTGAGCTGTTGTTCAAGTGACTGGGCACTCTTGCTGTGGAATGTGTTCTTATATGTAATAACGTTTCAATTTTTGCTCAACCCTCATTCAGGAAAAGGCCAACTCCACCATCTCTGTAACCTCCCTTTAGATAGGTTCAGTGTGTCTGTGCCCATCTGTCTGTTTTCTCATTTGGCATATTTCTTAGGACACAGGCCTGCTGCAACTACTCTGAGTACTGTGAAGCTGTAGGACCTCTGCAGTCAACCTAATAGCAGGGGAAGGGAAGCAGGGCAAACATCTCCCTAAGGAAGGACCTGGACACAGTTCTTTAGTGTCACCATACGCGCTTATCCATCAGGTGTGTGTCCAGCTCCCTGGCCCCCTCCAAGGCAGTTAACCTTTGAAGCTAACACGTTCAGCATCGTTTTTGCCTCTGGCCAAAGAACCAGGAAAAATCACTTTGCAGGTGAATGCCCATCAAGCAGGGGCTTGAATCCATTCAAATAATGCCCTCCACACAGCCAGAGACACAGCCAGTCCCTGAGAGGTGGTAGGGGTGAGAAACACTGCACTATAACACTATGTTTCTTTTTATCCCTTAAAAAAAATAATCTACAATCATACTCTTTATTTTAATAATGCCTTCCTGCAATGTGGCTGACTTCCTTGGGGGCTCATTTCTAAAGCTTCTTTGACTTGTCTTTCACGTTCCCCTGTTTCCTTGGTGATTTGTCAGGCCTCATCAGCGTCTTGTTGCTAATGCATATTTGCTCAGCTGGGAAGTCACTTTCTCATTATTCAAGCCTGCCATGTGCTGGCCATTTGTGATATGAAATCTTGTCTCTCTTTCAAAAAGAGTAAAACATTCTTCCAGACGGTCCATCGGAGTACTGGGAGAGGGACTTGTATTTTTATTTTGCAATTGGTTGATTTCATTTTAATTCATTATTTCTTTTCCTTCTACCTAAGGAAGATTCTGAAAAGGAACATTTGCCATCCTTCTCCTTTGTATTTGTGAACAGCTTCTAAAAATTTCGAAACACTTGTTTTCCTTGCTGATTTTTGTGCTTTGGCATTTGACAAACTCCTAACTTCCTTTTCTTTACATAAAATAAAGTTAGAAAAGACAGAGCAAGGTTTTACTTAGGGAAAAAGCCAAAATATAATAAACCTTAAGAAACTGCTAATCTGAGTGCTTTAATTTTTAGGTAAACTCTATAGTCATTTCAATGCCTGTGATTTCACACTTTTCAGATCTTTTATTCTAATGTAGTTTAGGGAAAAGGGCTTCACTTTTGCACACATGAAAACTGCTTTCCAGGGTTACTGTTTTATATGAATGTCTTAGTTTCATTGGGACTGAAAAAAGTAGCCTTGATTGGGATACAGCTTGCCTATTGCAGATGTGTAAGTTTCACCTTTCTTATAGGCACCAAGTGAATCAGATATCCCCATTTTTCCTGTATAGGGATATATTTCCTATAGGTGGAGAGTAATACGAGTATGCTGCTCCCACACATTATATTGATAGGAGAATTCAGTTTACCTGAGTTCACTGTATTTCTAAGATGATCATTCAACTGAGTTGGCTAAGTTAGGCTGTGTAAGACTATCCCTCTTTGACTGATATACTAATTTCAGAAGAGTTTGCTGCAGATCATTTCTGGACACTCTGCAACTAGCCCATATATGGGAAAGTCTGTCCCTCCTTCCTCTGGCTGAACAGGATGGGCTTGGTGAAAATGCCTGCACAACCTGTGATCAAAGTCAGTGCTCCCACCTCACAGGTGTTCTTTTGTCTTCTCTTTTTACTGCCCTTTCTTTAAGGTCTTTGTAACCTTTTCATACTTCATTTCAAGCATCTGTAGAGAAAACCATAAACAAAGTAACAGGGACCGGACCATTCAACAGTATAACTGCAAAACTTGTGACTAATGCTGATTTTCCTTCTTCATTATTCTGTCAGCCTTACAGTATCATAAGTACAGCCTCGAGCCCTGCGGTTGCCTCTGATCTGCCTCGTTTTTGTTTGCGTGCAGAGTTGATGGTTTCATGCTGGAAATCATGCTTTCCTTCTGAGATCCTTGTCTGTCCTACTAGGCTTGGTGTGTGACCACACTTCTGGATATGTTCATAATTTATATTCAAATGTACGCTGCCTTGTGAGGAGCAATGAAGAACTGTGGGCAGGGAAGAGGAGAGGAAAGAAAAGGAGTATTTCATGGCAGCACAGTGGTGCACAACAGCAAGCTATTACTTTCCCTTTAGGGCTTCTCATATATTCTGAGGCAGTGGATGTTGTTCAGTTGTTAGCATTCTTGGCCACGCTGGCACTGCATTGTACACAGCCCGAGTAATTCAGCTGGGTTCAATAATGCCATCTATATTTAATGTTTCAGAAGCTGTGAAGATTGGTTTAAGATGGTAATTTTCTGTCTGCACTTTTGAGATCTACGCAATATGGGTGGTACTTATCTGTCTCTGGCAGAGATTCAGCACTGGAGGTGGGAATATGTGAAAAAAACCCCCCAAAATAAAACATGCACCCTCTTCCCCCCTCCCCCAAATGAAATTAGCTAGCCACTTATTATGTACAGGAAGGATTTGGTCCTCATGAATGAAGGAAGCTTAACATAGGAGAGTGATATTTACCATTTCTACACAGAGCAGTTCCAGGGTTGCACTGGAAACAATTACATAATTTTTTATTTTTTTTTTTGCGGGGGGCGGGGGACAGTGGGGTTCTAAAATGCATTGATTGTTCTTTGGAGAGACAACCAGGAGGTTAATTCTTTCCGGTTTTCCATGTCCTCTCTGGAAATACTAATAAGAGGATATTAGTGATGTCTACCAGTCTGATCTGGTCCTACATAGCTTCATTTCTTAGGGTCAACCTGGCAGCCATGATGACAAATGCTTTTGGTTGCATGTAGACCACATGAGCTTCCAGACTGGTACTGGTGGAGCTCTAGGCTCTGCAGGTGTCTCTCTCCAGGGTCATCAGAGCTGCAATGACACTGTGACATGGTTTTCTGCTTCCTGACTTGGATTTTGGCTCAGAGAAAAGACACTTGCCAAGCTTGAAGGGCACCCTTAGAGACCCAAAGAATTGCACACTGAGGACATGGAAGAAAACAGAAGAATGAGCCAGGTATTTCCTGGCTGTGTGACAATGAAATCACTCCTTGGCCTGGTGAAATTGGGGAACTACTGTCTGAATGCTATGGCTGTGTCACAAAGCTGGGGATATCAGGCCTTAAAGAAAATGGCCACAGACATGAGACAAGATGGAAAGAAGGGACGCTTATATGGTTGTGGTGGATTAGCTGTGTGGCTAGGTGGGCAAGGGGGAAACTGGCAGAAAGGCTGGGGGAGATGGCAAAGTATCAGAGTATCAGACAGCACAATCATCAAAACCAAGAATATTTGGTTATTTTGACTGATTGTGGTATATACTGGCAAGCAGTCTGAAGGGTAGAAGAATTATGAATAGGATCAATTTTTAATAAGCACATAAGCACATATTAAAAAATAAGCACATATGAAAAACAAAGTAATTTTAAATAATTAATGCTATCATCTTGGCATCATTCGTTTTAATCTTTATGGAGAGGCTGTCTGTTTATGAGCAGGCATGACAGCAGTCCCTGTTATGAAACTTGGCTTATTCCTGCCCGTGTAAGATCCTCTTCCCATTTGCTTCTAACTTTGTATTTGTGCTGAAATTTTTTAGGCTGTTCATCTGTCCTAGGCTGATTTTCTTTTTTCAGTTCAATCTATTTCTTCATTTTCCAGAATTAGGCTAGAAGAGAAAAATACGCTGTTTGGCAGGTAAAACTCTGTTACAACTTCTTGGTGGAAGCATCAACCACTCAGACAAAAGAAACATTCTAACCTGATCCATGCAAAATTAGCAGGTTTTGCAGCTTTTAGAGATAAATATGAGGGAGAGAAAAAGAATGTTAAACCCCTAAAGGATGGCTATAAATTTTAAATAATTTTGTCACCTTTGAGGGTTGGATGGGAAAGTCCTAGTTCTACGAATGAAAAACCCTGTGTACGACTAGGAATATGGTACCTTAGTTACAGATACTGTGCTTTCCACCCCTGTGAAAATAGGACACATTTAGTGTCTATGAAAGTATGAGCACACACAGTAAGCCTTTAGGAGTTGACAGTTTAACCACTAAGACTGCAGAAAGGTTTTATCTCATATCAAGCACTTTGTAGTAATTCTGCAATGAGAATGCATTCTTTTACCCCGGGGAAACTGAGCATGTTGGATATTTTCCTGGAATTCCTGTTCCCCACTGGTCCAGAGCCAAGTACAAAGATGCAGAGCATTAAATCTCTCTCTCTCCATGCTCTCAGTGTCTTCCACACCAATTCCTCCCATGCTCGGACAGTTTTGGAAAAATTGCCTTAAACAGAAAACAGGAAAAGTCAGGATCAAAGGAAGAGGTATATAATTAGACTAAACCACAGTGGGAGATCGCAGTGGGAGATGTGAAAATAAAACTGTAAGTTTGTGAGCTGATCCACGATACGTAAAACGTGGCCATGAAATAACCCTGGAATGGGGGTAAGTCGGGTGGGGAAGGAAATTGCAGTTCAGTTGTGCAGCAAGTTCAATCCATAAGTCACAGTTGGTTTCCCCTTTGTAACAGACTTTCAGTAGTGAAAGTCTATTTGGGGTCACAATAGACTGAAAACTCACTTGGGATCTTCCAGATGGGAGTTTATATTGTTCAGAACTATAGCCTCTAAGGTTTCTCCCAGAAGCTGGAGCAAAAATCCCTAAACCACGATGAAGGTAGAGTCTAGGCACACTGGTGAGACATAACTGCTTAGAGCAGACTCTGAAATGGGGGCAAAGGCTCCTTTCTCATAACAACCCGTGCTGTGTTCAGGTATGTAAGGTCAAACAAGTTGCAGCTGCAAAGGAGAAGACTTCACCAGCTGCTACTAGGTAACACGTCTGCTTCTTAAGCCTCAGATGTTTCAGCTAGTGAGCCTTGAAAGGGCTTATTCTATCTTTCTAGTGTTGTGTTCTCTGCTTCTCTTCTGTGGACTGGAGTCCATTCTTTCTAAATTGTAGACATCAGCTAGAGATATCCTAGGTGAAACTTAATGGTCTGTTGCAACACGAGTTTACATGGGGTGACTAAATGGGGTTACTGAGCAAGTTTGCAGATGACACAAAACTGGGAGGAGCTGTTGATTCCCTTGAAGGCAGAGAGGCCCTGCAGAGACCTTGACAAATTAGAGGACTGGGCAATCACCAACCATATGAAGTTCAATAAGGGAAAGTGCTGGATTCTGCACCTGGGATGGGACAACCCTGGAGGTATGGGCAGACTGGGGAATAAGAAGCTGGAAAGCAGTGCCACAGAAAGGGACCTGGGGGTCCTGGTCAATGGTAGGCTGAACATGAGTCAGCAGTGCCCTGGCAGCCAGGAGGGTCAACCATGTACAGGGGAGCATCAGGCACAGCATCGTCAGCTGGTCAAGGAAGGAGATTGTCCCACTCTGCTCTACACTGAGGCAGCCTCACCTTGGATATTGTGTGCAGTTTTGGGCACTGCAATATAAGAAAGATATTAAGCTCTTAGAGAGTGTCCAAAGGAGGGCAGTGAAGACGGTGAAGGGTCTTGAGGGGAAGCCGTGTGAGGAGGGGCTGAGGGCACTTGGTGTGTTCATCCTGGAGGAGACTGAGGGGAGACCTCGTTACAATCTACAGCTTCTTTGTGAGGGGAAGAAGAGGGACAGGCACTGATCTCTTCTCTGTGGTGACCAGGGACAGGACCTGAGGGAATAGCCTGAAGTTGTGTCAGGGGAGGTTTAGGTTAGTGTCTCAGTTTAAAAGAAACTAAGATGTCTGTCAAGCAAAGCAAGGAACACTTCTGGACTAGGAAGGGGGCCTCTTCCCAAAAACCACCACAACCTTTGAAATTAAGAGACTTTAACCAGAAAATTTATAGAAAAAGGATAACAGTTCTTTACTACAAATATGTATAACCAAAACCAGAACAGAACAAACAGCAACACCGTAACCAAAACTTTCAAACAAATCAAATCCTCTCTCTGCCCCGTCGGTGCAGTTCTATTTACAGACAGCAGGAGGTGATGCCACACCTCATCAGACAGTGCCAGCGGTGACTTACAGGCTCTGGCGAGGCAAAGACAGCGACCAGGCAGAGGTGCTGGCTGCGAAACTCACATGGGAAAGGTGGCCACAGGGGTGGGACAAAGCCACTCCTGTGGGCAGTGTAAGGACCCTCTCCTACCGTCCTTTGTCCGAAAGCATCGGAGGGGGGGTTAGCAACTCCCTTGCAGATGGCATCGGCCCCTCAAAGAGTCTGCAGCAAACCCAGGCGGCGGTGACCCCTCCCCCAAAAGAGCAGGACGGCGCACGGAGTCGGGGGTCGAGCCAGGAAATGGAACCCCCCTCCCAGTGCTTTCACCAGCCCAGCAAACTATGGCTGGCACCCAAAGCAGCCGGAGGAGAGAAGTGTGGCAAACCCCAGGAAACCTCCCCACCTCCCCACCTCCCCTCAGTCCTCTCCCCAGCCCTCACGTTGGAATGCAAAGCTATCAGCCATTGCTTTGTTTAGCCTTTAGACAGTTAGCTGGCTCTTTGAGCAGATAGTGGGGAGCTGGGCTTCAACAAGCCATCCCATCCTCCAACTCCCACACCACGATGCTGGTAAGGGACAGAAAAAAAAAATAATTCCATGAATGATATTGAAACTGTAACAGCTGGATATTGGAAAAAGGTTCTTCACCCAAAGCGTGGGTGGGCACTGGAATAAGCTCCCCAGAAGTGATCACGGCACCAAGTTCTCCATAGTTCAAGTAGCGTTTGGATGGTACTCCCAGGCATGTGATTTAACTCTTGGGGATGGTCCTGAGCAGGGCCAGGAGCTGGACTCGATGATCCTTTTTGGTCCCTTCTAACTCGGCGTGTTCTGTGATTCTGTAAATAGTCCCTTCTCTGGACCTGTATAAGTATCAGTGTGACACCTATGACAGCATACACAGATTCAGTGTATCATTTGAAAATTTAGGAAGTAGTACCTGGCAGGCAAGATGAACACATCCCTGGTAAAGAAATGCCAAAGTAGAGCTTTCTACACAAAAGTTGGTTGGGCATGAGCCTCAGTGGAATAGACACTGTTATTTCATGGAAATATATTGAGATTTGAAATGCTCTTGTGCTGTGGCAGAGTGAATACACATACCAGAATATCTACTGAAGGCTCCCAGGGTGCAGTCCAGGTGGCAAGATCCATCACAAAACTAACTAAGCCAGCTGGATTGTAGAGTGTGTGAGATATAATCAGATATATACCCACATGTATTTTTACTTCAGTGGATGAATTAATCCATCATACTGATGTTCACTTACAACAGAAATACACTACCAATAATTCCAAAAGTCCCCAAAATGTCATCTGTTTCCAAGCTTCTCTGAAAACAATCCTGATACCTTTGATGCCTGGGACTTCCAGTGCAAGGACTTTTTCTAGGTTTTCTATCTGTAACTTCCAAAGATGCTGAACACCTGCAACATCAGTTTGAGTCAGTTACCAGCCCTAAGCACAACCATAAACTAAACTTCAGATGTAGTACATGGTTAGATCACTAATGCATGTTAGTAAAGCAATTAGTAATTCAATTAGTCCTTAAAAAGGGGTATGCTTACAAGCAATATGTTGCCCCAGCAAAACGTAGTTTCCTTTCGTGGTCACTAAGGGAATACACCGTGAACTCCTTTTTTGCCTCATGTTTGTGTGCTCTTGCTTTTCAGCAGTGTCTAACATTCTTCACATCAATACAAAAATATATAACTGCTTCAGAATTAATTAAATCTGCTGACCTGTTCTTGACAGTCACAATAAATCTATGCAGAACCTAAAGCTAGCCAAGACCAGGGGACGTGGTTTTTTAAATATGCTCCTGCATCCCTGAATTCTCTTCATAAAAATAGATTTTGGTCATAGCTTTTTGTTTTGACAGTAGATCAGCAGTCTTCCTGGCTGATATATTGATTGTAGGGCATCAGTCTTCCTGATCTAATAAAATATCGCAGCACAAGAGGAAAAAAAAAAAAGAAAGCTTTTGTCTTCTTGGCAAGTCAGTCTGAAAGCTTTCCAGAATATTGCTTTGCATAGAATGAAAATGGCTGTGGGCCAATGACTAATTATATTAAAGGGCTGTGCTTTTAAATTATTTATGTACCGCAGTGTTTACCCCAGTATTATTAAAACCACGGCATAGACTTCTACAAATAAGATTTTGGTTCAGATGAATGTGACAGTCACTCTGTGGGTGATGTACTGTACCAGGAGTTTCTACTTTAATGTAACAAACAGCTTAATGCACATTAACAGATGCATTACTCGTGGAGCACTGCTGCAGAAGGAGATGCAAATGAAAATAATTTACCTCTGGTCCATTTAGGCACAGCAGATTATGCAACAATAATAAATGTAGGAGCAAACTGCAAAAAATGGTTTGAAATGAAGAATTATCAAACTGAGGATTTTAAACTGTCTTGGATCCAGACAATGCTAACCTGAACTTCTTTTGTTTGTGCAGCAATTGTTGAGCATACAGGAAGAATTAAATAACAAAAAATCTGAACTGGAGCAAGCGAAGGAAGAACAAACACATACACAGGCAATGCTTAAAGTCCTGCAGGAACAGGTGAGTGGTTCAGTGGGAGAAAAATGCTAGCTTAGGCATGCTAAGGGTGAAAATCTCAAGGCTTCACCTCCAAAATCCATAGGATTCTGACCACAGAATATGCTGTGAGCAAGATGTAACCTTAGGTGGCCTCTATGTCTGTTCTGATTAAGCTAACAGAGAGTTTGAGAAAACAGAGGGGAATGGGACCCTTATTTTATACTATCCAATATTGAAATTCATGTCTTGAATAACATTTCCTCATATATTCTACATAGATATCAGTGATGTGTCTTTTCACTCTGAATCTTAAAAAAATGTTGGGTAAGTTAAATATACCTGAAACAATACAGCTCTTCCTTTTAAAATTGGTATTGAATAAAAGATTTTGGCATCTGCTGTGCAATTCATTTTCATATGAATATATTAAAAACTTATAATGACATTATCATAATGACATTAAAAAAAGTAGTTATCAATGCACTTATTTAAGCAGTGAGAAGTAAATCTCTGTAAATCTGATTATCACACCTTTGATGCTGAGGTGTTCTATGACACTGAGAAGTATATTTGGTAGAATTGTTTTATAAGTATAGTAAGATGGATACTTACACAGCAGAAAGAAAGTCTGGTCCTAAATCTGTAAATCTTGAGAAGAAACAGTGCATTGTGTGCAAGCACAGTGTGCACAAATACATGTTGTTTCTGTAAACCATGTGACTTGGACACACTGAAATCGCAAATCCCCACGTCTGCAGCACAGGGACAGCCTCTGCTTTGAGACCTTATTTTAATCCTTTCTATGCAAACTTTGAGCTAAAATCTTTGATGACTTAGTTAAGTATTTTCAGTTTAAAGTCCATGGGATCTGAATTGCTTAGATGGCAGAGATTCAAAATGCTGATAATTCTTTTGTTCAAGGTTTTTCAGCATATATGTCTGAATATGTCATCAGGCAAATGTATACATTTAACGTACATATTGGGAAAAGTAAATTAAGCTTTTTCAGTTATTTTAATGCTTGTTATAAAAGCTGTGACATTTTTTCACATTTAACATTTGTCTTTGAACATATCTAGTGACAAAAAATATTCTACAAACTAATAATTTAGATTCTGGAAGCTTTTATGTTCAGATACATGTTTTTAGCTCTTATGGTTAAAGAGATAACCTAAATGAGAGTTGATGCAAGACTGTAATACAGAAAATGCCACGAGGAAGAATTGATTTGGTAATGACAGAATCTTTATAAACACAGAATCTACCAAGTCTCTTGAGTTAATTGCATCTCATTTCCATTTTCACATGGCATTCAAGATATAACATTATAAAGTAGTTAAAAAAAAAAGAAATTGCATGAAGTTATCTTACATCTTTGTAGCAATTAAATGCTGTGAAAACATACAGGAAAATCTTACAATGTGGGGCCCAGTAGGGACCACCAGGGCAGACTTCTGAATCTCTGCAGACTCCTACTAATTGCAAATCAAATGTGCACTCATGCTAGGCAGACAGGCGAAACAGTAGCTGGAAGAAAGGCAGGATGGATCTGCATTTCTCTTAAGAATTGGCTCTGAAACACACCTAAGGCCAAGTAGTCAGAATTCCTGAAGAGTGCTAGGTAGCCAATGTGATTCTCCAAGAATCCTGAACAAGTTTGAAAACTTTCCACAACAGCAGAAGCCTTTATAGTAATGACCCCTCTTTTGCCAAGGCTCACAGCTTTCCTTTATAAGCACCCCAGCTTATCTGTGTGTTTTATCCACAATGGGTATTGAAAATCTTTCAGGTGAGCCAAGCAAAGAGAACATTTTTTTCAAAAATAAATAGCACAGGGCTCTGACCTTGACTGTTTTGTGATAGGTTTGCTAAAAGCTTCTTATTCATCCCAAATTGGCAGAGGGATCCCACCTTGCCTCACTGAGGTCATGTTTGAATGGAGAGGTGCAGCTGTGTCTGAGCATGGTTGCTCCATGCACCAACCCAGCCACATCCATGCTCCGATGTCTCACTGGGACACATCCCAAGGTGCACCATATTGCATTACTGCAGTCAAAAGACTTTTGGATCAGATCCAGCATGTGTCTGTAAGCTCTAGTTGTCTGCGGGATTCATGTCCACTTGTTTGAGTCAGACCTACCCCACCATAGCATTAGATTTGTCAGACTCCTCATCCCTTCTCCTTCTTGGTAGGGTCTTGTTTATTACTGGCACTAGCTCAATGTGTTGCCTCAGCATACTCTCTGCTGGTAACATCACACTCACCACCGACCTACAGTGGAGTCAGCCTACAGGGTAAGGCAAGTAGGTTTGTATATTTTTCTGAGCTTCCTTTTCCAACATTTCTTTATTTAGCATGTGAGGGAAGAATATAGTTTAAATACTAATTTAGGAAAAAAAAATCAGTATTGGAAAGAAAAAGAGACTATGACCCTTTAGCCTGTGGGAATGCAACTGCACACTTTCTACCCTTAAGTTTCCACCATTATCCCCACTGGTTCACCTCCACCTCTCACTGCAGTGGTCCTAGTGTAGACATGTATGCTAGCACCTTCTTGCCTGAGCTCTGGCATCCTTTTCAGAGTGTGGTATGCAATAAAAGATGGAAAGGCTCAAGCATCCTCTCTGCATTATGTTAACTGGTGAAGCAGTTGCAGGGCTATTATGGTCAGAAACCATGGTGGGGTGAAAGCCTATCAGAGCAGTGTAGGCTAGAAGCTGAGCCCACTCTCCTGTCAAACGCACATGTGGCTGATGGGAGAGTGGTATGTCACCAGAAGAATGCGTGTAAAGCATTGCCAAGCAGCCAGCAGTCACCAAGGGGTAATGGCACTTTATGAACCTCAAAAAGGAAAGGCAAAAGCTAAGTAATAAACAGGATTCCTTGAGCACTCGGGATGTGGCACTGGCATGCAGAACAGTTTTACATAACTGAGCATGCTCTCCTGAGCTCATATTCAGATGAGTAATTCAGCTGAACTCAACAGGATTGCTCATGGGAGGTGAATTTCTATAATGAAGAATTGGCAGAATAAGGAAACAGCTCTTTCAGTTGCACTGTGATGCAGAAATACCTAATTCTGGTGCTTGGCTGGAAGCAGCTATCTCGACTCATTCCTACCAGCCAGGTGGTTTCAAAGGATGGCTATTTTTTCAGGGTAGGGAAAACATGTAGCCTTTATTGGAAATGCACCACCCTGCTGTCATTAGAAATTACAGACTTTTCAAGGGTATTGAAAGATGAGCTTCCGTGAATTGAACCAGGAGACCTGATGAATTTGCAGTCCCTAGCTATCCTTTGTACTACTTTATCAGGAATTTTTGTCTGCTTTCCTCTCTATCAGGACTGGTTTAGTAACTTGAGTAGTAGCTCCTGACCTGGTGCAGTTTACAGCCCTGCATAATAAAGTATGAACAGACCGTGGCCTGCTTACCTTTAATAGTCAGATTAGAAACTGTGAAAAGTCAGGAACTGAATCATACCTAGTTCAGCTGTTGTTGCCACATGACAAAAATATGATGGAGGTAACCTAGCTGCCCTAGGATGGTAATTCACCAATGCTTCTGAGTCAGACACCTAATCGATACATAATAGAGTTCCATTTTATCCAGATTTTAGGACTCTTGTCATTCAGAGCCACAGCTGTCACATCAACAGTTACATCAAGCTCAGCTTCTTTGGCAAAAAACAAGGAGTTCAGAGAAAACTTCTGTTCCCCATCTCTCCCCCCAGACTCCCAGATATCTATTCTGAATTAAGTTAGAATAAAAGCATGACTCTTAAGAGCTTTACTTAAAGAGCAAATGCTTCTGGGAGCTTCATTTAAGTGTACAAACCTCCATGGCTTATAGGCTCAGGAGAGCTACTGTGTCCCCTCCTTGCTCTTTTTGCTCAAGTACAGGATGTATGACAGCATATTTCACTCAAGATGTGAGCTAGGACTTTCCTTAAATCTCGTGAGAGCCATCTTTACAATCCTCAGTGCAATTCTGGATTTTGCTCAAAAAGCTAATTCAGGAGGGAAAAGAAGTTTTGGTTCAGGTCATGTATTTGCAATATCTCCTACAGTGTCTCCTTAGTTCTTCCTGCGACTGGTTAAATAAAAGATCTGTTCTTCTCCCCTCCCCCTTTTCCATCATACCCAGGAGCGATGTCAGTTATTTAGATGCTTCCTCAGGAAGACAAGATAGAGTAGCACTTTGGCATCTTAAACAGCTCAAAATATATCATTCAAAAGTAATTGTTAGCAAAACACTATTTAGCTAGTAGCAACTTGCAAACATTGTGAAGTTTAAATTAATAGCAGCAACAATGGGAAATGAAATTGTTTATTATTCTTGAGAGCAAATTCTGTACACTTTTTATGCCTTGAAACTACTTTCTAATCTTATTATTTAAAAAATAATGACCCGATCTTATTATGTTTTTGGGGGTTTTTTTGCCAACCAGTCAACCCCTAAGTATGTTTCTTTCAAAATGGTTTGAGCAAAAACTCATTAGAATTATATGCTCCATCTGTTTTTCTCATTGGAAGCTTTATAAAATGCTCTTTCAAGTAAATCAGAGATAACTGTGTAAAATACTCGAGTAATGTGCTTGTTTTGTTCTGTTTTGTTTTTTGTTCACTCTTTGCAGTTAAAAAGCGCCAAGGAATTAGCAGAAATCAATGGGCATGATGAATCTCAAGCAAATGTAGGTACAGCTGTCTGTGTAGATGTAGATATATGCATGTGTATGGTCTGAAATTTACTATTTATGTCTTAAAGCTGATGGAATGGCTGAATGATTTACACATCAGGTTTGAAGTGCCTGTTTTTTTCTTGAAGCCACAGGTTCAAATCCCAGCAAACTTCATTTCGAGGTAGATAAATTGGGTTCCATGCAATTTACTTTGTAGGATTTATTTGGATGAGACTTTAACAACCAATGTCCTACTTGCTATATGTGGGTGTTAAAGATACCATGGAAACGACTGCAAAAGAAATGCTTTTCCTTAGTGTCCTGTCCAGGATTACTCAAGCTACAAAGTTATACCATTTGTCTGTCTGGCTGCCACCTTGCAGCTGGGCAGGTCTGGCAATATTTCAGTTCTGAGTGAGATGATTCATATAGGTGTATAAATTGGAAACAGTTAATTTGCACAGGAGGACTAAATTAATTCATTGAATCATTATTTTGTGCAACAACATGAAAGGATTGTTAGGGTCCTTTTTTAAAACCTGCTGCCAAAAAAAAAAAACCAACAAACCAGCTTCTGTTATTCCCTTAGTGAGTGCAGTCAAAATAGCAATTTCCGTAAGAAGAGAGAGGAAAAAAAACCAGAAACTTTCCTGCTATATTTGTCATCCAAACCATGCAGTCTTGTGGTTTGTCATATATACATATGAAAATCAAAACTGATTATATACAGTATTTTCCTCCTAGACAAGAGAACTAGCAACAGTTTGAATACTAGTATATTTTAACATCCTTTTTAGTCCATGTATTGTCTAATGGCTCAACCAGGAAAACAGTTTTATTTTAAACCTGAATGGAAGGCTCAAATTTTGTGAACTGCTTTGTGATAAGCAAATGTTGTCCTCCTTTTTTTTAATCCTTCCTGAATCTCATTCATTGTGGTCCATTTCCGCAGTGAAGTCGATAGAGCCTCATAGCTCTCAGCATTTGGACAGGAGACATTCGATATTGTCTGATAGCTCCAACAAATCTGCAACTGCAGTCTGTCTGCACAGCATCCCATTGCACCTTTGAAAGATTCTGTTTGCAAACCAAAAATACATTAATCCAATGATGATCCTGAAATACTCGTATATGCTACCTAAAAGCTGGTCATTTTACAATAGCTCGTTGCAGGTTTCCTAAAGAAATATATAAATGTAAGGCTTAGAAACTCTCTAAAGGAACTTTCTTCTTCACCAAAAATTTGGATGAAAAAATGTTCTGCAGTATTGAAATGTTTTAAAGGAAAATTACCTGAATGTTTCACCTTAAATCATTCTGGCTCATATGTAACTGGATAAACAGAAGAGCTTGAAAGTTTTGCTTTTATATAATATAAAGGTTGAAATAGCATTTAAAGGAAACATTTTGATTGTGTAAGGAGAGTACTTCAGTACATCATTCCCAGATATCTAATAAAAATATTTCAGAATCTTTGGTTAATGGTAACATTGATATTTTGATCCAGTTTGTAACTGTAGGAGTTCTTCAAATGCTTGGATTTTTTCCATAGGATAGAAACTCTATTTTCTGCCTTTCTTTTCCATGAGCTCTTCCCATACTGATCTCATAGCAATATATGACTCTTCAGAAAACAAGTCAATACCTAAAGTAATGGCAAAGAAGGAGACCAGACAGTTACAATTATTGAGTCACAGTCACAGCCCTGTATTCAACTATAATGCCACCATGAAATCAGAGAAAGCATAGCAGTAAAAATGAAAATTGAGAAATAGAGGGAAAGAACTGATGTTAAAGCGTTTGCTACAATAATGAACTTTGTAAAATGGAAGCTGAGATACCTTTTAAACAATTGTCATTTATATCAAATATGTAGTGCTTAGGTGTTGTGCCTTGGAGGTTGTCTCTCCACCTATATTCTCAGCAGACTCCATGGTTCTTGCCCCTGGCCACTGTGCAAATCAGGGATGATCAAAGAGAAGAAAGCTTGGTGGCTCCTACATGGTTGCTAGTGAACTGTGATGCATATAATGGGATTAGGACATATTTGTTACAGTTGACGGGTTGAATTCAGCAAATGAAATACCTCTACATGCCGAGCAATAGTGGGAGGTGTTGGTAAGGAAAAATGGCAACTTATGTCTGTATATTGAACACACAATCTAATCTTCACACTATGGCATATTTACATTACTTTGCAGAAAATCGGCCTCCTAGAAAGGATAGGAGAAAACTTTAGGCACACTGCATACGTAACAAGAAAGCCCATATTGTAATCCTAAGAAGATTACTTTCTGCAGTCTTCAGGATTTCTCCTGATGGTTCTAGCCCGCATCATACTTTACATTAGAAAATGTTGTTACTTAAAATATTTTTCTTAGCAAAAGCAGATATGGATGAAAGTATATACTCGGACCTATCCTGTTGTGACTTTTACATATCCATGTAAATTAAATTATTAAATTAAATTTAATTAAATTATGTGAGGCCATCCTGAAAAGGAAACAAGGATCTGTACTACTTTGGAAAAACATCCCTCCTGAAGTAATTTATAGGTTCCCAACCTATAAATTGACCTCCTTTTTTTTTTTCCTTTTTTTTTTTTTCAGAAGAATTAACTCGATTTACTAAGAGGCTGGAGCAATTACAATGTCACATTCCCTGCATGGCAGTTCACACACAAATCTGTGGGGGCAGGAGACACCAAAATTTCAGTGTATTGCCAGTACATCTGTTATTTCCAGAAAGCAAAACCATCTTACAAGGCTCTGTACAGAGTCATAAGGGTGTTTCATGAGTGACTTGCCAGGTACATGCAGTAATATTTGTTATGGCTGTTGACATTTCCCAGCTATATTCTGTGTCAGGAAAGGCCGAGTGTTGGGCTCAAGCAGTACACAGAGCCCAAGATACTGGCCTGGTGTTAACCAAGACTTCAACACCCAGGAAGGTGCTGTCACTGAGTGGTTATTTCTTTCATCCCTGTGGTGAGAAAGGTACTCCTTCTTGCTTCTAATCTGCCACTCTTAATTTCCTCTTCATTGCTGCATATAATGATATTTTCATTCACATCTCTGTCTTAACTGAAGAGAAACTAATGACCGATGGACAATGATAATTTCAGGTACAATCCTCTTCTAGGCTGTTCCCAGATTCTGGGTACCTGAATATCCCCAACATGAAAAAAATGATCTTGCTTTCAAGGTGTGCTCCAGTAGAGACCATTTTGCAAACTGAAAATGCTAATCCCCTGTTTTGTGACTAAGTCTACGAAGACAATTTATTCTTTCACTGTTTCTGCAAATTCAGTGGCTTTCTCTGGAGCCTCTAGTACACAGGTTGAATCTGTGTTTTGATGGAATATCTCCTTTTGCTCACTGCTGAGTTCAGTATGCATAGGGCACTGCAGGCAAATACAGCAAAACCTCAGTGAATATATCTCTGTTTTGAGGGTGGGAAAGTTAAAATCTGTGGTATTGCTGTATTGTTAATGGAGAAAGGGAGATTTTTTTTAAACAAATCTCCTTTTAGAAGTACTCAGTGATCTTCTGGGAGTTTGTTGCTCTCCCTTCACAGCTATCTGCCTTCCTTAGATAGCTATTATGAATAACTCCTACCCTTTGTAAAAGTGCTGTAAAATGGTAATCAAGAGTATCAGTCCTCCAAGTTCAGACCAATGCAAGAGATAGGTCATGGTCACAGAAGCATTTTGAATGCCCAGATTGCAATTGAATGGTAAGTCCTGGTGCTTTGTAAGACAATAATGAAATTCCCACCTGCTTAAAAAGCCAGAATTTTGCCAAAAGACTTTCAAGGTTACTTCATTCTCACCAGCACATGATTAAATTAATATGTTTTTCAGAGTAAAACTGATTTCACCACAAGGTTTTTTTACCAGCTTTTTGTTCTGTTTGAGTTTCATTGTTTGAACAAAGCACTGACTTTGACCTCATTTGCCTGCCTGCCTTCATTTCCCACAGCTTGGACGCAGTATTCTGTGGGTTTTTCTACAGATATGAAATCAATAACATTAAGTAGGGATGCCTTTTTCCATTTGAATGATTGAATCTGTTATCAGAGCATTTCTTGAGTTCAACTAAGCATCTTACATTTAATGTTGATCCTTCCTTTAATTTTTCTCCTCTTTTGAAGCAGTTACCAGGTGATCCCTGACTGAGGAGAGGTTGAAACTCAAGCATTTAAAGTGTTTCACTGAATTGCTCTCATTATATTACACTGAAAATGATGCTATTCCTAACTACACCCTAGTCTTTTCTTTTTACAGAGTATGGTTAATCACTGATAATCTTCATAAGAGACAAGACAGTTCTTAAGTGAGGCTCACTTTTGCAATGAGCCAGGCAAAGATTTAAAAAGCTAACCCCCTTCAATTCTTGGAAAATTCTGTAATTCCATCAAACTTATCAGAGTTCAGTTCTTGTACTTCAGTATGCAAAACTGTAATGGAAGCACCTGAGGGTGCCTGTTATGAACATACAATGTCAGTCAGTGTATGTGTTATACAGACCTGCCATTGGATAGGGCACCTCCATACAGTGTGGCAGCATCTCATCCAGCCAGGTGAGATGGAAAGGTCCCTGAACATAGGGAGAGGAGTAGGCGCTAGAATAGGGCAAAATCATGCCAGTGGTTCTAGACTACAGGCCAAAAGTTGGTCATCTTTATTGATGACTCCAAGTGATTGCTGATTCTTCTGCTTCACTTCTTCATGCGTGCAACCGCCATCACCTGTCTATCCCACTCTTCAAAAGGCTTGCTCTTCCCAGAGCAGCACAAGCTTGTAATAAAAAATATGCTCAGCATGACTAATCTAAGAGCTATTTGGGTCTAAAGTTACAGGCCAGAAAGACCCAGTTCAAGCCTTGCACATGCCAGGAATTGTATGTTTCTTTCCTGTCTAAGCTTCTCAAGTTTTAAGCTGTGAAACTTTGCCTCAGCAAGCTGACCTTAGTCACTGGCTGCCTTCCCTGGCTCCCCTCACTGGAGTCCTCTGGCCTTGCAGCAGACATTTCTGGGGCACATAGGAACATGTGAACACTGCAGAAAATGAAGTGATGGCAGCTGGCTGCATTAGAGGTGAGAGGGAGGGTGCTGGCAGCTCAGAAGTGACATCTCCTGCAGGAGATGCCAGAATTTGGGGGCCTTTCCTTTACCCTGAGAAGGTTCAAACCTGCATTTCTAGATAAGGGCATGGTCTATGTGCACTCTCCAGCCCCCTTTTTTTTGTAACTCCTCCCCTTTGCACATGGATTGTCTAAGGAGAACAAGCAGGAATAAGTGTGGTGCAGGGATGAGGATAGCTCTTTGAGGAGAGATGTGGGGTTTGGTTTCTCATCATGGTTGTATGATGTCATTAGAAGAAGGTGCAAGGACCTTGCACGCTGACTGGATTAGGATGTAAAGCCCTCAGGGACTAGAGAGACCCACTGTCTGTGGGTCTGTGTTCAGATTCTTCTGTCCTGGTGGGGCCAGGACCAAGGGTGAGGAGTGTCTATGCCTCTTTCTACTCCTGGCCTTTTGCATTCCAGGCATTTATTTGTATCCCTTCCATCACTCATTTCTTCTCAATTCCTTCAATTTAAGGCACATGGAGTATGATAGATTCAAGCAGTTATGACCATCCACAAATCAACTGCTTTCCTACTTGCTGCAGCTGGCATGAGGAATGACCACCTCCTGAATTCAGTAGCACAAGGCCTGAAAAGTAACAGGAGTTTAACAGCCTGTTTACAATGTTATCAAAGCCTGCTCAGCCTTTAAAAGTTAGATCAAGTCTCTCTGTGTTCCCCACCTTGCCACTACAGCCCTGGTTCAGCATGTTAGAGAGGGTTTCATTAACGTGGTAGGGATGTCTCTGCTGGCTAAATCACAGTCTCTGAGGTTTCAGCCATGATAGAACTCTACAGGGAGCAAAGATGGAGCAGACCCAGGTACATTCTGACACAGAATGTGCTCTCTGAGGTAGATCTGGGCAGTAGCAATAACCCCTTTGTTAATGGGCAGCAAGAAATCACACCACTTCCCTTGTCCCCAATTAAGAGTGTCAGAGTAACTTGGCTTTTGATTGCAGTGAATTCCCGTCATCTGAGGGAGGAGAAAGAGAACTCTGAGACACAATGATAAAACCCATTCAGCCACCCACTCATCAAATCACAGAAGTTTTTTGACTTTAAATTTCATATGAGCTCCACAGGGAGACAGTTCTTCAGTGCCCAGAGCTACCTGACATTTTAATAATATCTGATCATTATGTGCAGCCTTTCATCCCAAAGCATTTTCCCCAAGTGTTTATACTGCACACGTATGCAGGAGTCATCCTGTCACTTCTGGTGAGGAATAAGATTCAGCCTTATACATATGCAGCTGTGTGCTTAACCCACACAGTGTACAAGGCAGATTGGCTTGTCAGAGCACTCAGGCTCCCCCGCAACCACCTGAGGGATGACAGGCCATCTCTGATTCAGCCACAAACCTGCTACTGCAGTCCTGGGGGTTGTACGCTGCATTCACGTTCCTTCCAACCTGCTTTCACAGAAAAAAAGTGACAGAAGTGAGAAAGGAACCACAGTATCCCCAGGAGCCACTCTTCACAGAATCATAGAATAGTTTGCATTGGAAAGGGCCTTAAAGATCATCTACTTCCAATTTTCTGCTGTGGGCAGGGACACCTTTCACTAGACCAGGTTGCTCAAAGCCCTATCCAATCTGCCCTTGGACACTTCCAGGGATGGGGCCTCTACAGCTTCTCTAGGCGTCAAGGCAACCTGTGCCAGTGTCGAACCATCCTCATAATAAGGAATTTCCTCCTTGCATCTTTTCTAACCTGCACTCTTTCAGTTTAAAGCCATTCCTCCTCATCCTACTCCAACATGCCTGTGCAAAAAATCCCTCTCTAGCTCTCTTGTAGCCCTCTTTAGGTACGTGGAGATGCTCTAAGATCCTTCCCAGTGCTTTTGCTTCTCCAGGCTGAACAACCCAAACTGTCTCAGCCTGTCTTTACAGGAGAGGTGCTCCAACCCTCTGATCACCTTCATGGCCCTCCTGTTAACTTGCTCCAGCAGGTCCATGTCCTTCCTATGTTGGGGACCCCAGAGCAGGGCATAGCACTCCCTCCCTCAGGTCCATGTCCTTCCTATGTTGGGGACCCAGAGCAGGGCATAGCACTCCCTCCCTCAGGTCCATGTCCTTCCTGTGTTGGGGACCCAGAGCAGGGCATAGCACTCCTTCCCTCAGCCGGCTGGGGATGCTGCTTTTGATGCAGCCCAGGATATGTTTGGCTTTCTGGTCTGCGAGCACACATTGCTGGGCCATGTTGAGCTTCTCAACAAACAAGATCCCCAAGTCCCTCTTAGGAACACCCCTCAGAAACAGTTCATCATCCTGATCAAGATCTACTCCAAAGGAATGAGAACTCCAAAGCTTGTTTTAAGTACTTTTTGCATATTCAGATGTGGAGATCCCTGTGAATATAAGAGTTGCTAGTGTTGCCTTAAGGAAGGGGAAAAAAAACTTTTCCAAGACAACTTTATATGGATAAAGCAGAGAAGAGTTCTTTACTTATAGGGTTTTGGGGTACAGAATATAAAGGAGTATAAAAGAGTATATAAAGTATATAAAGTATAAAACAGTACAACACGTGTTGATAAGTAACAGATAGAAAAGACCAGTGCTAGGATGAACTCATGGCCTCAGGAATACCATAGCTCTTCTCTAAGCACCANCTTTCGGGGGGGGAACACTCGGCACCACACCAGGCTGGGCAGCAGAGAGTGTGTGTGTGTGTGAGAGAGAAAAAATCAATAAAGTGTGGGAGTGCTGGAGAAAGCAGGGAAAAAGCCTCATCTACGTGGCAGCATGCTAATTTTGTACCTATACTCAATTATCATATCTAAAGGTCCCATCCAATCTAAGATTTGTCCATGCCCAGAACTTCCCGTGGTTCCACCTCATGGCACGCCTCTCCTATAATTCAGTTGGAGGTCTTAAGACCCCTTTGCCTTATTGGAGCTTCTCCAAGGTTGCTGGGCTTTGCTAGTTGTTTTGATTAACATGGTATCTAGTTGCCTTAGCTCTGGTACATGTTTTCTTAGCACAGTGTTCTAGCTATTATCTGACTCTTAAGACAGCTAACACAGGGTCAGAGGTTGTTAGCTATGCTATATGTAAGAAATATACCTAGAAGTATAAAAATCTACAAATTCATGAAAGGCCCACGGCAACACTAGGGGTTTTCAGATACCTGAAGTTAATACCTTTCAAATACAAATCCATTATGAAAACCATTAACTCTCATAAAACATTTAAGGTTGGTTTCCCCTGCCTTTTACTTCTTTTTTTTTCCAACGAAGACATTTTCAAAACTTCGACAAGTCCCAGAAGAGAAACAAACTGCCTTATTTTTTTTTCTCTTAAACTTTACTTTCAGAAGTGCGTCATTCTAGAGGAGATTACTAGAGCAATATTTGTGCTAAAGACCATTCAAAAGGGTTTTCACAAATGCTTAATCTCAAGTAAGCATGAAATATCCCCTCCTACAATAACTTCAGCAGAGCTGGTGGGCAGGTGATGCTTTCATTCAGCCAACCACTGGTTTGCTGCAATTCCCTAACACAAAGTGTGCAAAATGACAATTACTTCTTCCCTTGCAAAGCAACCACCTTCACATCACATAAAACATCTGTGTTAAGTCATCAGAAACCTACACATAAATCCAGCTTTAGAAAATGAAGCAACCTGATCATAATTTTGAAAATAAGCATAAAGTAACTCTCACATTAGTCGTTTTGCATATGTACATTCCCATAAAATAAATGTGCTCAAATACAATGAAAAAAATATAAAGAGATCGTTTTAATGAGAAAAGCATTTTCAGATTATTCCTAGTTGCCTAAACTCAGCAGGTGAAAGTTATAATAGTAAAAGATTTGTAATGAAAATGTTAAAAGCATCTCTCTGCAAATGGATCAGAAAAATAGGATGTCAAGAGCACCATAATACAATTAATCTTCAGTCCTGAAAATGCTTCTATTATGTAGGATAAATCCGACAAACAAATCTTAGATTCATCCATTTGAAGTTTTTCATTCGCAAGGCTTTACATTCACTGTTCTAATTTTTCTACATCGTTGTTCCTATAATTTTAGTGCCAGATAGTTTTTCAAGTTGTCAACTGTTTATTTGTTAATAGCAGCACACTCTTAAAATTACAATAATGGTAAATTTTAGATTAGTGTATTTTAGAAGTAAATTTCTATATGAGTATGCTTTAAAAGTAATTACAATGTGCTGTTGACAAAACCATCACTGGGTTCTTGCACAGCACAAAATAAGTTACCAAGTTTAGGCTTGATCTGAATGAAAAGATGACACCTGGTGTCTATAATTTCTAATGGTAGACCAGTCATATTCACCAGCAGTGCAGCATAGGGCAGATATGTCCTTCTGCATCACTAGATAGGTAATAGAAGTAGAAAGATCCCGTGAGACCCTGGAAAAAAGCACCAAAAAGCAAGGACGGTTTTTTTGCTGAATTGTTGACCTGGTGCTAACTCTAGCAGTAGCACTAACTGCTTGGGAGAGCTCTGGTTTGGGGCAGATGGTTGGATGCCTCATTCCTTGCCTAATTCCTTTCATATGTGATTCAACAGTGTAATTTGCTACTGCAAACTGAGTTATCCCAGTACACACAGAAAAGGCCAAGAAACCTCTCTACATATAGACAGCATGTTGCAAGGCCACCTAACTTAATGCTACCCACTTTACTAAAATCAATTTTTAGGCTGCGGGGAGCCAGGACCATGGAAAATATCATTATTTTAGGAAATAGTTAATTCACTAGCACAAGATAATTCATTGGCAGTAACAAAAGAATTATATTATTCAAAGATTATGAGCAATTTTCTAGTCATTAGAGTATTTGTAGAGGAGTAGTCAGTAGAGAGTCAGAAACAGTCCCTGTAAGAGGACATGCTGAAAGAGGAGCTGTGTAACACACGCGATGTTCATGGAGAATTTTAAGTTACTTTCAGAGGTCAAACACTCGACCACATCTTCACACATCACACCACTTTCAGAGGTCAAACACTCGACCACATCTTCACACATCACATCACAGAACAGTACCATAAGTAGTCTGTGAAGCAGAAGAAGCTCCACTGAAGAAATAATTAGAGACATTTGTCCCAAATCAAGTATTGCTGCTTTTGGAAGATGCTGAATCCTGTGGCTTGTCAGAGACAGGGTGGTCAGAGCTCCATGCCTTCAACCTGAAGCTACACTGAGCACACATTCCCCATGGGCCTGTGCACAAACACGCATATACAACACATGCATCATATGCATACATATACATGTGGGCAACCACACAGTTCAACACAAACTCAGCATTCATGAATATAAACAGTACTGAAGTACACAAATAGCCTCATCTTGCTCTCCTTTCTGGCTGATTAGGATAAAGGTCCATTAGTGGGAAATACATTTGCAAACTTACACATATATACAATGTGAATCCCTCCAGAAACTAGAGACAAACTTTCAGTCTGTCCCATAGCTGGCTCCTGCCTCACACACACACACAAGCCAGTCATTTAGTCATTCCCAGACCCCATGGTGTCCCTAGTCAGTGACCTGGACCTCCTGGCCTCTCTAATTGCAGCACCCCAGACATGTGGCTCTCTGATTCCTGATCCCACTCCAGCTGCTGTGCTCAGACCCCCTCACAGACCCCCATGCACACAGAGTAGAGTCCCTCACCCAGGAAAAGAGAAATTGAGTTTAATCAGTGTAATCCACTGATCCAGGCCTGGAATGACCAGACAAGTATACTGACTAGAAACCTGTTCACATGCAACCAGGCCCTTTTATACCCTCCAAAACCATCATGATCCTTCTCTTTTCCTGCCTCTTCTTTCCCTGCTAAGGACACTCAATCTTGTACAACCCCATGATGCTCTTCTCCTACATCCTCTAGCAAGTCCTGTATACTTATAGGCAGTGCTCCCCACAGCCTGTAAGGTGTTGTGAAGAGGTGGACTACTGTTGACAGCTGTCACGTTCAACCCCTGGGGCTGGTGCTTTCCTGTGACAGCCCTGGGAGAAGCTGGGTCAGGGGACTCTGCTCTCTCTGATTAGGTTATCAGACTTTCCCCATCTGTAGTGGTGCCTCTGTTCTCCTTTGTGCTCATGGAGATAAGACTTTAATCACAAGGATCACAAGGATGGAGCAAGTGATGGTGGTTGGAAAATTCTTCTGCAGGGCATGGAGGCACCCATATGTTGATAAGCATAAGAGAAACTGCTGAGGTTTATCCAGCCATTGGACTATTACCCTTTTTTTTGCACATCCGTATGCTCTGTCACTTTAGCTGATCCTGTATGGAGCAGGAGGTTGGACTAGAGACCTCCCAAGGTCATCTGCATGATTTTTTGATTCTGTGATTATCTGAGTCACAATCACTGTCTGTGAGTGTACTCATGCATTGCCACATTTGCAAGGAAATTTGATTTAAGTTAAATTCAAATAAGCTCTTCCACTGTAGTTTGGCTCAACTTGGAGTGAATAATTTTGAATTCACCGTGAATAAGAACACAGACAAGGACAGTAACCCTTTCTCAAGTGACAACCATGTTCAAGCTGTCATAAGTTGTCCTGTGTCTCAACCTTGCATGTCCCTATAAATTTAAGATGCCTGACTTGATGTGCATTGAAACTATTGCAAGACTTCCATTCACTTGATTGGAAATTGAATTAGGCTCCATTCAGATTAAAACAGCAGGATTGAATTTTCAGATGTGTGTCTTCAGTACATTTATAGAAAGACCAGCAAAGGAAACCCAGCTATATCAATCTTTAAGAGATTCACAGGTAAATGAAAATAAATGAAATAATTACAGTCTTCATGTCACAGGCCAGTTTCTACCCAAGTTTGCAGTCAAACCTGTCTGGTCCTCAATAAGCAGTTTGGGCAAACACACCTGAAGTATGCCTTTCAAGACCTTAAGGCATGCAGATTCGGTATCAATGTGCATGGCTCTTTCTTCTATGAAAATCATAAATTTACCCTTTTTTTATTATTATTTTTTTCCTAGCTTACAGCAGCTCTCTGGCCTGCTGTTTTTGCTTATGTTTCAGATATATAGTTTTTTCTCCTCCTACTCATTTTCTCTCAAAAATCCCCTGGCTGATGAGAAAGCGTGGTGTATCCCTTACATCTAACAACATTTGGCAGTGACTCTGTCATATGCCTGCTGTGACAAGCCTCTTATTCTGCCACTGTTTTAATGCCTCAGACAATTGGCTTTGTACATTTAGTAAAAAATCTAACATATCCTGCAAATTCTTTCAGAGGCTTATGGGTTTTTTTACTGGGTCTTTCAGAAGACACTTATTTTTACACCCTCACCCTCTGCAGAATGCCATATACTACAACAAAGAGAATGACGTATTTGAAGACAGTATGCAAGCAGTCACCATTTCCCCCTGATTTAAAGGTAACTATCAAATATTTGGATGACCCAGACAGTGAAGGGAATATTTCATCTCTTTGGATATTTGTCATTGCATCCTCATCTTCCATGTCATATGCATTAAATCACATATACTGCCTTTCAAGCAGAGTCATGAACAATGGGTGATATGGAAGTGTACTCTGGCAGGAGGAGTTTCCAGGTAGGGCAGCTACTGTGCATGCCCTGTTTGGCTCTTACTCCGTGTTCATGGGGAACAGCAAATCCTCACTCCCCCCATTTTTAAGGATGCTGGATAGCATGTGTTTTCAGGATCACAGAACATTTTAGGATAAAGAGAAACTTTTCTTCTAAATACTCCAGGTAAGGGCAAATATTTTATCTTCTGTCTACTTTTTTTTGCACTGGTGCAAGAGTGGCCTGAAGAGGATTAATGATATCTAGATTGAGAACTCTTTATTTATTATTTTACTTTCCCATGATGGGCGCAGGTGGAGAAACCAGTGAAGGAGTGAAAGATCCACGTCATCCAGCCGAAATACCATCTGGGCCCTTCTGATCTGCTAGAGCCGTGGAACAGAGAGCTAGGCTTTTGTTCTTGCAGGATCTGTGACTATCTTCTGTAAGAGGTCACCACATCTCTTTTACTCTTCAAGGCTTCTGGGTCTCTCTTTGGAAAGTTTATTTCTCTCAGAAGTCACTCTCTTATTTGCTGTTTTTCCAGTGTGGAATGCAGCTGCTCTGTGGTGGGCCATGCTGGGCAGTGAGACCAGGCACCTTCTGGAGCAATCCTCTTACTCATGTCTCTGCATTTTCTTCCAAAAGAAGCCAGGATACATGAGTGAATGATGCAAACCAAACTTCTGTCCCACCTCACAGCCAGGCATTATATATCCATGTGCGACACTGCTGTGTATGACTCCCTAGCTATCAGCTCCATGTCAGTGGTGATGTCAGAGATCTGCCTGTGGAAATGAATAGTCCATGTGATAAAATTGTTATTTGCTGTCCTCTCTTTTATCCAGCAAGTTCTCCAGAAAGTTTTCTGGTAAGGCTCTATGTCCCTACCTGGTTCAAAAGCAGGGAGCCCTGAATCAAAATGCTGGTGCCAAGGGATATTTGCAGAATCACAGAATTTGTTCATCCCATGAGGGAAATTCATATCTTTTCATCATCTGCTGATAGATGAAAGTGTCATTTGCAAGGAAAAGCTCTAAGCTGGCAATGGTAAGAGCATCACACAGAATAGTTGCATTCCCATTGAGAAGCTCTGGAGCTGTCATCATCAAGTTGGTCCATGTTTTCCAATACCTGACATAAGTTATGAATAATAAATAGGGCCACACCCTTAATGATTCCAGATGTGATTTAACCTGGATTAAGCCTTCCATATAAATGCACATAGTTCTTGCAAGGTTAGTTTGTTTCTAATAAGTACTGGACTGTACATGCTCAGCTTTGTTCTTGTCCTTTAATGCAGTAACTGACAGATGGTAGCAAAATATTCCTTTTATAATGAAACCTGCTGAAGGAGACTGCTTAGGGCCTCAGAAAATATAATTTTCCAGATAAAGAATGATTTCCAGGAAGAAAAGAAATACTGTAAGGTGGTATATATTAAGCAATTTTCCTCAGGCATCTGGTGATCAGTAACTTTTTCTCATGTTAGAGAGGTGACCTAACTTTTTTTCCAATTATATATGGCCTCATTCGCATTTGTGCTCTTACATATCTTGTTTCTGTGGGCTGGCATAAGTAGTGCCTCCAAAAAAGCGCAAATTAACTGCAGCAAGATTTGTTGTAGAGGCTTCATAGGTACCAGATTCGTATCTGCAGCATGTAGTCAGATTCCTAAGGTTTTCACTTACACTATAATTAGCCTAGTTTCTGGGTGAATTTCACATTCATTTGTTAGACACAACTATGCTATTTCTCTTAAATCACTACTGATTCCTAGCAGCATTGCTATTGAATCCTTTATATGACTATGCACACCCTGGATTTTCTCATGGCCTGTGCAAACTTCTTTTGGCAACTGAATACATCAGAGTGGTCTAATTTAGCATCCTCTGTGAGACAGGTAGTTTTGGATGGCAGAAACCCCTTCTTTTCAAACATCCAAGAACCCACAACCTTCTCCCAAAGCCAGTGGTTTACTGAGTATCTATCTTTGCCACTCATTTCCTCAGGCTCCCCTGTAAACAATGCTTTACTCTTTTATCCTCTGTACAAACAAACAGCTAAGGAAGACTTGATGTGACTTCCTTTAGCATCCATTTACACTGTCCTATAAATCATACAAAATGTTCTGCACAGTCTCAGATCTGGGCATTAAATGAGAATCCATCTGTTTGTTGCTCCCAATGGCATTATAGTTTTTTTCTCTGCATCACTGCTTGACAAAACTTCTAATCCCACCTGAAACTGCTAGTCTGCTGTGTTTGGGGCCTGTTATATCAAATGCACATCTCTGCTCTCTCCTTCCCCTCTCAGGAATTGTTATTTTTAGACTGCTTTTCTAGTGCTGATAGAGTCAAAGTTACATCTTAACCTATACAAGCTCTGGTGGCATATGCTGCTCTGCTCTTCTGCTGCAGTATCATGAAATCTGTCATCCATCTCTCTTCTGATCTATAACCCCCCTGTCATTACCACCCTGTTGGAGAAATTCATGTAAACACTTCTCTTATTTCTGTTTCTTGCCTGGGTTTTGTTTTACTGTTCTTGGATGTCACGGGCAGCAGTAGATCACTATTTGCATTAGCCTTTGGCTGTGTCAGGAGGGGAATAAACAGTACTGGACAACTTAGAGCATACTGCTGTTGCCATAATGTGCCCTGTACATTACAGCACTACAGGAGTGTTAATGTCAAGGTGATGTAGCTGCCAGGGCACTCGGAAACACCATTATTTGAAGAAAGGATCACTGCCAACTCTTGAACTGAAGACTTCCAAAAGCAAAATACGCAACTAAAAAGTTATTTCATTTCTACTAACTAAAAAGGCAGCAAAGACTGACTAGCTTGCATGTGCACAATTACACATAGATCTCTGGCAGAAGACATGCCACAAATCCCAGATGACTCAGTGACTATTCCTTCGATGTGGGCTAAGGTCTGTCAGAGCCCTTTGTTGCCAGGGCTAAGGATACACCTATGCATGTATGTCACTCATAGGCACGTAGAGTTTCTTAGCTGACACATGGCAACTTGTTCCTCTTCACAACACAAGGGAACATTTGAACCCCTGCTGCATCTGAGCCATCAGGCACTGCCTATCTGGCAACTGCCCCTTGGAGGCAGCCTGTAAAGAGCACAGACTACATCACTGGGGGTGTGGGGAGTTGTGTCTTTTGTTGCTTGGGTTTTTTTCCTGTTTCAACTGAGAATGGGGAAGCTCCTGACTCTTTTTACCAATCTCACAGATTGTGAAGCCTTTAGTCATCTAAAAAGAGGCACATTTGACATATTTTGGAGTTTTTGCTTTTTTTCATCACATATTATGCACACCTACAGAAATGCCTTAGAGCAACCCAAGCCCAGTGTTCCTCTCTTATTGCCAAAAATGCTTGCCAAGAATTTTGGAGCAAGGCACCACCCCAAGGGGATGTTCTAAATGCGCCACATCAGTACACGAAATAATACAAATCTGCTTGCATTTAAGGCTGCCTGGTCCCATGCAACCTTCAGCTACTTACCTTGACTCCCTCAAACAGAAGAGCACCATTCCTTCACAGTCCCAGCTCATGCCATCTTATCTCCAGCCCCATGCTCTCTGCCTCAGAGGTTTTGCATGGAACTGCTGAGCATTTTGCAGAGCAGATGCAATAGTGTGAGTCACTGCCTCACCAAGGAACAAGTTATTGCATATCAGTTGGTCCATGGAAACAGCCTATGTATGTGCTTGAATATTGTGCAATACACTTTGAGGCCACTTACATACATTGGAAACAGACATAATTTGTTTACTTCACATATAACCAGAGCAAGAGCAGTCTGTGTCACACAACTGCCTGGGCACTTCTGATGGAGCATCTGACTTGATCACTTGGCTGAGATTTGGATGCTTCAGTCCACCTGGTTGCAGAAAAAAAGAGCTCAGAGCAAGAGCCTTGATTTGTTAGCCCTAAAGGACGGTGCTCTTTCAATCCATAAAACAAGGTAGCTTTTTGCAAACCACCTGTTAGGAATGGTCTTCCTGAAATGTGCTGACCCTCAAAACATACCTGAAAATTGTTTGGAATGGTCCAATGCCATGCCAGGCACTGGTTGAAGAGTGCAACAGCATAGATGATTGTAGTCTAGTAGCTAGAAACATTGCCAGTGACTGCTGAATTTACTCTTATGGCTGTAACTGAATGTTTCCATCCATGTTCCCTAGAGGCAGTCTTGGTTTACAGCTTTAATAGCTAGAAAATGTGAGTTTTCTGACCATCCCCACAATTTATGGCACAATCTCTCAAGCTGTTATAATGAAGAAGCACTAGCAACAAAGTTATTACTTACTCCACAAGCAAAATTTCTCTTCTTGGCAGCTTTTGGCGTAAAGGTAGTTCAAAATGCGTCTTAATATTCTGCAAACAAATCAATTATTTATAATTGTCTTGTCTTTAGATGTGAATTAAAGTAATGATTTTTTTATAGAGTTGAAAGGAAGCAGACGTGTTTAATTGAAGTAAATGAAATCTACATGACCACCTGTTTGTTTTTTTAAACTTTATAGGAAATCAATGTATTGACAGTAGCATTGGTCAACCAAGACAGAGAAAAAAACTCAGAGAAACGAAGCCCAGGTCTAAAATCAGAGAAAGAGGCACTATTAATAGGTAAGATAACCCCAAAGGAGATTTTTGAGAACAAAATTCCTTTTAAGAGGTTTCTGTTTTGCATGTGTTTCCCCACAGTTTTGTGCTAATAAAAGTAAAATATTTAAAGAAACAGACTTTTTTCATCTGTATTCAGAATGACTTTTAGTAAGAGAAAACATAAAATACAAGTGAACTTGGCTTTTCTGAAAAATTCTCAGAGTCTGATGAAAGGATTTCAGGTATGAAGAAAATTGCAGTATCTATATTTGGAGTTGCAGCATGAATGTATGAAGACTGTATTTTCATCAAGATTTAGCAGCCTAGAATTGTCTTCTATGATTATTAGACAAAATGGTGAAGGAAAAGGGGATGGAAATAATATTAGCAAACTACCAAGCAAAACTATGTATACTGCATGCATTAAGCAAACCAGATTTATGCTTTTGACATTAGGTGAGAGAATTAGCAATGTAAATATTTACAAAGAATACCACAAGGACTAGAATACCTAGAATAAAATCTTTAAAATAAACTCTTAAAGAGTGCCTAAAGCTTATAGGCAGTGGGCTGCCTAACTGGTATTAGGCTTTTAGCCACACAGAACTGACTGTACTCGTGCTAATGTTGGAGGGAACATGCCCCATTTATACCTGTGTGTATTTTGCATTTTGTTTCAGTGGGGCAGGTCTTTGTGGGGCCTGAAGGTCCAAAGTGTACCCTGTGGCATGGCAACAGAAATGTTGACCTGAAAGAACAGGGTTAATTTCTTTGGTTTGTTTTTTTCACAAAATCATTAGTATCCTGGTAGGTGATAGTTCCAAAACTACCTTAATTTGTTTAAATGCAACTCATTTGCATCACCTAAGCACCAGGAAAGTTGCTGGTTTATTGCTGAGGCACAGATTCAGCAATTCATGGATTCAGTTCAGACCAAAAAGGTCATTTGAAAGTGAAGAATATGTTTAAATGTTTAAAGGGCTTAGTGCACAAACTCCTTGTGACTGGTGTGATGCAGAACAGTGGCATGTACAGAAATGTATGAACTGATTGAATTCTGCTTGTTATAATAAAATCTGGAACTTTTAATTGCAGTGGACAGTACTTGATCTGTCCAAAGATCATTCTGTGATAAGTACAGCAAGAGTGGGATTTTAAGAATAACAAGTTTTTTTATAGGTGAATCATTATTTGACTGTATTTGGCAGTGTCCCAAAGTGGGTCCCATACATCAGCTGTTCAGTGACACACTCACATAAACAGAATGATCTCTATTCAGATATTACTGGCCATAGTACCCCCACAAATGGCTCATTGTTACAGTTCAAAAGCAAAAGATTCCTCAAGATGGATTTCATGTTATCTCTTCCTCTGAGTCCTGTTCAGCTGTGGCAAGGGAAAAATGGGCCTTACCTCTATCTGTTCACTAAGTTTGTCTATATTTTTAAAAATACAATATTGTCTTAGAGGAAACGAGCATAAAAGAAAATAAAAATTACTAAAAAGTTACCATGGAACTCCAGTCAATAACAATAAAATATTTACAAATTACTAGCTTTGAACGTCCTGAATTGAAAAGCCTTGGGAACTACACAGCAAATGCAATGACACTTGTAATATGTGACTCTAGCATAAACTGGATTTCCAGTCAACCCATCCAAGTGTGATGGCCTTGGCTTTTGTTTCATAGAGCAATTCTGCAGTTGCTTATAGTCATCCATAGCACAAAGAAGGTAATTGCTGCTAGGACTTGCCATAGTATAAAATTAAATACACACCACTCCTTATGCAGGACTAGAAGTCTGTAAACTCTGTTTGGAAAATGAGAGAAGTAAAAAGGTGTTCTTTGCAAAGCCAGTCTTAAATTAGTTAAATATTGCTTATCAGGTTCAACCATGGCCAGTACTTGGGGAAAAATGAAATCCAAGATTACCCTAATTCATTCAGCATCAAGAAAGCAGTATGGCCTGCAGTACACAAGATACAGTGACCCATTTTTGTCATTTGTAAGCATTTTTAATCCTGGTGTTTATGATTTAAGTATAAGAAACTTCCCCTAGGGTGGTTCAGCTAAGAAACCCATCCAAAGGGAGTTGAAAATATTTGTTCTGATTCTTACAGTTCAACTCTTCCCAAACAGCGAGTAACGCACATGCCATTTTCTATTTTCACTGTTTGTTTAGAAGAGGAAAAACTGGATAGTGCCTTTAATAGCAATACTGAAGGCCCAAATCTTGTTTTCACTGGTCATAATTAATGCTGTCACTTGATTTTCACTGCAGAAAAAATCTCCAGACTTAGATCCTGATTCCTCCTAAGCCACTTTTATTCTCATGCCTTTTATAATTATCCTGAAAATAACAATGAAGATAGACAGAACATGCTCTCTTTTCAGAGAAAGTAAATAAGCAAATATGTCAGAAAATATCTGTGTTTTCTTCAGCAGCAGTAAGAGGTAATACAGATTAAACACTTTTCATAACCAGCATCAGCATAATTACTAGAAAAATTTTTGGGAGTGAGGTTTCTGACACAATTATATGAAACGTTTTCACAACAGAGCATCCAGTGAAGGGGAAAAAAGCAATAATTTTACCATTGCAATATCCACAATTTTATATTGGTAAATCAAGCATAAAATTGGTAGTTGAAATGCTTCCAGCAAGGCTTTGTTTATAAATTCCTTTATTCAGCCATATATTATCCTGGTCACTTACTGCTAACTGCTGTCATTCCTGAAGATGAGCTATTGTATTTAGCATGTTACTATGACTGTATTAAAAATGTGCTATTTTGTTATGTTTATTGGGTTGTGTAAGAAAAATAAGAATCATAATTCATACTGAAAAACCTACAAGAACAGACTATTCAGAATTATTTTGCCTATTTTAATGATATGGTGTCTGAAGTAATTTCAATAACTTGTTTGCATTTGTTTTTAATACAGGTATCATATCCACTTTTCTTCACGTCCACCCTTTTGGAGCCAATATAGAATATCTTTGGTCTTATATGCAGCAGTTGGACTCTAGGGTAAAAAAAATTAATCAAAATCTGTTTTCTCTATAGAAATATTGTATTATTCTTTACTGCAGGTTAAACTCTTCATGCGTTTCCATTAGAAAGATAATGGGATATGGGGCTTGGGGGTTTGCAGTCTTTATTCATTTGCAAATTACAGTGCACATGCTTATGTTGAGGTCTTTGCCTCGCACTGCTTAGATATTCTTTGTGGCAAAGAAGAGCAGAGCTTTAAATAGCAAAGACTAGCAGCTGCTTTTATGACACAGGATTCTGAAATATAGCTGAGGAGAAAGAAAGCAGAACAAAAGGCAGGTGTAGCCAGGGCCATCAAACTGCGCGGAGCTTTTGGAGGTGGCTCCTTATTCTTTGGAAAGATGTTAGTCAAGGGTCACACAGAACTGGAACTTTCATGAACATACAAGTGGACCATGTATCATGTCCTTTGTCTCCATGTGGAAGCAGAGAGAACCTCATAAAGAAACTGAATGACCTTACTGCTAAATTCAGAGAAGCTGTGGCCAAGACAAAAGTGAGGCCAACACACAACAGTGTGCAGTGTTTAATGCATTGGCTTGTACAGTCCATAGTCAATACATACCTGTAGGATAAGATTCTTTAATTTACTATTTAATATCTACCATTGGATGAGGTGAAATCAAGCCCCAAAAGGGCCTATTCCTCTACACTGAATATTAGGCAAGTCAAGGGTGAGAAGCTCAGCTGTGAAATAGCCACTTTTGATCAGGTGAATGCTACTCTAAGTGCTAACCAGCAGCTCTGAAGGATGCTAGGCTTCAAGAGACACTTAGCAGGTTGCAGGGGTCACCCTGCGGTCAGCCACAGGTCTGATCCACATCTGCCAATACTGGTACGATGGTGCTTTCCCAGATCTTCTTGCAAGACAACTCCTTTGATCCTGGTAATATTTTGTACCTTAACAGCCTCTCCAGCCCATAGGTAAGATCACCTTCTATCTGCTTCGATGGGCTGCTTTGATGGGCTGCTTCATGTTTCTGGAGGATCCTGGATCCTTGCTCTGTTTCTATGAAAAAGTGTAGAGCTAGAAGCAGAGGAAAGCCTGAGCTAGAAGGCCACTAGTAATACGACAGGTTGCAGTGATGAGCAGGGAAGGATGATGAAGTTCTTAGGCACTGTCTTCAGGCCTTGGCAACTCAGATGTGCTAGTGTTTTAGTCCACTGCCACCCACAATGAAAAGGGAATAAAGGATGAGGATGGTAAAAAGAGGTGAGAAACTGGTGAATTTCAATTCCTTTTTTAAATGTCTGGTTTTATGGAGACCTGATGCATCCAGAGCTTCACACCTACAGCCATTCCTCTTCTGCTTCTCTGTTCCCTCCCCCTGCCACATATACATTTTCCTTCATCTTGTCCCCAGTTTCTTTGGCATGCAGACTCTCTAGTCTCTTCACTTATCTTTCAAGTTGTTCCTGAACACAGTGTTTAGCTAAGTTTGAACTGCTTTTTCCCTTGGATGACCCCTCCAGCTCTGCATCTCTTGAGTGGTAAAAGCAATCATCTAAAATATGGACTCCTTGGGCTCCAGCCCTGCTGCTCATTGCTTATGCCCACTGAGCTGTTGAACTTTCTCCCCTTGCACTGCTGCAGCCTCTTCTTGTGCATGACTGTTGGGCTCAGTCCTTGAATTTCTACTCATGCGAGTAACATGTTGGCTTTTGTGAGGCTGCCAGGAGCAAACCTTTAACTTGCAAACAGAACCTTCATGGAAGGGGCGTTGTCTCCATCTCTGCAGCTACCAGTGGACCTACCTACTGCATAATAAATACAAGCTGCAAAATTTGTCCTTGCTGGTTTATTTTGGAAGTAACTACTTGTAGAAAAAAATTACTTCCTAATGGCACGATCCAGAGATGCAATCTCAGAGATGAATTTCAGTTACTTTCCATGGTTAGCCTGTCATTCTTCACCTGAACAGGAAAGATAAGGTCAGCATACCTCTGCGGGCTGAGGGCTCAGTATAGAGTTCATACATATTACCCAAAAGTAACCAGATATCCATTACTGTCCTGTAAGAACTTAAAAGATGGATCTAATCATTCTGGGGCTTTAGACAGTTTCCAACTCTGATTCTTGGTGCCACCTTTAACAAATCATTTAATCTTTCTGCTGCACTAAACTCTACAGGAAATTAAGAGGCAAGACATATTTTCTCACCTCCCCTGGGTATATTGAAGTATAATTATAACATTTCATGTTTATGTACTCTTTTAAAAAGAAACATTTTCACCATGGAAGGTTCCTACTAGAATGAATAAGCAGAAATATTATTGCCAGAGGAGCCTACCAAACCATGGAGATGCCTGTGGGTATCATGCAACACGCATAGATTTGTTTGCTGTTCCTTTCATAACCACCATTTTAGAAGCCGTAGCGGTAGAATAAAATGGTTCATTACCTGTGACTGTTCATTTCTTGACTTCTCTACTGATTATACAAGAAAGTTTGTCTTTGTAAAGGTGTTTTCTGTAATGAGAGCATCTTTCCCATTAGCAAGGTGACCAGTCATTAAGGTTTCAAAATGATAAAAACATCTTCACCGATGCAGAATTGGGAACTTTACTGCTTAGTTGTCTGGGGCTGCTGAACTGGGTAAGACTGAGAGAAGATGGCTCCATAGGTAGTCAGCCCTAGGTAACAAAAGGAAGCTGATTAAAGTTTTTTTGAAAGAGAAAAACTGATGGAGCTGGGAGAAGAATTCAGGATCTCATAGGCTGAGAAGGAAGAATAAGGTCCTATCAGCTTCCTCTTCCTCACAAGTATACCCATGACTGTAGTTCTTAGATGGACTTCATACCACACTGTGTGACCACAGCCCCAACACAGCAGTTGCCGTTTTTACATGTTTTACAGTGGGATGCCACTTACAAGAGCAGAATCATTCCTGCAAGGAATTTGCCCTTGCTTTGGAGTCTGGAAATTCATGTCAGGCTAAGGTTAAAAAAGTAATAATGGTTGACTGTTTTTTTCTGGCCTGGATTCCTCCCCGCTCTCCCTGGCCTCCCCCACCCCACATTTCTGTGCTTAGTGTTTTCTCTTCCCAATCTACAGAACAGCTTTCTCACTTTAATTTTATCTTTTTTTCTTTCTCAGATCTCTGCAAATGAGATAGAAATGCTTTTGATGAGACTGCCACGCATGTTTAAACAAGAATTCACTGGTGTAGGAGCAACACTGGAAAAGAGGTGGAAGTTTTGTGCCTTTGAAGGAATTAAAACTGTCTGACTGTGACTAGTAATGAAGCTATGCAGAAGAAGAATTCCTAGAGCATGGCAGGGTTATAAAGTATTAAAGTAAGAAATTTGGGTTTGGGCACATAGTAGTATGTTTTCAAAGTTATCCAAGCCTAATTTTAGTTACATTTGTGACGTTCTCTTGTGAGTGGAAATGTAGTTGTGCACCAGTTCCTAAAATAAATAAAATTTACAAAAAAAAAAAATTTCAAAATGTGACAGATTGTTTCCTATGAAAACTGGAGAAAGATACCACAGTCATAATGATTTCAAAATACTACATGTCCTACATCTAAGAAAAGCTCATTGAGCAAACAGTTAAGGAGAAAGATTGCCCAGTTATGGTCGCTAAGCTACAGCGATGTATGTGTAATATGTAGTAGAACTCATTAAGTTTTGGTATAGAAAGTTCTTTCTGTTTAGTAAGAAAATTGAGTAATTTTACAGTGAGAAAAAGCATACCAAAAGAAAACTTGAAGATGTGTCTGAAGTTCTTGTATTTTGTAAATTAAGTTATATGCTGTACCAGGGATTTTTGCCTTATTGAAAGAGGCCTGAAATGTGATTGGAGTCCTCAAGAATGCTTTATCAAGAATATTATTTTTCTAATGTAACTATTCTCCATTACAAGTTCTTTTAACATGGATTGCGTATCAATTTTCATAAACATGTAAATAAGGAGGAAACCAGTGTTACTGTATTGTATTTGGTATGTAACATTCAGGTTTATTCATCAAAATGAATATTCAGTTGCATTACTGTTACAAATTTTATAGCAGATATATTAATTTTTATCAATAAATATGACTTCTACCATATTGTTTGTACAAGTTTTTCTTCTAATGTTTTTGAATTGTAATCAATCCAACAAGAATCTCATGGAATTTATCTTTCTCCTACCTGAACAATTAATTGCTGATAACTTGGTTAAATTAATTATGAAGCAAAATAGAGCTTGCAATATTAGCTAAGATTAAAATATTCAAAATATTAGTAGAGAAAATGCCAGCATGGACATCTGTTTAACTGAACAGATTTAATTTGATTTTTTTCAACAAGAAGATAAGTAAAAAGTGAACACCTTCAAATATCTCATTTTCCAGGTTGTGTTGGGTAATTGCAATGCATACAATTAGTTACTTCTAACATCCACCTTTGGATGGCCTTTGGCCAGCCAAGGGAAGGAATAAAGCACTTTTTGTGGTGTCCCTTAAGTAGGAACATTTATATAAATGTCAAACACACAGCACTACAGCACTGCTGTAAGAGCCAGCAAAAGCTAAAGTGTGTGTATCAACCAAGCAAGGAGGGTAAGGAAGGAATTTTTCCTCCCAGGGCCTTGCTTTAAAGAAATGCATCAGTACAACATTTAGCATGATGATGGGTAAGAAACAGCAGCCACCTCCAAGTCACACCTCTGTGATGGCAGAGGAGCCAGTCACAAGAGAGCTGACCCTGTGAAGTGGGGCACCAACAACAGGAAATATGGCAAATTGAAACAGACGCAGGGAGTATCCAGATATATGTCAGAGTTATGTTTCACTCAGGTTCTTCAACAAACAGCAATTAGTGTCAAATGCAATTAGTAATGAAGGAACTCTCTACATGGCTCTTAGTGATTAGTACTTTAGGACCTATTTCTCTTCTGGCATCTACCTGGAATATAGAAATATTGAATGAAATGCTAATTGTGTACAAAAGAGGAAAAGAAAGGCCTAGCAGGTCAATTATGGGAGAAAATGAGGTTTTCAGGCAGTACACACAAAATTTTAAAAAATAAAGTACATCTCTATTATGGTTGCTACAGAACCTGTATTAAGTCACTCGGATGAAACTAGTAATTATATTCCAGTTACATTAATGAAAAGTAACTAGTTTAATCCAAATAACAACCCCTTCTCCTGTGGTCATGCAGTTTTTCGAATAATTTGGGCAAAAATGTGTTAGGTCTGACAGCTCTTATTTAAGTACTGTAACATAAATGTGCATGGATGGCACTTAGGCTGGGGAAAAGAGATGTGCAAAAACTTTCACCTCAGCTTACTCCATGCCATCCTTATTCATTATATTCTGTCCTTGTCTTTTCTTATGTCCTCTTTTTTTCCTTTAGCTTGTCTCTTCTCCCACAAAACAACTCCAGAGAGCCACAAAACATTTCAATTTTGACCGAACTTTGTAACCTAATTGCCATATTTGCTTTGCATGTATTTTCTCTTCCTTTTTTCTTCCTGGGTTTTTCACATCTGTCTAAACCATCCAAGCTCAGGAGAGTAACTTTTTAGCCCTTTTGTAGTACCAGCTGAAAGGGAACCTTCTCTCACTGGCTTTTAGATACCACAAAGAAGATCTAAATTTTCAATATGAATACCTTGTAGACATCCTGTCATACTGTAACGTATCAGCTGAGAGCTTGAAAATCTGGGACATCCTCATGAATATCAGGTTGGGCCCCATAACTGGCTTTAACTTTGTGTGCTCGGTGGCTTTGGGGGAAACTGGATTAAAATGCTCAGCTCCATCATTTAGCTGCTGAAATATCCTTCTGATGACCCTTGGGGTATTCAACTTGCAGTCCTGAAGTTCAGAGAATGAGATGAATAACAAGCCACCTTTGAAAGACATCTAGACTGCACATAAGGAATTATTTCTTTACTGACATGGTGGTCAGACACTGGAAGGGGTTTCATGCCCTCTGATCAATGCCCCAAGCCTCTCAGTGTTTAAGAAGCATTTGCGCAATGCCCTGAATTACATGATTTAACTTTGGGTCAACACTGAATTTGCCAGGCAGTTGAACTAAATGATCCTCATAGGTCCCCACAAGACCTAAAGCAAGTTTATCCAGTTGAGTTAGGTTGAAGGAAGATGCACATTTGGCAGACTCAAAGCCATTTACAGTTAGCAGGATCTTCACTACAGTAGTGGGAAAAAAACACTTGTGGGAAAAAACCTGTTAAATCCAAGGAGACAACCCCTCATCAGGCTAACCATGATCTCAAGAGATGAGACTGTGCAGCAGCCTGACATGCCATTGCAAGTTATGGAAGAAAGTTATAGCAATGTCCCCTCTTCTCAAATAGTGACTAGTGGAGCAGGAGAAGATCTGGTTTCCAACTTCCCAACATGCTAAGGGTATTTTGCAGGGAGTTATAAGTTCAGTTGGCCTGAACTCCTTTTCTCCCAGAAGACCTTTGTAGACCATCCTCAGCTTTGAATTGTCTTGGGCTGCTGACAGGGTTAACTTTCATCAGTTTAGAGGGCCAGCCACTTACTGCACTGTATCTGATTTCCACTTGAAGGCTTAACAGACAGACTGTGCAAAACCACTTGGAGAAATGTGTGTTTCACTCTCCACATTAAAGGGAGATGAGTGCAACCTTTGTGTTAAACTGCATTTTATGTCCACAAGAGATGTTTCACGTTTGACCATGTTTGATGAAGACTGCATTTTCCCCATCACTGAAAAGGAAATTTTTAATATCTCCTCGTACTATTGTACATAGTGGAGTCAATTGTTTATTGAAGTGTGCAAAACTTTTGGACAAAACTTGCATGTTCAGGACTGCCAGAGCATCATATTCACTTAAGGAACAGCTATATGGAGATTTAGACAAAATCCTGTATCAAGCTATGCTACATTTAGCTACACAAGATGTGCAGTAAATGCTGTGGAATCTAAAGCTGGAAAATTTGTTGTAAGAGGATTCTGAGTGGTTTGTTTAAGTCAAAATTCTGGTCTTACAAGCATTGTTTTACTTAAAATCAGAATGGTTTTGACAGTCAGTGTTAATAAGATTAAAATGTTCAGTGCTGATGTGAATTAATTTGGGGAACGAGGTTTCGGAAGAAGATGAGAGAAAGGAATTAGTTGGTTTGGGAGATTTTTTTTGTTCCTTCAGCATCAATAATAACCAGGTCTGATATGGGACTGATGTCCATTTTGCCAATTTAACAAATGCATCTCACAGTTCAGCATTTGAAATGTGAGGGGTTTATCAGCTTTTGGTTGGGTGGTTGGTTGGTTGGTTGGTTGGTTTGAGGTCTTTTTGTGAAAGAGTACAAGTTGCCCCTTGACTTGCCACTCTGGTTATCCTCTTAAGATCTGAAGCTCATTTACCTTAACTTTTCCCTCAAAAAAAAAAAAAAGTAGAAACAGCAGCAAATTTCTTCTGGTTCCGTTCTGTATCAACCTCTTCTGGAAGCAACTGCTGAGATACTCAGGAAAGACAAATTTGTCCTATATTTATTGGCATTAAGTGCCTATAAAGTAGGACACAATCTGGAGGAAGCCATTTCTTCTTCCAGACTCTTCAAGAGCACAGTCAGTGTGACTGCTTGGACTGCAAAAGGTGATTATTTACTTACTGGGTTAAAACTGAATGTTTCAAGAACAACTAAATCAATTGGAAAAGCAGCTAAATCAGAAAATTATGCTTACAAGGTGCAGATTCTCTGACTATTTAAACCCACTACATCTAATTAATTGAAACCATAGTTTGTAAGCAAAACCAAATAGATGCACTCACGTGTACCTTTGATTAAGTGTCTTGCCTCACAATGGGTAACATTGTGCCTGTTCAGACTTAATGGGCTGACTCCATTGTCATACTCCTTCTCAACAGGGATATTTGGGTGGCATTGAGAGGAAAAGCATACATATTCCCTTAAACCTAGCAGAGAGCACTCCTGAAATTCTACCACAGACATACTAAAACCATCTGCTCAGAATCCTGGCCAGTAGGTACTTCTTGCCAATTTATGTACTTTTATATACATGACATTGAAGCCTTAAAAAAAAATCATCAGCTTGGACTGCTCGTATCCTAGCCATGTCAATTAATTCTGTAGCAGTCCCAATAGCTTATGGTGGATTCAAATACACCTCCCATAAAAGCATCCAGCCAGAATCAAAGTTTATCAAATTAAGAAAAAGATAATTTTTGTTTGATAGTTTGTTAGAAGAGATAAGCATTGTCAAAATTGTGTTCTAACTTTCTAACTTCATTTTTTCTGGCTTATTCTAGCCAGTTTTGCTTTTCTCAGCAAGATTAAATAATCCTTTAGTACTGCATATTTTCTTCCCATGAAAATATTTATATATTGTAGTCTATTTACTTTTCAGTATTCTTTCTCATAAACTAAGCAGATTGAGCTTTTAAGTGTTTTGCTATAAAGTGTTTATCTTCTCTTCCTCAAATCATTGCATCCTTTTTTTTTTTAATATCCTTTCCAATTTTTCAAAACCTGCTTTAAAATGTGCAGTGAAAAACTGTATGTGAATTAAACTGATCAGTTTATGGTATCCAGACACGCAGTCACATCTCTGCTCCAGTTCAGCTCTTTGACTCCTATTCCTACCAGACTATTAGCTGATCGCCAATGTCAAAGCAGTAAACCAAGTAAATCACTGTTGCATCATTTTCTTCATCCTTCTGGTGTAACAGATTCCTCTGCACAGATGAGTTTCTGTCTGCTAAAGCCTGGCTTTTCTATCCCCACTGATAGACTCGTTTGTTCAAGGGCAAAGGTTTCACCCCATAAGAGTATTTGGAGGCTTGGATCCCATGCAGAGCTTTGTTCTTTGCTATGGGGAAAATCTGGATAACTCTATGATGTTTATAGCCTTTCGTGATTAAAAGGGGCTAATCAGATCTGCCGTCAGGATTTTAGCTGATCACATCAAGCATTCAGAGGGCAATCGCACAGGCTTTGTCTAGACTAGGGTTTAAATGCATGTCATTAGCACATATTAGCTGATACATTTTAAAAGTCTGATGCAGACAAAGCGTAATGCCTTTAATGTGAAAAGCTGGTTGAGTTAGGCCCTTGGGCATTGGCGTTTACACTGGTTTCTCTATTTTAGAGTTTTAGAATAAGTTAGCCAAGGGCTTGTCTACAAAGACCAGTTAATTTCGAAGAAGATAGGCTATGAATTTAAAGGGCTGCTCCAGGACTTAAGACCAGAAAAAGATTAATTCTCAAGTAGTTGCTCTGAAATAGCTCAGTATAATAGTAATATGCACTTAACTAGGTACGTTTTCTCTCACTCTTTTGTTTTGTTTTGTTTTTTAACTTTCCCCAGAAAAGAAATAGTTCCCATATTACAGCTGTATTTAAAAACTAACCCTCTGGTTCATTTCTGGATTTTGTCACTGCTCCTTACTGAATACAGCTGATTAGCTTGGTTGTGTCTAGGGAGGAGGTTGGAAAACTTGTACACTCTGCAGATCTGGTTGCTGACGTTAAAAGCTGACTTGCATTTCACAGGGGGAAGACATGGTATGCTTGTGAGAGGGATGGGAGTGAAGCAACAGAAGACCGTAAAATAGGATTAAAAATAGAGACGGGAGGGATTTTGTTAGAACCTGGCATTCCATCAAAAAACCCCACACAAATCCCAGGACATCCTGGAAGCCTGTTATAAACTAAGAGGGAGAACAGGAAAGAAGAGATAAGATTTCATAGCAAAAATATTTGTAAACTGTGGTGGTATTAAATTTATGAGTGTTTGTGCATTTCCTTAGCTGGTTCTGCCTATGGAGTCAGGTCCATCAGGTGTTGTGTCTGAGACTCTGAAGAGGGACCTTCCAAAATTACTCTATACACTTGGCACAGCACCTCCACACAAGAAAAATCTGCCTCTCTAGCTCTACAGTTCACTGGTGATGTTAGCAAAAACATTTTCCTTGTCCTTGAAGGCTAGTGAGAATATACATTACTCATGGAAAGCAAATATTTGTCGGGTAATCAAAATCCATTTCAGGGTGTCATTTCTACCCCTCCACTCTGACTAGCTGGTCCCTGGGTGGAACTTCCTGCTTGGTTAGGTGGAGTCATCTAAAGTCCCATCAGGGTGGAATTTACACCTTTGTCTTCAGAAGGTGAACAGTCATGGATAGACATCATGCCACTAGTTCAAGGCTGATTTGTCTGAGAATGAATTGCAAGGCAGAAGCTGCTTTGCAGGATGGTACTGGAAGCCTGTTTTGCACGATAAAACATACTGACAGAGAAGGAAGCCAGATGGCGTCTCAACAGCCAAATTTTCTAAAACACATTTCCTACCCTGAGAAGTTCTTGATTGACAGCTCTGGAAACAGGTGTTTTATTTGTCCACAGGGCAGAACAGGGAAGGCATCTAATATTGTCCCAGCAGAGGTCTACAGAAGTCACCTGCCACTTCATTTCCATCACTGTGAAGTCCTTGCCTCATCTGTCCAAACTGCAGAGGAAGGAGATGTCTGCAGAATGCACGTTTGACCCCGATTTGAGGCCACAGAACTTCTGCTAGTTAAAACTTTACTTTCAGGGCTGGATTTGAATCTCTGATCTGTAAAACGGATATACTATTGTCCTAAGAAAGACAGGAAGTTATCCACTTGCTGAGGAGGGGAGGGCAGTCTTTCTTGAAGTACAAATGAAGAAATATAATCTGATGACCCCATTCTTTTCCTTCAGTCTTAACAATGAGTGAGAAGATTTGGAAGTACATAGCTGGCAAAGAGGTTCATCCTATTAGAAAAGACAGAAAAAAACTCATATTCACACAGAATGTTTTGGGATGTTTTTTTAAGTCTAAAGAAAACCCTCTGCAGTTTATAGCTATGAGATGCCCTTAAAACAAAGGTTAGTACAGGGAAATGGAGCAGCAATGAAAAAAAGAGTATTATCTTTTACGAGCACTTTACCTCTCTTCCGCTTTGAAGAGATTTCAGTGTGGAGGCTGAAATCCCTATTGTTTCAAAGGTTTGCAGTCAAGAGCAGGAATAACATGGGAGTTGCAGCCTTTGTTTGATTTTTGTGGTCTGTGCAGTCCAAATGTTCAAAGAAAAACACGGAGGTGTGTGCCCAGGTGAAATAGAACTGGGCAGTCATTTAAGTAACACTGAATTGTTGCTTTTTTCTGCAGTGCAGTTTTGATTTATAGCAATAAATCACAAGCAAATGGTCAGAAGTTCAGTGATGTTTATTGGTCATGAAATCAAACAAGGAATCTGTACGTTTTGCATTCAGACTTCACGTTTTTGATTTCTTTCAAGGATGATGAGTTTTCTGTCATATGCAACATTGAGAAAGATAACAGAAGGTAAACTTGATGGATCTGGGGGAAAACACCCTAATTAAGGCTAGCTAGGTGATGTGACTGTCACACAGCACTCTGCAGACATATCCTCACTAACAGTGAACTAGTGGCTAGTTTGGCCACAAGAGACATCACAGCTGTGATTGTACAGCCTCTGTCCAGCTCGATCCACTCTACTTACTGCTCCCAGGTTAAGAAATATGGTACTGTCTGGACCATCTTCTTCTGCATTTCTTCTTTCTACATGGTTTCTTCTTCTGGAAAGTTTATTTTGAAGTAGTTCAAGCCCTGTTTCAGGCAGTTAAAAAGTTGTACCATGAACAGAAAACTATGAATTATCTGTAGCAAGAATGTGGATCATAATTGAAAAGGAACCTGGACAACTTCTTCCTGAATTTACTAAAAGCCTTGAAATTCCTTTATTTGCCAATTTCCAAAGGAGAATGAGCAAAAAAAATGTTTCCAAAAATAACTAGAATGAGGTTTCATATCCCAGACCCATTTGGCCCATACCTCTCCCGTGTTTCTCAATCCAAGCATGCGACAACATTCAGAGGAAAGCAAAATCTGTTCCAGAGTTTAAGTCATGTGTGTAATTCAAGGCTTTGTGATTCTTATAAAAAGGACCCTTGCGTGCAATCCCACAGTCAATGCTACTATTCTTCTGTGTAAGTAATCTAACGTAAAGTTTTCACTAACTGTCTTTATTTGATGCATTGTAAAACAAACAGAATGAGAATGTTTAGGCCAGCAAAAAAAACCACCACAAAATCCCACAAGAACCCAGCACAACAGCATACATCAAGAGCTGGGTAACAAAGAAAATAACTCAGAATACACAAAGTCTCAGTTTTGCAGCTAAGCAGGAGATGGACAAGTTTAAAGCTACACATGAGTACCAAGGCTCTTATCCCAGCAGAAATGTTGGGAAATTACCACTTTGTGCCATCATATGGAGTATAACTCATGAGTAAAAAGTTCTTGGTAATCACAGGTATATTACATGATGATATACAGACTTGGGCTAAGACCTTTGCTTTCTGAATTACTGGGTGTCTGAAAGTTGTCACCAAAAAAACACACAAGCAAGGAAATCTATGACCAAAACCTATATTAAAGCTACTCAGAAACACTCCAAAACTCAGCCACGCAGTGCATGCATCCTACCAATAATTTGTTTTTAAAAGCCATAAATACCATGATTTTCACTGGAATGTGGACACACAGCCAAAAATGTCAGTCACTCAACTAACACTGCAGAATATCCCCTCACTGAAGGTACACGCCACTTCATACTACAGCCCAGCAAGCAGGCAGGTCCTAATTATGCCTTGTCCGGGTGAGCACTTTTATCTGCTCAACTGTTGGATAGGCAGGGTGTTCCACTGCCCCAGTTGCATCACCCTGTGCAAGATTTTATCCAACCAGCATGTTCTGAGAGAGTGATCCCCTACCTGCAGCTGTAGGTACACACCTCACTTCCCAACACTGGATTTTCAGATACTCCTCAGGTGTCTTCAGGACACAGCTTCATGTAACCATGACTGAGAAACATGGTCCTCTGTATTCTAATTCTGAGAGTCACTCACTTGCATTCTGTGTAACATAAAGAAACACAAGAAATACAGGCCTTGAAGCATAGCACATGGACGGCTAGGATATTCTTCTTGAGTTTCTAAGGAGACCTTTCGTCAGGTCTTCTTAATCCAGCCTTTATCCCTGCTCATCTTGTCTACAGATTGGTTTGAGTTTGTGTATGTGTTTGTGAGGCCTCCAGAATATTCAAGTGGACCATAAGTTTTTGTTTCCTCAGCACATCACATCTTTTAGTTTTTTCACTATATAATTTCTGTTTATTTTAATGCATATTGTATAGGTAGAGGTGAATCGCAAAGGAAAAATGTCTACCAAGCAATATAATAAAATACATATAACAACAATTTCATACACAGGGAAAAATCTACATGAAAATGACAATCTGTCCAGTTTACAAAGAAGAAAGGAACAAGCAATTGCAACCGAGAACCTGTAAAGATTTATATAAATGAATAATATTAATTAGTCTTCAAAGATGAAAGGCTGCCTCCTGAGTCACTTTGTCCTGATGGATCAAAACCTACCACTTTCTTAAATTTCCATTGAAATATGAGAAACAAGAAACCCAAACTATAGTGCCTGATTGAGACCATGGATTACCTGCATCTAGCTTTAGGCACTGATGCTACTGCAGCACCTACATTCAAGAGAGCAAGTGTGACAAGGCCTGTGTCATATGGCTGGAAAAGCAACTACAGAGCCTCCATCTGGCATTAAGCAGATAGGACAGAATTAGCCTTCACTCAACAGGTCCCATGTAAACAGGGCTGGACCTTGCCTTCACAGCCCAGCCATGCTGGTAAACCAGAACAGCCTCCACCTTTCTCTCAGGACACTTTTTTCAGGCATCATGGCAATGGGTGTGACACCGCAGTTAGTTAGGAAGGAGTAAGCATGGGGAAAGTGCACTTGGTCTTCACCACAAGTAGCTGCTAGAAAATCAAAGGTTAAATTATGCAGCCAATGATAACTGTATTCAAAACACAGAGAGCTGGAGCATCTGTGGCAGTGACTTTATCTCATCCCAGTTTAGACATCTCAAGCAGACAGATCTAGTGCATAGTCACATCCATGATCCTGCATTGCCATCTTTTTAAGAAGGGCTGAATTTATGAACCCGTCTTCAGCTGTGGCTCACTGGAAATGCTAGATCACAGCCTTCCTCGAGCCTCCTGATTTTAGTGAAACAGGGGAACAGCTGGTAAATGTTGCCACTTGAAGGAGGATTTTCAGTGGTAGGGACCACGATTGCTGTTTCTTGTGTTGCTCCTAAATCTGCAGAGCACCTCCTTGGTCCTGCTACCCTCCCTCAAAAGCAACACTACTCTGTGAAGGTACCAGTCAGCAGAGAACACTGCCACTGCTGATGCATGCAGTAGCGATCAATTCACACCATCTCCAAAAGAGGCAAGTCACACAAAGGTCATGGTGATGCAGAAAACACAAATGGTTTTCTATAATGTATATGGTGAACAATAATGCCAAACATCACAGAACAGAGGAGATGAGGGGGAAATGTGTATTTCCCCTTGCTTAAAATGTATTGAATTATCAGAATCGGGAGAAAATGAAGTTGAGAAGATGTTGGTAAGAGAGGAGCTCCCTCAATTAACTTTTTTCTCCTTCTCTATCACAGCCTTATATACAAAAGGCAACATATGCAATCAATGTATAAATGAGCAAAACTCATAGTGCATACTAAATCTTCAATCCAGTAATTTGTATTTGAATGTTTTAGCAAAAAATGTCTGTGACTACAAACACTTCACAGACTAATTTTCAGATTCATGAGTTTTTGCTTGGTTTGCCTACATGTTCTCTGAGCTCTGTGCCAAAAAAATATTTCCTTTCTTGCACTGAAACGTAACGCTGACATGTGTCAAACTACTTCTTCTGTATGGGTTTAAGCATACTTTTTCCTCTTTCTGCTTTTTGTAGATTCATACATATTAGACACACATCTTTGGGTTTTAATTATAAAATTAATTTAGACAGCAACCAGAAATAAAGCTGACAAATCTAATTTCCCAAGTAACTCAATATCATCTCAGGATCTCTTAGGAGGAAAACGAAAAATTATGTCTAAGGGGTTATAAGAATGTTTCTAAAGGGACAAATTAAAAAAACAAACAAAGGAAAAAGCTGATCAGATTAATAGAGGAGCATTTCCCTAGTGTCAAAATCCATATTTATCACCAGCCAGGAGAATCTGATGGTATTTTAAACATTAAATGACTTCTCATACTGCTTCCAATCCCAGATACTGAAGGGGAAAAGCTATATATATACACACACATCATAAATGCATCATAAAATAATTTTAAAATAGTTATTTAATGACCCTATACAGTTCTGTGCTAGCTCAAACCATGTAAACTCCATCTCATTCCTTAATCTAAAGTTTTTTTTCTGAGTGATTGACCTGTGCGAATTATGGACAGAAAAAAAGGCTTGCTGTAAGGTCAGCAGAGAAATCTGTCAAGTGACCAGTCACAGCCACACTAAGCTTCACTGATGTGGAAGCAGCATAGGTAGCTATCCTGTCCCACAACAAAGTGTTACAGATACACAAAGATGATCCTGGACACACCAAAAAAACCCACAAAACCCAAACCCAAGGAAACAAACAAAACCAAAACCCCTTGCCTATGAAAATACCATGTCAGTCATCAGAAGGAGGTCAGGAAATACAAAGAAACCCTGACTGAAGCATGTAGTTTTCTAGAGGTATTTGAACCCAATCTTAGATCTAGTGATCTTCAAACTGCTGTCAACATTCATACTCTAAGGCAGCCTTTCAGCTTTGGTAGAGTGCAGCTCTTCTTGCCAAAAGCAGAGCTACCCAGCACAGACTCCTTGACCTCAGTAGGGTGAAGACCTCTTACAGCAGTGATGTTGTTGCATCCATTGAAGAAAGACTTGCTGATGATGTGCTGCTTGAAGGAGTAAGTGGTTATGACACCTTCATAAGCCAGTCTGAGGATCAGTGGATTATTGTTGGTCTGAAGGTGAATCTTACCAGTAATATGTCGGCTGCAGAGAGGTTTCAGTCCCTTTGGGCAGCTTCTGCTCCACTCAGTCATCATGGCCAAAGGTTGTTATGGTTTTTACATCAGCACATGCGCACCAGCAATGCTTCATCCCTTTGAGGAAAGGAAGTCTTCCATCCAACATCAGCAGTGTCATTGCAGGTAACAATAGTCTAATCAATGAATGTGATTTTAATGGCTAGTCTAGATGTAATTAGACATGGTTGATCAATGTAAAAAAATTGTTACAGAGCAGATAGCACTAATTCTGGTGCCAAGTTGCTGCCTTTTAAGAAGGCTGATCACAACCTAACCATTATAAGCACATTTTTTTGAACTAGTCCCAACACGCAAGACAGTTTCCTTTTTAAAGCACCAATACACAATCAATTGTAAAACAAATAGCTCTGTAAAGATTCAGTGTATCCACATATGAGGACCGGACCTTAGCCTCCAAAGAAGTTGGTATCCCTCTCCACTGCTCTCAATAGAGAAGCCAATATCTCAGTTCAGCAATGAAAACTGAAAGAGTAGGCTGAGAGAACTGTGAAAGAAACTCATTACGCCCTTCTCAGGGCCACAGAGCAACTCAGAAATATCTTCATGACATGGTGCTCTCTGAAGTCCTCAGCTCTCTTCTGAAGGACTGATTTGAAGCTACTCTGCGGACTGCCCAATAGTCCAGCTCAGCAATGTGCACTGAGAAGCTTGTCCTGCCTAAACCAAATGAGAAAATAAACAGAGAGAGCCCTGAGACAAAGACTGGAGGCTTACAGGTCTGTGTGTTCCCTCCCTCTTGGAAAGGAATCTGGGGACCTGAACCTTAATGTCCAGTGCTCCCTAGTTCAGGACCATCAGACCACGGGAATTGCACAGCACAGCATTCAGTTTCTCTCATACTGCAGTGTCTTTCAGGTGATGTCCAGACCCACCCATGTCTACAACGAGCAAGTCATAGGGACACAACAGAAGCCTTTGTTCACCCAACTGAAAAACACGTAGGTTCAGCAAAGGATGAGACTCCAGTTTACACTCCCCAAGGTTGGTGTGTGAGCAGAGTGACTTTGTTCCAGTTACAGGGAGTGGAAAAGCAAGTCATTAACCCAAGCTGAAAGAGTCTGCAGGCCTATTTGGCTCCCCAGATGTAGTTGCCTGTTTTAGGGAGAGGTATTTCTAAATCCAGGCAGACAAGCAGCTCCCCAAACTCCACTCACTACATGTACGATAGCTTAGTCATCCACATTACAGACACCTATGAGTTCATCTGTATGGGTTTTAGCTTAGGCTGCCACAGACTATATCTGCCTGCCAGAGCCAAGGTGGAAATTGAGAGCCACTAAGTTTTCCCGTCTATTAAAAAAATAATTTCATCCATAGGCAAAAAGTGCTTTGAGGTTTTTGTAGTTTTTGGCCTATGAATCTTGCTGACTTTTCCACCCCTTGTTTATTTTACAGAGTATCACACTTCAGTTGTGCGTGAGTGTATTTGGGCACTACTAGCATGCAAAAGTGTTTCAGAATCTTGTAAAAGTTTCTATTTGGAAGTGGAATTTATGCAAGTGTGTGTTAATGATTTGGCATCTTTAAGTGGTTATTTTGAGTGCTATCTTTAACTTCATTAACATTAAATTATTCCTTAAATTATTCCAAAGAGATTGTGGCCAAATGCTTTGAACGAATTTAAAAATTTATATGTAGAGTTTGTGACAGTCCTCAGTCAAGAGGACATTTAAACAGTGGAAACCAATTAAGCTGTCTTTGGGAGATGTTTACCTTTGTTACACAGTGTTGATACTTTTCTATATTTTTTTCTGCATAGATTGACTTTGCAATCAAAACTTGAACAGGTAGGAATTCACCACAAATGTCTAGATTGTCTGGTAAAGCACAATCCACACAGCCTTTATTTTGCAAGTAATTATTGCCACATGCATGTAGTAAAGCTGAAAATCTTCTAGAAATCGAGTTCCATTTGAACAGTCAATCCTAGATGGTTTCCACTCCTAAAGAAGACCATAATAGAAAACAGCATCTTGAGAGAAACATTCATCTCCAATCATTTGGCTGTGCCTTGTAAGGTCATCATGCAGACAGTCCAAATCTCAGGATTGTAATCTGTTGCCCTTATAGAATTAATACAGAAGGACAAAATCAGGGAATGATGGGCTTTATTAATCCTTTACACAATCCTAAGACTGGCTGTAGGAACTACTGGTGCTAGGAGTTTCTAACTGTGGAAAATTTGAGGAATATCTCTATACAATACAAAGTGCTCTAATAAATATTATTCATCCTTAGCCAATGCTCCACTGAATCACTGCAATGGAAAAGGAAATACAGACAACTCAGTGTACACTTAGATTCAACCTTAGGTTACTGAGGTCAGAGAAAGTCTTTTAGCTACTGACTAGGACCTCAATGACTTATGAAGAGTGATCACTGAGAATATATTAGAAAGACCTTTTCAAGGTGAAATTCTTGCCTTGTGAGGTGTTTTCTTAATTAGAAGAAACTTTGGCTTTGTAAACATGACTTTTGGAGGTTAAGGGAAATGTAAAGGACAATGCTGATACTTACATGAATGCTGTATTTTCTTGTCATACATTTTCTCACCTCATGAGGTTTTACTAAGCACTTTAAAGTTACAGTGGGATAGGGACAATTGGTATTACCACTCTAAAATCTTCCCCTCAGTCCACCACAGCATGAATCAGAAGTATAAGTTGCTGTGCCTAAGTGGGAGAAGTAAGAAATAGACTGTTCCCGCTGGAAAGATAAGTGACTGGAAATGAGCCCAAAAATTTGCGCTTAGGAGTCTCAAAGCTAGAATACTGCTAGAGTGGATTACCAGGGGAAGCAGCAATGAATAGGAACCAGAGCCTAAACATCTGACTCTGCCTGCCACATATTTTGGGAAGATGCAGTGTGCATAAAGACCTTGGATTTACTTCAATGCCCAGTAAAGAGACATTTTCAACTAAAGTCCTGTAGAAAATAATTTCTCACGAGTCTAACCTTTGATTTCTTAGAAGTAGTGTGCTCCTCTGTACATCCAATGACCCTGGGTTACAGTAAACAGCATCTTATTTCTGCCTACCTGAAGGTACTGGTATGGTTAAACAGGAATAATGAATCTGTGCCACTTTAGCTCCTACTCCTTATTCTCAGTGGCACACGATCCTCTACGTGTCTTCCTTTGCCCGGTGAGGGAGGTGAAATGCCCACCCACGCTATTATTTCCTCTTTTGACGAACATTGACTGTGAGCCAGCATCTTTCCTGCAGGCAGTTATAGCAAGTCCCCCCTTGCCATCTCCCCCCTCTTCATATTTCCACTCTCTAACAAAAAGAATCTCACTTCGATATATATTTTCTAAATATTTTTAATATGTTTTCTACATCTTCAGAGTTTGCCATTTTCATCTGGCCTTCAATCCCACCTTCAAGAGTTTTTTCCTTACACTTAGAAGAACTGGAAATATATTCCAGAGAAGTGTCTTAAAAAAAAATAAGGACCATGAGATGACCAAGTTCAAATGTCTGCGTATGTATACACATGTACACATGCAGCTTCTCTGCAAGGTCTCCCATGAATGCAGAATTTGCCCTAATTCTGAGAAACTCACTTCAAACCCTCCTCCACACTCACACATACTCTAATGCACTCCCTCTTGTACAAATCCACCTTCTCCCACACACTGACATATATATTCTCTCTCTCCTTCACCACTCTCTTTGCCTCTGAGCTAAATTACTCTACTGTGGAAATTGCCATCAGCAATTTTCACCCTTTGCTGCTCTTTCAAGGAGTTTATGCAGTGGTGCAGTCATGATGTTCAATTAGCTACTTGATATCTTTTGAACTATTTTCCAACTATTTACACGCATGTGTTACAGAGGAGCAATGTTTCTCCTAACACCTCCATGACCTCAGCATGGACTGAATCGGATGAGGTTAAATTTTGCTGATGATTACTTCCTCAAAGTCAAATGGGTGTTTTGGAGATGACAATGCTAAAGTTGTAAGGTCTCTGTCCAGCTACAAAACATCCTAGGACTTGAAGTTAGCTCTCAGACCCTGGTGCTATCACTAACAGGATTGATGTCCTTCTGGTCTTTTTGTTCAAGTGTGTAGCACCACCCAGCTGCTTGTTCTCATCCTCACAGCTCAGGTGAAGAAAGTGATGGACAGGGTGAGCATTCTGAGGCTGTTTCAGTGTACAGTCAACCAGGTTGTCTTAGATCCAGACATACCCCATGAGGACACTGCATTATTCCCAGGTCAGATGTATGAGAGTCACTGCGAAGCATTTTCCTTAAATACAACCTTGAAAGGAAGGGAGAAGGTCCCAGCTGAATTCATGGCTGGAGCTCTTGATCCCTTATGACTTTCTCAGGTGGCCACGAATAAAGTCTTCTAACTTTTCTGCACTTCAATTTCTCAGTTATAGCAAAACAGCCTTTCTACTGCATGGGAAAATTTTGAGGACAAACACATAAAAAGCTGTGTGCACTATTGTGCTGGAGTAACAAAGGACAAAAATGCTCAAGAAAGTTTTTGTTTTTCATATATGAGAATAAAAAAAGTGACTAAATCAGGTTAAAATGCTCATATTTGAGATGAATGGGGAACTGTAATAAGGTTTGCTTATTACTTGTCTGCAGAGCTCTATGATCCTGTAGAACCAGTTGGTGGTAGAATAACGCCATAATCTACACAGTTTTATGAGCTGAACAATCTATGATATTTTTTTCCCTTGAAGCCAAGCTTTCAGATTTATTCTTCGTGAGTCATTAAATATAATCTAATGCATGTATACAAGTGGGCTTAAGGGAGAGTAAGTGGTTTAACAAAATAGATTAATCTTTATTTCACATTAAAATGGTGGGTCCTTCCTATTGAGTACTTCCAGGCAATAACCTTGGTGGGTGTATCTAAAAATCTGTGCCTAAGAACTCAGTTTCTGAAGGAAGAAGAATAGAAAAAGATATGTCATAGAAGTGATAATTTAAGGAACTATAGTTTCTTGAAGATCTAGATTAATATCTAGTGTTCTTCTTGAAAAAAGTTTCCACTGACAGTACCTGTTTCTCCCTGCCCCTGTGAAAATCTTGTGCTGCCTAGAACAGCTTTTTGTTCAGGAGAAATGCTGATTTTGTGGGAAGTGAAGGGAACCTTTACTCAGCTGTTCTGATCTTTTAAGTAAATATTTATTTATTTTCTGTATGAAGTTATAAAGTTTCTTGGGAATACAGATAATGTAACAGGAGGAAAAGTAATTACTGTAATTTTGCCTGTGCGTTCAGAAAATAATCCATCTGATAAGCACCCCATTTACATTTTGTGAATTGCACAGCTCAGCAGAGAGGCATCTCAGCTAGATGCATGCAGTCCCTGTTTAACAAATACTATGGATTCTCCTCTTAACAGAAGTATTTTTCTTGGCCTTTTCACTTTTCAAAGACCAGATGATTAAGGTGTTATTGACATTAAGCATGCCTTGCATCCATTTCTTGAGGAATGGTGTGGTCAGTGGTGCTCCCTCAGGGTTAGCAATACTTTGAAATGAGAAAGAACTGCAGCTCATAAGGATAGTCAGACACCAGATAGCCACCCCTTCTTTTCAGAGACACAAAGTAGGGTCAAACACCCTCAGATGTCTCTGGGAAGGGGATGGTACAAGCATCACACCAGCTCTTCTCTTTCATCTTCCTAGAGGTTTATTTTCTAGCAGAGGAAAACATCTGTCCCTTTGATTTTCTGAGGATAAATGAGAAGAGTCTGAAAGAAAACCTCATTAATTCCCTGTGCTACAGATGACATCAAATAAGACATTCTTTAGGAAGTGAAGTGACAGTCTGCAGAGGAGAGGGGAATGAGAACTGACCTAGAAGCCATGCCTGCCAAGGTAGCATGAGGACAGTCAGATCCCATCAACATGAATGAGGACTGAAGGCACTCAGCACCTCGCACGATTAAGTCCAAAATGAAAGCAGCCCTTCTCATCAAAATTGCACTGCCTTCCTCTTTCCCAAAAGGCACACTAAATTGTAAGAATTTGCTATCCTTGGCAGTTGTTTCCAACTGAGCTCTTTTGACCTCCCTTTCCATCATTTGATGGGAGAGCAAGATGTGCACACCAGCTAAGAGCTTCAGGACACTTCAAAGCAGCCCAGGTCTCCTTCCATTTCCCACACCACCTATTCTTTTGTGAAAAAAGTGGTATTTGGGCAGGTATGGTGCAGAGAAAGGTGGGTACCTTCTCACAGCAGGAGAGGAGGTAGGAGATGGACCTCCTTTCCCACCTCAGGGTGGCCAAGGAGGCATCGCCATCAGGGAGGCCATGCAGTGCATGGGAGGAACACAGGAAAACTATCATCCTACCTCATCTCAGCTTCAGCTGCACCTCTTTGTCCCAAGCAAAGCCTGGGAAAGGGACAGTCAGGTGTGTCTCCATCACAACTTGCTGTGTCATTCAAGTGATGCCTAAAATCCTGGAAAATAGGCACTCAGACAACAACATTAATGGAGAAAGATAGACAATACCTTTATTCGGGAGATCGGAGACACCATGTCTCCGCTGGGCCCCACCAAACGTGCGCGGGTCAACGACGAGGATCCCCCCACATCTGAGAATCCCCCGAAGATCGAAGACCCAGCCCTCAGTAGGGTTACCCTTTTTATACCCTTTTACCCAATTAACATATGAAATATCCACAACCAATCACCATTTCCAATTTCCCCAGTGGTCCACCCCTCAGGGTCCTGGGCCATGCCCCCCTGGACCCCCTCCAACGGTTTCTGGGCTCTTCTATTGTTTTGACTTCAAGTTATCTTGCAGGTGTCTCTGAAAAACACCATGGCCTTCAGAGAGCCCCAGAATATGTGAGAAAGTCCCTTTAGTAACTCTAAACACCCCAATATCTGAAAGTCTGAAAAACACCATGACCTTCAGAGAGCTCAGAAATGCTGAGAAAATCCTCTCAGCGACTACAAACACCCCTTAATATGTGAGCAAGAAACTTATACCTCTAAAATCCCAAAAATCCACAAAATTCACCCCAAACCTTAGGCATCACAAGTATGGGTTCAGGGTTTGCAGGGATACCAATGTCACACACTGTCTCAGAGTGCAAACGAGAAAGGCAGTATGCCGCCTGCTTGGAAAGGTCTGAAGGTTCCTCTCTTTCTCCCCTTCTTGTGCCTGACATGCCTGACCCTTTTCTACCAAGCCTCAACTCTGGTGGCAGCTGAGCTGTGTCTTCTCATGTAGACTGCTAGCAGGAGAGGCATTTTTTTTGTTTTATTATATTTTGTGGCAGGAATTTGTAGCTCTAAAGTGGCATTCATGTGACATACAGCAATATATTTTTTCCACAAATACTTTCTCCTGTGTTTTTACACTTTCTATCCTCTGCAGAGGAACACACAAAGTATTTCAAAGGCATCAGGTTTGTTACGCAGATTTTTCCTCGCTGCCTATATGCCAAAGCATTTCACAGTGGTAAAAATTATGAAGCAGCATACAGTGAAATGTAAGGAAAGCTGTTGCAGAATGACACCACACAGTGTGAGTGGGAGAGGGGAGGAGGAGTCAGTCACAGGACCAACAACTGAAGGAGAAATAAATTAAGAGTCATAAAACAAACTGCCATTCAAATTCCCTTCCCATAGCAAGGCCTTTACTGTGGTTTCTGTCAGTTTCAGAAAATGAGGATAATTTGGGATTGATCTTGAGGATATATTTCAGTTCCTGTCCGGTGTGTCATAGCAACCCTCTGAAATCCAGCAGAGGACTGGAATGGGGCATTCATAAAGATAATGACAACAGCTGTAGACAGAGAAAACAGATGAAAAAGGAAAGGGATGTAAAGTTCGGCTTCCAAGGCAAAGCCCTTTTCTTATTGGGACTCCACTGAAAGCACACTGGTTACCTCCTTGCCTGGCATGTCATTGTGGGATACATATGTACCATTACTGGAGACTGGGTGGGCAGGACCCCTAGCTCAGCTTGGTGGAATGCCTGCTCTATCAGCTCTCTGTGTTTGTGCATTCAGGAGTCCCTCAGTGGAGGTGCAAGTTTCCAAGAGGACCCACAGACCTCAACCACACATGAAGTTACAACTGTGTGAGCTGCCTGGCATGGCATATCAATACGGTGTGGTGGAGCCCTAAAGGAGGAATACAGACTGGCCAGTAAAAATGCTAATGTGTAGTTTATTCCAGCCCATTACTTTTATTGTCTATCTGCATATACAGAGGAAAATACACTTGGCTCGCCAGTCCCACCTTTTAACAACATATACCTAGTTCATAGTGTATGAAGAAACAGGGGTCAGAAAATGGTACTATGTCAACATCTCTCTGGGGCTTTCTTCCTAGAAAGCCCCCTTCCTACTGCCAGAGGTGCAGCTCAATATAACTCTCTAAAAAACACTTCTTATGATTTTGGATTTTTGTCTTGATTGCACTTGGATGTAAAGAAACATGTAACCCAAGTATTGATTGCTTTGCATGAAGAAACCGACAGTGCAAAATACAACACAGAAGAAACATGCCACTGGAAAATATTAAATATATGTGCCATTAAGTCTTTTCAAAACAACTGGAGTCTGCATTTGTTTAGTGGTCTCTAACCTTAGTCTTAGAACAGCTCTTGGGACATTGAACAAACAGAATATTACGTGCAGCTCTCATCAAAGCTCACTTCTTTTTCTAGGTTCTATGATGAATCTCTGCTATGCCATGCTCAGCAAAAAGAAAAATACCAAAAGTCTGTAATAAAGGCCAGATAATCATCCTCCTTTAAAAAAGCGCTTTCTCTCTTCCTTCACTCTGCATACTTTGAACACACACACCCCCAGACACTCACACCCTGCTTCCCATGCCTTCTCTCTACCTGTGTCTGGTTCTTGTGGTCTCACACTCTTACTTGGCTTATAAACAACAACGTGCTCTTGTCCAAAAGAACTATACATGCCAGGAGTGTTGTGAAAACAATACTCTGTTTAATGCCTTATCAGTACCTATGACAGATACAACTAGAGTTCAAAAATTAAATGGATACTGGAGGTGAATATAAGAACTCCTCCAGCACCTAAAGAATTAAGACTTTTACAGAACTCTGCTTGGGATCAGTGGATGCAATGGGTGTGCTTCCCCAGGCAGACAACACAACTCTCCTGCATGTGGTATGTTTGAACAGACACACTGGCCCTGACTGCACATTGTCAAGATGGGGGAAGTAAAAACTAGATCACTGAATCCAGTGCTCCTTTTGAATACTTTATCTATTCTCTGTCTATGCCACATAGCAGAAATGTTTTAGGAATTTCTTTCTATCCCCATATGTCCATGAGGTACTCCTCAGCAATCAAGATCCTTATGTGTCCGCTGGCACAATATCCAGACTTTTATCAATTTCATTGATACACAAAAATATAAAGCCACTTGGATCTTGAAGCAGATAACACACAAAATCAGATGCTGAATCCAATCAGCTTTCATGCTGCAACTGAAGCTGTCAGCAAGATGGTAATTTACTCAATTTTAAGTGTGCAAAATATTAAAAGCAGTTTGTGCTTGCATTGGTGTCAAAGCAGATGGGGCCTCCTGCTTCCTACGAAGCCCACCTCATTGTATACACACAAACCTCCCCAGGGCATACTGCTAGGCTTTGCTATTGCTGATTAGCCAAAACTAATTTCATAAAATTCCTTGTGCATCACCACAATCAAACACTTTGTAGATGCCCACTGTGTGCAGTGGAACCGTAACCTACACAGAAAACCTCATCACACATGACGGGTCAGACAGGGCTCCTCAGCAGGTCCATGCAGAGCAGAGAGAAGCCAGTGTGTTCTGCAGATAACAAATGCAAACAAGAGCAGTAGGTCTTTCCACAAGGATTAGAAGCTGAGTTTCCTGTTCTTGTTTCGAGTCACTGATGTCTTTTAAACAAACAACTTTTAGAGCAGACAAGAAGACACCGTATGGGTATGGAGGGACATTACAAAGATATGCAAAAGCTGAGCTTGAGTCTCCTTGAGCTAAACAAAAAGATGAAGGGGACACTTCACATTTTGTTTTGAAAGATACTCATACCTGCCAAAATGTTTTGTGTGGCACCCAGCCTATTAGGCATCCTCAGGGTATATCTAGCTGTGAAGATCCTTGGTATTACAAACCACCCAATGTGTACTCAGAGGTTTGTTCAGGAATTTACAGTTCTGTAGCTGGACTTTCTAGAGGATTTTCCCTTCCTTCACAGAGGACAGAGTAGAGAGGAGGTCTCACATCATCTGCAGAGGGGGCAGCATGACAGCAGATGCAAGGTCATTTGTGGAGAAAAGAAAGAAAGGTTCAAGGTTCCCTGCTGCTCTTCCCACTGACCAGCTGTGAAGATCTGCCAGGTTGTATGTAATTCTGGTTGTGCCTGGACACAGCATTCCCAGCACCGGAGACCTTCAGTGCTGGAAACCCATTGCACTGAGGCTTTCTTGTGTCTGTTGCAGCACAGAGCAGAGACAGGGCAGAGGATGCTAGGATACAAGCTTGTATTGCCTCAATGTTGTTTAATGTGTTCTATATTGTCGGTACAGTAATTTTCTCACATTTAAACCAGCAGTAGCCTCATGGGATTTCCAACATATTGCATGGACTACAGTGTCCTTACTATCCATCTGACTTATTTGGGAGGGAAGAATTCTCCTGAGTGTGACATAACCTGACCTTTACCCACAGCTATTGATTACAGTTTTGTCTTCCTTCAAACATTCATATGTACACTGGTGCCTGTGTTTTTTCAGTTAAGTAACAACAGGCTCTGTTGTCAGTTTGGTGATCTGAGAATATTTAAACATTTTCTGGCAATGGGTAAATTGCAATATTTTGCCATCAAGAATTTTATGATACTTATTTTCAGGGAGTAACTAGATCTCCCACAGGCTTTGCCAACACCCATTCTTTATATGCATAAAGTTGTCTTAACACGTACTCACAACTTCACTGTCTTTGCAAAATAGTGTATCTAAAAGCCAAGATACACAACGTAATTAGAAGTTTACATCAGGAATTTAAGCCTGCTTCTAATCCAAGACTCTCCATAGTAGTTCAGTCTCTAAACAGAAAACATCCTTTTTTTTCTCTTTTTCCTTAGCCTGCCAAGTAGAGCAAGTATTTGAATTCAGAAAGCCACCTCCTTTCCCCCTCATGCTCTGCCTCTCTGGATTCCTAAACCTTGCAAATGAAAAGCTGCAGTTTTCTTCTTCATCTGAACAGTTCTGTAGGAAAGGATAAGGATGTTAAAATTCATAAGATAACTATTTCATAACTGAGACCTTGAAAAAACTGCAACATAGGGTCTAGGGAGCAGGGAAAAGAAGGCCCTGGGGAATGATATTTCCTAAAGATTCATCTTAGCAGTTGCAATTAACTTCTTCAATACCTTTTGGATAAAAGTTATCAGATAAGAGATCAAGAGAGAGAACATGATTTAGCTCTAGCAAGTCTCGATTTACAATCCGTCTTCCCTGATCTGAGTTCATTTTGTGCAACTCCTGTGTCATGTTCCTCTCTTGCAGAGATGGAAGAAAGAGTTTAAGTCAAAATAGATAAGTGTAGAGCCCCTGGAAGCCAAAATGAAATGCCTCTTAATGGCATTTTTATGGCACTCCCAGGATATCACCATATCCTGCAGGGCTATTATGAGGAGAATTTCATCTCCTTTACTCGAAAAAGCTTTGGTGACATTCTGAAAAAATGCATAATGCAGCAATTTAAAATAGCTAAAATATTTGATTCAAGTTTCCTAGATTTCAGCCCTGAATGAGAAAAAAGTGTGCAGGGACGGAGGTGCAGAAGGAAAAGGAGAAAAACAGAAATAACTCTCTTTCCATTTCTCCTTTTGCTCTCTTCTCCCACCACTCTCTGACATTCAAAATCAACCTGTGGATCAACAGGGAGGACGCTGCTGTTGAAAAGCGCTCTCTGCCAGGCTTTTCTGTGGATAGGTCTGATTTTCAGGACCATGAACAGGGGACCTCTCCCTGATCATATTTCGAGGACTGGATTATTAGTGGTTGTATTTCCAGCCCTTTACTTACTTCCTCTTCTGGTGATGTCTTTAGTAGTCTTACTGCAGCTAATACACACTTGGTACCTATTAAGTAATGAAAATGCACAATCAACACACACATGCCTTGCAACTGCTGTTTATATGCAAGGATTTAAAACTAGTAACAAGGGAGGTTAATGTCATTCTTAGGATACAACACTCATTGCTATGGTGAAGACATCTTCTGTCACTCACTGTTGGGAAGATGGTGCCTGTGCTATGAATGCTGGATGGTATTTTTGCTTTTGAGATGAGCAATAGTAATTACTCCAATGTACATACTAACCCTCCTGTTTCTGTGCAGAATCTCATATAGATGCTTTGTATTTAAACAGGGTTCTCTCTACCTTCCCAGTGGGCTCAACATGCTGCCATTGATTGGGTTTTTCAACACCTGAAGAAACAAAGGAAAACAGCAATAGCTGGTGTAGAAAGATAAAAATAGTCTTACAAAAAATAAACTATCACCAATTTAATTTTTCTGTCGTTAAATGTATGTTACAGACTGCATCGTGTTCTGAAGATCCTTCAGTTTTTTAAAATACATAAAATTTCATTAGGCCTGATCTGCTGATCACTTCATGATCTGCACTTCCTACTAAAATTTATTCAGGCAATAATCCACAAGAAATTGGTTGTTTTCAGCAGTTTATGACTTGTTATTTAACATTTAACAGAATGGCAATTTATTTTGGTAACAACCAATACTGAGAGGTTTATTGCCATTGTAAACCATAATCAACTGTTTGTATCATTACTAGTTTTTCAAGATATAAAAATGGCCAGCTGCATTGGAAAATTGTTTAGTAGCTATAAAACTTGCACTGAAGATTTTGCATGGGGTTACTTTACCTTAAAGGTCAAAAGTATTTAGAAAAAAACACTCACTTTAGTGTACATTATTCAGCAACTTGGTAAAACCCAACCCCAGAAGAAAAATACTGGAGCAATTCCCAGTAATTTTTACAATTATGGACATGAGAAAGGAATCTGTAGCAGACAGACAATATAGAAGATTGCACTTTTCTTTATCAGACCACCACACCAAAAACTAAAGCTTGTTGCACTGTCTTGCTGAATTGTACTGTACTAATAAAATAGCCTAATCATCAATGTTTCCCACTGGTCTCCTAGCATCAGGCAACTGGACACAGATTTCATAACTGACACATTTAGAAAAATTAAAAAAAATTTCATTTTGATTGGCATAGGTTACAAGTGAGAGCACATGTTTCATAGCAGTATATCAGTTCTTCATCATAATTGATTATAGTGGGCCAAATCTTGTAAGTAATTCACAGTGAATAATTCATGTGTACAAATTACTTTCTATTTTTGTCCTCAAAAATATATGTACAAGCAGCCTGCAATTTCCTTTTTCTTCTACTTATTTCACTAATATTTCTTTTTACTGCAAGTTGCACTAGCAGTTATTGCAGAATACTTAAACTGAGCTTAATCACAAGAGCTCCTCTATTGCCACTGTCTCCATGGTTATATACATTTGCACAGTTCATGCAAATGTTCACTAATGAATAAACCCAATTGTTTCCTCTTAATATTTGTGCCTGGCTCAAAAGTTCATTTTTCCAATCTTTTTGTGCTAGTAAAACTTTCACTAAGCAAAACGACTGCACAAAGAAATATGGATAAAAAACATCCATTTAAACTTCTGAGCAGATAAGAGCAAGTTTGGTGTAGGCTTTTTTGGTTTGGTTTGTTTTTTTAATTTATGCTTAGTAATATTCATTCAACTCTTCAGCACTGATTGGAATTTCTTTCAGAAAGCTTTAACTCATTTTTTCCTCCAGTACTCAAACATTACAAAGCAAAGTAATCCCTACTATAACTCCAGAGAATCTGAGGACATTATAGCATAGATTACTTTGGCACTGTATTTTTTGTTTAAAGTGCTTACCTGCTAACGTACACTTTTTATATATCAAGAGTGACAGTTGCTGGACTTCATTCACATTCAAACGATGTGAAATATGGGAAATGCCATGACTTTAATTATCTGATAATTTTGGGGGGTTTACTTTCTGCAGTTTGGACTGTGTTATTCAGAATGCCAGATATTAAGATTGTAGCTGTTGCCACTCTGTTTTCCAGGAAAGCAGAAGTTTTCTGAACCTCCACAAAGGTGTCCAAGAGGTTGCTGAAGAAAAAGACCTGAAGAGATATCCCCCTTGGAAACACAGTCCACCATATCAATCACTAGAAGGGAGAAGATAATATCTTTTTAAAAAAAGAAAAAATACACAAAATAACAACAAAAACTTATTTTTTACTCACTCTCAAGCCTAGATATAATAAATGACATGAACAAATCTAAAAGAGAGTCCTCAGGAAAAAAATCCAAACTTGAATCTACTGCCTGGTCATATTCCTCCTGTCTCTCATGCTGTTAAAAATTCTCTTCAGCCCTGGGCCTTGGTAGCAGAACTGCAGCAATGAGGATCAGGCAATCTTGCCTGCCAGTCAGCAGCATTTAGAAATTTGCTGGTTGCAGAAAAACTAAAAATAAAAGCGGAATATTTCATAAAGCAACAAAAGCAAGGCAGCCTTCATTCTACCAGGCTCCATCAGTATAGCTATAAGCTACTAGGTATCAGATATGAAGAGCATTTAGACTTCTTCAGTGCCTTTCCACAAGTGCAAGCAGGGATACAAAAACAGGCAAAAGGTCCATGGAAAAAATCTGCATTCTTCAGTTTATTTTAACTGACTAAAATAACTTGAAATAAGAAATCCCAAACCACAAGTTTAGCATGAACCAAGGATCCCTCAGCACTCTGCTTTTTCTTGTCATCTGTAGGCAGGCTTTTGAAATAAGATTTTCAACATTATAGAACCAAATTATGAGCCCTCCCCACCTCCACTCTTAATCCAACAAAACCTGAGTGTTTTTCCAGCTAAGCTGCAAGCCAACCTGAGTAAGCAGGTCAACTCTCCCATGCACTGGCTGCTCAGCAGCTAATACTGAAGCAGCACAAGCTGATTTATATTCTGTAGGGTCACTTAGACTTTCGAGTGCTAAACTAAAATGTCAGACAGGTCCCAGTGGGGCAAGTCTCTGCAGCTCTTGGAGCACCGTTTCTTAGAAGAGTTTTGTCCCTCATTAGAATTCCTTTTCTATTATGGATTTCTTCCCTCCTTCCTTCCCCCCTGAAGTGGAAGGACTAATTAGAAAGAGTTATCACTGTTGGCATCCAAAGCATTATAAGGGTGGCAGCACAGTTAAATGAAAAGAAAATTCATATCTTTAGTAGGACATCCCAATAATTCAGGTGTTGTTAGACTCCAGGAGGATTGCATTTACAGCTTTTCTCAGACTGAGCTTCAGCAACCTGGCTTTCATGACACACCAGTGAGAACTCTGTGTGCACCTATGCATTCACACCAGGGCAAGCCAGAGACCATGCAGTACTGCTGATGTAATTTCAACTCATTGAAATTACAACCCACTTGCACTAATGCAAGAAGGAACCATGTGCAAGCCAAGGGGACCTTCAGTATCTACATGTTATTAAGTTGGTATAAGCAGGTCATGCCAGTACAACCTGTAGCCACAGAAAAATCTGACAGAGATTCCTAGTCATTTAGGAAGATGTGTGACATTTTCATTCTGCCTTCAGACTCTGATAGAGACAAAATATTCTAGCTTCATGCCTTTTAAACTATATCCCTTTGGGGAGTGGGGGGATATGTGCTGCTGAGGGAAGAAGAAAACCCTTTCATATGTATTTAATTCTCAGCAGCTAGTAATCTATTCAACTTGCTAAGCAACTTTACATATGTAACTTCACTGGTTAGTAGTAGATAAATTCACATATTCAAGGACGGTAAAAAACCCCCTTGAATCACATTTAGAGATTGCAGGCTGATTTCAGTATCAAAATGGAAACAGGAATAAAGTATCTAGAAGCTTAGGAGAACAAATCATCCCTGAGTGTCCAAAAAAAGGTTTGTAAACTCTACATAAGTCTTCATATAGTGTATTCCTCCCTTCCATCCCCCCCAAACAGTTATCTTCTCTGTTCATGATTGCCTTTATATTGTCATTGACAGTGTGTTATATTGTCAGTCTCTAATATTAGATGCAATTATGATACATGACATTGAAATAGGCTTTAAAGTAAGATTCCACTTGAAGAAGTCACCTTACATCTTTGCCTTTGTAAGGCTGTTTATTGCTTTTGTGATTGTGCTATCAAGTATTCTTTGTATACAAGTAGCAAGGTGCTAACAGCCAGATCCAAAATAGATAAAAGGAGCCAAACATTTGAGTAACTTGAATTATATGTCTGCACTCAGACCTATCCTCTAGAAACACCTCCCCAGCTGCTCCTTCAACTCAGTTCTGAAAGTACTGCAGTTATATTTTTGCTTGATTTTACCTCTGGCTCCCCAGGACTATGTTTTGCCTCTGCACAGTGGTAGAATTAAGTCTATTATTGTTAACTGCCCCTATGCCCAACAGACACCAAGAAACTAGGTAATTAGATGATCTATGGATGCTATTGGAGCCATAGTGATTCTGGATCCCCCACTGGACTTACTGGCAGTTTAGTGGAAATTAAGAGTTTAAAACATTTTCTGGATTTATCTCAGTATTCTCAGTTAATTTTTTTCCCCCAGACTTAAAAAAAATGAACCATTACCTGATCTTTCAATCTCAAACATCACATTCAAAAAGTTTCTGTGTCAGATTGTGCCATGGATGACACTGACTTGTGCTTTCTGTCTTGAATGTAACAGTCTCCTCAGTGGCAACACACAACTGTAACCCACTGGCAGTAAACTCCACTGGGACTAGGATCCAGCTACTTCATGGTTAAAATCAAGACAGAAATAGTGTTAACAGCAGAAAACAAATCTAGAGGGAGAAGAAAAAAAATCAACAAAAATAAGATGTGACAAGTGCTTATTTACACAGTCATTTTTCAGGAGCTGAGCTGCACTTTAATACATAAATGCATTGTACCTTCAGTAAAACCTTCCTCCTGAATAGCTAATAAGTTATATTTAAGTGCTTTCACCAATGAACTAACTTACTTTAGTTACTGTGAAATCATTTTTATTATCCTTCTGTTCAAAAAAGTTGGAGGTAGCTAAAATCATTTTGGTGCACCTCCTGCAAGATAATGAATTATTGAACACTGGAGGTAGAGTGGCTGCACCAAGGAAACGAGATAGTGAGGGCACTTCCACTACTACTGACAAGATGGCTTGAAGGGAAGGCAGGAGCCCTAAAAACACCTACAAGATAGTATCTTAGTGATGGGAGTGGTGGAAAAGACAGAAGTTGATTCTCCAAAGACTGAAATATTTAATTGTGTAATACCAACATATGGAGATGCCAACTGAGCACATAAGCAAGTTGCAGATGCTGTGGCACAGCACGTGGATCCCAGCTCACTCTCCTGGGTATTTAAGGCCCCGGTTGAAATGGTACCTATGTGCTGCTGAAAGCCGTGTGGGCTGGTGGTTAGATAATATGCTAAGATCAGGAGAAAGATAACACATCAGAGCTTGCAAAGGACTTTTTTCTCAAAAAAACCCACTGCTTCTTCCCCAGCTGTGAGTAAAATAAATCTAACTGGGAATCTGGCAGTCCTCAACTTAATTCAAGAAACCTGAACTGCTGTCAGTAACCTCAGCACTCAGATCTTTAAGCCTCTCTTAGCTGATCAATTTGTCCCCTGCAGCATTTCCTACCGCAGAAATTCCCACTGACGCCAGTAAGGGAAGCACTGAACAATTATGGGTTGGCCTGCTGTTGAACCCGCTAAATAGGTGCTCATGATTTGGAGAGATATTTCTGTCTGTTTAGGCCAGTGGTAGTTTTAGAAGGCAGAATGTCTTTGCTCTCAGCCCAGTGGAGACTAGAAGGCTTCCCACCACCCAGCATTAAGAACAAAGGACTGACCTGACCAATGACACCCAAACTGGACCCAGAGTCCTCTGGAGCGTTGGCTCCAGGACACCAGCACAGAGTGGTATTAAAACACCAGTATTTTGTATTGTGCTGCTCTAAAAACATTCAAGACTATTTTAACTATGATTTTAAGTTCAGCTATACTTCAGACTTTATAAAAAGCAAGCAAACAAAAAACACACATAGGAACTATTACAGATGTTTCCCTGATGTGACTCATGCTATTATACTTCTGCCATCTGTCCTCACCACTGGATCTGGCAGCATAGGACAATTCAGATTGGTAGGAACATCAGGAGGTCGTTAGTCTTACCTGTTGCTCAAAGGAAGGCCACTTTGCAGGGTCAGAGCAGGTTGCTCAGGACTTTATCCAGTGGGTCTCGAAAAACTCCTAAAGAAGGAGAATGCTTAACCTCTCTGGGCAACCCGTATCACTGCTGTGGGGCAAACCAGTATTATTTATGTTTAGCCTGCACCTCCCCTTTCAATTTGTGCCCATTTTTTCTCAACCTCTCACCATGCATGACTGTGGAGAGCCTGAACCCATGTTCTCTATGACCTTATGACACTGGGTTGCTGCTGTGAGGCTCCCCAGCAGCCCTCTTTTCTTCAGGGTGAACAAGCTCTGCTCCCTCTCCTCACAGGACAAGTGATCCAGCCCCCAAGCATTGGGGTGGCCTTTCCTGGACTGCTGTGGTTGGCTGAGTAGGGGAGAGCTGCTTCTGTCAGTCTGATGACCATGCTCCTGTTCACACAGCTGGGAGCCTGTTGACCCTCTCTGCTGCCGGGACATGCCACCAGCTCTTGTTCTTGCTGTGCCCTGGGTCCCTTTCAGCAAAGCTGCTCCCCAGCCCAGCATTCCCCAGTCCCCGGCACTCCAAGGGGCTCTTCTTTCCCAGGCACCAAGCTCTGCACCTGTTCTTGTTGAATTTCATAAAGGGTTCTTGTCCCCCCATTCCTGTAGCCTCTCCAGGTCACCCCAAGCATCAGGCCTTCCCTTCACCGTATTGAGTGATCCATGCCATTTGGCATCATTTGTAAACTTGAGAGAGCTCTCAAGTCTCCTTCTCCAGGTCACCGATAAATTTGTTGAACAGGAAAAGACCCAGGACAAACTAGTCTTTGCACAGAGAGCAAGACACCTCAACCACTTCCATCTGATTCCTGTCATTCAGACAACTTCTTACCTATTGCGTTCTTCACCAAAGTTTAGTTTATGTTTCTCTTGTATCATAGAATCATACAATGGTTTGGGTTGAAAGAGACCTTAGAGATCCTCTAGTCCAAGCCCCCTGCAATGGGCAGGCACACATTCCCCTAGACCAGGCTGGCTCAAAGCTCCATCCAGCCCAGCCTTGAAATACTTTTCCAGGGATGGGGAATTCACAGCTTCTCTGGACCTGTACCAGTGTCTCACTACTCCCATAGTGAAGAATTTCTTTCTAATATTTTATTAGTCAAATGGTATTCACTGAAATGTTTAGGACCTTTACTATTCTTTGCAACACACACTGTACCACATACCTACCACCAAGTTGCCCACATTAAATCCAACAGTCAGGAGAAATCACTACATCCAGAACCATGCTTTATGCAATGTTTAAATCATACAACCGTTTTGGAGAACTTTGTAGAGTTTATTAGATGCAATACTTGCTACATTAAAAGAAAAAAATCCTAATTAACCTCTCCTTGTGTAAGTTAGTATATAAATAAGGAAACTTTAATAGCATAGCAGAGAGGTTTAATGTCTCGTGAAGCTGTACAGCAATTACTCTGTAGCATAACTAACGTGAAAAATTGTAAGAATATTAATAGGATGCTACCACTGTCAAAATTATATTTCTCATTCTAAGTATAGTTTTGTGATTCGCTAATAATAAAGGAAGTAGGTGTATTGCCATCTAGGCTGACAAAGTTATTCACAAAAGGAGTTTCTCAGTCTATGGTTCATGGACCATTAGCAATCAGTAAGACATCAAATAATGACTTCAAATTCCCTCCCTCCTACTCAATGCCTCCAGTGTAAAATACAAAAGTATACTTTCAATGTAGCTGAAATTTTAATCATTAGCAAACAGAAAACTTTATTTGGACAGCATCCCAAAAAGCTCTGCCACTTTTTATATTTGCCTCATTTAAAAAAAGTTGGGTACATGAATCTTGTACAAATACAGTTACGATGACAGAACAGTGCCACTTTTCCTTCAAAAAGATTCATAACTACATCCTATGTATCTATACCAGAGGAAAACTGAGTATAAACTCAATAAAGATGATAAATTGCAGAGATTTGAGTGGTGTGTGTTTGACCCTTTTTTTACTTGGCTTTCTATTTATGCAACATAATTAAATTAAGACCTGTAATTTACTTTGGCATTATTTTTGCTGTCTTGATCTGATTTGGAAAATTAAGTAAAAACAAAAAAAAAATCAAGAAAAACATTATTTTTCAAAAGTGTGCTCCGGTACAGATGCAAAATTCCAGAGGATCCTGAAAAGCAGTGTATATGTGTATAAACACGTGTGCTTATATACACACTGTTGCTTGAGAGCAAGCGTTCAAATGACAAAGTTAGAAAGTCCGAAGACTGTGCTGGTCATGATGTCGATTCACAAATATGCCTTTGCAACCTACACAACAGCACCTGCTATTTATGACCCAAGGAAAACAGTAGTTTTGTCATCACTCAACTAAAAAGTTCTGGAAGGTGTTGCTGGAGATTTAGTGCCACTTGACCATGCTGTTCGTCAAAGTCAGAGAGACTGACAGACAGAAGCTCACAGAAGACTGTGAACTAAAGGAAAGGTCCTGAAGCCCAACATGTGGGAAGTGATGCTCCTAAGGAAGCCAGTAAAACTTCAGGTGGTGAATTTCTCCAAGTTATTTTGACATCATCTCAAGATCCTAAGCTGTCTGGAGCTCAGTGCTCAGGCCCAGGGATCTCGCAGGCTTCATGAACCTTCCCTTCTGCAGCGAGAGGCAGCTTCAGCAAGATGCAGAGTAAGTGCCATCACCTCCTCAGCCCAGCTTCATCACCACTCTCATCCGAGTAGCAGGTTAGATACTGGGATTTTCACACCAAGGCTGATGAGGTACCCTACAACCACAGCTACCAGATCAGGCTTTTCAGGGATTTTAAGACATCATTTACCCAACCTGTTGATTTAGGGATGAGAAGAGTGTTGAACTAAGCAAAGACCTTGCAAGAAGAAGCAGTTTGATACCTATACAGAAGCAGAAATCCAAACATATAGCAGAGTAAATTTTTACCTTTAAAAATACCTAGGATATCAGGCAAAGGTTTTGTGAATTGTGCTCTTGTTTTTATGTCTTCATTCTACCCATGTCCCACCCTAAGCTAGCAAAAGCTTTGCAAGTTGCACTCATGCACAGGCAGATATCCAGATTTACTGGGTCTTTTTGGGGACCTATGCATAAGTCTGCTGTATCAAGGGTAAAGAATATCAGGTAAAACTTCCTAGCCCAGCTAGGCACCAATCCAGGTGCAGTTCTGCAAGTAAACAGATGAGAAAAAATATGCTGTATGTGTGATGTTATGGCACTGGAAATACAACAGCGATGCTATCACAACTGCTACTCATTAGCTTCATTATTTCACAGCATTTTCCAGAGACAGGACTGGCCAGTTAATTTGTTGATTTTTAAAATCTGTTAACTTATCAAATTTGTTAATTAGTCAGTAGTCTGTTCTGAAAATAATGGAGAAAGCAGAACTAGAACTTGGGTTTATTTATTTTTGTTAAGGACAATCTCCCTCATACCTGAAAGTCAGAAATTGTCCAAAATGATCAGATGTAAATAATCATGACACAAGCTATCAACAACAGAATCTCACAAAAAAAAAACCAAACCCTGTACTTCTTACAAAGACATGGGAAGTTCATTTTTAAGAATAGAACAAGTAGCCATCTCTACCACATTTATTTTCAACTTTTGATACTTTAGAACAGCTCTTTGTACCTCATTTTACTCAAGATAAAAAAAAAAGGGCAATCATATGAGAACAACAGCTAGTCCGTTCAAAGTCATTAGACAGAATGATTTTGCTGCCTACCATTGACATCAATTTTGCTTTTGCAGAATGAATCATATCACTTACAGATTCCACTTCAGAAAATTAGGAAGCCCACCATCTCACTTCTCCCAAAACAGAAACTGTCATGATTTTGTTTTTTTGCTAATATAGACTGATACACCAGTGGAATGTATGACTTACCGTAAATGTGCATTAACTGATTGCTACAAGAACCAATAAGCTTATACAAGAACCAATTAAAGCTACTGCATAGGAATGAACTATTTTCTTTAAAGCTTCTTGTATTAGAGCATTAGTTAAATAATGCAAGTGTAGTACTCATAGTGTATGCTATTCCCAGGCAGGTTTTTCCCCACAGTTTTCTTTGCTTTCTCCAGTGAAATTGTGCCATGTGTCTTGCCACTCTAATTGCAATGAAGTCTCTAAACTACCTAAAATTAGTATTTTCTTTTAGGGTCAACTTATAGTTTTTTCATCTCCCTATAATGAAAGCAAGGGAATTGTGACAAAGCATGAGGAACCTGATAAAAAATAATTGATATTCTTTCTTCCTTGCAAGTAAAAATCCATATAATTTGAACATCCACCACTGGATGAACTACAAATGCATGTTCTGGTTGATAAATAATTAAAGCATCCAACCTCATATTAACTGCTGTTAGTCACTTACCTCTGGCTAAATAACTTAGAAAATGGAATATCTAAATTTTATACTTGTAGCACTTCAAGTTGTTTGCTGTACCTCGAACGACAGAGTTTGAATGGACAGCAGAAAGTTTTTCAGTTTTGTACTGAATCCACTAGACTGTCTCATCTCATCATCATCCTCTTAGGAGAGTTAATTCATCCGCAGACAACTTACGGCAGCAATCTGTACCAGCCAAGTGCCCCAAATAGCACCTACTCTCAGTGGTCAGAAACTTGTTCTCTTTAAAGTCTGAAATTCATGACTTCAGCAAAGCCAGCACTAGGTTGCTAGAATGCTACATAAGGAGGGATGTATATATATTCTGGGATATGAAGCACAATGCAGAGACACGAGCATTACTGGAGAACTAACCCAGTAAGTGCACCTGGAACCATATGCAAAGCACGTAACTTCCCATTTGCTCCCTGCTGTGTCAGTCCTACACCAGGCTCAGATAACTGGACTGACCTAGAGAGGCATAGCCAATAAAAACCATCTGAACTCCACACCACATGGACCTACCTTCTTCAGTTCCACTGCTGTGAAAACCTCTGCACTATCCCAACTGCTACAGAGTAAATATACTCTGTGACTTGACAATTTCAGAGATCATTTAATATGCAAAAGAACTAACCAAAACCATGAGTCTTCCTCCATAGTTCCAAGCCCCATATATACAGCTGATGAAAACTGCAGTCTGTGGTCCCATTAGCCATTTTGTCATGAGTTCAGCTCTCAAACCTCACTCATGAACAAACCCTACTATTTCACAAATGTACATATTCAAGTGTGAGGTGATGCTCGAAACTTCTCATACAGGGTCTCCCATATTTCCTGAGTCAATACACTGTTAGATTTTCTCTGGCAACCCTAAATATAGAGTTTTTTCTTCATTAATGAAGAAACAACACTATATTCAAGACTATTTTTTGAATTTCATTTAAAAATATACAAAATTTAATGAAAGAAGCAACTACTTCTGCAAAAAACCCCACAGACAGTTTAAAATTGAGACAGAATCACAGAACATCTTGAGTTAGAAGGAGCCCATAAGGATCATCAAGTCCAACTCTATGCTCCTTGCAGAAGCGTAACTGTACGTAACTTTATATAACTGTAAAAGATATCAGTTTGCTTTTAAATCATCTTATAATTTTAATTATGACAATAAATATGAACAAGAATAAGAAACTGCAGAGCAAGTAATCATGAAAGATATTGTGCAATATATCTGCTGAATCTCCTACGACCCAAGGCTTTGGATTTCAGTTTTTGGCACTGGATTCCAACAAGACTTTTGCTTCATTTATTTTTGTTGCTAAGTAAGGTGATCCACCTGAGAAGAGAAGGGGAAAAGGAATACTGTTTACACATCAGCATTAAGTACCAAACTACTTTACTTGCAGCATCCCTTAATTACTCACTTTTATAAGCTCCTTCATCCTACATAGAATCTTTTGATACAACTGCTTAATAAATGGCATTGATAAGAAGTAAACTAATTGATACAGAAACATGAGAAATGTAATCAAAACTGCAGTCACTGAAGAATAATGCTGAACATTTTGTCTCAGAGAGAAAATTGAGATTTGAAAACACTTTACATCACTGTGATTTAGACCTGCAGTACAATGCTTCTGCAAATATATGCAAGGTCAGCTGTCTGGAACATTCACTCAAACCAAACATCTAGTATTTCCATTCATCCCAAAAACTGAGAGGGAAAATTTTAAAATAATTTTGACAAAGAACTCTTAAGTGTGTGCACACACACGCCTCCCCCCATAAGCCTCTCCTGTGCTGGGTGCCCAGAATTACCAGCCGGAAACCATCACATTAGAGCTATTTAAAAATGGTACGCCTTCTAACTTCTAGTCCTGAACACTGTCATTGCTTTACACTCCATCTAACAATCTGATCACAGTTCAGCAGTCTTTTTGTGTTTGGTTTTTTTTACTCTCCCCTTGAGTGCCAACCATCTGTCTACAGTCACCAAAAACATTACAAGGTCTATATCAGTAACTTAGCTCTTACTATAATACACCTGTATTTTTTTACGGGAAAATGGGATTCCAGCAGTACTGTGCACTGACTAGCCTTTTCCAAGGTATCTGTTCAAACTTACTTTTTCATTCACCATTTCATTCATTCTATTAATCAGAAAATACAACGATAGAAGAAACATGCAGAGCTAGTTGTAGACACATATAAATAAAAAGGCAAGGCTTGCTTAAACACTTCTTTAGAACACTCCTACAGGAATCCAAATCACTATAAACGCATTTCACAGTGTAGTAAAACAGAAATGTAGAAAATGTAGAAAAACTAATGAAGTTCTTTTTCATGTTTTGGTCTTGTTTGAATGAAGCCTTAATAGGTAAGATGCATGGGAGGAAAGTGAGGCAGGGCAAGGGATGGGTAATGAACTGGCTACTGAAAAAAGAATTTTTTCCCCCTTTTTTAAATCAAGTAGCTTTTAGCAAGGAATAGGATTTACTACATTGAGTATCGTTTCTTTCAAGGAGTCGGTAAGAGGATCAAATAAACATGAAAGACTAAAACCTGCAATAAACAATGCATTCTGAGTAATTTTTAAACGTGCATAGATTTTTCTACATGTCTAGAGTACAGGATCTTAACGTAAATTGAAATCTGTTAGAAGTGTTTTCACTACATTTACATCCTTAAGTGCCATATTAATTTTGTAGCCCTCCAATGAGAGGAAATTCAATCTCATGATTGCCTAAGTGTTTGTTTATAATTAGGGCAAGTCCAAAAGACTTCTCTCTTCCGCTTTTTCTGTGAGGAAATATTCTTTCATAAAATTAGCAACTGATAAATTAAGAAACAATGTATCAATATAAAAACACTTTAAAACTGAATTGTAAAAGTTAATAAGCAACCGTTTTAGTAGTACTCACTGGGGATGTATTAGGCAAACTTCTATATATTTCTTATTGACTTCTAATAATTCTCTCTTCAACAGTTTAGATCTCAGATAACATACGTAACTTTAAAAATCTGTAATTTACTGCCCTTTCTTCTATCAACTCCAGCTCATAAAGTCATACTTTAAAATTACATTAAAAAAATGTTGAATGTTAATTCTGAAAGCACATCTATGCTACCCACAGCCAGAAGAAATCAAGACCTACACAAAAGCAAACAAGTTCAAGATTGCTCCAGGCCCTTGCTCTGCAACTGAAGATATTGCACAAGGTTTTTTTCTAGAGCCATACCAGAAGGCCTTCAGTGGCAGCAAAGAGGCACAAATCCCTTCAACTGGTGTTCCTACTGAGAAAATGCTCCATCTTAATACCACACAGGAGGGCTCACTACATCCATCCAAACTTACACTGTGTCCAGCTGCAGGTGCATTACAGTTGTAAGAGGAGTTGTTAAAATCTTTGTTAGAGTCATTAGGATCCTCTTAATAGGAACTATCTATTTAGGTCTACTAAAGATTCACACAGAGACTCACAGTTCTTTCTAGCTCTCATCTCCAATACTGCTACAATAAACTTAGAAGTTCATTATCAAAAAATTTTGACCTAACAGGTACTCCAGTGGTTAAGAGGCCTTTGACCATCATAATATACTAAAAATGCAGATGAGAATTTCTTTTCTGTGTTTGTGCAGTTTACACAACATAAAAGCTGTAAAAAATAAACACATGAAATCAAATAAGCAGGACAATTTTAAAATTAAACTGAGGGGTGAAGACAGAAAAGAAAATGAACAACTAAATACTGCTCATGGCCAGTGGTCACAGTTACCTTTTTCATTTTCTTAAAACAGGGTGATGACAGGAAGCCCTGTAATTCTGTCAAAAAGATATAAAACCCCTCCAATTTCCCCTTTTGACTTCTGAAATACAGTGCAACTCTTCACCATCTGTTATTTTTAAGTAGAAACAGCAATGAACATATGGGCTTTCTTTCTCAACCAGCTGTAGTGTAGTTAAAGTTATAATAATAGCCTTTCACTAAGATAAATTTACATTTAAAACCTGGCCACTAAAGCAACAGTGCCCAGCCTTATTCTTTCCAAGTGATTTCTGTAAAGTCTGAAATTCATCAGTGATGTACTTAGTAACTACAGAACATTTCCCCACAGAAAGTTACTTTCATGCAAGTGACTAGTCCATCAGATTTCAAAACAGGAATGTTAGTTTAATGTAAGAATTTTATAGCTTATTTTTCTTATTTTTGAAAAAGTTTTTGAGAACTGTGGTAAGCTGGTCCCTGAGCTCGTATTTTTAACTGAAGCAGCACAAGTCCAGAAAACAGTATTACAGAAAGATGAGTAAAACTGTGGTTTATAAAGCCTAGTTTATCTAAGAGAAGACCCAAACAAACCCAAGTCAACAAATAAACAAAAAACATTTGCATTCAGTGTGGCCATTCACAAAGTCAGAAAACCTAAAGGATCTCATTTAAGCCTCTTCCTTTCCAGCCCTGATTAAGAAAAGAAATAATTATTTACCTTTATCAGGATGATTCAAAATCATGATTTTTCTATGGGCGGTTCTGATTTTGTCCTTGCCAGCATTTGGACTGTAAAATAAACATAAGTGCTTACCAGAAATACTCAGGCTAAAAATTAACAGTTGATACAGGCTTCAAAAATAATTAAAACTTGAGATTTTCACCATCTTGTGGACAAAACATAAAACTGCATCTCTAAGGAAGTAACAATAACAAAGGCATGTAAGACAGAGAATGACATTTTTCAAAAGCCTGTGTATTTCACACATACAAATATCTTTCAGGTTTTTCTAAAATGTGATACAAATACTCAATTACAATCAACAATTTTGTGGGAAAGGGGCGGGGGGAAGGAAAGCCCCAGAGTTCTAGAGTGTATCTGGTTGGTTATTGTAGCATTAAATCAGAAAAAAACAATTTTTCCTCCAAGAAAATAAATATTTTTATGACCAGTGACAAAACAACAAATATTTAATATTATCACATTTTGTTCTACTGTAAATATTTTTATAGCTGCTATAAATATTTCTTCTTTCTGCCGGGGGCCCGAAAAAAATCCTGTATGTTGTTATTTTTGCAAAGCCATTCAGTGCATTACATTCAGGGGCATGCTGATTTACAGGTGCTACCTACATAATGTTGTTTCCTCCAATGACAGACACATAAAATATGTACTCGGCCTAAATTAAATATGTCCCTTACCAGACAAATAACCACTTATGGATGCAGTATACCAACACAGTAGGGCTATCGTATGCAAAAGGACAGCTTGAATGGTTTTAGCTTTTTATAATTTGTTAGCATGCAGAAATGAATCAGTGTTTTCCACTTCAGATGACTTCTTAATCAGCGATGATTCAATTAATTAATCTTTCTGTAGATACAGTCTGAATGCAAGGTATCAGCCTACCTAAATTCCCGAGGTAAACAACCCCTCTAATTATTATTCTGAAACAGTGAAATTAGGGTACGTTGTAAAAATAGTTCACCATACTGCATAAGAAAAGAACACTTTGATGGAACAGAAATTAGCCTAGGAAGTAAGAATCATATGGTGGGTAAAAGGCCTTGAACTATATGAATACAAAAATGAAATTATTTGTTGTCAGACAACTAAAAATAATAATCATCTATATTTTGATTTGTAAAGCTGTTTTTAATACTAAAAAGGAAAGCTGATATACCACATTTAGAAACTCCAATGGCCAAAGCATAAGTGGGGAAAAGTGACAGTCACATATTACAGAAAATCATGTAGGTTTGCTCAGAGAAGCAAATATGAGAATGGTGGTTTATGTTACATTTGCTCAGTTTATGAGATATTGCTTATCCCACAGTTAGACTGGTCTCTAAAAATTCTTAATCACTATAAAAAATATATATAATGTCAAAATCACATTTTGCTTGACTCACAACCTGAGTCACACCAACGTCAGGCTGCCTTGTAACGTGAGTACCTGGCTGACAAGTCTATCACCTTGGTGGGAACAGTCAATATGCTGGAGGGCAGGGCTGACAGTCAGGGGATCTGGGGAGGCTACACAAAACTCCACAAGGGAGCTTAGTGCTTGGGAAGGAAGTGTCCCTTGCAGCTCTAGAGGTAAGGGAATGCCAGTATGGGGAGTGGCTCTGCTGAAAGGGACCCAGGGCATAGCAGGAACATTCCTCCACTGTACTATGTTACTATGCCTTCAATCCAAACACAAGTCACACATTTTATGAGCATTTTATTGTTTGCTTTTTAGTTTAAGCAGAATATTAGAACAACTTATAAGCCATTAGAAGTCTTTTACACAAAAAGTCATGGTTTTGGCATAAGTATTCCGCATTCTCGCAACATTCATCTGCTTCATTCAATACTTGCTAAACTAAAACATATTGATTGATGCAACATACCTACCTTACACCTAAAATAAGACTAGCTTCTCGCCTACTCATTTTCTGTTCAAATCCTCCTTTATAGTATGATGAAAAACTCTAAAAAGAAGAAAGGGAAAAAAAGCAATAATTAGTTTCATGTACAAGGTTCCAGGAACTAAATCGTATTTGTATGACCTCATTCAAAGCATTACACTCATTTATAATTTATTTCAAAGGCATGAAATGACTGCAAACCAGATAATATGAAAGGACTTCTCCTGAGTGTTAACATTTGCAAAAACTGACTTAAAAATAACTATCTGTGTTTTGAAAATCTTTCTATCTGTGTTTTTACAATCTTCTACTGTTAATAAGAGATATTAATAGCTACAACCATTAAAATCCTGCCTTCAGGCAAAAAAGTCCAGAATCAAAGTACATACTAGCACAGGGTGGTACAGTGTTTGTGCTGGGGAGGGCAAGGAAGGGAAAGTAGGAGATTTGTTGAGAACAGCATGGGTACCATCACAACAGAAAATGACAAAAGTGACAATACTTTGGCATCCAAGAAAATTACGGACAATCACTCCGGATATTTCTACAACAGTAGGTAAAAAAACCCAGTAGAGATAAAAACAGATAAATACAATATACTAATGAAAAGCCAGTATCTTTCTTCAGCTGAAGGAATTTTACTTCAAAAAATATATTATGAGTTCTTTTAAGGAAACCTGAAAATTAATATAAAAGAAAAAAAAAAGCATAAAGCTACAATCTCTGTTTAAGAAAATCACTGAGCTGGAGAACATGGAAAAGTAACAAAGTATACGGGGAAATCCTAACCAACTTCTGCCTTTACATCCTTCCTCTGACACAAGTGACTGACAATGATTAGATAAATGATCTGGAGCTAATTTTTTTAAATTTACTGTCATGTGAGACTTTAAGAAGGGAATTAAAAACAGTGGGAAAAGAACATTAAAAAAGAAGAGATGGAGACAAATCATTATAACAATTAATTGTCATAGGAAATAGGATGAAAGTATATTTGTCAACTATAAATCTATTTTAAATTAAGAAAAAAAAATACTGAACCACCACTGATGGTTAGCAGTGATCCCACTGTAAATGTTTCTGTAAGTCCCAGAGGCAGCAGATATAGCTCCAAGACAGCCTGCCTTGGGGAACTGGCACACAGAAATCACTCAACAAAACTGAATTTGTTTCCTCAATGCAAAACCTTTCAACTGGAGAAAAATAAGCTTCTTTTGTTGCTATCAAAGGGAAGTCTAGCCTGAGAGCTGAGATTATTTTCAAGTGTTCTTTACCTGCAAGTAAAAATGTGCCCAACCCTTAATAAAACACTCTCCTCACTAAATATAGCCATTCAAATTCAGTGAGAATTTTGCCTTATGTCTACACAAACTCCTATGTAATTTCAAAAGCATTAAAGCATTTAAAGGGCTGTGTCTTATGATATCTAAGCAAAGCCTTTAATTAAACTTAGCAAAGACATTCACCCAAAAGTGTGGTTCAGAAATACTTTACCTATGAAAATACATACAGTCACAGAAAATATTTTCTGGTGTGCTGACAGGATCCAAAACTAATTGTATCTTCCTTCTTCCCACTGCAAACTGCCCACAATAACCACCACAGTAACACTACAGGTATCAAAGCTGAAATAACTGCGTATGTGTCATGGCTACAACAAACATCAGTTGAGGAACAGCTTCTATAGCTACAGGATAACACAAACCAGGTCTGTAACATTACAGGTTAGAGTATGTAACACTGATGCCCTAAGATTCTTAAGATTTGTAGCATATAGATTTTTAATGTAGCTGTATGGTTTCTAACACTTTAAAAGAGCACTTAACAGGTACTAAACCCCTTTCTCATGTTTCATACAAAATTCTTGAAATTCCCGAAATTTAATGTTCTTTTCAGGGAAAAAGATTTTCACAAGGACATCTTGTTTGGGACACATATAAGATATTGCAGTCAAAGCAGAAGGCCCAGAAACCTTGGGGAAGTTCCAAAGAAGGTATATAATATGAAGATGATGATGGTGAAGAAGTAAGAGGTCTTGAGACCTCCGACTCAGTTCTGGGGAGGTATGCCAAGGGGCAGACGTGAGGGAGGTTCTGGGGGCAGGCAAATCTTGGTTTGGATGTATCCATTAGATATGGCAATTAATTAGTGTTATAAGTTTATAGGAGCTTTATACTGTATTGTGCACTTATGTATTTAGTATACCTTCAAGCACTTTAAATAAAGGCCTGCTCTCTATTTTAGCTAGACTAATATTGTCGGGAAAGTTCTTTTCTTCCATTTTAGGCATCACCACTAAGGGAACACACAGGGCTTCTCCAGTTCTCTGAGAGGAAACGATGCTAATGATTTAATGGCCAGCAGAGAACACCCTTGAGGAGGCAGAACTGCACAGACATTTGCAATGATGCCAAACAATTACTACAGCCACGAGAGAAACGCAGTTTAATGTCCTCTGAAAGATTTTTCCAGAACTTCTCCCAAAGCAGCCCAGGTGCAGATGGTTTCCTGAAAAGGTTAGTTCTTTTTTGCCTTTCAACTCTGATATACAACCTAACACAGGAGAACTCTGGTTCACTAACCGTGTAGAAAAGAGTAATATTTGAATTATCTCTACAACAGCTTGTCTCTGTTCTTGGTAGATTTCATCTAAAATACTATTTGAAATGTAAGAATAGAGAGGGATGGCTATAGGCTTACATTCAGAAATACTTTTTCATGTTTTTAAAGCCGAATTCCCTGACACTATTCTAACCTCAGAAAGCATTGATTCGGTTCACTTCCAAGAGGAATGAAAAAAGAAAATCTGGTGTCTGTGTCCTTTTGTACATAAACAAAAACAGTTTGTTGAACTGGTCTTCAAGGAAAAAAACCCAACATTTTCTTCGCAGAAGTGAAGTATATAGCAAGAATAATCAATTATTAAATTGAGACTGTCATCGTAAATAGAATTTATAGTAAAAAGAAATAAGAAATAAAAGCCATTTTTTCCACTGGTTAGAAAACAGGGGAAGAAACACTGAGGCTTCATTTTAGGAAACACCTTGGCAAATTTCTACTTCTCTAATGAAAAAACTTTTGCATGTTACTCAAAGCATTTTTTCCTAGTTGTAAACTCTAATAGCTGTAATGATATTTTTCTTCTATGAGAACTCCTCGATGAGCAGGCAGTTCTAGATACGTGATAATTTATTAACTTCAGCAATTGCAAAGAAAATTCTGTCCTGAAAAAATCACTGAAATGAGCCCTCCATTTCTTTGTACTATTTGGGGGAAGGGGAACCTATCATTTAATTTACTTAATTTTCTTGCACATTATCACTCCTTAGCAACTTATGTAAGCAAATTCTCCTTCCTGAACAAATGCAATTAATAGGTTTGGGGCAAGGGGAGGGACAGAAAATGGCTGCACTTGCATTGCAAATGTTTATTCAGTCCTGCAAATTTTCACAAAGCAAATCAGCTAGGACAATTCAATGCATATGGATAGTGACATCTTCAAGACACTTTTGGCACAGCACAGGGAAAACATAATCACTGTTTCCATTCTATTTAAAAGACTGGAAACACTAAAACTGAGACCATATACCACACTACATGAAGTAGTGAATTTTTCTGAAAACTCTAGATGTTGTTGTCCCAGCACCAATACAGTCCTCCATTGAAAAGGTAACAAACATTGTAAGGAAAAAAACCAAACACAAAACCCAAACTCCAATTATGAACTATTTAGAAGCTGTGATATGATATAATGCACAATTTTGCTAACATCAACTTTAACTTCCTTAAATTTAGTTAGGAATAAAAAAAAAGCACTGCAAACCGCTTTGTTCTCTGGAAACTTTACTTTCAGTTAAAGACAAGAGAGATGGTTGTTACTCTTACCTCTCAATTCTTTGAGAACTTTGAGTAGAATCAGATCCAGTAAGGGAAACAGTGCAAAAGTCTAATGATGTGCTACGGAAGACATCCTTTTCTTATGGAACACAGTATTTTTAGGATTGTGGAATTTGAGTACTTTTACAGTTCATCTGGCATAGAATTGCTGTTTCTGTCTTCAATATCTTCTATCTATCTGTCTATCTGTCTTCAATATCATTAATTCAACAGAGAGAGGTAATGAATGTGTTAATGACATATTAACATTATAATTAATAGCATTAATTCTGAGGAAGAAAAGCCAATTGACTACTTAGTGCCACGCACATTCTACTGGCAACAGACTCCTGTCACTACACACAAAAAACAGTGTCACTAGCATTTGTGATGACAGTGACAAAAAACCAGGCTCAAACTAAAAAAGCATTTCTCTGGAAGTGAGCATTATGACTGTCCATAAAGGGGAAATGACAATGTTACCTCTAATGTCTTTCTCCACCAAAAGAAAAACAGTAGAAAATTTCAAAGCTAAATTACAACAGCGTTTGCAAATATATATTCTTAAATATGAAGTAACTGCCTTAAAATTAAAGTTAAATGCAAGGTAAAAATTCAGAATAAAATGTAACAGTTTTATTTCCCTTTACTTACTATTTTTGGCTAAAATACAAGTGCACATGTCACTTATTTAGGTAAGTAAATAGAAGTGTCAAATACTCAAGATACAGCAAGTAGCATTTTAAATGATGGCTTTGTAATTGCTCAACTTGACCTTTCAGAAGCCATTTATTAGTGAACAGGAACAAAGAATAAACAGCATCTGTATTATCCTGTGTGACTGGGAGGTATGAACATGAATTTAGACTTCTATTGCAAACAAAGTGGGGAAAGAATTGTAAATGGGAGAGGAAGAGTGGGGGCTTACTGAGAGAATAAGATACTTTTTAAATAGGCAGCTGCTTCACAGACTCAAAAAAAAAAAAAAAGGCAATGAACGACATGATTTGATTCTAGAAAGCTACAATCAACCACTGAAAAACCCAGCAAAGTAACAGTAAGCCTAGACACTAAAGGTCACAAGATGTTTTTTCCAGTTAGCACAGGCAGAAATACTAGCTAGTTGATAACCTTTTTCAGTATAGGTTAAAAAGTAATATGATGTCAAAAAATGTAATGAAAGTGCTAATTCACAAATTATACTCAGCAGCTTCAAATCCCACAAACCAAATCATTCAAAGCTGCTAAAATAAGAAGTTTCGACAACAAGCACTTACACAAAACTCTTATACCTATTGTTTTCTCTAATGATTTCTCTACTGTTTTAAAGAAAATAATTGTCAGGGTGAGAAGAAAAAAACATTAAAAAAAATCCAAGAACGTAGTAGCCGCAGAGTAGTAAAAATCAAATAATCTTGGCTAAGAATTATATAAGGGTCTTAAATTTGGACTACAGTTGTAAAAGAAAAATATTATCACTATTCTCACAAATATAAAGCCAACAAATATAAACAGTTAATAGCAAACAGGAAGAGAGTTTTTATTATATTCAGTAGATCTCATCTTACACTGAAAACTTCTGTTTTCAAGATAAGAAATAGAATAGCAGAAGAGAGATACTCTAATGGAAATCAACCCACAATTCTGGGCAGTAAGGCAGGATGTGAAGGCAGACAGAAGATACGGCTCCTGGGACTAGGAACACTTAGAATGCAGAAGCTCCTGGTTTGCTCTTTATGGTTGTTCATGAATTCTGCAGGACTCGGTCACTGTGGTAAAAATGAGATAGGTTTGTAATGAACTTGGCTCAGCCTGTATCGAAGGGTACAGTTTCCAAGGAACAGACACCTCTCAGTGCAGAAGCATGTCATATTTCAATGTGTTAAAAAGAGTCACTGCCTGCTTTCTTATGTGAACACATCTGAATTTAGATTCTCTAGCCTATATCTACAAATGGATAGAAAAAGAATTGCTGGAGTAAAACTGCTAAGGAGGGAGGGAGGATGAAAATTGAAGCACTCCCTACTCTGAAGACACATGTACTGCTAGATATATCTAGAAAGCCAAGTCAGAATGTACCTGTATCATGTGAAAGTAATTTAATTCACAGTACCTGAAGTCCCCTCTGCTGTTTTGGCAAGCAACCTGGGAATCTCTCAAAAATTACTTAGAAAAGGAAAAAGAAATTGGCATTGGTCTCACAACAGCAATGCAATAGAGGGACAGAGAGCAAAAAATACATCCAGAAGCACCATTTCTGGCTGACACACATCACAATTAAGAACAAATGCCAGGAGGTCAGCTGAGTCTTCTCCTCCCCAGGACACTTGCTTTGATCAAGCTTGCAACTTCAGCACATGAACACCAAGGACAGATGGCAAATGAATTTGTACTGCTGTGTCTGTCTAGACGGGCTCTGTGTTGCAACAGGCCTAACATTAGTAGCCATAATGCTAAAGATCACACTTTAAAAATCCTACCTTTAATATACTTTTCAGGAAAAAATAATCTGCAACAACTACTCCCTGATCACACTCACCCACCAGCATCAAGAGGGGAATCTTATTCCTTTGCTGCAGGTAAGTGTTCAGAGACTATGAACTCCGAAGGAACACACTGCCACAAGCAGTCATCTACTTCACTCAGAATTACTTTAATCAAATAGGAACAGAACATATGTATTTATTTATCAGAAGAAAACATAGCCACTGAAGCAAAAAGTAAATGCTCTTGATTATTCCCCGCATATACTCCTCTCACAACGCTCCACCTCTTGATTTTTCACCTTATTATTTTTAAATATGTAGGGCAAAATCAAAGAACCAAAACTTGGTTAAAAGTTCAGATTAGGTGAGGAAGAAAAACACAATTCATATGTGAAACAGAACACAAGCTCCCCCGTCTCCATGGCAACCTTTCCTAGAAGTTTATCAGTTTGTCTTCTTGATTTCTAACACTGTATCTAAAAGACTAAATTCTTTCACTTTTAGCTTCTTGAAACAAGATTGTATGTCATCACTTTGCAATCTTTAGGAATCAGCAATTTTCTCACAGCACACTTCAACTATTTATCATATACTTACTAGTAGAGGGTTCCAAAACAAGGAACACTGGCAGAAAAAGTAGAAGTGTTTATCAAACTCACAAACATCTTTTGATATAGCTTCATCTGTAGGGATTTAAAATGTAGCAGATAATATACCAGAAAATACACAGTAGGGAGCAGCTCTATCCTAGGTAAAAAATAAACTATGTGGCACTTACTGAATATAACATAAAGTGACTCCTTTCTGAATACTTGAAATACAAAATCATAAATTTAGCATAAATAATATCTAAACTTACAGAAGTTGAAATCCTCTTTGCTGTCTCTGTAATTGCCTGCTCCAAGGGTTTCCAAAGATGGAAAGCGTAACGACCTGAAAAAGATGGAAGTTAAATGGTATTATAACAAATATTGACTAAAATAAACAAAAAAAAACCCTCCAACTTATGTTTGTCAGCTCACAGCAGAAAGAATTCTTTTTTTAAAAAAACCCTCAAACTATTCAGAGAAGGAGAACAAGAATTTTAATATACTTCATCTAAAAACCTAGTCATAGACTGTAAAGATCCACTTTTTCATTATTTATTATTTACTATTTGTTTATTAAGTCACTAAGTAAATAGATTTAAATATATTTCAATATGATAAACGAAGATATCTGCCTTGTGAAGTTGAAGAAAAAGGGCAGTTTGAAACGTAAGCTTTGGATACACATTATTTATTACATAGTGTACAGAGGCTATGTCTTCAAACAAAAGAAATCTATGTACTACATGTTTCTTCTTGTGATGCTGTATGCTTAATCACACACTTAGTACTGCATTTTTCATTCTGTTACAAAGAGAGAATCTTCTGGAATTTAGAGCCATTCAATTCCCCACTGGTAGTGAATGGCTATAGCTAGGACAGGCTGGAAGGAACTCTATTAGTGTGTTCTCAGAAATACAAAGCAGGTCCATCAGAATCAAAATCTATGCTATGTTACTGGAGGATTTTCACTGTAAATCCCCTCTCCCCAATTATGCTTTGATTAATTATTCATTAGCAATGTAACTTACTACTGCCCACAATGGAAAAAAAACCAATGAAATGCGGCTCTGTTTCATTCAAATAGCATATTGTCTTCATTTTTGAAATACACAATATACTCATAAGTTATTTAAGTGATCTAAACCTATGCCTGTGTTAACACAGAAATTAAAACACTGTTAAGAGTGTCTCTTAGAATGGTGTGACCTCACTTTCCTCCTAATGTTTTCTGTCACCATTACTTTGCCAGTTACTATTAATTCTTCAGCTCAACCAGCAGAAGAAATTCTATGAACATTCCTCTTCTGCTTCTATAAAGGCGTGTAAACCAACTGCTTAATGGATGTACATCACCAAAAATCTTGCCATTCCTTCCCTAATCACAACAACACAACTGTACCCACCAAACACCTGCTGAAGCTTTGTGCAACTTGTTAATCCATTAGACCTATTTTTTATAAACCATATTTTTGTATGATGAAAATAACAGAAATCAATTTGTGCATTTCAAAACCAGAATGGACACGGTTATCTAGACCAAGTAAGTCAGGGTATAAATCATGTTAAACTCATGCCCTGTGTTCAGATTAGAACCTATTTTTCAGAGTAATGTACAGTCCAGATACAAAGAGTTCAGCTAATAAACAATGTATTATGAAAACAGTTTAATGTGACAAATCACTATAGTCACTAAAACCTTCTATTTTCCTCTGTTTGAATTTGTTGGGCATCACCTTCACATCACAGGATCTTGTTGCACTCTTCTTAAAAGCCTTCATATTGCAATGTGTTATTAAGTAAATAAACTTTTCACCTTACATTTTGCAGACAAAAAGCAGAAGGAACCTTTCAGCTGCTGTCCATAAAATTACTTTCTTATGTTTTCTCCACTTTTCAAAAAGAATTTTGGAAAATATGGCTTTGAAGGGACAGGAACTATAATGGATACAACTCACGAGCAACGTTTCCATGCTCCACTATTTATATTCCTAAAACCTTCATTAACCCTTTCTGAAACAGCAACTCACAAGTGACATTTCCACATTCGGCAGGTAATTTAGCTTACCTGCAAATGCAACAGTGGCAACACCAAGTCCAACTGCTATCACAGTTCTGGCCTAAAGCAGAAAAACAGGAATCAGAATAACATGCAAAGTCTAATTTGATATATATGCACCTTTTATTTTAACATGTATTTCTGACGTCTGATGTGGATGTTTCATATACAATTTATAAAAAAGGTGAAAGTAAGATCCGTATTCCTCAGGATACATTAGATTTTTATAGTTCAGTCCCATTAATCAATGCCAATGCATCAGGTTTAACTTGGAACTACCCACTAGCAAATCAGTGAACATGCAGTAAAATCAGCTCACAGTATGTAATGATAAAAACACAAGGCAGATAACTATTCAGGATTACTTGCAATTACTTGTGCAGACTAGATCAACACAGTATGTAACAGAAAGTAGCTGTTTATTACAAAAACCTGAAGAGCTAACTCAAAACTCCAATATCGGGAGTATGTACTTTCCTACACAGTGTTTGAAAAAAGTCAGGCATTTCAAGAAGCACAATAAGTATCCCTATATTGGTCAAGAAGCTGATGAAAGGTATGAGGTAAACCTGGAAGAAGGGACTAACTTCTCACATATATGCAGAATTCAAGAAGGGTAATGAGCTCTCCATTTCTGAAAAGCCTACATGTAAATCTCTGAAACAAATGAAATAGTCATCTGTGGCATTACCTGTCTTATCATACAACAGTTCAATAATGCCTTGTATTTTTCCCTGAGAAACATAAGAAATCAGATTAGGCTTGTTTATCTTGAGTTCAAAACGTAATGGCAGTGAAAATGCTTTTATCACCAGACTATCTCTTTGATATATGACTTAGTTTCACAATTACCCAATAACTGGTTTATACATTTCATACAAACAAGTCAGACAGAAAGACTTAAAGCTCAAACTTCAGTGCAAGTGCCCTAATAACTGGATCTGGATCCAAGTTGCCTTTGCTACTAACATTCCTGGGGCTAAAATTCTCTGTCTTCAATTGTACCCAATCTCATTTTTAAACAGAGTAGGAGTTCAGAAACACTGCTTTTAAAGCCTTCCTAGAGTTGGCTTAGTAGGGGCTAGGACAAGGATGACAACTTTGCCCGCATAAAGGCAGCTGTACAAGATATAGGCACTGCCATCATGCCCAGTGCTTACTACAGCTTTGGCTCTGAAGGTGAATGGCTGTGCTTGCTGCTTGTAGTATTAAGCTCAGTATGGAAAAAGTTGTAGTCTGCTCCGAGTTCATCCGGAAGCAGTGCATTCCTCTTTATCTACCTTCTGGACCCTACAGATTTTAACTAGGTACCTACCTCCCACCTACCTGAGGGGGCTGTTCTAGCTATTTTCATAACATAGGACTGCAATTGCCTAGAGGTTTCTATTAGAAAAAAAATAATAATCATTCTGAAGCTGAATCTTACAAGTTAAGACTGGGGGAATTCTGGCCTTAAAAATCTGACTGTCTACTCCGTTTTAGTAACTGAACTCTTCCATTTCAGAGTACTCTTCAGTCTTGATATTAGCATTCATTTCTGAACATAAAAATAATGTAGTAGTTTTATGCCTGTTGTTCCTTTCAGTTCCACCAAATTTCCCTTAATCCTTAGACCATGAAAAAACTCAAGCACATTACCTTAAATGGTAGAAGATGTAAAACAGGGAAACATACAGTTCATCTCCTCACTAATCTAAAACTCTTTTCATTTCTTCTCACAAATCAGGTTTTCCCAGGCTCTCAATATTCAAAGCTTAAAAAAAAAAAATCGCCTAATTCCCCTGTTTAGACAGGAACCACAAATAGCCACAGCATTTCTGAAAATATCATAGCCCTATAGCAATTCTATATTACTCTGTCCTGTGATTCGTGACCATGAATTAATATTCAAGTGTTTCCTTTACTTATTCAGTGACAGCAAGAATCTTTTACTAAGTGGTTACAGTCAATTAAGAGCTCAACAATGTATGAAATAGATCACACTGGAAAAAAAATAAAGTATTTATTATCCTGTGCTTGTCCAGATTAAGTTATACTTACTTTGCCACCAAAAAGGTGGTGTAAGACAGCAGTTTACAACAAGATATGCAGGTTGCAACAAGGCATTAGGAGCAGACTCCACATCACAAGTAAGACCAAGCACAGAGAACAGGCTAATAAATGCCAGGATTGGGTTAGTTTAGTGCAGGAATAGCATATTTTTGCACAATAATCTGGGAGCACAATACAGAGACCCCTGAGGGCCTTTGACAGAATCAGCCATGTCTGCTGGGATGCATTATTTCAGTCTCAGTGGAAAGCAGTAGCAGTGAGTGGAAAGCTAGTGCTGCCCGGAAAACAGCAGGAGAAAACAAAGCATGGTAGCAGCTCTAGAACAGGAGTAGGACACAAGATCAACAGGAAAATGAAGGCAAGCCAGAAAACTTTGTAAAAGCGATACAAGGCTTAAGCCAGAGAAGTATGGAAGACTGCTCACATTTTGAAGGGAGGTACAGCCACCTAAGAAATACTGGTTTATGGTAATGCATCTTATGACGCTGAGATTAGCTCAACTGGTTGGAGCATGCTGCTAACAATACCAACGTTGTGGGTTTGATCCTTGTATGGGCCATTCACTTAAGAGCTAGACTTGATGACCTTTGTGGGTCCCTTCCAACTCAGAATATTTTGTGATTATGCGAATTTGGGCTGGAAAGCAGCAGCTCAACTGTGTGAAACAGTGGAGGAACCAGTAATTATTCGCATTCTGAGCGGGTTGGAGAAGAGCCACTTGCCACATAGTAGCAAAGTGATAACTTGCCATACAAAGCATCTTGAATGTTTGTTATGGTGTGAACATATCCTAACTATACCCATGGGATAGAAACTGAATTTGAATCAATGTAACAGACTTTTACTGACACAGACTCTCATAAAATTAGCAGCCACTTCAAGTACTAACCAGTAGGTCCTTTAACTCCAGTTTGACTCAGTTTTCTTTTCCATGCTCACTTAACTCAGTTGAGTATTTAAAAGAATCAGTCAAAACTAGCCTGGTGCTTTGAAATGCAAAGTCCAAAGTTTTAATTAAATGCACTCCTTTCACGTCAATATTAAATGAAAGCATCTCACTATCACTTCGGAAGGCAGCAGTTCATTTATTGCATGCTAATAACTACCATCGCAATCATTTTTCTCTCCTGTTACTTGAAATTGCATTTTAGTTCAGACTCATAAGGGATAAATAAATAAATACATACACACTGACTTTCAATTACGACAGAATTGACCTTCCCCCCCACCTCCAAAAATGCCATTAAGAAACTTCCAAGATGTGGGCTTTAAATGAAAGCATTCTGTTAAGATCCAAGGGGGAAAAATAAAGAAATAAAAGATTAAAGTAACATCTGTCGCTTTCTTTATTCAATGAATCGGCTCCCAAAGGTTAGTCATCAATCCCAAGCTATTCTGCTGATCTCAGTATTTTAATTTTACTATGCAGTTCAGTATTCAGTAATAAACCCTCTTAGATAAAGAAAACTAATAAAAAAATTATGCTAAATCTGTAGAACTTGAATTTTCCTAACTCTTTTCAGAAATGTGTATAAGAAAATGCAAGCATTAGAAAGGCGACTCCAAGATCTGATTTACCTAAAGTGTTTGGCAAACAAAAAAGGATAAAGCATATTAATTAACACACAGTATGTTCAGATATATGCCACATACTGTTAACATACAGAGATCTGCTGCCTAATCCTTCAATACTTAACTCTTCAGTAGTCCTAACTTTTTAGCAGAAGAAACAGGGAAGAATGAGATATTATTTTTGCAAATTCCCCAAACCCTAGTGCTCTGCTAGCTTAACCATACTTAAAAAATACAGAATAAAAAACATAAAGAACTACTTATGTAGTTCTTAGCACTATGGTTTCTCCTTCTGTGAAGTAGGAAAAAAGTTAAACTTATAAACAAAAGGAGAATTTCAAATGCATCACTTTCAAATTTCAGCACAACTCAAGTACATCTGACTACAGTCTGTAAGAGTCATCTTTAGCAATGTTACAACATATCTGCTTGCATAGAATTTTGATTTTATACACTGGTTCTTCTACCACAACCAGTGAAAACACTCTTCTTGGTCAAACGAAAATATTTTGCTCTCCTCGTAACTTAGCTTTTAGACACAGAGCAAGAGCTCTAGTCTTTTGCCTTGGAAACCTACAGTGTAATAGAATAAAAAGCACAGGGAAAATAATAATTTGTTGCCATGGGTTGGATGGCATTTTGTAACTAATCCATGCTTAGTCAGAGATCAGCAAAATAGGAATTAGGTACTTATGTTTAAATAAATACACAAGTGTAAGTTGCTTAACTAAAAACTGCATTTTAAGAAGGTTTGATTTTGGGGTTTTTATTAGTGTTGTCTGCTGCTAAGAAGTAGGATACACAAGTATACTAACCAAGTACACAAAAATATTTCTGAAATTAGATTTTCTCTAAAATAAAAATTCTTAACTTGAAATAAATCAGTTTGGTATGGAAGACAGAATAAGGCTTCACAGCAAACCACCTAATTAACTCTATATGGAGTCAAAAACATTTTGAAGTGGGATTATATTATAAGATATATTATCTGCAACTGATTTGATTTCATAATCTAACGTATTCCTTCCAGTCTTACCTTCGTATGAAATTTAATTTGCTTTCCAAGAGTGAATTAAAAGCAATTTCAGATGCTGTTCTCCATACTGACACAATTCTTATGTCAATTTGTGTAATTTATTTTACAGCAACTTTTTTGATTTGTATATAAAACTGTGACTACAATTCCTGAATTTTTCATATGAAATTATACCAGAGCAAACAGATTCACTAGCAGAAGCACCACCATAAGGTATTCAAAAAAATCTTATTGAGTATGTATTAACAATGGCTTCTTGCTGGTATCTTGAGAACACTCTTCGTGCTTCCACTGCTGCTCTTCCACCGATCCAAACACTTTTGTAGAACAACTACAAGAGTAAAAGTGACCGTGAGCAAGTGGCTTCAGCTAATATCCTGGACAACTCACAACAAAGATTCAGGGTAGAATATTCAACAGAGCTTTTTCAGCCCCAAGAGATGGATGCTGCTGTTGGACTTTGCTTCTCCTAGTACACTTCCTTCCACCATAGCAAGAAGGCCTCACTACCCTGTAGGGTGTCAGAGGCACAAATGCACAGCACCACAGTTGGTTTTGCTATTTCTCTCTGGCAAAATGTTAGAACTTGTTTCTACACAACTTGACCTCCTTCTGAATTCCTTAGATGTGAATGCATTAAGTACGCATGCCGTTCTGTCTTCCATTATCTACAGAACACCATCCAGCAAAACTCTGAAATAGCTTCTACTGCCAACTGTACGCTAAGAGTTTAAAACATAGATATGTCTAAAACCCACTGCATTCTCCACGGGAAGGCCTGGTTAAAAAAAAAATTTCAGTAGAAAATTGCAGTAATCCAGATTCTAGTCCTCCAAAGACCTACATCACACTCTGCACCTTACTAATAACATGAGAATATCCACAGCAATAAAGCAAGCCACGCTAACCCCAGATGCAACTTTTATCCCAGAGAGGTAGGAAGGCCCAAAGACTTCACAAAATTCACTAGCAATTCTCCATTAGCATTCCACAGGTTGAATAACCATGACAATAATGAGTTTCAGAGCCAGCTTCCTAAGGTTACACAGCTTGCTGCTGAATATGCAGAAAGATTCTTCCATTGGAAAAAAAAGTCCTAGACCATAGTAAAAACTAATAAATAATTTACAGAATGTGGGTTTAAAAGCTGTATTTTAAAAAAGTAGAAATATTGTAGAGACAAGACAATTAGTAAGGCAAGTAAGATTTCTAAGCTGTTTAAAACATGCGAAAACCACCATTTGGGACTTTAAGCAGTGATCCTTGTATTTTTTCCCAATTCTTTTTTCCAATGGGAACTCACTGCTCCATGAACCAATCGAAGTAACCAGAATGAAGTACTACGATAAAGTCCCAGCACCCTTCACTCCAGAGCACGCTACAGCATAGCACACTTTGGAAGCACTTTGCCTTCACTCCAGACTAACGCAGACCCTGTCACATTACAAAGCACCAGGTGAGAATTACTTTCCTTAAGCAGAGCTCTCGGAAACCAACATTTGAACCTGCCCGCGATAGTAATGTTTGCGCAGTGGGTGAAAACACCGCAGGTGTGAGATCGCCTCCTCACGGCAGGGGAACAAAGTTTTTGGCCTTGTTTGCTCACACCTGAGAACTCTGGGGCCCAACTGCTCCCGTGTACCCCCCGGTGGAATTCCAGAAGATATGGGGCCAATGTGTATGTCTCAAACACCGACAGCAGGATGGCTGCGGAGCCAGCCAAGGCCTGGTGGTAGTAACAGACAAGGATTGCTGGTAACATCGCGGGAAAGAACAACATGTGACTGGAGGAGGGGAACATGCAGAGGCAGAACAGCACTTTTCCTTATTCTGCTGCCTGGAGACAAACACAGCACAGCACAAGCACAGAAATGAGGCCAAGAAGTGGGCATGGACTGTATGGGCGGGGGGATCAAGACCACCCAAGAGCCCCGAAGCCCCCCAACCCACCTCCTGAAAGATCTGAACGAACGGACTGTGCATGGTAACTAATTTTCATAGAAAGCAAGGAACCTGTCTTTGGGGGGCAGGAAAACTTGTCCATAAAAAGGTACCCCCACCAAGCCCAGGTGGGACTCCCAGGACATCCCATCGGCTGGACCGATGCTGGAACCAGGGCTGGTGATCTCTTTTTTCCTCACTTTTCCTCTCCCTCTTTCTCGCTGTCTTCTTGTTCAACTCATCTCTCCCTTTCCCTTTGCCTTTCCACCTTACTCCTCTACCCAAAACCCACTGCCGCGTGCTGTCATGGACTAACACACCCCATTCCCGTGCCGGCTTGCTAATCTAACTTCCTTCCACGCAACCCGAGAACAACCCTTCCCCGCCTGTTCGCGGACCCNGAGAGGTAATTCGTACAGTGAAAAACATAACGCAACGGGGAGAGAAAACACTCAGTTGTGTCCATCCCCTGAATACAGGATTTCGGGGGTGGGGCAACATGTGTAAAGGAAAGAATAAATCGGGGGAAAAAAAACCCCACTAAAAATGCACTTTAATATTTATATGTTCAGGCCCCGGTTGATGTCTGTACGCATTTCAGTGTGTTTATATTTTGATGTCCCGGACCGTAGTTCCCCCCCTCCCCGGTGCAGATGTGTGTTTATATTTTGATNGCTGTCTTCTTGTTCAACTCATCTCTCCCTTTCCCTTTGCCTTTCCACCTTACTCCTCTACCCAAAACCCACTGCCGCGTGCTGTCATGGACTAACACACCCCATTCCCGTGCCGGCTTGCTAATCTAACTTCCTTCCACGCAACCCGCGAACAACCCTTCCCCGCCTGTTCGCGGACCCCCTGACCTCCGCCAGTCCCTCCCACCAGCGCTCCTGGCGCTCGCCTCCCCTCACGGGTGGGCCGCCACGCCCGGCCGCCCTCACAGCCGTCCCGGGAGGCCGCGGGCAGGAGGAAGGGCGCGGTGGCGGCGGGGGTGCTCACCATGCCGCGGTCCAGCTCGGCCTGGCCGGTGCCGCCGCCCCTCGGGGCCCGGCCGTGCTCGGCGTAGCTCAGGCCCTCCATGGCAGGGCCCTCCATGGCGGGCCGGCACGGCGCTACGGGCCGCCCCGAGGGACAAACCCAGCGCCGCCCCGGCCTTCGCCGCCCCACCGGGCGGCAGCGAGGGGCGGGTCCGGGGCGGGGCACCCCGGGGCGGGGGAGAGGTAATTCGTACAGTGAAAAACATAACGCAACGGGGAGAGAAAACACTCAGTTGTGTCCATCCCCTGAATACAGGATTTCGGGGGTGGGGCAACATGTGTAAAGGAAAGAATAAATCGGGGGAAAAAAAACCCCACTAAAAATGCACTTTAATATTTATATGTTCAGGCCCCGGTTGATGTCTGTACGCATTTCAGTGTGTTTATATTTTGATGTCCCGGACCGTAGTTCCCCCCCTCCCCGGTGCAGATGTGTGTTTATATTTTGATGTCCCGGACCGTAGCCCCCCGCCCGGTGCAGATGCTCCCGAGAGCATCCCTCCCTGTGCCGAGTTCCAGAAGCTCCCAAGGGCTCTGTCCCGTGTTTCCCCTGACCCTGGTGTCCCGCCTCTCCGGCCTGGCAGGACTGGCGATGGAAGTGAATCACCTGCGGACTGCTGAGCGGTGCGACTGGGCAGAAAGAATTGCTCTTCTTACCTCCTGTTGCAAATGACGATTGCTCTTCTGAGCATCTCTAAGTGTCTTTTTAAACTACCATAGAGGTGAGTTGACCATATGTAGCATTTCATTAACCTCAGACGGATGTATAAATTTAACTTTCTGCTGCACAGAAGTCATTGGAAGTTGTATAATGATCCATTTGTCAAGAAATGCATTAATCTTTGCTTCTTCATTGGAGATATACGATCATATATATGATTAATTTTTTAAACCTTCAGTGGCATTAATTTTCTTGGAAACTTAAAACCTCTTTTAAAATCAATAAAAATGTCCCAAACCAATTGTTTTCTGGTCATTTATTTGCATAGAAATAATGCAGAAGAGCATGTCACTTACTACTTTTTTTGTTAGCAAACCCATTTTAAAAAATAATAAATTGAAAGTTTGGAATTTAGGTTCTTAATTTTCGAAGCTGATCCCCAAGACCCCTAAACAGGCCAAAGTCTGCTCTCATTAACCCATAGTTGTGAATCTGCTATTTTGCTCTAATACTACCATCTCATGGTCATAGCAGCCAAATTCTTCACCATTTGTAAGTATTGGAACCAAAAGAGCATCTCCCCTTGTCGGCTCTTTGATCACCTTTGCAAGGAAGTTAAAACCAATGTAGGACACATCATTGTAAGGGTGTCAAAATTTGGCTTTTAAAGACAGTGGGTCATACTGTGGTCTAGGCAAGCTCTAAGATAGAAAAGAGTGCTCTGAACATCTTCCTCCTATCACCAGCCATGCTACTGCTACTTTCTGGACAGTGAGCCTCAAGAACCATATTGATTAAGCAGAGCAAACCAGAGAATCAACACAAGGAAAATATATAATCTGCCAGAAGTGAAAGACTTGAAAGAAAGGTTGTTTCCCTTGGAAGCAAAGAGGGGAGGAATTAAAGCAGCTGGGTCTTTGGTTATGGTTCTCTCCCAACGCTCCTCTCAGCAGGGCACAGCTGTGTGTTGTGTTATGCACAGGATGGTGTTGGTAGAGACAATCTGTCCATTACTATTTAATTTAATACTAAATACTAGTATGTTCCAGCATATTGTCACTATTAATGTGTAGCAATGTTGTCCAGATTTGTTATGCCATTTAAGTTAATTGTCCACATGCTTTTCCTATAAATGACTCTCCCGAACAGTCTGTGCTGCAGTATTCTGTGGTGCAGTCAGGATGGATGCTGGTAAGAATCTCTGTCAGGAATGAAGGAGAAACAGATACCAGATTAAATCTTGTGAAATTGATAACAAGGGATGTGTGTGCATGTTTTAGATTTACCTTTTACCACTGAGAATTTCCAAAGTACCTGTAAATGTAGCATCTGACCAGTATACTTAGAATGGCAGGGACCAAAGTTTCATTTGAAGATTAAATGTTAAAGTTTAAAGATTAAAGTTTCTGAGGTCAGACAGAGGAGAGAGTATTATTGAGAGTTATCAAGGAAATCATGAGGCATATCATATAAAACTGGTAGAGTCAGTACTTGAGCCTTGCTGAATTGTCATGTACATACAAATGAATGAAGAATAAATCTCCCCAGCTGCTGCACTAGGATTAGAGGTTGGAAGAGTTAATTGCTCCTACAAGCATTTGTATATTTAATTACCACAATATATTGTAAAAGCAAAAAGAGGAATGAGCTATGGACTTCTGCTAATTTCTTTAGGTAATGTATTCAGAAATGTTAGACAATAAAGAATGTAATGTTCTTTCTAGACACTGTAATAATTGTCTGTATGATACCTTTGGTTGACTAGGTACCACAAGGCAGTATATTATATAAAATCCTAAGCTGGAACTAATCATGGCCTTCAGGAATTACAAGAGTACAATTATTCCTTGAAGAAGATGGTATATATGCCAACAGGCCCAGGTATCTTTTGTGAATAAGTAAATCTCCTCTGCTTTAAAAACTGTCAAAAAAATCTATTCAGGAATCTTGCAAATACTATTTTAATACTACCAAGCTTCTCAAGGATTTTTATTCCTTCTGGACACAATGCTGGAGCAATAGCTGTTAGAGTTCTTTGTTTCTGATAGCATTTGTGTAGTTTACCAGTTAATTTTACCTTTTGCAATAGATTCGTTGCAGGCATTTTTAATGGTATACAGCATTCGTTTGTAGTCCTGATTGTTTTTGTAACATCAGACCTTTAAAATAACCTGGCTTTATTATTTACTATTATTTATATAGCAATATAGATATGCATAGCACTCCCCAGGCATAAGAATGCTCCTAAAATGTAGCAATAATCTTCAGGCACTGCTTCTGGACCTCAATACAGCAAGTTCTGAACATCAGGTCAATTAGATTTTCAATCTCCACTTCCATTTTCTGAAGTAGTATTAGCTAAAGGAGAGGTGGACCTGCTATAACACTGAAGGGTACTGTAGAGAAAGCAAGGGTCAATTTTCTTTTAGAGTGTGGGAGATGATAGTTTTTGACAGGTACTGTCAATTTCAGCTTTTTGCAATAAAACGGGAAGTGTGTACAGCATTTTACATCTCCTAAACAGATTACCCAACACATACACACACACGTACTTGTCAAAGCTAATGGCATTCTTTCTGCTGAACCTGACAAATTCCAGTCCTAAATCTAAACAAGAATAAATCATGGACAGATTTTGACATTTTACCCTCCTCCTGGGACTGCCTCTTCTGGGAGCAGAGAAATTTCTTTTCTCCAGCATCCTATAGCTATAACAATTAGTGCTATCAACCCTGCAGTGTCCTCACAACACAGCAAGTTTGCTCCTAACGAAACATTTTCTGTCAAGTTCACAAAACTAAAAGTGATACTACAGCTTTCATTCATATTAAAGTTTCAGACCAAGTATTTTAAAAGTCAAGCTGAATTTTTGTCTAGTTTAAGGTTTTCTGTTTGCAACTAATTGTACAGCAAGGTAGAGTACTCAGCCAGAAAAACCTTGGTAAGGTAAAATGCATCTCTAAAAATTCAATTTTTATTTTTCCATCATGGTATAAAAACTCTATATGCAGTGCCAATTATAGATATGCCTCTAGGTATATTTGCCATTGCTTGTCATTGCCCTGAAATATGGGCATATGTTCCCAATGATCAATTACATGCATATACTCTGTAGTATATTCAGCTGTGTGTCTTACCTATTTAGCCAAAATATCCTGGGAAAAAGCTTTGTATGTGAACTCTTGAGCATCATATTCAGCTGTTGGACTAAGTATTTTAGCGCTGACAGCAAAGGAAAAAGCAGTTCTCCAGCGATCAAATCCTCCTGATAGCACTTGCTGGCTCCTGGGAAAAATAGAGTGGGCTGTAGAAAAGCTTGCCTGTCCTGCCTGTCTTTTTGAAGATCTCCAGCAGTTTGATGCTTTTCTTCAGGCTTTAGGCTTCTAGTCTCCTTGGATTAAATAAAAATCTTAGCTCTATGCTTGTGGGAAGAAAGCTTAAAAATGCAAAACTTTAAAATCCATAAACCAAGAGTGAATAATGAAGGATGAACAGGTACTTTTGGGGAAGGAAAGATAGGGGGCATTGCATTGTTTTAATTTTATGGGGGTTTTTTAATACTGTTTCTTCCAAAAAAGAGAGTTTTATCCTATTAACATTCCCAAAGAAATTATGACATGGCTGACTGGGACTCTGAGAATCCTTTATAGAGAGAAAGCATTTCTGATTCCTCTCGTTTTTGGTATAGTTCATGGTACTGCTGAGTTGGACATAAAGGTTCAGTACAGAATGTTAATTTGGTTTATTATTGCAGTTTTATGAAAAACACAAGTGAGGGAGGGAATATGCTGATTCTTAATATTCAGCATGTCCACTGAGGGATTTTCTCAAAGCAAGATAATTTTTTTATCTTTCTACCTCCCACAAAATGAAATAAAAAATTGTTGTTAATAGCTGGAGGCAACAGACCTTTACAGAAAAAAAGCTTTATTTTGACAAATGACTTTTCTCACTCCGTTTCCTGTTTTCTTCCCTGTCCCACTGATGGGGAAGGAGGGAGCCATCAGCTGTGTGTGTGCTCACTGGCTAGCAAGGACCAATGTGTCACAGTATCAGACCCAGTAAGGAATGTAAGACAACTATAAACATAAACCATCGGGTAGCATAGGCGGCCAGTATTTGGCAGGTCTAGAAAAATATAAGTAGTGATTAAAATTCTTTTGGAGGATTTGGGAAGAGTTGAGATTTGGTGGCACTTGCATGTTTCAGGAAAATGGATACATTAGCATTCTGATGTTTTAGCATCTATTTAGTAACTACAACATTAAGCAAAGTAGGGCTGGAGGCTGATCCTTTTTCCTAAATCCAGCTAGCACAGACTTACTCATATACATGCTGCCCAAGACTAGCCTCCACTAGGCTAAGTATCTAAGTGACTAGGTTGATCCTAGGGGAGGTAATATGCATGTCCCTACTACTTATAGTCCAAGTGTCCTGAAAGCCTTACGTAACGCTGCCATGACTCTAAAACTTAATTATTATTTTGAGCGATATTTCAACTCAATGTGTCTGAAGCAATATGAGGGATGGGTTGCAGCCCATGAAATGTTGTGTTTTAGTAACTGAAGGGCTGATGAGTGATACACCGTGGAGTATCACGCAGCAGCACATGGGAGGCGTTTGAAATGCAGAGGTTGCTGGGACAGTGCTGGAAAGTTGTTTAGGGTGGAGAAAGTTAAAACTGGTATAGTCATTAATACTGATTTTCTGGGAGGCGTGAACCATCCTTAGAGTCAGGCCTGGACACTGTCCTGGAGAGAGTTTGGATTGTCCAAAACAGAGCTGTGAAATAAATGAGCATTGAAGCAATGTAAGTGATCGAGCTTCTAGTGCTTGAGTTCATTTTACATTCCTCTTGTTCTGAGCACTATAGATGTAAAGTATTTAGATTCTACAGTTACTGTTTGCAGCCAAAAGTTTCTGTATTTCAACAGGGAAAAGATATTAGATCTGAATTTTATACAGCATTGTAGGATTAAAGATACAGCAGCAGTGGCTACATTAATTATAATCAATTTTTGTAATTAAACATGAGTTATTAAGGCATCAATCTGCGTGGATAAGAAGACTACAGATGTTGAAGCTGAATTTTTACCAGATAGAGTGTCTGTAAGCACAGCTGTTATTCCACAAATGTTTGCAGTCCTCAGACATGACTGCTATCATTTTTGTGCTACTTCTAGTGTCTCTGCACCTCCTGTATTGATCCTAAAGTTCTACGTAAGGTAGTAAGATGGTGCTCGCTTTCATTTGCCAGCACCTTGTACATAAAATATAGATACATATATTTATGAAGAGAAGTGATGCAAGGGACTATACACCAGTTCACCCCTTTACGGTACACTGCCATTGCATTCCAGTGTCTGTACAAAATGTTATATGTACAGATGAAGATCACCCCTGCTGCAGAGCATGTTAGAAGGGATGGTGGGAGGGAGGGAGACACCATTGATGCTGCCTCCTTGGGGAAGCCCTAGGAGATATGTCCTTCTGGATGTGGCAGCTCTGGGAGGTATGCTGCTGATGTCAGGGACCCATACAGTACCCCAAGGAGCATTACAACCACCAGGCAGTCTGTGGCTTTCCATGTGGCACTTTATTTTTTTCCTTCCTTGGCATTTGTGGGGTATGCGGTAAGACCTAGATGGTCTAGGCAGTCAGGAAACCCAGCCACACAATAATCCCTTCAGCAATGTGTTTTTAGTGCAGCTTGATAGCTGAGAACAAAACCTGACAAGATCTGCATGTATGGAGCTGGATTTCCCTAGCTCTGCTGCATTACGCTGGAGTAGCATTAAGAGTTATTTTTTGCTTAGGTTAGAAGTTGGCAAACATCTTTATTTTGTTAATGATATTAAGAAGGTTGCTGGTTATCCCAGCCCTGCAGATCCCATAGATACAGTATCACTGGTCAGATGTGATCACTATAGGGAACTGCATTTTGGATAAGCGGATCATGTATTTTTCCTCTATTCAGGCAGAATTAGGAAAGTCAAAGTAAAGAAGTTTTCTGATTGAGCAGAACTGAAAGGCAGAATTGGAGCTGTGTAGGACCATTGCCTTAGGATTTATTTTCTGATTGAGCAGAACTGAAAGGCAGAATTGGAGCTGTGCAGGACCATTGCCTTAGGATTTATCTGAGAGTTAGTTTTTAGTTTCCTTCCTTCTTTGTACACTTGTGCAAAACAGAAACTAATAAACCCCGAGAGTTATCCCTTCTGTCATAGGGAAATTTGATGTGCCAGGGTAAAACATTTCAGAAATACGGCGTTGAGCCAGACCTCACCATGCTTCTGCTGAAGCAGTCTGTTCCAAGACTGCACAAACCTTGTTGTCTAGATTATTAGTACAGATCTGCTTGCTGTCCCCCCTGTGACTCCAGTCTGCCTAGGTGCTGTGATTGAGATGATCAAACTTGAGCTTCAGCTGAAACTAGTACATGTGTTTGCACTCCTGACAGCAAGAAGTCCAGACAGGGGCGGGGCTTACAAGGAATTGAAACCAGTTTGTGGTAACTCCAAAGTTTTGAGTCTATCCCTAGCCTTAGCAGTAATACTCATTTCTGACAAGGCAAAGTACTCCCAAAGCAATGTCTGGGGCTAGAGGACAGAGGGAAGGCAGCAGGTACAGGACAGCTGCCGGCTCTGGTACTCCACTTTCCTCTCAGAGTTACCCCTCGGATGGCAACAACAAAACGGAGAAGGGTGAAAACACGCAGAGGCTGACAACATCTGAGGAGGAACAAAGCAGCCAAGTGTCTGTCTACCAACAACAGCAAGAGCAGTAGTAAGTAACAAGCAGCCTGACACAGATGATGATATGTGTATTAGGTGCCTGTCTTCCAGCTTGCTCAAGGTGTACACCTTTAAAAGTGGAAATACTTTGTAGAGAGCCTGTAAATGGGGCTGAGCGCACAAGCAGCATGTTTTCATTTTCTTCAGGCTTCCTATATGGGACCAGAGTTGTTCCATCAGGCTTTGTGACAGCGTGGTTTACACTCTGTGCAATGGCCTTGACCAATTCTGTATGCTGGATATTGGCATATGAGGTGTCTGTTTCCTGGCATCTTTTTTCAAACTGAAATTTCAAACCTGGTTCTAACTCCCTGTTTTCTGTTTCTCCTAATATTTCGTTCTGGAAAGTCTACAAATACTTCCTTTGGCTTAAGAGATGAATATAGGCTGCATTCCAGCACTGATCTGAATGCAGTCAAGGACACAGAACAGCTTCCATCAATCCCATGCTGACAAAAAAAAGACAAAACTTTGGCCCTCAATTTCATTTTGTGCTTGATTGGGATCTAGTCTCAGTCCATCTCTGGTTTTCCAGTAACAATTCTGAGATAGCTCAAATGAGCTGTGTCTTGCAGAATAGAAACTGAAAGTAGTGTGTTTGTATTTTACACACGTGTTTAATGCAAATATGCTGAGCTGACCAGAGCTAATTGTTTAGTCTTTTTCCTCAAATGTGCTTTTCTTTTTTTGAGTTGTTAGAAACAGTCCATGCAATGCTATTGTTATAATTATTATGTGCTGATTTTACTTAGCTTGCTTCTTTTTCTCCCGGCTTTCAAAGTGTAGCTGATGGAAACTGCAATCTGTTTTGGTTTCCTTTCCCTTTTTTTCCGGATGAAGAAGGTGGAGCCACACTGTGAAGGAGGCGGCAGGTAGGTCATAGCAAGCAGTGAAAGCAAGCTTTCCATTGTAACCCATGAATGCTTGCCTACGAGGTAGTGATGATACAGGGACTATTGAGACCTGGGTCCCTTTGAAACCTACCAGGGCTTTAATGACTGACTTTCAGCAGAGCAAACAATTCCTTAGTTAGTCAGTTTATCTTCCAGCACTTCAGAATACGAAAGACGCTCTGTCTTGCGTGCCCTCACAGTGTCACATATCCACAGAACAGTGAGAACAGCCCTAGTATTTGCACTGTATGCATTTTTTGCTGTTTGATTGGAGGTTTTGTTGGGGTTTTTTTTGGTTTGGTTTCATTTGGTTTTTTGGGATGGGCATGGTGGAGAACAGGGGGATGCATACTGGTAGTTTTGCCCTTGGCATAACTGTCTTTGCCCAGATTTTACTTGGCATACAAACCCCCTGGTATAGGTTAGGTGAATAACTAATCAATTGGTTAGCCAGAGCTCCCTGCAGAATGTAAGGCCAGGGCAAATATAGTCATACAAATTCTGACCAGATGATGGGAATCCCCCTAAAACTAAGTAAGCTTTTGGGGAACATGAATTTTACGCCCTGTTCCCTTTGTCATCTTATATGTTGCTTGCAGAGCTAAAGGTGTTTTGTACCTACTGCAAGGACTGAGTAATATTTTTTGCTGTGTGATACAAAAGATTCTCTCTGTGTCTTCATAAAGTTCTAATAAAGCATTGATTCCTGAATCTCAAGTGTGCAAATTAAAGTCTGCATTAGTAGTTACTGAGAAAGAGGGATGAGGGAAAGGCACATGCCAAACAGAAACCATGTAACGTGAGCGGTAAAAATACTCAAAAAGAGAAGTGAAAAAGGCTGGGGTTTGCATCCCTCCCTTGAAGAGGGGGATGCTAGCTGTCAGTTTCAATGTGCTGAAGCTGTTTAAACTGCATTTCCTTAACTAAGCCAGATTAAACTGGTAGATAGTATATGAAATACTGAAGCAGACAAGGGGAGATCTTTATTCTCAAAACAAAAATTATTTTATTCATTATTACTTTGTTTTGTTATCTCAAGTTACATTTCAAGGAAGATCTCAGATTAAAATACAATTTTAGCAGTGATAAAGTTGACTCAGCATTTTAGCCACCAAATATGATCAAATATGATCTTTAAAACTAAAATACTGGGACACCCTCAGAATAGTACAGGTTTTCAGACTCTGGAATAACCAGAGCAGTTGGGGAGCTGAAGTCACAGTAGAAGAAAAAACACACAGACTAGCTTTAACTAGAGGCTTTCTGGAACATGTATAGAAGAAGGAACATGAGGACTCCAAGCAGGATACCTCTGTGCCAAGGAGTGTCTGTATTCCAACTTCTGTGCTGCTTGCTATCTTTTCGGAAGCAGTCAGGATATGCTTTTTCTGCCAGCAAAGCAGGAGCTGGAGTCTCTTTTGAAGGCTCTTGTGTGAGTTATTTCCATGCAAACTCTCAGTCTCAATCTGTGAGAGTAATTTGGAATGGGAAAACACCTTAGAAGCATCTTAAGGTGGAATCAGGGGACCTATCATGTGTACTGGATACATGAAAAATGTGTGGGATGTGGCATGTCTCATCCACTAGTTGATATTCAAACTTGATTATGAAAAAGGACACAGTGGGCAGCTAGTATTAGAGAAAAATTTTGCTTTTGAAAAGCCCTTATATAATATGTTGAGCCTGAGAAGTGACAATGAAATGCTCCTAATTAAGTTAGGAAAAATACATGTTCAAATGCAAAATTGCAATCACACTTTGCACATCCCCCTCCAGTTATATATAGAATGTGGTTTCAGGCATGGTGGCAAAAGTCACCAGGATGACAAGTACTTGAAACTGCTTATAATAATAAGCTTGCATTTAAGTTGCTTCACTTTGTCTGCTAAGTGCCATGAAATTAACTTGTAGAAAGTGAGTTCTTAAATTGCCCCTGTTCATATCTTTTCAGAAACAAAAGTCTGTACAGAAGAAAAGGTGGAGGAAAGTGGGGAAATTAGAGGGTAATGTATAGCTAGTTCTTGAAAAAGAAACTGCTGCCCCCATTCAGCAGTCTGTCATCGGCACCTTTAAAGCTTGCAAGAATAATATTGGTTCTGGTAAAATCCATTAAAAATGAAATTCAAAATAATAAAACCTGAGGATACATTGCCGCACAGCTGGTAACAGTCCCTCATCATTTTGTGTGAAAGGAGAGCAGAGTTGCTGGAATGGTTGACTTGATAAATTATATTCTTTGACTGCTGGAGCAAATCCATCAGAGCTTTCTTCATTTTCCAGTCTTCATCCTGACCTTAAAAAAAAAAATTAAAAAAAAATCTGTTGCATTGTAAGACCCCTCAGTCTTTTGCTGATAGATTATACTTAGCAGTTCTGATTTTTTTTTTCTTTCACGATCTGAAGTTTCTTTAAAAAAAAATTATAAAATGGTAAGTGGATACTTAGCAAAATGCTTGTTTTGCCCACTGCTCAGTCACTGGTGGGAATGATAGAAGGGCAATTTGAATTATGGACAATGTGTTCAGAGTTGGGCTCTGCATTTGCTGCACAGGAGAAATCTCCCAACTCTACCTTTCAGGATGATGTACTAAACCTTACAGCCCACTGAGGTGATTCACAGATCCCCAGCTTCATTGTGGTCAGTAGCCAGCCTTTTCTCTAGCCAGGTGTTTGGTGGCAGGGTCTTTGCAAGACAATAATTATAGTGTTAGTCTGCATTGTGGGGGTTGCTGTGTTCCTTATAATGCTTGGAGGAAGGGAGGAAGTCCTTCCAACTTCCTATATTAGAAGGCTTTTTCTGGAAGAGCTTGATTTTCACAAGTGCTGATGTGTTCCCTTGATGGATAGCTTGATGAGGAGCTGTGGTGAGGTGATGAATAAAGAATGTATGGGAGGATGCTGTGTTTGGGCAGGGGCAATAAAAGGACGCATTCTCTGATGCAGAGGAACCGGAGGAGGAAATACATTGTTGAAAAGAGAGGGGAAACAGAGGTGAACATGCCACTAGATTAAGTCTTAATCTTCGTGTGATACAGCATCTGACTAGCTGAGCTCTCCAGGCATGCTGGCAAGCCTGACTCGCAACACATTGGCACCTCTGCAGGGGATAGCTCGGCTCAGTGCTTGGTGTTGCCGAGCCCAGTGCCTGGCCCTGCCTGTGTATGGATGCCCCATGCTCCTCACAGCTAGTGATTGCCAGGTGCTCCAGCTGTCTCTGGCATGCTCGCTACATGCCTGACAGTGTGCTGCACTGAGATAACAGCTGCTCCAGGACCTGGGGGCAGCATAAGCATGGCCATGTCTGACTTCATAGACTTTGCTGGGTTTTATGCCAATCTACAACACTGCCACAGTGAGCTCTGCCCCTTTGGGTGTAATCTGACCATAAACACAGACTGACTAGTGTTTTACAGAGGAGAGAGAAAGCTGTGCTGTGAGCCATATTTGGGCTGAGAGCTACCACTTGGCTGCCTGATTTGATCCATCACTGTGGCAATTTCCTTGGAGCTTTAGAAACTGGCTGAGATTGTCCCACAACAGGGTGCTGGCTGAAGTACCTGCCCTTCATGCTGATGTGCTAAGTGCAGAACAAGCTGCTGAGTCTGAGCCCCATCTGAACTCTTGGAAATTCAGTTCCAAGTTTCATTTTTAGTCTTTAGACCAAATTTTAACTTAAGGAGTTTTTCTACAAGCATGTCGGTAATAGCAGAACCTCAGGTCTGTTTCTTTCCTGCAGATTTCTGACTCATGCTTTCTCCTGGGCCTTTTTCTGCTGCTGTTTCCCTTCTTGCTCTTTCCCTGTGCATGATCACTTCTTCAGGAATTAACTCTTTGCTTTATCCCAAAGCCTCAAAATGGCAAAAATGTTGGCAGTTCTAATGAAAGCTTAAGGTAACCAGAGGGACCAAATACAGAAGTGAGTTACCCTGGCTTAATAAGCTTCCAGCCATCATATGAACTGCAGTAATTAAGTGTATTCCTGGCCTAAGTCTATTCCTGGTAAACACAGGACAAAATTCACAGACATAGACTTTTGATGATAAACATTTCTTGCTAATGCAGTTCATTTTCTGCCTCTCGTGCTAAGAACATACACACAGTGAGAATGAATCAGGCAGTGTGTAATGCTAAGCCCCAGTAATTCACTTTTGTCTCTGAGCTGAAAACTAGTAAGATGCTACTGATAAAGATGGAAAGCCTGAGCCCCAAGCCTGCATGCAAGGTCTGTACAGCCTCCCAGAGCAGTGCTTATGGCACTGCTGGGACACAGAGCATATTGCTTGACTGGGGTCTAGGACTGTGACTGTCAGTTATCGTTAGCATCTGGCCACGTTGCGAAATAGGGATACCTACAGGACAGTTGTCTGCTTGCTGGGATTTGGCATCTTGTAGCTCTCTGATTTGGCAGCGTCTGTGGTGCTCAGCAGCATATGGCTGCTCCATCAGGCATGGGAGCCTTGGTGAAAACAATATTTTGTGGTGGTGTAGACTTGACAGCTCTTAAAACAATTCCTGATGAACGAATGCCAAAATCAGCTTAGTGTACCTTTTAAGGAAATTCAACCGCTGTCTTTGGCAGTTTGGTCTCTTTTCTCTTTTAAATTCAATCTTAACATACTTAACATACTATTTAATGCAGTATTTCACCTATATCTTTCCTTGATTCCCTCATCTAGACTCAACCTGCCCAGGTGTTCTTCCAACTTTAGTAATTTGTGTTGCTCTCCAAGTACATTCTCCTTGGTTTCTCTCTCTTACACAGAGCACCTTGCCCAGCAGAGCAAGGTATTTAGCTTTCAGCTCTGTGGCATTCATGTACCAATGCACCTGCAGTATAAAACACAGTGGAACAGGAAATAGTTTGTAACAGCCATTAGTTTTGTAACTCTTTAAACTATTTCACACTTCATTTGGAAAGCTCTCCAGTGGTAGATGGCTGGAGTAGAGTTGAGGAAATATTGAAGAAAAACTGAAGAGCACAGTTCTGCTAAAAATATTACTGGTGAACAGCAGTTCTTATGTGGTTTTTCAATTTTAGAAATAAACTACTTTATACAAACCTTTGAATAAAATAGAACAAAAGTTTCTATGGACAATGCCCTGAAAGCATTGAGGTGTCCTTGAGTGGTGCTAGTTAGATAAGTAGATTTATACACAGGATTTAGAATTTAAAGTTGCAGGCATGGTGTTTCTTGTGTTGTTGATTGCTCAAATTGTAAATAGTCATTGCAGATTGTCTACAATTGTATTGCATGTTTCTCCTGACACATCTCTCTCTTTTTATATATGTATGCTGGGTTTGGCTGGAGGAGACCTTTTCTTCACAGTGGCTGCTACAGGGCTATGGTTTGGATGTGTGACCAAAACAGTGTTGATAACACAGAGATATTTTCATTACTGCTGAGCAGCCCTGACACAGAGCCTTTTCTGCCTCTTACCCCACCCCACCAATGAGTGGGCTGGGACTGCATGGGAAGTTGGAAGGGACACAGCCACGACAGGCACAGTCAGATGATGCCAACTGACCAAAGGGATATCCTGTAACATATGGCATCATGCTTAGCATATAAAGACTGGGGAAGAAGAAGGAAGGGGGGGATGTTCAGAGTAATGGTGTTTGTCTTCCCAAGTCACCATCACGTGATGGAGATCTACTCTCCTGGAGATGGCTGAATACCTGCCTGTCCATGGCAAGTGGTGAATGAAATCTTTGCTTGTGTGCACAGTTTTTGCTTTACCTATTAAACTGTCTTATCTCAACTCATAAGTTTTCTTACCTTAACCCTTCTAACTCTCTCTCACATCCCATCAGGAGGGAATGAGTGAGCAGCTCACTGGTGCTTATTTGCTGTCTGGGGTTAGACCACAACAATACATTGTAACATAGGTGTTTATAATCCCACTGCTGCGGTATTTTATGTCTATCTGTTTGAAAAATCATAGAAGGTTCCTACTTGTTTTCATTTCAGTATAGATACATTCTCTTGCTGGGTTATAACTTTCTTACTCTCATTAATATCTGTTCAGTCTGTGCAATGAGTCAATACATTCCCATTTTCTGTGGAGAAGATAAACCAAAAAAACTCTCTTCAAGGTCAATATGATCTATAAAGGTAGAAGACGATTTTTCTCTTTTGAAGAGCTATAATAAGGTTAAGACATTTTTCCCGCCTCTTCTAGTGACTTCTATATTTGTATTTATAAAACAACCCTATCTCAAAGATAGGCTTAAGTCTTATAACAATTAGAATCATTATTAGGGAAACTGTAAAGTCTTTATAATCTTTTCTGCCTGAGGATTTTGCAGCACTTCCTATATTGGTATAAAGCACAAAAAGTCTGTGCACCACTGATAGCTTCAAATCTTCACATTTCCTTAATTGCTACCCAGGTAAGTAGGATAATTTGCTCCAGACTTATGGCTACTGTGGCAACCCAGAAACTGACTGGAATATTAAATTGGCAGGCTGTAGCAGGTTTTATAGGCTTTACTGGATCAGAGGTTTTGCCTGAACAAAGAAATGACATGTGATATCCTGCAAACTGGATAAAAAGACAAGGCGAAAGCTGGTGGTGGGGTTTTGCATTAACTTTCTTTCCTTCAAAAAAAGAATCCCAAGAAAATAAGGGATGCTAGATGTGGATTGTAGTACTCTTAGGGCATGTGGAATCTCTCAGGTAACAGCACATCTGGCTCCTCTCCAGCTGTAGGATTGAAAATCAAGAACCAGTTCATACCCTGACTTTTACCCATCATGGAAGAAATTTACTGTGTCCTTGGTTTCCCTTTCCCCTGATCACAGAAACATAGAATGGTTTGGATTTGAAGGGACATTAAAGATCATCTAGTTCCAACACTCCTGCCATGGGCAGGGATCCTTCCACTACACCAGGCTATAGAGAGTCCCACCCAGCCTGGTGTTTACCTCCAGGGATGGGGAATCCACAATGTCTCTGGGCAGCCTGTTCCAGTGCCTCACCATCCAGTGAAGGATTCTTCCTAATATCTGATCTAAACCTACCCTCCTTTAGCTTAAGGCCATTCCTGATTCCAGTACCCAAAGCTACATTCTGACATATTTTTCTGGAGACCAAGGTGAACACTGTAAAATTAAATAAACTCAATAATACTTCCCCCCCCCCGCCCCGCGTTGGTTTCTTTGTTGTTTTTCCCTTATAACTTGGACTGAAACAAAGTATGTAGTATAAAAACAAAGTATGCGGTATAAAACAAAGCATGTAGTCTAAGCATTAGGTAAAAGACAAACAGAAGTTGGTATCTGGTTCTCCCTTTCCCTCCCCTACTGGAGACTTGGCATCCTCACTTTATTTTACTTTGCCTTTATTTCAATAACGCGGAAATCAATTTGGCCTTAAATTAGGCACTCTTTTAACCACAATGACTCTTAATCCACTCCTTGGAAAACAGATGGTATATGTAGTGTCACCTCTACCCCTTTTGTAAACTGATTGATCTTTGCTGTATTTTATGTACAGTCCTTCTGAGTTTCTGAAGGTGAGGCCATGGTCAGAAGTCAGAAGAGTGGCCCCACCTGGCCTCCTGAACTCTGAGCCTTCTAGCCAAAAAGCAGAAGCAGATAAAGGAAATGATTCCTGGCATGAGGCCTAGATTTGATACAGTGATTTCTCATATATGTTCAGACAAGCAGAGGTCACTGCTTTCATTTAAACTTGATTCTAATTTAAAGCAAATCAACTAAACAAGCGCTGTTTGAAGTAATCAAAATACATGGTATAAAAACTGTTCTGCCCTCTAGTGCTGTGAAACAGTGTGATGTCTGAGAGGCACTGACTGATTCCTGGGAGGGGAAAATATGTAGCTTTGCAACCCACAACTTCAGCCATTTTTATCACTACCAAAGGGGAGGGGAAGGAAGTGTAAAAGGTACTTAATAATTTTTGTGTATGAACTTGAGAGAAATATGATCTTAATATCTGAAACAACAAGAAAAGCTACTAAAAAATCTTGAAACAGATAAAATGTGCAGCAGGTTGTTAAAGGCACTTTGGGATAAATTGTAAATGCTCAGCCAAATAAAGAAAAATTTGAAACATCACTGATGGAGAATGTTATGCCATAAGTGAGATGTGTTGTCAAAGTTTCTTTTAAGTAATGGTTGCAGTTGGGTATTGCTTCTCTCTTAACTCCTGCCTTTGAGGGTCTGGGATTCGTGGAAGAGGTGAAGAACAGTCTCACAGTCTCAGGGGCACCAGAGTATCCTGGCAGGAAGGGAAGGAATCATATTAAATGACACCATTAAAGCTCACAGCTCTATCTTTACTAGTTTAATCTCATAAATTAATCCATATCTTCCTAGAATAAGTCTTCAAAGAGAAAGAGGTAATTGGATATAAACACTCTCCTTCCCAAACCCTGAGTTACAGTGATGCGGCAGCAGGCAGCTTTTGGCACTTTGATCTCTCTGCATGATTTTCATTTCCCTTTTAAGCCTTAGTCGTGGGCCTCATTGTTTCATTACTTTTCCACAGCCAACTTTGCTTTCTCTGCTTCTTAATTTGTCCTTCAGCCACCCCCTTGTGGCGCTTCCTTAAAAGCTTCAACCTTCACCCCTCATTATTCTTTGTTGGCTGCTCTTCTTGTGCTTTCCCCGCAATGAAGCCAGATGAAATACCTGTGCCCATGCATGCATATAAAACCCTGCCAAGAAAGATGTGAGCTTACTCTGACACATGGGGCCAACTGCTGCGTAGTGCATTTCTGGTAACCCTGCACCCCTATGGCACAGCTTCTGCTGAGCAGGAGCCATGTAAACTACTCACACAAATACACCATGCAGATAAAACCCTTTGTCTTCTCCAAGTGGAACTGACATGTTTTCATCACACTTTTGATCACCTCGAGTCTCTTAATACACTCTGAACCCTGTCTTGCCTCTTTGCTGTCACATTAGATTGATAGCTCCTTGAGACAGCAACTGCATTTTGAATTAAGTCTAGCAAAACAGGACCTTCGTCCTGATTCAGTGACTCACACCTTAGGCATGACAACCAGATGAATAGGCCCAAGGAATTTCTGGTGCCTGAAAATGAAAGGTTGACAAGGAAACTGAGGCTCAGGCTGAGACTAAGTCACCTGGGTCCATCACAAACAGTATGACTTTCCACACTCCTTTCCACACAACTTTCGTATAGACTGCTTAAATCCGTAAGGTGCTTGGTGCCCTCAAGGTACAGGGTGGGACTGCCAGCACCAGTAGACAGTGGTCTTCCACGTGGAACATTTTGATTCAATGAAGTGATTTGATTTGAAATGCATGAGATTTGAGGTCAGCAGTCTAGAATGAGACTTGAATAAGGACAGCAAAGACTATGCTAAAAGTTTCTGAAAATGTTCTGCCAGCTCCAAGTATAACAACTATTTCTAGAGTATTTACCAAGAAATCCTGAAAAGCTGAATCAGAATAAATACCAGTTTTTGTATGAAGTTACTTGCTACAACATCAGAAAACAGGCTCTGTTGATGAAGGAACTCCCTTCTAGTCCTGGTTTTGTATAAACAGGAAAAATATGAGTTTTTCTTTCATTGTAGTGTCAGCCCATATGTTGTGGTCACTCCAAATGAAACCAGAAGAAAACGGTTGCAGCGAAGTAAGTTGAATTGTAATCTATTATTTCTACTTGAATAACTTTAGGGTTTTGTGAATTTTATTGATTTTGCAACTTTTATCCTCATTTTTACAATGGTTTTATATGTGCAGCTGTGACAGTAAAACCAGTGCTATGAGCATTCTCCATCATGATGTAGCTTTTCTGAAGATTGACTCTTCATCTGGCTACACTTCATGTAGAATAAATGTTCAGGAGAAGGGTTTTGGTAATTTCAGTGCTGGAGTTGTTCAAGATAGCTTCTACAAGACTGCTGGAATTAGCTCTATCCAGCTTTTGCAGCACTGAATTCGTATTGGAGAACCCAACTTTGAACAGTCTCTGGTTCAGTATGAGGAAGAAAAAAAATATAAATAAGAAATACTTTTGAAAATACTCCCATCTGGAAACAAAAGCAACTACAGCCACTGTTAGTTCTTGTACCTGCATATAAGGATCGTAGGTGGCCTTTTCAGTGAAGCTGAAAAAGGTAATTTTAGATGGAAAGTACCTGTATGTATACACTGACTTATTCTTTGCTTTGAGTCTTCCTGGTGTAAGTAGCTAAGCAGGAATACCCTGAACCTCTACCAGGCATATGTTGAAATCTTTCACTGGCAAAGCTATAGCCAGAGTCAGTTGTGAAATAAATTCTGTGTACAGAGGTGACTGAGCACTGCAGTCCTACACTCTTGGCCGTTGATTTGTGCAAGATATGAAAGCTGAAAGACTGTGAGTCAGCACTTCTCATGTCTTGAGCCCTCAAGGAAATAATGCAGTTAAATCCTTCCTTCTCAAACTTTGTGAGTTTGGCTAAATGCTTCACCAGCAGGCCAGTATGGGTTGGATTTCCTTTGGTTGCAAGAAAGAAAATGGGCTTATTCTGAATCAAATCATAATCTTCTGCAAGGATGAATAGACCTGACTGTCACATTAACAGCAAAGGTGTTGCTGCTCTAACAATGATCTTGTTTCACTTTGTGCCACTAGCATGTAAGGTCTGAAGCATGCGAAGTGTTTATGTCTTTGATACTCGCAGAAATAAGACCTCGTTGAATGCAGTTTCTACCTAAATGCTTGTTTTAAAGATGAAATTAAAAGCTGGTGTCTCTTTTGGGTCTCTTTAGAAACTTGCCCAGGTACTGGCTTTATCTTTTTAGAGGAGAGCTGGTGTTAGTATCTTAGCCATAGCCAGTCATTAGGAAATCTGGTCAGTAAGAGTGAAATGAGCAACTGAAGTGATAATGTAAAATACAGGTTCTCTTGTAATAGGTTTTGTTGGCCTTCCTATTGAAAGGGATTATTGGGATTTTTCCTCTGTCTCTTGCAGAGAGAAGTTAAATCAACCAGCCATCCTAGAGCGTGTGGCCAGAGCCCTGGGTGTATTGACTTCCACTGACTACACTGGGAACTTGCTGCCCACCTCACATGTGGATGCCTATGTAGAAGTGTCTTAATTTGAAGCTGATTCATGCATTCCACTTGTTTTTACTTAGAGAACCTGTGGTTGGAAGGGAAAATTACATTTCATTTCCCTGCTGGGCAGTGTTACACCACAAGCATTTCCCCCCATGCAGCAATACCATCTTAATCGTAACAATTTCTGCTTTACGTGCAGGACTAAATACTGTGACATTTACCTGCAGGCTCTCAAAGGTTAAAAAGCAGTCTGTTAGCAGTCCCTTAGCTGGTTTTTGTTTTGCTTTTGGGGTTGAGTCCTGGGGTTTGCTCACCATTACAGTCTCAAGTTAGGGAAAATGTTTGCCATGTTAGCTGATTTTTGCAGTGACGGAGTAATATCTTCAGGGGTGTTTGCACCCCTTGAGAACAAGTTTGTTCCGGGATGGTCTTAAGGATTACATGCAGTTACCAGTACTGTCTCCTTTTTAATATTCTCTCTGACTTCAATGTATTTGTTTCTTTTTGTGCCTGCTCAGTTGCTAAGAAAGAGCTAGAGGACCTGGAGCGGTGGAAGGAAGAGCACAGACCAGGGCCAATCATGTTGGTTCCACAGAGACTGGGTAAGATGTGAATCAGTAATTGTGAATTGCAACATTTTCTTTTCCAGGACATTGTTTCATTTTTCACTTTTTCTAGCATGTTATTTATTAAAGAGATTCAGTGTCAATAAGAACTAACAGGAGCCTACTGTATGTGTTCTGTGCTTCTTGATGGTCATGGCAATGAAGATGTTTCTGAAACAAAACAGTATAAATTGTCACTTTACTAACATTTGGGTAAAACAGGTGGATTATTCCTTCTGCTGTTGACACTGTGGTTGATGTCTCTGAGGGGGCACACTTGGCATGAGTGTGAAGATGGATAGCATGTGCTGGAGACCCTCCAGTTACTCATAAGAAAACTCCTATGTGTTAGGGGCTAGTATGTGTGCTTTTGTGACTGCTGGCTCTTGAAGAGGCAAAAGTGATCCCTGCAGCTTCAACATTTGCAGGCTGAATGTGTGTGAAGCTCTGCATTACCAATTTTATAAAGATAGTGACAAAGATAAGTAAATGAAAAACAAGATAAAAAGCCACAAGAACTTAAGGCACCGTGAACTGAACTGATGTGTTTACTAAGATAACCAACATCTTTTCTAGACAGATCAGAGAAGCTGTAGGACATCTCTTCAATTGCAATCACTATAAAATATTTAATTTAGTGATATTTTAGTGTTAGTTTAAAAAGAATTAGAAGACAGAAAAACCACAACTCAACCCAAAACAAATCTTGTTCAGAGAATGGATCTGCAGATTGTGCTGAAGCAAGAGGAATATTATTAGAAGTGTTTTTCACGTACCAGTCTTCAGACCTATCTTGTCTTATTATCTTTCTTTAATGTCTTTGGCACAAAAGCTAGGGGAGAGCTGATGAAACGTGCTGACAAGAAAACTTTAAATCATCATCCCTATAGAACATGATCTTGAGAAACTGACTAATAAAAATCAGGCAAAATTATTTCTAGCAAATCAAATTATTATAATGATTCCTTTATTAGTTTTAAAAACCTAGAACTGTACTTCTTTCCTTTGGGTATTATAGGAGAATTTGGGGTGCGTGGTGCAGACTATTGTCCATCTTGACCTGCAAATTAAGTTCTTTCTCTGCCATGTTACACATGATAAATTTATGGTGGTATACTGTGTATAAAAGTAGATAGTAGGTGGGAGATAGAGGAATTCAAACTGACTCCAAGCCAGACTTGGTTTTCAGATCAGAGTGATATCGGTCCCACGTATTCTGCCCTGCAGCCTGAGTCAGTTTGCAGTGATGGTAATACCCTGCATTCCCACCACTATGTGCAGTCATGTGGCCAGACATGGTCTTTGTGAGTTGATGCATAATATCTGCTTCTTCCTTGTGAGTAGTTCCTAGAAGACATGCTTCTGTCACAAGAGGATCACAAAGCTTTTTCTGAAGAAAGTGAAATGTGAAATCAGAAATTTGGTGTGTGGTGTCTATGTAGAATGTGTGCAGGCTGGCTGCGTGACTGAGGATGTGGTGTCAAAGCTGCAGTGACAGTTGTGGGGAGTCTTAACTTCTTCTGACCCCATAGCATTTAAAAACTTTCTTGGGAAAAAAGCAAATTAAGACCCCCCCCGCCCCCAAAACAAAATAGCAAGAAAATATGTTCCCTTCAGTCACTGTCTAGCTGCCACTTACACTCCCAGAGACTGAAAACACAGGCACTATGTTCAGTGCCTCTGAAAAGAGGTAAGGTGAAAAGAGTATTAGATCTTATCATTCCCACAGGAACAAATTTGGAGCTGAAGAGAGCACAAGGAAGGTGAAAAAAATATAAGTGGCATCTCTAATTTCACCACTGTAGGTACTCATTAAGGTAAAAACGTATCATGTGTTATTTTTTCAGAGTGATTTTAAGAGACTATGCATCTAGTCCAAATCATCAGAGATTTCTTGAAGTTGAAGGTTCTTAACATTCGTGCTTTCCATAGGGAAATAAATATTCTGGATTTCAAGTCTGTAATATTTGACTGAACTTTCAGGCACAGTAGAGAGATGAGAGCAATGAAGGATGCAAGTTTTACCCTGCTCCTAAGCAATGAGTGGAGCAACAAATCATGCCTGATAATTCAGTGGTCTCTTTTTTATCACATTATATACAGCCAGTCATGACATACCCTGACTGCGGTGAAACATTTAGCACATTACAGCCAAGCCAACTTGAATGAATTAAACCTGTCTGAAAGGCTATAGGCAATAGCTAATAAGGATCAGAAATATATTTGTTCAGAGATGATGTTCAACAGTACATGCAAAGAAAGTACAGTGCACACAAGAAATGTTGTCAATAAAAGACTAGGAAAAAGAGAAATTAGGCATCCAAAAGGTTTAAAAACTTGTTTAGTAACAATTTTATTTTCTAGACCTGGGAAGGAGTCACTCTACTCAATGCCAGCTGTATGCTTATTGCTACACTGAGTTTGTTGCCTGTAAACTTTATGGCCAGTCTTTCTTGACAACTTATCTTACAGATTTATTTCTGTGCATAGAAATGTTGCCACACTTAAGGAATTGATCTCTCATTCACTGACCCTCACAAAAGTACCTAAATATTAGTTACCTTCCATTAGTAAGTGAAGAAAGCTACCTTTAGAGAAGAGTGATCCCTTCTGAAAGATCTAGTATAGTTGTCTTACATTTCACAGAATGGCTTGGATCTGAAAGAACTTTAAATATCATCAAGTTCCAACTGCCCTGCCATGGGCAGGGACGCTCCCCACTAGACCAGATTGCTCAAAGCCCCATCCAACCTGGCCTGGAATGCTGCAAGTCCTGGGACATCCACAACTTCTCTGGGCAACCTGTGCCCATGCCTCATCACCCTCATAGTGAAAAGTTTCTACATTGTATTTAATCTAAATCTCTCTTCTTTTGGTTTAAAGCCACTCCTTCTTGTCCTATCACTACATGCCCATGCAAAAAGTCCCTCTCCAGTTTTCCTCTAGGTACTCTTCAGGTACTAAAAGGCTGCTAGGAGGTCCCCCTGGAGCCTTCTCCTCTCCAGACTGAGCAACCCTAGCTCTCTCAGATTGTCTTCATAGGAGAGCTGCTTCAGCCCTCTGATCATCTTGGAGGCCCTCCTCTGGACTCACTCCTGCAGGTCCATGTCCCTCTTATACTGGGGACTTCGGGGCTGGACCCTACCTTAGCTTAGGTAGGGTCTTGAGAGAGTGGAGCAGAGGGGACAAATCACCTCTCTTGACCTGCTGACCATTCTGCTTTTGATGCAGCTCAGGATATCAGTCACGTCAGGTAGCATAGATTGGTCCAGTTGATTCTATAGAATTATGAGTCACAAAAAAGGAGATTTCTCAATAAAGCACTAGGGAAAAATATAGTCCTCATCCTCAGAATGGAGTGAGGGCTGCTTTTTGCAGCAGCTGAGGGAATGAATTGTTTCCTCTCTCAAAGCAAGAAAATACTTTGGAAAATAATAGGGCAGAATAATAAAATCAAAGTCTTCATTGCTTAAGCCCTAGTATAATTTTCTTTGTGTGGTTGTTTTTTTGTTTGTTTTGTTTGTGTGTTGTTTGTTTTTATTGAATGCTGAACATTATGGCCAGAGCTTTAGATGTACTCAAAAGAGAGGCTATGCCTTTCGGTAAGGCCACCTTCTGCTACCTGGATATGAATGTGAGTTCTGTGGGAAAAGGCTTTGACTTCTATTCAGAAAGAGCATTCTTCCTTGAGCCCCAAGACATTAGCTGGAAAATACTAAAGTGATAGCTTTGCATTAGATGGCAGAGTCCAAGATCCTAAATTTGATAAAAGATAAAATTCTTGGCAATAGAATTTCTGTCTCTGTATGTGTGTGACAAATTGAGTGAAGGTAGGGATAGTTGGATCTGAAAGTGAAAACTCACCTGCAAAGCATGACTGATTTTCTGAAAATGGAATAGTTCCTCAGCAAACTGATCATATAGTGTGGGGACATATTTGTTGGTAGAGTGGTGATACAGTGGATGCTCTGCAAATAATAAATGCTTTTGATGGATGAATAAAATTATCAAAAAGGTCTCCTATCTGTTCTCTTTAATGTCAGACAGCTACTGTAATTGTGAAAAATTTCCTGTATATGCATACATCCAATCTATTACATTGCTGTGTTCTGCAATGACTGGCATTTGCAGTTAAAATGTTCTTACAAAGTGCAATTTATATTTTTGGCTTTTTTTAAGGTGGAAAAGAATCAGAGGCTCAAGCAAGGCAAAAACAGCAAATGATGCTCATGCAATCTAAATACCAGCAAAAGGTCAGTAAGAATAAATTTGTTTATTTTTAGAACTCAAAACTTTTCATGAAGTATTTCATATGACTATAAAATGAACTCAGAGCTGCTTGATAGAAGAAAGTCGTGAAACCTGAAGGAAGCAGCAGGAAATCAGAAACAAATGTTCTGCACCAAAGAAAATAAGAAACCTGTCCATAAATATGTAGCGATCTGTATCACAGATCATATAGAAAATAATAACTGGTACCATTGTAAAGCAACTTATATGCCTTGCTGTATCTTCCAGCATGCTGCCTACATTTTGACTAATTGATCAATCTACCACCCTATCCTGTGCTTATGTGGAAATGTTTTCCCTGTTATAAGAGGCATAAGTGCTTGTAAGTTATCAATCAGCTGTGTGATTCCTTGCACGGATTTCCATTTATCAGCCCTAGATTTCCCAGCCTTAGACCCAATATTGGAGTAGCTGTTGCACAGCCTGCATTATTTAGTGTCTCATTTTAAGGAAGAAATTCTGGAAACTTTCCCCAAACACACTCTAGATTAGAAAGATGTACAGTACAGGAATCAAGTTACCTTATGAGTTCCTTGTATAAATACATATGTAAAATAATTTCCTATGTTTATGTCATACAGCGCAAGAGAGAAGAATATGTAAAAGCAAAAAAAGCAGCTGAAGAAGCTGAAATCCTGAAAAAGAAAGCAATACAGAGAGAAAAGGTAAACCTCATTACTGCAGAGTTAGAGCCATATAGGAGTTCATGTCTTGAAGCTTGATTTTGTTGAACTGCATGGAACAGGCTAATTAAATTAAGTGGTAACCATGGATGGCATCAAAGAATTAGGAAATCCAGTCCTCCTTTTTGTAGCTGAGTAAAGGATGTCTGACCTGGTGTTCTCTGGGGCTTGAGTGTTCCTTTGGCTCTTCAGAAACTCTAGCCTTTTAGTTGCATCCACCCTAAAGAGTTAGCAGAAAGGTAGAACACTAAGGTCAGGAGTAACATTGTGTATGCAGGTTATATGGTTCACTTTGGCATGAGCTTTCTCTGTAAGATTGGATTGTGGCAGACGGCACAAAGACCTTATAGAAAGCTATAATTGCTTGTCCACATGGGAAGAATACTAGAAAATCCAGCCTGTCATGGTGGAAAAGCCACCCAAATCATCAAAAGGTCAGTGTAGTCTACCTGCCTTGTGCTGAGAGCACTGTGAAATTCAAATGCCCCTCCACCCCCCCTGGGGCTTGTCCACACAAGTGTGTTGCTACTATGTCAGATCACTTTTTCTTCTAAGATTCTCCATATCCTGACAGCAATGTTAGCGCCCTTTCAAATTTTCTTTTATAATTTTGCATTTGTTTTCTTTTTCTAGTTATTCTCACAAAGCATCTTCTCATTCTTTGTGCTGCAAAAGTTTTGTAAAAGTTCATTTGTGTTTCCTTTGTGGCAATCAAGTAGTGCTTGAGGATGCAATGTGGAATTCAAATGAAAAGAGAAAAGTGGGGGAACATGATACCAATGTGCACAATAACAAGGAGAGAAAGGGACATTTCTGGTTTGCAAGTTTTTACAACAGTAAAAATTATTTTCTGTGCAGAAACTGAATCTTGAAATTTAATTAAAAAAAATCTTCAATGCTGGTTGGTGTTCAAGGACATGCATAAACAAAAATAACTGTAATTGCCTTCGGGTAAATACTAGTCTGTTCTCAGTCTTTCAGTGGTTAGCATTACTCTTTAGGGATAAAGCCATTCCCCAATTACTTTTTGGGGATAAGCCCATACACAATAGCTCACAGGGGCAATAAATAGTAACAAGTGAAAATGTTATTAACAGTTTCCAGCTTATGTATAGCTCCAGAAGCAGTCGTGATAACAATGGTAGACAATGGTTTGATTATTTATGTTGTTTGCCCATGGGTATTGGACAAGAAAAATGGTACAAGACTGCTATGTATAATTTCTAGTTACTCCTGGAAACATATTGATGTATCAGTTTTGTTTTCATACTCTTTAATTTCCTTACCTTCACTTTCACAGATTATAAAATCTTTATAGATGCTGTATATAATAAAACTGTAACTATCAGTTTCTTTTAAAGGAGGATGCAACATCATGGCAAACAGACTGTCTAATTTGACTAAATAAACATATACACAAAAGCAGTTGAACAAAACAGAGGAGCATGAAAGGGAACTCTTAATTTGCATCTGTTTATTCAGATTGTCTTCAACAATAGTGATTGAGCTGATGAAGATTTCTTCTTGGAAGATGATTATGTATTTAAAATTCAACCTTGTTACCTTGTTTTTAGGAAAAGCGTGCTAGAGAGCCATGAAAAGGTGTCATTTGTCTATCTTATCTTGCCTGCAGATGAAAGGCTCCCAAGAGCTGAGGATGAGAAGGGTCCTAGAGATCAGTGTTGGGCTCTGGTTACCACAAGAAAGGAGCTTTTCATTTGAAGTGATAGACTTGCATTCAACTGCACCTGCAGTGCATCAGCTGAGAGCATGTCTTTCTGCAAATTCACAAGCCGTCTTTTCTTGATGGCTAGGCCTTCTTTTGCTCAAGGTTATTATTCATTCAAGAAGAACCAAATTGTCTGAGAGCCTGAGGGGAAAGAATGGCTAGCCAGATTTATCAGCAGGAGCCTTGGAACTTTCACAGCTGGAGAGCTACTTTGCCAACAAACATGAATGGTGAAGCCCTACAGACTAATGCGCAGTGACTAGAATGGGTGCTAATACTCAGCTCAGTTCTTACTTGATTGTAAGAATGATGTAGGCCAGTGCTGCCTGTGAACATAGGATCTGTTTATGTTACTGCTGGTTTTGCAGGAAAAAGCAGCATCCACTTTCCCATTATCTCTGTGAACAGAGGAAATTGTGTATCTGCCAAAGCAGTACCCAAATGGGGAAGGTCTGCCTTACCATTTGTAGGAGTCCACCTGCCTGTCTCTCTTATTATTTAATTAACCAGGAGGTTATTAGGTGCTGGGATACCAATGTACTTGGTGTCTACCTTGTCTCTGTCCAGCTCCCAGACAGAAGAAAGATTCTTCATTCTGTGTTCCACAGGACAAGTTTGTGACTCAAGTCTCCCATGCACTCCATGACAGGCAGCTTGTCCTGAGACTGCTGTAGTTTATTCATGGGGTAACTGTGGACTGCGTGAGTTTGGGTATTCTAAACTAGTTAACTGAGTTATTCTGAACTCACTGAAATAAGTTGAAAAAGACTTTTTAATGTTAGCAGAAAATTTCCTATTTTGGTTTCCATCCCTGATGCTGAGATATGTGTCTGATCTGCAGAAAGTGTACAAGTACATGGGAAGTATTTATTTTTTTATTATTTTCTCATAAGTAGTAGGTATCTGCAGTTTGGCATCTTTAGTGTAGCCCTTCACATCACAGATTTTGACCAGACTGAACTATAACTTCCTTTGTGTATTTTGGGTAAAAGTACTGTCAAAGTTCTCCCAAAAATAAGAAAGTGGCTGATATAAGCCTTCTTATTTTTTGAACTTTAGGCATTTGTCCTGCACATAAAATAGGATAACTTCAGTACACTGGAAATTTCTATTTCCTGTTATTCAACCTCTGTTGCGGTTACCCTGCCTTAGGCCTTTCCATATATAGTCTTAAGTCTTGACTGAATATTGAAAGTTTCAAAAAATTTGAAGTGAGAAAGCTCAGTGTAATTTTACTTCATAAACTTTTTGCTCTTACCTTACACAGTAAATAGTCCTGTCATCTTTAGAAACTGTCTTATTTAGGATAAGCTGTAATTTCGTTTTATTCTTTATGAGATCATGTGCTTTTTAATTTGACTGTGTTAATCAGCATGAATGGCCTTTTTTCAGGAATTTGTTAAAACCAGGCACTTTACAGACCTTCTGCTAATATTTTTCAACATGTTTACCTTCGGTATCACAGCTGTTCCACTCTTGGCTTTGTTTCTGAAGATGCTGCCAAATGTACAGTGCTTTGGCAATGTCTATTGATAGATTGTTATTCGTTAGAGAATGTTCCAGTCCTGTTGCCTGTCACTTGTGTGCATCCTAAGTAAAGGTCCCAGGGTAAACTTCCAGAGTAAAAATCAGTCATGCAGGCCACAAATGAGTAATTTCAAGATGCTGAAGTTTTCTTCAGGTACCATTCTTGTGGTAGAATATCTGCAGGCTATTCCTTTTTTTTCTAGTGGGAGACGGAGATGATACTGAAGGTTTGTATTTATCAAAGTCAATATCACTGTGTTGTTCTAGCTAGAAGATAGACCACAACAACTCCCATGAGCTTTGGATTTGAATTTTCAGAAGCCTTGCAATATGGTGGAGTCCCACATCCAATGCTTTTTCAGAGATGAAGGTGTCGGCTTCCAGTGTTGGGCAGTGTTGGGGAGAAGTCTGGGAGCTATGGCTGGTGCATTTGTCATCAGATTTCCTTTCTGCCTCTTTCCTTTCTTTCCCTGTAAATTGTAGTTACACAAATGAGTGGGATTTTTTTTGCCTAAAAAAATCATCTATGGGTGGAATGGTTAGGAGCAAACAAGATATCCCCTTAAACATTCTCAAACTACCTATACTGTGCAGTGATGCTCCTTACTACAGTTTGGTTAGATTTTTTAATTGCATCAGTACATCATGCATTCTACCACTGTCTCTGACTGTCAAATGACTGAACAACAGGACATCTTATTCAGAGATTCATTTTCCTCCTTTTGTTTAATTTTCCACTGCCCTTTTCCAAATAACAACTTCTAAGTCATTTACCTTCCAGCAGTTTATATTGCCACACAACATAGTGACTCTTTTTCTATTTGCAGACATCTGAAAGGATTTTTTTTCTTAATCCAATACATGTGAAGGAGGAATTTGCACTTGTTTTGCAAATCTCTTTCAGACAGTCATTCTTTATCCAATTAAAAAATACCCATCCTGAAGTTGCTGAAGGCAAAGTAATTGAGTAACTGCCAGTAGAATTGTAATTTTTCTGATTATGGGACATGAAGAAGATTATGGAGGTGGGGATTTCAACCCTGTTCTTAACACCGCTTTCCCCCATCTTGTTCTGCCTGCCCTTGCACAGTACCTCTGCCCAGATACAGTGTCCTCTACCTGATTTGGTTCTCTGGCCAAATAAGCCATTCTCACCTACATGTCAGTTCTCATCTCTGTAAGGTATTGTCTGAAATTTCCAGGGCACTTTATTCAGAGGAATGGCTGGGCACTTTGTTCAGAGGAATGGCTGGTTGCTGGGTTACCAAACCATTACTTTTTTTTATTTTGAGAGTGAGTGATGAGCAGAGTGATAGTCCGAGTCTGTATTTTCCTCCACATGCAAGTTGCTGTGGTCCTTGGCTGGGAACTCTTGGAGCATCCCCCCACCAATTGCAGTGTGGGAGCTTATGCTCAAAATATAGCAGGCTGAAATCTCAGGCTGGGATTTCTAATCTGTGCTTTTAATATACTGATCTGCCTTTTGAATGCTCTTCACATTTGACCTAACTACAGCCTGCCAACCTAAATAAAGATTTGGCTGGCTTCCTTTTGAATGGAATTTAGCTTGAGCTATTGCAGCAAGTTCTCTAATTTTTGCTTTTATTTTAATGTTTTATTCTACTTGAGTTTGAGGTTTGAGCAGCTTAGATGACCCTTTCACTGGAAATTATGTGCAATTTTATGTGAAAGGACTTAATAATTTGTGGTATCCAGATTTTCAAAGGAGTTGTATGTGTCAAGGATTTGGTTGATTTTGCACTGGGAGCGATGTCTGAGGCAGAGTAACACAAGTTAAGTACCAATGTCTCCCCATTTCATCCATCTCAGCATGTATTCAACTGGCCAATATCTAGTGCTCCTGAAGATACATGTACTCATATCACTGCACTGTCAGTGCTACAGGATTATCATCTGCTTTGATACGGTGGTTTGGGTCCTCTACCTTCTTACTAGGGCCAACGTACCAAGTGAGGTCCCCCAGCAGGGCTACGACATGAGAACTGTGAAGGCTCACAAGACCCTTTGGATAGATGGATCTACTAGGAGCACCATGCTATTTTCTATTTTAAACAGGTTTCTTGACTAGGAGATGTTTGGTCATGTCTGAATACTTTGAAATTTGAAATTGGGTCACTTCTGTACCCAATTGCTGCTATAGACCTTTAAAACAACCAGAATATTGAAAGACTGGAATTCAAATAATGTGTTTGTTTCTTGTTTATTGAAATCCTCAAGTATGTTTTCCTGTTCTTAATGCTGCAGGCAGAGAGACTTGAAGTTAAAAAAAGACAAGAAGAAATGCAAAGGAGAGAGATGTTCCTTGAAGCTCAAAATTAGTAAGTAATATTTGAAACTAACTAGCTAAAACTCCTCATCTGCTTGTCATTCTGGCATGTTTGTTTGTTTGATTGTGGTTTTAATTATTACTTAATATTATTTTTTTGCATTTTTTGGCTTGGTTTGTGGCTCAGGAAGGATTTGGCTTCTGTTGCTATTTTTTTTTCAATTTTTGACTTGAAATTTTGACTTTGGGACAAGGGGCACAAACTGATAACACAGGAGGTTCCTACTGGACATCAGGAAATGCTTTTTTACTCTGAAGTTGAATGAACATAAGCACAGGTTACCCAGAGAAGTTGTGGATTCTCCATCCTTGTAGATATTCAGAAGTTCTGGGCAGCTGTCTCAAGGTGGCCTTGCTTGAGCAGAGGGTTGGACAAGATGACATCCAGAGGTCCCTTCCAACCTAAATGATTTATCATTCTGTGAAATATTCCAAGCCTCCTCCACACCTTATTCTTTGAGAAATTTGGTTCTATAGACTTCCCTTAGCTTCCTAAAACATACACTTTGAAATAAAAACTTTGAATTGTAGAATGACTTTGTGCTTTCTTTCTGAGTCAACATGTGATTATTCAATCCAAGACCAATTATTGAAACAGAATCTATATTACATCTCCACCTATTTATTTTATTGACTAGTAAAGAAATCTAACCCACATGGAAATAATGAGTACTTCCTATATTTAGCATACTTAAATATAGAGATTTGTTTTGAAGACCTGTTTCCCAAGAATTCCTCCTTAATGTCAGATTTAGATCCAACTTAAATCCTGACATAATTAATTCCATTGGCAGTGAAGTTCCTGATTGCCCACTTACTCTACCCTATTTATTTATTTTTAACTGATCCAAACTGATTCTATCACATAATTAACACACAATACTGTTTAGTCACTTTTACCTAGTTTATCTGTGGCTTCTGAAGTTACTCATTGATATTCTTAGCCTGATTGATTGCTTTTTCCTCCTCTCTGACCTTTAAAGGAGTCCCTTTTGTCCAGTACTAGTAGATCTAGTTCTTTTACCATTTGCCCAGACTCTGTTTTCTGATGCATAGACATTTTAGTGCTTTGTCATTCAACCTTTCTTGTATTTTTCCTTTTGTTTCTTCCCATTCAGCTTTAGGCACAGCTCTTTCCATTTGTGCCAGCATTTGTGTCTAGATGTTGGTGTTTCACTTGCGGTTTGTCCTTGGTTTGTCCCAGTGTGAATTTCCCACACACACACACACCTTGATTCTTTGGGATTTCTGAAGACCCCGCACGCGTTTAGGTCTCTACCTATTTCTGACAGACACTTTCATTCTCTTTGAGCATAAATCAGCAACGGACACATCAGGTCTTTGCAGTTCAAGGTCCTCAGTTATGGGCCTTGCTTTTTCCTAAGGGCATGGTCAGGGGGTTTATCTTCCCATTTAATATAATTTTTTGTCTTAAGGCATATTCAGTTGTGAACAGAGACATATATCTTCCTTTGCCTCACCTTCTCTGTAGGTCTGTACCTTTTTCTGCTTAGGGTGAAATGTATTCTGCTGTTCAGCACTTTTTTCCATCAAAAGTAAGTTTGGTTTTGACAAAAGCAGGCACAAAGCCTCTGAAACATAGGACAAGTGGAAATGGCCAGAAGTGAAAAATTTCTTCACCAAAACTGTGGTCAAGCTTTGGAACAAGCTGCCCAGGGAAGTGGTTGAGTCCCCATCCCTGGAGGTATTTTAAAGACATGTAGATACATTGCTTAGGGACATGGTTTAGTGCTAGACTTGGCAATGCTGACTTAACAGTTGGACTTGATGATAATAGAGGTCTTTTTCAACCTAAATGGTTCCATGTGGGCAGTCAGGTAGTCCCCATGGTGCATGATCTCTGGCTTCCTGGGCACTGAGAAGTAGACTGGCTGGCAGATACTCTGTCCAATGATGAAGGAAAGGCTTGGGAGCATTTATCTTTGGAAATAAAATTGACTGATGCAACTGAAGGTGAAGATGGACTGTCAAGCTCCATTTTTTGAGATTATGTTAAACTATCAGAACATTATTTGTATGTAGTATGTATTGAATAAACACCAGAAGGGCCCTGTAGCTACTATACCTGGAGGAAGTGAGCTGAAAAGCTACCTACGGGGAATGCAATTTTGGTTGAGCAAAAACCTGCCATGCTGTACAGTGTTAAGGAAGCTTCCCTGTCTGACCATCCAGGAGCCACTCTGGTAGTCACTCTTGCACCACCTGAGCTGGGACTGAAGCCCCTTCACAGCTACAAACCACTCTGCCTTACACAGTCAGACCAGTTTTCCTTACTGCCTTGACCCCAGGCTTCCCATAGCAGACATCCAGATCCTTAAAATTATTTAATCATGGTGCAATAACTAAGTAACAAAATAACAACTCATGCTGGTACCTTCCAGGAGGGACCCTGAGCAAAGGAACCTCCAGGCTTTTATACCCTCACAGTCTAAGGGCAGGGAAGTCTGGGGGTCCTTGGCTCCTGCAGTGTCTCTAAGTGTCCCATCCCTTGGCCAGGCCACAGGTCCCTGTGCCGATTTTTATGCAGAGAGTTGGCCTCTTTCCTCAGTCTCAGGCAGGGGACTCTAGTGTCTTCCCTGGTTTGAAGGAATCCTCTGGTGGGCAGAGGAAGAGGACTCTGTACCACTGGATGTTGTAAGGATGCATTGCTAAGTTACATTGACATGGAGCACAGCATCCAGGAGTAATGGAAAGGTTCTGTGTGACATGTCAGACTTTGTAAAGTAACTATATTCAAGTACTACTGGTTATTTGAGGCATGTTCACATAGAAATGCTTGGTATTTAAAGATGTGCTTTTGCCTACTATGCAAAAATGAGTGACTCATTACTTTCATCATCTAAGACCCTTTGTCTGGAGGTGAAGAGAACAAATGCGAGGTTGTGCCCCTTTCCTTGCTGTCTCTGCTGGAGCATTTCGATCTCCTTCTCTGCTTACTGGGAAAGGGGGGAAAGAAGGTCACGTGCTGCATATAAAGCAGTGACCTCTGCAGAGTCATGGCCTGTAGAGCCATTTCAAAAGATAAGCTCCCTTGTTAGTCTGTCCTCTATAAGATCTGTAGCTGTAACATCACAGTTTTCCTGAGAACATCAATGCATACCAGCATTCTCATTAGCTGAGAATCCTTTTAAAATTGATCACCACCTCTAGCTGTATCAGCCTCCAAGGGGTACAGCCCAATCAGTACCTCTCCTGCATGAAGTGCCACTTCTATTTGATAAGGAAAGGCACTTAAGATTCTCACATCATTAACATACTCTGGCAGTAAAGTATGATGCTGTCCAGAATTTTATATTTCTGACTAAATTCCTGTCACTATTAAAACCAAGAGCTTCTCACTGACATCCCTTTTCAGAGTGCCTAACATGAACTAAGTGCTGAAAGGAAAAATTGTCTGCAGCCTTCTTTGTATACAGTTATTTCCTATCTTCTGGAAGCCTTGTTAGTTTCTTTGTGCACAACAGGTCCTTGAAGGTCAGCTATACCTGTTATCATAGTTGCTTGAGTATGTGTTTGTGTCTTGCAATCTAGAAAGGCATGCAGAGTGTCATGGAAAAAACTGCAAGCCTCATATTTTTGGGATCGGCAGCTCCTCTGACCCAGGTGGACTCAAACTTTGTTAGGTGACTAAAACAGGCAAAATTCACTATGTATCTCCTGAAGTAGCTGTGTATAGAAAGCCTTAAGAGTTCACAGGAACAAACTTTGGGGTGGACAAGTTTCTGCACAGCAGGATTACTACAGTTCGTGCTATCAGAGAGGAAGCACATGAGGGATTTGTTGGTGATAATGTTGCTGTGGTCCTGTCTCTGAAAATGCCGGATTTAGTAAAGGGGGGGTATGTGTTGACTTTTTACCAGAAGCTACTTACCTGTGTAATGGGGTTCTTCCTTCTGAGTCATGATATCTTGGATGCATTTTGCATTATTGGCCTGATCATGTTTCTGTCAGAGTGCCTTAAAAGGTAGCGAAGGCTTGTATAGTCTGTACTTTGCAATTGCTAATCTATTTGAGAGAAGAACTGAGTGTCCATCTTTCCAAAAGGTAACAAAGAGGAGGACTTTTCAGGACATCCTTCTTTAATTAGTACACCAGAACTGTCATTTAACCAGTAATGAGGATGAATATCTCATAACTTGCTTTTCTCAGTGACTTGCTGTGCAGGCTGTGTGAATCTGTGTCTGAACTGTAGGGTTTCTCACTATACAGTTTAAGCCCAGGTCTCTAGTGAGATACTTTTAATTTATATTCAACTTCCCAGAAACTGTTGTGTTTGATGTGGTCCACTGTTTTTCTAATAGCCATCTACCTGTTTATGTAATGGGAAAAGCATACTAGAACATTGGGGTTACTTTCTAATAGTACATGATGACTGTTGTGTCTCTTCATCCTTCCCTTTGTTACATATTCATGCCTCTGTTTTTGTGAAGGTTGTACTCCTGTAAAAATTCCTGGCACTGCCGCACTCGGGGACATGTGCACACTCAATATATTCTGCTCAGAATTTGGAGCTGGAAATAGAATTTGCCAGAGTGCCTCTAAGTGCATATTCCAAACATAACGCAGGAGGCTCACCAAACCAAGCTGATATACACTTGCCTGCCAAAGCAGTTTTCTCAAAAGTCATAAAATGCAAGAGAATAAAACCTGAATCAAAACAGAATTGTTATTTATTTATCTATCTATTTTTTACAGGATAAATGCTAGTGTCCTTGCCAGTTTTCATTCCCCTATGATGTGTGGTTCAAACAGCAGGCTGGCAACAAATTTTCCCCACAGAAGTGCAAATGTAAACCTGACCGGACTTTTAAGAGAGTTTGCCAGAGAGAGTAAAAAAGGGCTCTCACAAAAAGGGTTTTGCAACCTTGAGAATCCTTTGTTTGCTTCTTTTCACCACAATTGTCTTCATTTTGTTCATTTGCTCCTGATTATTTTAAGCGTTGTCAATTATTTAGCTAACAGGCAGAAAACTAGGCTTTTATAGACATCCAAAGGGACTCTCTTGAGTGTAATAATGAAGGCAGTTTATTGAACGCCTGTGAGGTTGCTTTCTAATTGTACACATTAATCTGCCCATGCAAGCTGGCTGAAAATATAGAAGCAGATTGCACATGCAGATGGAGCACACAGAATGGAAGATCTATGCAATAGACTGATACGAAACTGCATTTTCCTTAGAAGTGGATTTATGCTTATTACTTGAGATAATAAAAGAAACTTACATGTAAAATAACATCCCGGAGTATTGAATGAGTTGGTGGGAGGAAAGAATAGCCTAGCTGTATTATTTTATCCAGTCAGGGAAACAAAAAAAGGAGGTGATTTGACAGGATAGATTAGTTTTGGGTGTAGGCAGGAAGTGATGAAAATAATTCTGCTGAGAAAGTTGCCTTTTTAAAAATAATCTATTATTATACTTCCTTGAAGCTTTATACCTAAAATGAACTAGTGCTGCATTTTTCATTCTCATCCCGAAAATCAGGAACTCAAGAGGTTGCAGACAAGAAATCCTACTAGCCAAAGACAGCACAGTTTTGGTCCCTAGCATTAGGTTTGTCCAAGTCCTCCATACTATGATTTTGCATTACTGCCAGTGAAGTCTGTGAATACTGCAGTAAGCTTGTTACATGGCTACTGGAAGGATTTGTGTTAGAAAGCAGGTGAACTAAATATTGAGAGGATGACCTTTCCTCACAGTCAAGGGCATTGCAAAAGAGCCATCAACATGAATTTAACATTTTAATTATTTCACATTGTAATTTTTTACCATATAGCTTCCAGAAAAAGATACATCTTGCACACATACACGGTCTAAAATCAGTTCATGCCAGCAATTTTGAGCATAGCTGATACTCATTTTTTCTTACCCAAAAGTGGACTCTGTCCTACAGATACGGGTTAGACTTGAGATACAGGAGAACGAAAATCCATGTAAAATTGAAGGCGTGTTTTTTGCTGATAGACAGGGATGTTTTTACTACCTTGCCCCTTGTTATGGTCTGTCTGTGGGGAACAGGGCAGTTCCTGTAGCCTTCTGATCTTATTTAAACCATGTAAATTTCTTGCTATGCTAAATCTCTGCAAAGAGGAGGCAGCGTGAGAGGAGGCACGTGTAACTGTGTACTAGCAAAAGCCTTGTACCCTTGGTCAGACTAAATTCACATATGGCATTATTACCCCCTCACCTCCCCCTGCCCTCCCAACTTCATTCCCATTTTAGCAAAGGCTTTTCATGGGTGAAAGTCAACTATATCTCCCTTTGGCGTGTCTTTCTCCATCTTCCAACACATAATCTGTCGGAATCCTGCATAAATGGACAGCAATCTCATCAAGCTCTGCATTGACTTCTGGAATTTCTTCTATTTTAACATTTGGTTTTGTTAGGCCACATGTCAGAGGAACAGCAATGGTCCTAGTACCAGCCAGCCTGGCTTGTTGGTCATAGCAAATACGTGATCAAGATGCATGTGGCAATGCACAAGGCAGAGCCCTCACTGAGGAAGGAACAAGGGCATCAGAGAGGACACACACACTACAGACTGTACTGAAATGAAGGGCAGCATTTCTTGTGGGTAGCCTTTGGTAATATTATGCAGCTGATCTTAATATCTGCAAAAGTTGTAGAAGTTGGTATGCTTAGCCAATTAAATATGTTGAAGTGGGAAGAAGTGTAGATATGCTTGCTGATGCTGCAAGAAGATGGGTCTTGAGTGAAATTCAGTTTTGGTTTGGGGTTTTTTTGTTGTTGTTGTTGGGGTTTTTTGAGGAGGGGAGTCCTGCTCTTTTTAAAAAGCATTGTGAAACTTCTGGGTAGATGTGTGAAGCTAACATAATATATGTATTATGCATGTTTCTTAGTTTTTCAGCTGAATTGGAAGAAAATGGTGAAATATTGCTTTAGCATTGCTTACAGGTATTTAATTTGGAACATGATGTATCCATGTCATTCAGCACTAGATGCTACTTTTGTTGTCTTAGTGACTACTCAAGTTATCTCCTCTTTGAAATGGCTATAATGATTTACATTGCCCGGAGTTCTTTATTTTTATTTTTTAATATTATTTCTTAACAGCTCTTAGCATGCTTGTGGACATTCATTAGAGAAGAATTGTAATGGTGATCCTGCAGCTTGAGATAAAAAGTTCAGGAGCTGCCTTGTCTTCAGTAGTAATAAGAGTTGGCCATTATGTTTTACAAATTGTCAAGAGAAATAAATAGATTTATGATATATGCAAAAGTGTTGTGTTTCTTTTTTTTTTTTTCCCCAAATGTGCTGGCACAAAAGCCAGTGTATTTTTTCAGTACACTGGCATTTCAATATCCATAAATTAAAGCAAAAGAATTAACTGCCACTAGTTTCATTCGGAAGGACTAGTGAAGATTATGAGAAGCCTTTTTAATTAATGCATTTTTAATGTTTGTCTGTAAAGCAGACTTAAAGCCAAGGACTTTATGTGTAGGCAGAAAAATTATTTTGTCTATGTCTTTGTTCTAAGAGGAATACAGTCTCAAATGAAAGGCTAGGCAAGCAGTGCTGTGTGACTCCTGGATGGAGGAAGATGCTGGGGCCTGATTCTATATCCTTATTCAAGTCTGTAAGGATGAATCCTTTTCAGGACTGGGTTTTTTTTTTTCTTTGCCTTGTAGATATGACAGGAGCTAAGACTGAATGACACACAAAGTTGAAGACTTTATTCTGCACAGGATTTCAGACCTTAAGTAATGCAATGAGATCAGTTGTGACTCTTCAGATCATCCACAGCTGCATGCTGGAGTCAACTGTAGAGCTTTCTGATTCTTGGCTGTCAAGGCTGGTGATCCTGTTAGAGCATGAGAACTTCTACCCAGGCCAGAGGAACCTATGCTCACTCTGGCATTTGTAACCATCCACTTGTCTCACCCCAGTGGGAGTGTGGGCAGCATTTAGTCCCCAACAGTAAGAAATGCATGTGGGTTCGCTGATCTACATGTAGCTCGTGACTGCAGGGTGCCAGCTCTAAATCCCCAAATTACACCATTGCGCCTAGCAAATTTGTGTTTCGGCATTTTACGTGCACCTATTGAGCTTCAGGTAAATGGTTGTATGGAACAGCTTTTAAGAAAGAGCTCTGCCTGAAGAATAGTTGTGAAATGTGGTTGTATATCTGAGGACCACAGGAAGCATCTGAACGATGGACTGATTTCCACTGTCATGCACCATCCACTCCTAGCATGTTACTCAATGATTGTGGCAGCAGAGTTAGTATTTTCTCCCAACAGTTTTAGGAGTTTTTCAGCCCCTGCATCCAGTATTGTGCTTCATTCCCACATGGCTGCATTTGTACTAATTAATTAAATACTGTCAATCACTGTCCCTTCTGAGGCCAACAGACCATAGACTGCCTGCTTTGATTGCTAGAAAACTTTTTGACCTCCCAAAATGGGGCAGTAGCATCTAAAACACCTGTTGGGAGTTGCTTGTTTTTGCTGTTTGTTCCTGGATAGCAGCTGGGAGTTATTTGGGAAAGTGCTGTTTGGAACAGGTCAAAACCATTTCAGGAATAGTTACCACAGTATAGCTGGCTGAGTTCACAGGCTAAGGGTATTGTTTAGGGTATTAAACATACCAGTATGGGAGTAGGCTATTCTAATTAGGAGAGCAAAAGGCTTTTTCCCAACAGTGTAATGGGAAACAGGGCTACCAAGAAAGAAAAAATACTCTCAGAACATTGCTCCAGCTTAACCAGTGCTTCCAAATGGCTGTCTTCTCTTCAGCCTGATGCTTATGGGTAGTCAGAACTCAGGGTAGCAGCATGTTAGCAGGGTGCCTTCTTGGTTTATCTAAATCTTGGATCTCCTTTTGCCTAGCTGTATTTGAAGGGTATCAGGATTCTGCTGTATTTGAATAAATTCCTTCAGTTCATGCTCTTCTTTCCTTAATCAGCTCAGAGGAACACATTTTATTAGCATCTTTGATTAGCCCTTGAAGCTTTCATGAGTGAGATGCTGCTCCAACTCTCTGAATGTGGAACACCTATGGGCACTTTGATACGCTGATTTCCTTAAGGAAATAATAGTTTTCTTTCCAGAAAATTAATTGAACTGTGATCTGTCTGACTTGGTCCTTTCCCTGCAGCATGGCTTATGCTATGCTCTGCACTGTTACAACTGCAGGTTTAGTATTATGAAAAATACCTTTCAGACATTCAGTCTGGCAACTCTAGATGCATTGCTAGTTTTCCATAGAGATGACACATAACAAATTAACATATATAAGACCTGACTTTTGTCAGGTCCAGAAACCTGAGTCCCTTTCCTGTGATAGGGACACCTTATTAATGTATTGCTTAATTCAGTGTAGTAGGATGTTTTCTCTTTTCCAAGGCAGTGCACAGCCTTGCTGAGAAACTTAATTTGCTTCTACTTTTGTAATCATCTTTTCTGATACCAAAGCTGAGTTAGCTTTTCATCTATCAATGTGCTGATCCTGCAAATGCAGTCTCTTCCACATTTTTCTGCAAATAATGAGAAATTCCACATACCCCGAGTCATTCTTTTGCCATACATAAGGACCTAGGTGATCCAGGTATAGACCTAAGTTGCCAGACATTTCTTTGCAGAGCTTCAACCTTGTCAAATATATTCCAGATTTTCAGTAGGAGTTCTTAGTCTTTCTGGTGTAGAAATAAATTTTTATTTTATCAATTTTAGCACAGGTAGAGAAACACAAAGTCTGCAATTTAAAACTTCAAGTTCCAAAAATTATTCTGTGCAATCTTACCACTTAATAATCCACCTTTCATGGAAGAAATGTGAGTGCTTAACATTTGTGTAAGAAGACTATTAATTTGCTCAACCTTGATAAACGGATACTCTGTAGATCAGGGAAGCCAATGTTTCACTTGGTTCTTTATTGTGCATTGGCTGAGATCTATGTAAATTGCCCAGGTAATGAAGGAAAGACAGTGAAATGGGAATGATCAGACTCTAAAAGCTGGGCTTGTTACAACCTGAGCCAGTACTTTGTACTTGAAATGGTAACCTGGTTTTATATTGCGTAGAGTAGCAGAAAAGAACTTGTGGGTTCTTGCTCTTTCTCCCAGCTTCTCCTCAGTATACCACTCCTCACTGACTCGCAGGACATTTGCAGAAAAGGCATCTACTCACTGTTTCAGATCATAAAGTGAAAGATAAAAACACAGTTGGTAGTCTATTTCAGCTGTTAGTCATCATCAAGTCAAGGCCTTTACTCCAAGCTTATGTCTTTGGTAGAGGTACATTCTCCCCCACAGAGCTAGCTGGTTGCCCTGTTGGCAGAGTAAATCTTCGCGTTGAGTATCTCTTGAAGCACTCTTTCTGCTCTCACTGGACTGCTTTCATGCTTTCCAAAGCTGTGTACAGAAGTAAGATTGCCTCTTTCCTCTAACTCTGTTCCTTTGAGTGAGCAAAGACTTCAGTAGGTATGTCTGGGACTGCAGGCTAGGAAACTGATTCCTGATCACAGCACCAGAACTCCTGTTGTTTTTGTTTGTGATCTTGTTTAACTGTACTTAGTTGAAACTGTGAGCAAAGTGGTGCTACTTTGAAAGTCTGGTTTATAAGAGATGTGATTCTAAAAAGAAAATTGCCCTTGCCAGAATAGGAAATGACAATGTTGTGCAATTATGCTTCAACTAAAGACATGCTATTTTTTTTTCCAATGCCACAAAATGCTTCTAAGTCTTTCTACTTGATTAAGTAATCTGTTGTAAGGCTGCATTGTACTAACCATGAAGGAAAATTCTTTAAAATAATCTTTTAAATTACTTATCAGAGATTTATAGATCTGGTAGAAGGATTTGCAACAGTTCAGTGAAGCAGTTGCATTCTGATGAACTCCAAAGGGTTGTTAGTCTGCATTACTGAAGCTTTACAATGAGGAAAGAAAGCATAACCACTGTACTCCCCAAATATACAAATGAAAATAATTGCTTAAAATATCCTATCAGCAAATGTCTTATCCACAGGATAGATTCTGTATCCTTTGTCCCATTTCATTTTGTCTCTTTCCATAACCTTTTTTTTCCACCTATGATGTTTTTCAGCAGACACATGATAAAATGTCTAGGCTAGATTCCAAGGGTGGAATAAAAAGCTGTGTTTATTTTTATGGAAGCGCTAACAATTCTATTTGGATTGGATTTCTTCATAGCAAAACCAATGAATTATTGAACAGATTGGATGTGGGTTTGCCAAAGAGTGATTCCTGTCAGATTGCTAATCCTGGCCCAGAATCTACAGCATGGGTAAGCAAAACTCTGGCGTGTGCTGTATTTTCTATCAGCTTTCCAGGTGCTGTCAATAGTGTAATGTTAGAATATTCTAATTGAGCTTAATTGCCTAGATGTAACTCAGTGAGTACCAAGGAGTCTTTCTGGGTGAATGAGATTTCCTACATTGTCTCTTACACACTGGTAGAGTATTCTGCATAGTAGGGGACTGTTCACAGATATCTCTCTGATAATTGAGAGCCAGATTTATATTCTAAGATCAGATCAGAATTTTAAATATGCCCTGTACTCATCCGTTGGTGGTAAGCTTTTATGAAATCTCAATTAGTTCATGTCAGTGGATGCTTTACTGCATTAAAAATCTAGTCAAAAGAAGGAGAAGCTTGTTTCTTACTGCATCCTAAAAGTGATTCCATACTCTGCTTGAGGTCTTTGTCCCAGTTTGAATGAGCCTGGTAAGTATCAATGTAATTAGGAAATAGATAAAGTATTGCTTAAGTTTCATTATTTTAATTGCCTCTAAAAGGCTTCTTCACATACAATTAGTCTCTTCATGTGTAAACCAAGCTTTCCTATTAATGTAAAAATTTAGAGTGAAGAATATTAACCCTGAGACAGAAGTATTTCTCCTGTAGGGAGATTTGTAACTGGGGAAAGACAGAGAAGAGGCAGCCAAGTGGACAGAAATTATTGTTACAAGCAATTCAGTAGAAATTTGGAAGTATCTGGTCTGGGGAGCCCTCTATTGTATACAAACTTAAATACCGAAAGTTGAGTAACTGGAAGGGAAGATTTGCCTCCCTATTTCCTCAGAAGCTTTAGAAGTGTGCGAAGATCCTCCCATTCAAAAAATTGCAGCCAACAGAGTATACAACAGCTCTGTCTTGCCTCTACTAGCTTTTCCTGGTTTGCATGAAAAGGGAAGGTGATATTGAAAATAGGTTCCTTTCCCCTTTGATTCTGCAGGTCACTTTGTGCCTCTGAAAATCCTAAAGACATGTTAGCATATGTGAGCAGATATATAGCTTGAAGGAGCCAATTCCTGCCAAGCCTTGCTGGACAGAAGGTTAATTGCAAGACAGTGGCTTCCAGACTACCTTTTATAGTCCTGGATGGACACGAAAGAGGAAGGACTATGGGAAGGGCGAAAAGCACTTCCACCTCCCTCTTGAAGTATCCAATGCTCAAAGCAGTAGGAAGCTTGTAGGGGAGACTCAACTCTGCAGCCTTTATATGATGTGAACATTGAATTACAAAGACAAGTGAGCTCATGCCCCCAGGACTGACTTGGATTTCAGCATTTTGGTGTGGTGCCTTCATAACCATGCAGAAATGGGTGGATATCTGAAGGAATACTGTATTCTTTCAACTGTACAGGTTCTACTTTTAGCCTTGGTCTTCACTTACCTGTGTGTGTTTTTCTCATTTCAGGTTTTGATGGGTTTCTTAATAAATTATGCCAAATTACATACCATAGCTCATTTTTGCTTCAGTAGTGTCCAAGCAGATAAAATACATTATATATCTGTACTGTTCTTTCATCCTAGCCGATATTATACCTGTCTTTTGCATAGCTTTTAATGCAGCAATGCAGTTAGCAAAGTCTTCCCAAGCAACTTAGATGAGGTATGATCTATAGGCACACACACAGCCTCTGTCTATATGAGGAATCTGAAGCACATAACCAGTGAGTTGTTATCTAAATAAACTTGGCATAGAACCAAAATGCTAAACCAGTGGGAAAGCTAGGACTCTAATTTGGATGTTATCTTGAATATGTCCTTTGTCTGAAGTAATTAAAAGATTCAGGAACAATGCATTTTAAGTAGTCAGGTGTGATAAACTTAGGACATGCCTGACATGCATGCTAAAAGGGGGCATATATGCACATATATGTGATTTTTAAAATTTAAAATTCGTGTTCTAAAAACTGTTTGGGGCAATGTAATGTTGATCAAAGTTTTTCCCTCACATCATTTCTTTGAAAGTGATATTAAACCAGTTCAACTCTCAGTGCCAAATGTTACTTGATGTCTGTGAACAAAATTGACTTCCTTGGAGTGACTCTGTCATTGATGACTTTTTTGGCCTGCTTATTTAATCAAGCTCATAATTAATTTTAATTCTGTCTTTCAAAGTGTGACCAATCCCATGTAGATTTTTATTGTCTTCCAACTTGATTAACATGCTCTCCACACAATCCTCCAAGCCGTTATGAAGAGTAATGAATAATATCGGACCCAGAATGAGTCTCCCTGGACACATATAACAACTTCTCCCAGCTCAAAATTGAGCAATTAATAATTGCTTTCTCTATTCAGTCTTTTTAGCAAATGATGTGCCTGTTGTTTTACTGGTGTCATTCTGCATGCTTATATCAAGTTTTGAGAACATTGTGTAGACCTGACACAAATTCCTCACTGAAGTCAAACCTGCACAATTCTTGTATTAAATTATACTGCCTCATTATTTAGTGTGCTACAGTATGTCCCTGCTCAAAGACTTTACAGTAAAAGTTCCAGTGTATACTATCCTAAGGATTCTGTAAGATCCTAATGGCAGGCTGGTTTTTTGCTAACAAATACAACTTGTGAAAGACCAGGGCTAGATATTGTAACAAAAATCTACTGCACAGTTGAATACATTATTCATGATACATAGGTCAGATTTCCACGTGTCTTGGCTGCCCCACAAATAATAGAGAAGATTTGATCTCTCAGATTCTGTTGTCCTACCTCAACAAATAATCCTGTTTTCCCCTCTGTTGCCAGGCTTCCATTCTGCTTTTTTATCTTGGTAATACTTTCGGTACTTTTCTTTCTACCCAGAATACCCCACTGTCATATATCCTAACTAAGTAATCCTGTTTTCCCCTCTGTTGCCAGGCTTCCATTCTGCTTTTTTATCTCGGTAATACTTTCAGTACTTTTCTTTCTACCCAGAATACCCCACTGTCATATATCCTAACTGTGTTTTCTGACTGCTCGGGATATCTTTATGCTTGTCACTGGGACATAGAATAGCATGTGCCGTGGGTACTTCATTGTGATGTGCAGGTGGACATTCAGCCAAGCCAAATCACTGACAGGCTTAAGGCCATTTCTTGTTTAAATTCTAATTTTGAGGCTAATCGGTTTCATAAGTAACTAGAGTCATTCACCCATAATTACCCATACAATGATTTGGGAATAAGGTTTTGGAGTTTGGCCCCCTTCTCCCCACACCAATATATTTCTGTGTTTTGGTGAACAATAGAAAAGAAGCCATGCTTATAGGCAAGCTCTTCAAGAGGATGAAAACAGAAGATTAGAGAAAATGAAGCAAGAACAACGGAGGAAGGTAATTACATTAGCAGTTTGCATATTGTAACTTTTTTGCGTGCTGTGAAACCAATTAAATACATTGATTACTTGTAGATTACACACAAAGCTTCTCTTTAGAAAAAATGATTCAGTCATTGTTTTCAAATATCGTGAGAGAGATGAGTCAAGCTGTAAAATTCGCACAAGAACAGGACAATTATCTTCTGGATCCAAGGCTGTTTGCATCTGGATAGCAAGCTCCTGTTTGCCTCTCTATTTGAACAATTGTGCAGAGTGTTTTTTGACCATGGCACCTGATTTCACAGGCTAAGGAAACCAGTCTTTCAGACAGAAGTCATCTAACTGAGATATTCATGATGATCTCAGTCTGAGTAGTGGCTTTCTACAGAACTGAGGCCCACGTGCCCTGCTTTCTCAAATGGGGACATGGTAGCATTCAGATTTGCTGTCAGTTATAGGATGCTTCTCTGTTTCCTTGCTAACCACCTAAATGAAGAGCTTTGCATTTTCTAAAAATCACGCATGCCATAACTGGTACTTTTAACTTCACCTTCTGGTTGTGTCGTGTGTTGTCTGAAGTGTGTTTGAACACCGTAGTCCTTCTGGCATAGATTTGGGTACCATATCCTCATAAAGCTCATCTACCGAAGACAATGGCAGTGTGCCAAGTTATCTGCCTTGGCTCCAGGTCTGACTGTGAAAGTGCAGGGAGGGCAGCATTTGAAAATCATATTAGCAAATCATTTGAAAAAATATGAGCAAATACCGAGCCTCTGGCTGTGTCTCTGCTGTTACTAGCATCCAAATTCATGTTATATCTTAGCATAGCAAATTCCATGCAGTGAATTTCTACTAGAGCTGGAGAAGTGACTGATCCCCTTTCATGGATATCTTTCTTTACATAGTGGTGATGTGTCCTCATTTCATGTTGTTCTAACAACTATGATACTGGAAACAAAAGGTGGGGCACAAGGGAGGTTCTTGATTGCTGTCCCATCTGGTGTATACCTATTCCCAGGAACTATAAAGGATAAAATTTTTGAAAGCCAGTCCTGATGGGTGTAAGGCTGGAAGCTGTTGTAGTCATTGATTCTGTCAAAGAGAAAATAGCTACAGATGTAAATTAGCATGTCCCTAATTGATTAATTTGGTTTAGGGGACTTGTGTAGAGCAATAGACTCTACTAACTTCTACAGATTGTTGAGGAGTTGTGTTGGCTGCTGCTAAGGCTGCTCTTGTTTGTTACATGGTTCCAAGGTCTCCTTGCCTTCACAGTTGCTGCTACATATTGAGCAGAGTAATACACTACTTACAAACCTACTGTAAATAATATGTATTTTAAAGGCACCAATAATTGTCCCACAGATATATGTTGGCTCGTTTCTACTTCAAACTAATATTTATTAAAGTAATTGTGAATTCTGTCTTGTGTGTACCTCCTGGCACAGTGTAGCTATAAAATGTGTGGTATTGTCAGTTCCCCTTTTTTTCTTCAGAACAGGTTTTAGTATGTATTACTTGATTTAGAAATTTTCAGTACACCTTGAACACTGCATCATATATAGGCAATATATTTCAGAACATTACTCGAAGAGAGGAGTCGGCATACTGGAAAGTCAGATACTGAGTTTTAATTTTCAGGTTGAATAGTTATTTAAAACAGTGAAAATTAAGGTTGGCTTTTTTATTTCTTAATCTTGTTTCCTCTTTTAGGGCTAGACAAATATTGATACACAACACATTCACAGTTATTGATTTTCTTCATGCATTTATTGCATAGTTTTTATTTAATGTTCCACTTAAATTGATTTTAAAAAGAAAAAAAAAAAGTCTTGTGGTTCCATTCAGCTATTGAAGCTTTTATCTAACCACATCATTTTATTTTAGTTTCTATTCCTACTGCACAGTTGCTATGGAAAATACAAAAGATGGGCCTGTTCCTCTCCCTTCCCCCTTGCCCTACAAGACAAATTTCTGCTGCAGAAAATTGTGCACCTTCAATTCTTGGGTGCATTGCGGGGAGCAAGAGCTAGACAAACAAGCACACATGCAGACCAGTCATATGAACTGTGTTTTCTTCATAGTCCTGACTAAAATTACATAAGTAAACTCTCCTCTGAAAATAATTCCCTTTGACACTTCTTATACACCTTAATGTTACATAGGGATGGTAATCTGCTGCCATGCTGAGAGCTTGCATATGCTTCCACCACACCAAAAAGTACCATTTGCCCTCCTCACCATGGTAGAAGCCCTGGGGAGCTGGAGGTGACACTCCGCACCACATACCCCACATCTCATCTTCTCCTTGTGCTCTGTAGAGGCAGAAGGTGAAGGGCATGTCTCCTTCTTACTCTATGGGCATGACAGCTGTGTCTGCTCCTGCTAGGTTACTTTGGCTGTCTTTCTCCTTTTTCCCACAGGGAAATTCAAACCCATGGGGTTTGGAAAAGGGGGAAGTAGACTGGTGCCTGGCATACCCCCTTAAACATAGGACTATAAATGTCTGAATCCTTTAACTTCCCACTTTTTAAGGCACAAAGGTCATCCACATGCTGAACAGAAAAATGAACTCAGTTTTTAGCATAGTGCAGCCTAAACAAAATGCTTCTGAGAGAAGTTCTGGGAATCACATGTGGCTCTAACTGAGATTAACATCATGTGGAATTAATAGTTTTGCAGCATGTTAATTAAAAGCAGGTTTGTTTGTTTGTTTAATTTTTTTGTTTTCACCTTTATCATTCCTTGGCTGAATTAATGGAATTTAAACAAAAGCAGGAAGAGGAAGCCAGGACAAGAGCTCATAAAAATGAACAGAGGAGGTATGGTGCAAAAAATGCAGAATATACTCTAATTGAATTCTGACCTGGAAGGGGTCTCAAAATTACAGGCGTTCATGCTTTAGAAGACAATTTCAATGAGGATCCCATACCTCATCTTGGGTTTAGCTTTGCTTTCAAATGAGCCACTAATATCCATCATTATGACTGCTCATTGTAATTCACTATGACCCAGAGTGCCTTTTGCACCTTCTTTATCCTATCAGCATATGATACAGAATAGGGTAGAAACTACTAGGAATTTCATGGATAATAACTAGTACAGTAGGTTCAGCTGCGATGCACTCTATCTATCTATCTATCTATCTATCTATCTATCTATCTATCTACCTATCTACCTATGTATCTATCTATGATAGAGAGATAGAAAATCTACTTATTTTTACTCTATTTTAGAACAGGCTACTCTGTCCTTGCCACATATTGTGGTTGACTGTCACTAAGGCTAACAGACAGAGCTAAATATGAGATTTGATATCCATACAGACAGATACTGCTCTTGCAGTGCAGCAAGAATTTCTGCAATTGCATTTCTTCACACCTCAGGCTGTGCCCACTGCTGTGTCCTCTCTGTGCTCAACTGTTTCATCTTCCTCTTCAGTCACTTAGCTGACTTTCCATTATCCTGAAGCACAGTTTTATTCTCAGCTTTGTTTTCTGCTAGTAAAAGAAACAATGCTCAAGCTCAAAAATAAAAGCACCATTTGTTTCTTCTTTTTTTTTTTATTAATCATTATGGAAATATTAAAGAAAATACTTCTGTAGGCAACCACTCTCTATACTTTCATTTCTTTTTTTTCTCTAGCAAAGACATTGAGATAATTACCCATAAAAGTTAATGAAGGATTTTCGATTCACTCCATCTCATGTCCCTAGATAGAAATAAACCAGTATCTTACATTTTATATTTTTCTTACCAACAGCATTGTAAAGCATTAAAACAACAGTCATGTCTAAACCTGTGTGTCATTCCTAAGCAGTACTAGGGGGAAAAAAGAAGTAGTTTTCAAAAGAGTCATAGAATGATTTGGGTTGGAAGGGACCTTAAAGTCTATCTAGTTCCACCCCCTTGTCATGAGCAGGGACAGCTTCTGCTAGACCAGGTTGGTCCAAGCCCCATCCAACCTGGCCTTGAACATTTCCAGGGATGGGGCATCCACAGCTTGTCTGAGCAACCTGTTTCAGTGCTTCACCATCCTCAAAGCAAAGAATTTCTTCCTAATATCCAATCTGAATCTACCCTTTTTGAGTATAAAGCCTTGACTCCTTATCCTATTGCAAAATGTCCTTGTAAAAAGTTCCTCCCCAGCTCTCATGTAGCCCCCTTCAGGTACTGGAAGGCTGCTATAAGGTCACCCCAGACTGAACCCCTAGGCTGAACAATCCCAATCTGAAAATATTTGAGACAGACTGAGGTAAATTGTGTTTGTATTTGTCCATACTTTCCAGGTTGATAGGGCAGTGCAAAAAAATGCTAGAGCTGATTCCACAGTTGGATGGGAGGGAAAGTTGTCACTGCATAAATCGTCTCCATTAGTTAAAAGCTTAGGTGGGTTTTTCCATTTGCGTTAGGAAATCAGTACTTCTAGGAACTTTCCTTGTGTGCTGAAGGCTGAAGGATTACCTAAGGTGGATTGTCAAAACAGGTAACCTCTCTGATAAGGTGGGTTGGTGGTATGTAGGTCATCTTTCTGTGGAGAATTTTTCATAGAGCCAAAATGTACCTTTTAGTCACAACAGACTGATCCCAAGATAAGGATGCACCTAGTGAACTGAAATTGCTTACCCGTGATTATGCAGCACATCTTGAAAAATATAGGAAGATGGGCATTGAATGGAACGGATGGGAAAGACACTCACAGAATTTTAAATTTCAACAATTGTGATCTTCTTGGTTACCTTCAGTCATTATTCACTTTTTATTGTACTTTAAGGGTAAATAATGCTTTCCTGGACCGACTCCAGAAGAAAACACAACCTAACAACAGCAACCAACCTGCATACGCTGGACTACATCATTAATGGCACCAGCGTAAGTTTCTGGGTACAGAACTTGGAAGTAAAGATGTTGTTTAAAAGTTGACTTTTTCTCCAGACACTGTGGTGTGTCTGGGTGTGTTTAACCTGCCTGACAGAATTTGCAGTCCTGAATGGCTGTCCCCAATATCTTTAAGAAGAAATCCTGTCTTAAATATAAACTGTGCAGGAGTTTAAAATGGGAGGAGGGAGAAACAGCTGCTCTTGCAGTAAAATTCAGTGGCTTTGCATGTAAGGTACTGCAAGGAACCACATCCAAACTACTTCATTAAGTTTGGAAGAAGGGTAGTGAAATCATTAGGAAGTTTTTGAAAATCTTTAAAACAAAGATATTTAGATATGCTGTAAATATTTCAATATGATACTGAAGTGCAAGTGAAAAAATCCCACATATATATAGCTATTCCCATATAAAATTATGGCAAAGAAGGCCCAACTACAGCTGATTTAAAATCAGTACTTTTAAGGATTCTTTGCGGAAAAGCAATCTTGACTGTAGTCTATTAAACATCCATTCATTTTTCAACAGTTCTAACGAGGCATTAATGTGACTGTTGTTTAGAACGACACTCTTCAGTATAAACAAAAAAATAAAATTATGTGTCTTTCCATCATGGAAATTTTCATTAGCTTGAAATTCCATCGATGAAAGGACCCTAGTGCAGAAATGGAAGAGTTAGGAAGACTGAGCAGCAAAATGGTGAGAGTCTAAGATAATTTAATGTATGTGCCAGTGTAGAGAAAGGCAGTAAGCTGATGAACCGTAAAAGCTTGAATTGGATTAGTTGGACTGTCTGGCGAGGATGCGAATGTTGGCTGATGAATAACAGGAAGATTTGGATTCACACATCAACAAAGTCAAGGCTTGGTTAAGAAGGAGAAATACTTACTTCTGGAGTTTTCCATGTATTGGAAGTGGAAAAAGTGTGTCCACATCACTACAAGCTTTAGGCAAGCCTTGAGCCACAGCAGAGGGCTCAGGAACCTTGGACTGGTTCACTTGGTCTTGTGAGAGGAGATAGGAAATGCCAGCTCTACCTCCCATAAGTCTGTGAGCTGATGCTTGTAAAATTAGACAATTAGAAGCTTTACTGATAAGGCCTGGATCATGTGCCAGGCAGTCCAGAAGCTTCTGAAAGCCAAACTACAGATGTCCAGACTAGTTAAAGAATGTGAGTGAGACAGCACTGTGTATGGCAGGCCTGAACCAACTCCTGAAGGACAGTACATCTGCAGATAGCAGAATTAGACTTCAGGTAGAACAGAGTTAACTGATACATAATAAAGGGTGAAAGGTAAAATCTGCTGGATGGTGCTTGGTTAACAAAAGCAATAAGAGCACTTTGTGTGTTTTATCCCCATTTGTATACTGTTTCCTGATAAACACAAAAGGAAGTGTGTGACACAGCTGAGATCTGCAATATCTAAACTCAAGCATCTCCATCAGAGCACCTGCCACCAGCACTGGAAAACTTGGCATTGTCTGCAGAGGTAGCAGGATTTTACCTTTAGCCTGATGCACACCCTCTTCCACAGAGCAGGTGTTGCTATTACCAAATGAGTGCACTCTACCCAGGCACAGTTTTAACAACAGATGACTATGATGTATGCAGCCAATTGGGGGGGGTGGAGGAGCAGTTAATTATATATATTCGAGGAATTCATCAACACAAATGCAATTAAACCCCATGTGTAGAAGTGATGAATTTCCTACTCTGTTGTTTCCTTAATGGCTTCCAAGAGTCTGACTTCTTTTGGGTAATGCTAGATCCATTTTTCCCTTAAGTTATGATGTGAGATTTGAAGACTAAACAGCAAGATTAAATGATGAAAGGATATGTCATAGTGGAAAGGAATTAAAAGTGAGTATTGGTAATAAGTACAAGTAAGAAAAATATCTCTAAAAAGATAGGCTGGAGGCGGCAACCTCAGTGTCTTTGATTATACTGAGATTCTTCTTCTTTCCCTTGGGATTTTAAGCAAATAGAACTGAACTCCAGGTGGGGCTTACAAGTCATGCAGTCGGCAGCCTGGCATTTTACATTACAAGGGAGCTAACTAAAGCAGGTCAGACTATATACCAAGATTAAAAGAAATTAAAAGGGTTCACAAACTGAAGACCTGCAGGTAATTTTTGAGCCTGCTCCATCTGTGCAGTGGCACTGAAGAGAAAATATTTGTTCTCTTTCTCTCCTTTTATTTCCCCTGTTTGAACTCTTTACAATCACAACAGCTTCACACTTAACAGAAACTGAACGTTGTACCCTGTTGTTGCTGTGCCAGCTGTATTTTTCACTGCTAGTTCTATTAGCCTGGTTTCCTAAGGAAATGGAGTCTGTATGATCTTGTTGTCTGCGTGTAATAAGATTTTCAAGCTGATGGCCAATCGTAGCCAAATTTGAAACGGATTATAAATCTCAAAGATAATTAAATTTCTGTGTGTTTGTGAAAAGCAATGACTGGCATAGAAGAGACCCCAAAACAGTGCTCCACTCTGAGCAGTGGTGGGAAGGACCTGGGCACTCCATTCATTGTTCAGCTGCAGCCCTTTGGCTGATCAGTGTGGGCACAGCTCCTGATCAGCCGTAGCTCTGCCCTGGCTTCCTGGGAACATGGATATCACAGGAGACATTGAGAAAAGGCAAGGAAGATGAAAATATGTGTATGTCTCAGCAGAAGGGAGGAGAGCAGTTACATTGCCCAGTTGTCCCCTAATCAATAGGAAATGAGTTTTCATTAATTCAACTGCCCTCCAGACATTTTGTGTTTTGTTAGGAATATTTATAAACTTTTATTTCAAAAAAGATCTTTATGAAAATAATCTTTTCTGCCTTTTTGATTATAAATGCCAGGGTAGTCTCTGTGTAGTTATGAGGTTTCCTATTTTTAAGGGAAAAAAACCTTAATGAAGTTCTACTTCTATCTGTGAGCTACTGCACCCTTGCGAGAGCACTGAGTCTTGTTGCATGCTATCAAGAAAGTTTTGATGTCCTTTGCACTGCCATTGTCTCTGACATAAGGATAAACCTCTCAGGATAGGAGGGTAAAAATATAATGGTTGTCCTTTCAACATCAAATTTTAATAAATAAGATCGTATCATAGAATCATAGAATCACAGAATCATAGAATGGTTTGGGTTGGAAGATTAAAGATTACGTAGTTCCACCTACCCCTGCCTAGGCAGGGACATCTTCCCCTAGACCACATTGCTCAAAGCCCCATCCAACCTGGAACATTTCCAGGGATGGGTCATCCACTTCTCTGGGCAACCTGTGCCTCTGGGTTCCTGTGCCTCTCTGTCCTCATAGTAAAGAATTTCTTCCTCATTTAATTGTTATACAGCTGGGAATTATAACTGAGACAGTACCTGTTTACTGTAATGGCACAAATGATAAGTTTTATTTAAATAGTAAAAAACTTCTATTTTTACAAAAGAATGACTTTAAAACAGTTGCACATTTCTAGATTCACTCCTCTTGAAACTTGGCTGTATTCAAGTACAGAATGATTTGCAGAGACCAAGTGCTAATGCATGGCAAGCTGTAACAGAGCCCTTATTTATTTCTTGCTTGGAAATGGAACACTGTCAAGTACCCTTTTGTCTATTCTGTTAATGGGGAGAGGTCACATGAAGAACATATGGAATTTATAAGTCTACTCTCTTTTAAGGAAATACTATTTGTCTTGCTGAAACTCTCTGAGCTATAGTAAACCCAGAATATAGAAGGCAAGATGACATATTATATCTTCCTGTTTCACGTCTCCGTTACACTCAGTGTCATGCATAAGAATGAGAAATGCTCCCTTGGATGCTGACTCTGCTCTTTCAGTGGATGCATAATTCTAGACATTTGCTGTGGGAAGCAACTATGCCCTGAATACACAGGTGCAGTGGGACAGGAAACCCCATTCTCTTCCTTTCCCATGTGCAGAACAGGAAGCGGATAGATGCTGGATAAATCTGTTTTGAAGAAACATGATTTATGGATAGAACTATTTTAAATAAACATGGTTTGTGGGTTTGCACTTGGTTTAGTTCTTGTAGCATGACCCATGGGAAAGTTTTTTTTGGAGTCTTAACTAGCAATTGATTTATGCTATTTGCTATCAATTGAAGAGGGAGTATGTTATGAAGTTTACTGTTGCACAGCAAAAAGAACAATAGCTCAAAGGCCCCTGAAGTCACAAAGCCAACATGTGTGCCACAGGTTTCCATAAACAATCAATCTTCAATGAACTTTCAGAAGGATCAAGTTGCACTGAAAATGCTGGTTTCCCAGCACAAAGAAAAAGATCATGGTAATATTGAGAATAGAATATTTATATAAGAAGGTTCCAGTGTAGTTGCATTTGTTTTAATGAAGAATGTGATTTGCTAATTTAGCTTTAACTTGGTTAGTCTATGTACAATCTAAGTTAAAAGATTATCAGGGGTTTTTTCCTAAAACTGGTTGTTTTCTTGTTTGTTTGTATTTTTCTTTTTATTGAGAGTAATATGGTTGTCTTTCTTGGCAGAAGGATGACATAAAATATAGAAACTACTTAGCAGAAGTATCAACATCGATATAGGGATGTCAGATGAGTAGGTCCAGGCATGCTGTATCTCAGTTTAATGACTTACCTCTGGCAAGGCTGTCAAACAGCATATGCAGATGTGTTCTGCCTGCCTTGACTTTGAGCTCAATCATTCTTTACTTTGAAAATCTCATCCTAAAAGAGAATAGTGGCAGCCTGGGGTGGAACAAAGAAACTTCTCACTCTTTCAAATTGTGTGAGGCCAAGAAAGGACTGAGATATCTGAAGATATTTGAAACACTTACAGATTGGACTTTTTCCCCAGAAAAAAAAAAAAGGTATGTTTATTTCCTGAGTTGGTACATCCTGCTATTCATATTGAGTTCAAATCAAAACACATTTCTTGCTAGAACTGGAATTTGTTATTTTAAGTGGAATTTCAAAAGGCCAGAAGGGGCTTCAAATAGTCAAGAAAGTTCCACAGAGCTGGCTAACCATAATTCCTTTCATAAATGTGTGATTTTACTGTACATTGTACTGTACTAATGCATTTTTTTCTTTTATCCAGGTGTCAAATTACTTGGAATGAAGAAGGTGAAATGTAAGAATAATGAATTTGTTTTGTTCTTGTTAGCACCAATGCCAGTATTAATTTAGCTTTGTATTTGGCATTTCATTATGACAGCTTATGTAGTTTAATTTTGAAGTAATATGAGAGGGGATCCTAAAATAAATACTTTCCTACTCTGTGTTTGGGGCCATGCAACGGCACATGCCTAACCTGAAATGTTTTTTTTGTAAAGAACCACAGAATATGCATTTCAGGTCCAAAGAATTGCTGATGGCATGGAAGGCATCTTCTGGGAGTGCCTCAATATTTAGGCTAAAACATCAATACAGCCACCTTCTCTGCATCATGTATTGTGTATGGATAAACCTGGACAGCTGAGGAATGTGGCTTGAACTGCAGGAAGTGACTGTAAACTTTCAGTGGTCTTAAGTGAAAGAGAATGACTGTCCTGGTCTGTGTTCTTCCTGCTATTTCTCATGAGCAAAAAGGGAGATTATTCATATCAGGGGAGGCTATCAGTAAAACCCACTATTGAACCACAGAAATCAGGTCCTCTGTTTTCAAATGTCCTTTTCATAGGGCTCACTGTCCCTGTGTTCTTTTCTGAAAGGGATTTCCTACTTTAATTCCCAATTCTGATATAAAGATTTCTGCAGAGCCTTTACTTCTAGGCTTAGAGACTTTTGAAGCAAGTTCAGGTACCAACAGATTATTCTTGCCTTAGGAGATAGCTTTGACATAACTCTTTTCTTTTTTGAGAGCTAGCATTTTATAAAAAGGAATTTAAAATAATCAAACTTTCCAAAGTTTCTTGCTTCCAACCCTTCTCCCACAAATCTAGGTATTCTTCTGTGACTGCCTTCCTCGTTTACTGCTCCAACAGTTACCATAGCATTTTTGCAGCAGGGTTGTATTCTGAAGATGGGTTGGCCTCCCATGAGCCGTCTTTTCAGTTTTATGAGTAAAGTTGTTATTAAAAGCTAATTCAAATTCACTAGAAAAATGACAATGAGTAGATAAAGGCAGTTCCCCAGAGGAGAAGAAATGAGCGTTTTTTGCAGTCCATAGTTCTATTAGGTTTTATAAATTGTGGACAGCGGAAGGAGTTCAACACATTGTATTCTTTGTTGTTTTTCCAATATCTACAATACCAATAATATATTTATATATAAAGGGTACAAGAATTATGGATGGGTGTACTTTAAGTTTTATTTTACTGTTGTTCTGAAAACGCATTTCAGCTTGCTACATTAATATATTGTTCAAAGAGTTATTAATATGTTTGCAGATAATTAGGACATTTGGTGAATTAAATTTACAAAAAGATAAAAATCCCTTCATGAAGGCTTTACATAATTAAATGCTAAAACCTGTTGGAAGAAAAGGAAGACATTATTTTCCAGTGGACTTAATCCCTGAGAAGCTGACTTTGATTTTTGTTTTTGCTGTAAAAGATAATTCTTAATTCTGTTTTCTTCCTCTTGTTACAGGGTATTGGAGAAATACTCGCTTTTATCTGGCCTAGGCCAAATGACCTCGTAAAAGCTCCAAGAAACCGCTCTTTTATCATTGTGATTTTTTTCTTACCCTGACTTCAGCTGCACACCCACTTCATGAGCAATCTGCAGACTGGTTTCTAGCTGTCATTATTCATGCATATTTGAAACAACTGATTATGAAACTCCTATTTAATTTTTAATAAGAATGTGTAATTTTTTTTCATAAATTGTTTTGCCTCTTGCAGAATGTAATTATCCCAGTCTTTGGGATCTCAGAAAAAGGAGACTTTAGTGGCTGCAGAAACTGCTGTAATATCTGTGTTTACTTGCTGCTCTGTACCCAGACAAAAACATCTCAGAGAGGAACTAAAGAAGAAGGTAGAGAGTTTTCTTTTGGGAAGGCAATTTTGTGAAATTGTTTTACTGTTATACTCTACGACAGACGCTCAAGAAGAAATGTGTGCATTGTAGACGGGATCTTCTAAATATGTTCTTAGAAAAATAGAATGCATGAAAGAAATAAAGCTTGAAATTATACTGAAATTTATTTTATTATCTCCCCAACTATGCATTTTTTCACTTTGCCCGTTTTACCTTAGTAACTTCTGCTGCATGTGTGGGGAAAGCTGCTCCAAGGTTAGCTTTAGTTTCTCACTTTTCTTCGTCACTCCAGTCCAATGGAATTTAATTTGAGTCTTCCTGTTTCTGAGACAGATGGCAACATTTTAATGTTTTTCCAAAAGTCAGAGGCATGGCCAGGATATTTTTTATGTGAAAGCTTGGTCCACAGTACACATTACATAAACCACACAGAGAAGAAAAATTATCTGTGGCATTTACAAGTACATTGTAGGCCAGGTTAAAGGTTTCCTGAGCAGTTTTGTTCAGTGTGCAGGCATACCATGATGTTTTTCCATCAGCTTTGCAATATGGAAACTTTATAATGAATCACCTGAAGTTTTCTTTTGAACCATGGATGTTGCAATGTTTGTTTTCCCCTTGGGGACATCTGTCGTTGCCCTTGGCTCTGTTTGCCTCAAAGAATTACTCAAATCTCTCATACTACTAGCTAGCTGATGTTCATAGGAAATGCTAGACATCTTGGCAATATTCTGTGGTTTAGACTTTTTTAGGTATCTGACACTGGGAAAATTCCTTGGGAAGAGTTTTGAATACCTACATAGTGGCATTGTATTGCAGGCGGCATTTGACTGTGCTATTGGACTTTTGCTTTGGAAATGAAATTCACATCTCCTTCCATGAATATCCCTTGACAGATATCAGGGCTGGGGCCAAATGTCTGCAGAGTGGGCTATATATACATGCATACACCTATATTTTAAAGGAAATGTCTTTGCTGTAGTCAGATCCTTGTGTTGTAGTCTAATGAGACTAGAACTTGCAGGTGGTCTTTTTGAAGCTGTGAACCTGCAGCCTCCCTGTGCTTTATGTATGATACCCCTGCTGACAAAGGCTGAGTGGAAAAGGAAGTCACCATTGTCCCCAGCAAGTCAAAATTGTCTGGTTGTGTTGCTGTGTTTCTATATCTGAAGAAAAAGAACTTTTTATTAACCTGCTACTTTCACATTCAGGAATAGTGACGGCAAGTCACCTTGAGTAACCTCTTCCATTAAGCTTGTCTGCTTCCTTTCAGCTGTCTTCAAAGATGTAACTTGATCACAGTCTTCAAAGTGCTTCTCCTTATCCAGCATTTCAATCTCTTATTTGAAATGCCATCTACAAACTATTTCAAACATTAACTATTCCTGCCCTTTTTAATGGCAAAATACCTGAATTTTTCCTCTCCTATCTTTCTGAACAGAACAAATAGATCTATATGAGCAGTGGCCCAGGAAGTGATTTTGACAGCCATGGCCTGCAATGAAGATGATAAGAAGTTATATCCATCCACAAATTGATGTTAGCAGGATGTCTGGAAAATGTTCTTATCCTGGTAGAAAGCTTCCAGCATCTCAGAATTACCACCTCCCCACACACATATCCTGCCCAAACTTTGAGAGCAAAGAGATGTTATGACATCTTTTTAAAGGGGTTATAATGAAATTAACTGGCTATAGACTGGGAAAATGGCTGTGTTTGTCAAGAGTTAGGAACTCATAGATGGGCATGTTTTCTATCTACCTGTTAGAGTAAACCTTTGATAAAGATTTTCAAATTCAAATAGGTTTCTCTAGTTAAAACTGACACTGATTGAATGAATTATCTTCATGCTGTGGCACAGAACCAGATTTTTTATTACTATATAACAGTAAATCTTTCTCTTTCTTTCTGTTTGTTTGTTTTTTGAAATTTTTTTTGTCTCAATATAATTTGCGCTGATGATCTCCTTGTTATTTCAGAAAGAAACCTTCCAACAGGAAGTTGTATGGGTCTGGAAGTTGCACAAGGAAACCCCCTTGCTCTTTCATTGCTGAGTCAAATTCATTTTAACAAACTGACTAAAACATTATGATCAGCTATTCTGAATTCCAGTATAACTTGACAGCAAGAGTTCTGTGTTTAGCCTTTATGGTCTGCCTAAATCAGAAATGACCTTCCTATGAAGAAAAGTAATATTCATTTAAGGACTTTCAAGACTAGTTCTCTGTTATGTATCTAAAAGTTTTTCCACTGATTTACCTAGCCCTAATTTTAAAAATGTCTGCCTGACTCCTAGTTCAAACTTGTCAAGTTTCAGATAACTGTTACTGAATTTTCTTAAGCATTTACTTGGTAAATTGCAGAGTTTTCTGCTTGTGGGACTCTTTATTAATGTACATATTTGGACTGCTTCATTCAATTTGCAGTCCTTGTTCAGCTTTTATTCTTAAAAGTATTCTAGATTTACAGAAAACCTGTAATGCAGTTGGATTTGGTGTGTCTTGTTTTTGGTATGTACCCCACTACCCGTACACTCAGGTAGAATATTATTATTTGCTAGCAAGGGAGCTAATCCATAGCTTACATTTTATGGTACTCATCCACGTTCAGTTCACACCTCTGCTTCAAGAAATCCAAATCCCTCTCTCCTGTCTTGAAGAATATTTTAACTGCTAAGCTCTTTAGGTGGTGGTGGTGACTCTTCTGTTTTATGCAGAAAAATAGAAATTCATGTGAAATGAGAAGGCACATGGCTTTATCTAGTCCAAGAGCTGGATGTTCCTGATGTGGCCCATGCCATAATTCTGCTCCCCATCATATCTTCAGAGCTCTGAGCAACCTGGTCTACTGAAACGTGTCCCTGCCAAGAGCAAGGGGCTGGGACTAGATGGTCTTTAAGGTCACTTCCAACCCAGACCATTGTATGAGTCTAAGGGCTACTTCACATAGCAAATTGACCCCTTCACACTTCCAGTATTTTCTACTCTTGCTCCTGGAGTACAGACTGTCTGGCAGAAATACCTTTCCCTCCCTCTGTTAAGTATTCCTCCTCATTCCCTTCAGTTTAACCTTTCTGGTTAAATCCCTCAGCCTGACCAGCTGAATCAGATCAGGTTCCTGTAATCCATTGGTCATTCTTCAGTAATCTTGACTCCTTCCACAGACTCTTTCTCTGCTATATCCTATGGAAGAACAAATGGAAAAATACTATTGCTATTTGCTGCTTCAACGTAACATTTGATCTTTTGCAATAATTTCTCTCTCCTTTCTGAGAAATTGATGTGTTTTCCTGACTCCTCTCTATATCCCCTATTTATTCTGCCCTTTTCTGTCTTGGCATGGGTCTCCATTAGGAAGAGCATTGCCAAGGGGTCAAGGGATGTGATACTTCCCTTTTACTCAGGTGAGTACAGGTGAGACTCATCAGGAGTGCTGCTCCAGCACTTGGCTCCCCACTATAGGAAAGATATAGACATACTGGAGCATCTTTGATACAAGAACAGACTGAGAGAGCTGAGATTGTTCAGCCTGGAGAATATAAAGCTCAGAGGGATCTCATACATGTGAATAAATACTGGAAAGAGGGAGAGTAAAGGAGATGGAGTCAGGTGCCCAACAATAGGACAAGTGGCAATGGGCACAATTTAAAATACAGAAAATTCTATTTAAATACACAAGCCTCTTTTAAAAAAAAAAATAAAATTGTGTGGGTGATCAGGAAGTGTCACAGGTTGCCCAGAGAGGCTGCTGAGTTCTTATCCCTGGAGATACTCAAACCCAAACTGGACAGTCCTGAGCAACCTGCTATAGGTGACCTTGTCTGAGCAGATCTAGATGCTCTAGCAGTCATGGGCAGGCACTCAGAAGATGCTGACACAGTAGGGGTGGGAACTTTTGCTGTAATTGTGGCTGGGTAGAAATGAAAGCTTGAAGATGAGAGAAAATTCACCTGAGTTTCTTCAGTCTCTCATTAAAGACTTTCCAAATTTCAAACTATTCTGGGGATCTCATCTGATCTCTCTCTGGTCTGCTCTCATTAAAAAAGAGTGGGTTTATTTCTTGCCAACATTAAGTCATTTTTTTTTATTTCACTTTGAGCCCACATTCTTGCTTCCTAGCTGTTTGATCTTTGCACTTAGCTCTCTAATTAAAAGAAGGCAAACCTAGCTTTTCCTGCTGCCTGGACCTCTCTCTAGGAGCTATCTTTATCTCTCATTCAGATAGTGGCAACCACTGTCTTTACCACCAATTTCTTTTTCCTTCCCTCCCAATCCATGAACTCCCCTGAACTACATTTGGGTAAGAAAACCCTACCAGAAATGTTATTTTTGAAAGATGATTCCCATTTAGTATTCTCCTTTAAAGTCTCTCTAGCAAATTCTCAATTTGCTTATCTAGACTTTGAAGTTTGATTAGTTCTTTATTTTTAAATGAGAAAGTCATATGGCCTTATATAACTGCTCTTTTAACAAATGCATATTTTGTCAGACTAGGAATTCCACCACACATGCAACTTCTATATTTTTAAAGTTTTGTCTTTCATTAAACCATGTTGTTTGGTATGAATGATCCTGTTCACCCTTAATTCTTTATTGAGTACATCCTCTTTTGCCTTCCTGAGAAATTGCCTTGGCTAAGCATTAAATTGACAGACCCATAGTTACATTTTCAGCACATTATCCTTTGGAAACATTGAAAAATTTATTTCCTGTCTTCTCTGTTCAATCTTTTGGACAGTCACTGTATCTCAGAGGATTTAGTCAGAATCCTGCTTTGCAAACTGCAATTTAACAATCTCAGTTGATACATCTACAACCAATGGTCCAAGTTTTCTGCTTTATTGATGTTTAGTAACTCAGTGCTTTACTAAAGGAAAAACATATATATATATATATATTTCCGTATTCCCATCTGAAATAGTCAGCTGTCTGTTTCCCAAAAATAAATAAGAAGTACCAGAAATGAGGATTTTGCACTTTTGCCTCCTCACACTGGTGGTTATTTAGCTAATTTGTGCATGTGGCAGAGTTTCTGTGCTGGTGTTCCTTGTCTTGGATACTTTGTTCTGGAGTGGGGTGTTTTCACAGGCCATGGTATATGACTGGTGGCCACTGGAGAAGTGGGGTGTCTCATTATTTTAAAATGTCATCCTTTCAGTAGATAAGCTTTTAGTAGCCACATTCCATATTTACTCCACCAGGGAATCACACAATCATAGGAAAAAGGTTAAATCTTAGATTACAAAGGCAAAAATAAAGTTCTGAAAAGAAGGAGGTAACAAAGGCAGTCTTGGCATAGCTCTGATACCAAAGGTCTTGTCTAACTGACTTCAAAGCTTTGAGTAATACCATGGCCCAGCAGCCAAGAGAAGAGCCAGGTCTACTCTTCATAGCTGGCTCCTTAGTTACAGCCAGAAGCTTTCTGGTTTGTTCAGTTGAATTTGATCAATACAAATCCAGAAACAAAACAAAACAAGAACCCCAAACCAAAACAAACAGAAACCGGCACAAAACCCCAAACAAACAAAAACCAAAAAAAAACCCAACCAAACATTTCTTACCTTGAGAATCTGCAATTTCTTCCTTAATATAGACTACCCTTATACTATTTTGGTCTTGCTCTGCTTTTGTGGGGACTCCGTTGGTACTGACACTCTTTTTTCTTTTTTTTTTTTTTAAAAAAAGGTGCAAAAAACTTGTGACATGCTTGATTTATATTTTTTTTGTTCATCTACACAACTGAAATTGTTCCTCTCTCTTCATGGAGAGCCTGCTAAACATATGTTGTGCTGTTTTAGCACATCTCAAAGGTCAGTAACTGCTAGCACAGCAGAGACGAGAGCCTTCAATCCTAGAAAATGGTCTACTTGTCTTTATTCACATATTTGATCCAACCACATTTGAATAAATCAAAGAGTCTTGCTACAATGAATTAATCTGGACCTTTTACTGAAGGTTAAGCTAAGTGCAAAATTTGCAACTGCAAATTTATTTTACCCAATTTCTTTTTAACCTGGATAAAATAAGAGCCAGAGAAAGAAAACCAATCCACAACGCAGACAAAAAAACAACAAAATTCTCAGGCCAAAAAACCAAACCAATCAAAAAACCCCAAAACCCAAACTCTTTTTTTTTAATTTCTTCCAGAGAGAAGAAATTGTTCAGTTTGATAGGCTCTCATTAGTTTGATTAACCTTTATTTTATTTGGCTTTTCAGAAGTTCTACTGTACCTTGTCACATGGATCAATTCTGATGAATTCTCTGTTCTCTTGATTTTTTTTTTCTATGTGAAATCAAAACTTGAAGTGCCAATTACTTTACTCTTTAAATCAATGTCTCTCTTGGCTCTCCTTCAAAAAAAGACTGTGAAGCAGTGATTCACTCTGCTTTCTCTGTTTAATCTGGGAAAATGCATTGCTTGTGCTTTGCACCCTGATAAATGTCTCCAGCACAAGGCAATAGAAAATATTTTAACTGAAGTAGGTTAAATTGGTAAGAAAGAATCCCAGTTATAAAGGTAAGATAATTTAATAAACAGATTCAATGTCATTATTGTCTTACAAGTTGCAGCTCCTTTTGACTTCAACTAGGATAGCCAGCACTTGGGTCTCCTGCAGGCTCTAGATGTCATGAAATGGACCTGCAAAAAGGACAACTTTTAAGACTTGGGAGTGGGTCTGTGGGCTCATGAACAAGTACTGAAACTGTGTTAGCATTTTGCAAAATCTATGATTCACAGAGGGTGTCTTTCCTACTGGTTCTATTTTAACTTTAACATGGGGAGCAGTAATCTTTACAGCGGTCTTCTAATGATATGAGAGAATAAACTGCAAAGGAAAGTAGAATACAGATATGGAGGTGATACAAGTACATACTAAGTCTGCAGTTTGCATGTGGAGAGAAGAAGCAAACACAAATAGTTCCTTCAGGAGCATTTTATTTTCTGTTCTAAGGTGTGCTTTTACTGAGGGAAGAACTCAGCTTTCTGAACTGTCTGGAGAGCAGATCTGTGGAGCCATCTGTTTGGGGATCTTTGACACCTAAGATGAATCAGCCTCTGAGGATGTCTGTCTGCCTTTGCTGTCCATGGAGAAAATAAAAATGATCTCCACAGACTGTGTTCCTAATTTTTTGGATGGTGCGAGTCCCAACTATGATAGCCTAAGCACCAAGAAAAGTGATTTACTTGTGCATATTCCCATAGTTGCAACTATATGTGGAGTCCTAAAAAAATTGCTTTCATGAATAAACACAAGGGTTTTCCAGGAGGTTATGATACTCTGCACTTCATTCTGTCTGTTATCACAAATTGGACTTTCAGGCAAATAAAGGGATCAGCGTTTAAAATTGAGACCTTGGTACTAACTGGTATCTATTGGCTGAAATCATATGTTGATATTTGTGACAGTTTAAGCTTAAGGGTTGTTGAAAGGCCAACTGAGATTGTTCATTGCTGTTCATGAGAGCCCCTGACCCAGCAAGGTTGTGTTTAAACAGGCAAGGCAGAGGGTAGGGAAAAATGGAATACAGTATATGAACACCTGCTCATGCACATATATATTAATTCTATGATTCGATGGTTATGCTAGAGTTGGAGGGGCACCACTCAATAGGTCTGGAGAGGGATTGCCAGGAGAGAGTTCTGACTGTAGCTGACTGGCATCTTCCTGTTTCTTCCCTTTCTGCAGCCTGCAGAGGGGGCTCTGTCATTGCTGAGCTTTCACTCTCATCCCGACTAGAAGGCACCTAGGCAAGGTCAGCCCTTGAGAAGATAAAGTTTTATGATTTTATTGTTGCTGAAGAACTTTATCATCCCTGAGTCACCTTGTTTCACTCACCTGCTGTTTGTCAGGCATCCATTTGAAGGGGACACCACCACCTGTAAATACCTAGTACCAGTACTGAGGTTTGTGTCTCTTGATACATTATTTCATTTTAAAGGCAATGCAAACCACACAGGTATTTAAGGTACCTTGAATGTGTCAGTATTTTAAATACATACATATGGTCAGACCATAAAGAAGGGTAAATCAGTATAATCTCAGTGAAATTGGGTCCCTTAAGCTGCACAAGTTACATATCTCAGTGCGAGTAACTCCAAGCAGCTGAGTCTCACGCATGTGAAGGAGCCATACAGCTGGCTCCAGGCAGGCTGGGGGAATTTCAGACACCCCCAACGCCAGATTGGACTGGCAACAATCCTGGGAATCTTTTCAGCAAGCTATAGCCTATTGCTACCACACCTGCTTGCACCTCCTAAACACACCAACGGTGCATCCACTGTGGGTGCCAAAACAATGTGGTCATGCAAAACAGTAAAGGAGATGTTGGTGGTGCCCTTGAGGGTCAGTGATATGCCAAGCCATGGCCTGATCTCAGTTACAGCTAAAGCCCACAGATGAAGGCAAAATCAGCTCACTGTGTTTAATTGCAAAAAGACATCAACTGCAGAGCTGTGAGGCCAAGCATTTGGCCATTACGTTCAACCCTTCCACATGTCAGAGAAAGAGGCCAGTAGTACTACATGCTAATAGCTCCCAGTACTGATGAGTTAGTCTTTTCAACTTGGATGCTTCCTTGCTAGTGGATCTATGGAGGGTTTTCCTACTATAATATGGTACAGGTAGCCCATTAAAGGTGGCCCTCTGTGCCAAAGCTTACTCCTACAGGGTCTACAAATATTTTTTTTTCATTTCCCCAAGCTCCCAGAAAATAGTTAATCATTCATTCAAGAAAGGTTGCATTTTTCAAGTGTTAAGGGCCGGTAAAAGCCTACCATAAACTTTTGCAATGAGCTTCTGTACTGAGCATCCAGCAGTCTCACTTTCTTTGTTACTTGGCCTTTCACATGTATGGATCAGATATAGCTTGTTCTGGAGTGACCATGTCTGTTACTAGGAATACATCATGCTGGAATTTATTAACCCACTTTTCTGAGCTCTGCCACCCCAGTCAGCACTGCAGCATTAATTGTGTTCACTCAAGACTTCCACTTCTTATTGAATGATTACATCTGAGCAGCAGGGACTGGTGAGTCATCAAAGGGCATAAATTCTAGGCTCTGTTTAAATGTTAAAAAGGTGGTAAATGCATGATATATGAACAGTTAAAATCTTCTACAGTTGGGAAAACAGTATGCTATAAACAGGATTTATTTTCAATATATTAAAAATTTCTTGAGTATTCCACTGATAAATATCACAAGGGGCTGTATTCTTATTATGCTGTAATTAAAATGAATGTTTCAAAAATTTCTGCTCCCAGGCTGACAGTAATGACAGTGGAAACAGGTGAGGAAAATAAAAGTTAATGAAACTGGACCAGAGTTAAGAGATGTCACAAAACTGACTTTGTTCCATATGTGCAAGTTCCATTTAGAAATATTTAATAGTAAGTCTATAATTATTATTACAGTTATAAAATAATCTTTGCTGACAGTGAATAGTTCATTATTAGTTACTCAAAGTCAGGGTTTAACACTGAGCACACAGCCTGCCAAAACCTTTCAGCTCCATGGCAACAATCTTCAAAAGATGATAGTGACAAATATCCCATACATTTAATCTGAAAGGTCTTTGGATGCAGCTCTGTGGTCTTCTGAGGGGCACCTCAAGACAGCTTTCCAGTGAAAGTGCAGACCTGGTTGCACCACAGGACTCCCCCCATAGCACAGAGGAGGCTGTGCATTCAAGTGTGCCTATGGCCTTGGCATTAAGTCTGTTGCCAGCCCACTCTCCTGTCGGAGTGGCTGGAAGTCATCCATATGTCTGGCAACTGAGCACATCAGGGAGCACTGTATGTTCCTCCCTGCTCTTTAAAAAAAAAGAAATAAAAGGCCAAAACCCAAACAAGCCACAACCGTTTAAAAAAAAAAAAAGAGTTTATTCATTCTTTGGGCAGGGACTAACTTTTGGTATTAATTCCTAGTTTGATCATCATCACAAGAAAAGGGCCTAGTTGCCATTGTTGTAGGGCTCTGCAAAAAATGCAAGAATGCAGCAGAATGCAGAATACAGGATGCCTCACCTAAGTTGGCACAAGGAGCAATTCTATCTTAAAACTGTGAAAGAGAGTGACTGGATGTATGACCAAGGAAACCTGTCTCAAAACCATCTTTTTCTTGGAATAAAATGCTAGCTAGGAGCAATACCAGAAGAGATAGAAAAAATAATTTTAAAAACATCTTAATCAAACATAGGAACTCATTTGATTAATTACAATTAACTAAAACCACCTGAAATAATGAAATAAGAAGATTCTTATGTTCTGTGGTCTAAATAAAATGCTTATAAGAAAAAAAATATACTTCTAACCTGATAATAACATGAGAAGGAGAATAGAAAGAAGTGAATTGAATATATGAAAGAAGTCCTGAAAGGAAACAAAGAACTGAAAGTCATAAGAAAGTAAAGGAAAGAGAAAGGAGCCAACATGAAGAGTTAGACAGAGATGGAAATTAAGGGCCAGTCAAGCCTTTAATAGCAAGATGTATGAGCAGGATTTTGGTGTGATATATGGCTCAGACCTATTGCAAGTCTTTTTTTTCCACATGCCCTGGAGATAAAACTTCATTCTGAGGCCCATCTTTGGAATAAGTAATGTAAAAACAATTGCACTAAAAAGAATTTGGTCCAAAAGCCTATAAACTTTCACAAGGCATTTATCCATCTTGTTTTACTGACCCATAGCACCAACTAGCAAAAGCACAGTTGTTTGTTAAGTGCTGTGATAGGCTCTTTAAATGCTATAGGAAACTTTACCATCTCTAATATATGACTTAGAGGATGACAGAAGTCAAAGAACAAAGGTAGAAGGAAGTATGTGGAAGAGAGAGACCTGGCACCTATACTAGTTGCGAAGGACTGATACCCAAGTATAGTATGGAAAGCATATCACTAAGCTGGGACAATGAAGCAGAGGGATGTTTTTCTATGCAGAAAATTTAAATGTCCTCTTCTGCTTTTACTAGTGTGTCAATTCATATGCCAACTGTACTGCAGAATAATAGGGAACAGGTGGAAGGACTTACTAATTATAGTAAATTGTGATGAGATCCACAGCTCCCAGTCTGATGATATGAGTTATCCCCATTTCTTCACTCTGTAAGATGAATAAAAAGAAGGGAATGGAGGTGCTTTCATATTGCCATCTAAAGCAGCAGCGCAGGCAAAAATAAGAACCATAGGGCTTGAAACAGATAGTATACCACAAGGAAAACAAATTACAAATGCCTTATTGAAAGATAATGAATCAGAAAAATTTAAAAGTACTCATTGAAAGAACATGACTCCAGCAAGGTGAAACTTAGATTAAGACAATGATGCTAAGCAGCAGAACTAGATATGCTCTTCCTATAAAGAGCCTAGGGAGCGGAGCTCTTAACCGATAATTGCTTATTGCACACATTTTATTCGGACTGTGGAAGACACTTTTATCTCAGCTAAATTCTTCCATGGAACAACAAATTGTCCCCCGACCTGTCACATGAGGAAATTTTCATCATTGTGGGCATTTGTCTTTTGTTATGCTGAGGTTTATAATGGTTTCACTAGAAAATAAAAATTTCAATTTTATGCTTTCCTACCTTTAAGTAAGTTCCTAATGTATGTCATTTTAAATGATTTTTGGTGGCCCATCTCTCTACATTGACTACAGAAGGAGCCTCCTGCGATTAGCTCAGCTTTAGATGCCTATTGCTGGATAATGAAAGCAGACTGACTTGGATCCCTTGAAAATCATGAGACCTGGATAGTCCTTTGTGGGTTGTGGGTCAATGGATCATGATGAAACTGCATCAGAAATCAGTGAGCAACATCTAGGAGTCCAGATGCTCCTAGTCCTATCAGATCCTCTGATAGTTGTTCTTAGTGAGACCAAGCTGATGACTCCAAACTGATATCTGTAAAAGTCAGATCAGACTGCAGGGAACGTGCCTTTTTAAAAACCAAGAGTCCTGCCTGGGGCTGGTAATGGAACTGATGGAAGAAAAATTTCATACAGTAGGTAACAATAATGAAGGCTAGCAAGGATGTTGTATGAGAAATTTTGTGCTTCAAATGTGTGCTTTTGTTAGGTTGACTGTAGTACAATAGCTATATCATATTGCAAGGGGTTTTGCTCAATAGGATCACATTTGTAGTGCAAAACTGTTGTTGCTGACAAACCAAGACCCACACTATCCTTATTTTCAGTGGTTTGATTATGGACTAACTGCAGATTTAAGGTCCACCAGTGACTGAAGCATGTTGGAGGCACCGCGGGAGTCCTTCCTATTACTTTAGCTTGACCTAAGACTATTCTGAAATAAGAACCCAAGCATGGTGACAGGCACACCAAGGAGATTTGATTCAAATGTGTGCTACTGATCTGAATTAAAATACAGATGTACACACACAAAACTTGAGTTCCACTGAAAGTCTAAAGACTTCGAAGAAAATGTTCATGCAGAGTCAGAATGAGGAGCCAAAATGTTTCCTTTCTTTTCCGCTTTCTGAAGTATTTTGTTTCAGAAACACAGAACAATTTGTTCTTCTTATAATGTTGTATGAACTCCCTGTATCTATGGGAGTAGAAAAGCAAGACTTCTTTACCTACACTGAGGACTCCTCGCTTTGAGAACTCTTGAGGCAGACAGTTTGCTTGGGAATATAGTCAAGATGTCATCCAAGTCTCAGGTATAAATTTCATCATGCACAATAAGTGTGTTACCATCATGTCCCTTTGAGTTTACTGAATGAGGTTTCCAATTTTTTTGTACATGTTGAAAATTCTCAAATTATTTATTCAAATGCTGCTAAATATAGTCATCCCTCAAAAAATAAAGAACAGAGCCCAAATGGATTAGATGATTGTCTTACAAAGCAATGCCTTTGAGCTGACTTTTGATGTCTTATTAGATGAACAACTAATCTTTATCTTCTAGCAGTTTGCCTCCTGAGGGCTGATTGCTTGTGGGGAGGGGGCACATAAATTTCTTGCATATAGGTGTAGGAAGGAGGTACTTCCCCATTCTCTAGCATTGGGAAAAATGTTATGGCTATGCAGTCTGAAAAAAAAAAAAAGAGTTCAGAGAAAAACACAATAGCTATGAAGCCTGGAGAATGCATTTCACCATGAAAGGCTGAAGATGTGCCATCTTTGGTGCTTGTTGAAAGCATACTGGAGTCTAACTCTTGGGGCCAAGAAAGGGATATCCATCTGGAAAAATGAGAAAGAGACACCAAATTTTGCAAGTTTTCTTTCCAAGATAAGACCTCTGAGATTCTCAGGAAAGTGATTTTTCTGTGTATTCTTCCTCCAAGGCACTAGCAGGTTTTAAGCTTTTTGCCTGTAAGTCACTGTCTCAGAGTGATGCCTATTGGAGTAATGCTGAAGAAGCAAATGACAAGACAAATCAGTCACTTCTCCATCATTCCAAATCACTAAGTAAACCTAGGTGACTTTCTAAAAAGATGTGTTTATTATTCCCCCAAAGAAGGCAATTTTGAGATTAAAAAGATTACATTTAAAAAAGATTGCAGGAGTAATGTTAACAAATTCCAGTTCTCATTGTGACCATCTACTTGAAATTATGACCCCACAGGTTGAAAAATGTAGTCCTAGTTCAACTACAAATGTGCAAAACTGATGGGAGAGCACACTGTTCAGTGTAATGCTACAGTCTTTGTTCATTTATAGTAACTCACATAATGAAAACTGGGACCCTTAAAATTAGGAATTATTTCAGTAAACTGTATGGAGAACTGAACTGTGTTTGCCGTGTTTTTGTGGAAAAGGTACTCATATGACTTGGAAAAGGGCAGGTGAACTAACCCATAGCTACTGTTTGATCTATGCTTCTTGTGTTCCAAATGTCTGCCTTCCTTTAACATAACTATGGAAGGGAAAAGCTGGGGTGAGCCCAAATTCAGGTATTTTAATGCATTCCTGTGTATTGGCTTATGGACTGGGGACATTTCTCCTTCTCTGCTAAAGTTAGCACAGGCATATGCATCATGAACAGAGCAACAGAAGCAACAAACAACATTAATAAACTATGCAGACAGTCAGATATTCTACTGTTTTCACCCTTGTTAAAATACGTGACACGCCTGCCCTGGTGCTGTGCAACTAAGTAACGTTAACATGTTCAATCTGTATCTAAAAATTAATTAGATATGCAGTTTTAACCACCTCATTTTCCCATCCCAATACAAGACTGAAATATATGGCAGCGTAATTTTCTTACTAACTTTTTTTTTTCCAATTGAATTGATTTCTCTTCCTTGCTTTGTGTGTGCACAGATCAATCCCACCTGTTCTCCTCATGTCAGTAAATCTATCGACCCAATGAGACCACTTTTGAGAGAGCATTGCCTTCCCTGGGACTCCTGGTGCAAAGCAAAGCAAATTTGACATAATTTCAAGAATTTTATGGCATTACAGCTGCTTTCCTCCATGCTGTTTTTCTGTCCCCACAAGCTGATTTCTCCCTTCCTCGGTTATCCTTGCTGGAGAGATGACTGCCATCTAGTGATCCCTGAACCACCTTGTTTCCTATTGTCACTTTACAATATGCTTGTCTTACAGCTCCAATCTCATAGTTTATAGCCTGCCCTCTTTCTCTTTTCCCCTGGTGTTATGAGCAATATCAATTATAAAGCTTTGAAGCACAGCCTACCAATCCAAGGACAAACTAAATGTGATATTAAGTCATAATTTTACTCCACATAATTTTTTTCCCTATCTGTATTTTATAGAAGGGATATTGGATTTCTGTGTTTCACTATAACCTTGCTGACAAAAAAAAAATAAAAAAAAGGTTTCTGTAAGGGAGAAGGTTGCTTAACTCACCAGCAATGAACCATTGATTATGTTCGAAGGTATTTAGCACGTTGATATGCCCATCTGCCCTGGTACATGCTGTCTGTGCCTTTTGGCTGTTCCTCTAGGTGACTTGGTGCAGCTGCCTGTGTGTTGAGGGAGCAGAGTCAGCTCAACAGTTTCCAGTTCTATGGCAAAAAAAACCTGCTCGGAGCACACCCTAATGACTCCATGCTGCAAAAGTGAGTATCCTCACTGCAGAAGCCCTTATAGGTCAGCCATCCCCCGGCAGGTACTTCCCTCAGCAGCGACAAAATGAGACACTGTATACAGTAATGTGGTTCTTTTTCTGAGTTGTTTAGTTACCTCGTCCAAATTAGATGCAAACTGTCCTTAATTCATTAACATCTGAGCAAAGCTCAGAGGAGGTAAAGCTCTTTCTAACTGCTGATAATTAATTTCCAAGTCCAATCCAATTAAAGAACTTCAAAGGGATTTTAAGCAGGAAATCCAAGATGTAAGGTATTTGAAATATGAAATATTACACTCTTTCCATACAGTCCTAGGTATTCCCATTTGAGCAAGTGAAGGTCTTCCTGCATCTTTGTCCACATGTCCATTTGGGAATGGGTAGAGGAAGAGAAGGGGGATGACAAATTAAATATTTTACAGTGGCAGGCAAACAGCATACTCCCCAGATTGAAATGTAGCCAGTCTGCATTTAATAAAAAAAAAAAAAACAAACAACAAGTGTGAGACTAATGTTGAGCTGGCAGATTTTTCCATGCATCAGAATAGCAATTGTATTAAAAAGACAGGTGCTCAAAAACACTAGAGAAATCAGTGTGATTTATTCAGTGCGCTCAGGGAATCCCAGACACATGTTGATCCTGGGAGAAGAGCTAAAAGCTTAATTTTGCAGCAAGCGGAGTAGGAAGGAACAATTTGTCTGAAGACTATGAGGACTCTAGAAAATGCAAATAGTATCAAGGCATTATGAATACAGTTGCTACCGGCACGAGCACCACTTATATCCTAGTACAAACCAGCCAAAGCTGCAGTGCAATACACCTGGGGTAGCCACATTGAGCATCTAGGTCTGCTTCATAGGTCAAGAGATGCTGTAAAAAACATAACTAACTCTGAAAATTACTCAGGTGAGTGCAAATGATTTTCCAGAAGAATTGAAGAAGCAAGCATGGGCAGGTACTAGGAAATAGTGCACGAGGAGGGCTTTTATCGGTCTGTTTATTTTCAACCTCTGCCACTGCTTTCTTGATGGTCAAAGGTAGTTGCTACTGTCTTCCTGCCTCAGTCTTCCCATCTAGAAAAGGTAATCATTGTGGCAGTCTTTGTCAAGCATCTCAAGACCTACAGAGGTAAAATGCTATGCAAAAATAGTTTCCTGCAACAGAACATACTGCAGCTAAGTCTATAAGAAGGTCAGTGCTGCGATTGCAGGTTGTGGTCATATGCCTACCTCTGTTTCAAACGGCCTTCCAAACTCCTTCCTAAAAGCCAGGCAAATGGGGTGAGCTGTAAGTCTCCTATTCTGCTAGCAGTCCTTAGGCCACTCATTTGAGGACAGTTTGTCTACAAAAGCTGAAGTCATGGGATATGCTATGAAGAAGACACTCTTTTGTGCTGGGCATTTGCATCGTTGGCAGAAAGCCTTCACACCTAGCAATTTCCTGCTAATAATAGTAGTGAATAGTGGAGATGCTCCAATCTGGCTGTAGTAGCAGGTGGCTTAGCAATAATTAGTCACATTCTTCTCTCTTCACAGAAATCAGTTCATTTCTCTATTACGCCTCTGTGTCTGTCTTATTGATTAGTGATAAATGGCACAACCCAGGGAAGCCATTCGTGGTCAAAAAAACCTCTCAATTAACGTGCAGGAAAATAACACCATGAAAATTGACTACACAAGCAAAGTGCTCAAGAAAAATAGGAAACAAAGTCCCCAGGAGACAGCCTGTCATGTCTGTGACCCTGTCCACTCATAACTGGCTATAGCGAAACTGCAAACCTAAGGACTGCAGGCATCTGCCCAAGGAAAGCGTTCACAGCGTGGTATGAGCCTGGAAAAACAAAAGGTTATGTTCCCAGGAGCTGGGATCTCTGACTCATGAGGCTTGGGGTTCACCCCAATCAGAGCTGAAGTGAGATCTTGTCCCAAGACAACCTGAGAGGTTGGTGCCAGTGCATTCTTGCAAAAAATAAGCTGTCCTTGAGAGATGAAACCTGGCTCAGCAGATATCATTAGTAGCATTGACTTCAGCACAAGCAATACTTCACACAACAGCAGTGTCACAGAGGACCATTCACCTTGTAGGCTGGACTAATTAAAGGGCAGCTACTCTGCCAGCTGGACAATCAATGTCTTTTGTACTATTATGGAAACTAGTAATTTGCTGGATACCTTTATGAAGTAAAATAGCTCTCAAGGCCCTTAGATTAAAAAAAAGGAGAAACACCACCATCTTTTACAGATGTAGAGAATATTTTCAGGTTTTCTGGGTTAATACAGCATCTGAATTTGAGAGCTCTTGAAAATGTCAGTTTCCACATGCTCGAATGAAGGAATTCCTTCCTTCCAAACAATACCCAGTGTTCCACTGGGCTGATGAGAAAGCATCAGGAATTGATTGTTTCATATTGCTTCCAGTGATAATTGAGCAATTTTCCTATTATAAGAGTACATTTTGTAGCTCACTTGTCTTATTTGGGCTGTAAAAGGTTTACTCTGAGATGTTTATTATTTACTCAATACTTAATTGCCTTGCAAGAATGCATTCACAGAAAAGCACATACTGATTTTTTTATTAATTGGGTGCTTCTGTTTTGTCTTTTTTAAGAAGCAAACAAATTTTTTTTTCTGTTGTGTTTCAGTTATCCATCGATCCTTAGGCAAAAACAGAGCAAAACTTCAGAATAATATGGATGTGATATAATACACCAAGTTTTATTGTAGAATTGTTTTTGTCTATTTATGTTTCTGATTGGCTGATTGGACAGAGGGAAATTAGGCTATAAAGAATAAGTTGTTGTACATGATATTTCAGTTCTGGAGGAATGGCAATGGAAATGAGAATGCTGGGTGCCCCCATACGTTCATCTCTCTTGGTATCCAGAACTAAAATGAGATGTCAGATGGAACTGTCCTAGCCCTTCACAGCTTATTTCACTGTAACATTTCAGTAAAAAGCAGTATTAAAAGGAAAACACAGACCTCAACTAGCGTTGCTGTAAACAGCTTGAGTGTGACCCTGTTTTTTACTGCACAGATGACAGCTCCCTACTTATCTCTCCAGCCATTCCTTTTAAGTCTGTCTGACTATCATAGCATTTCACTCAGCACCAAATGGGCAGCAGTGTCTGTGCACTCTTATTGCTTATAAACAGGTCTGAAAGGTTCCCCTCAGCCGGTGTGCGTTTGAATAGTCTTTGCGTGTGTTTGAGCAGGTGGATAACTAACCACAGCATGACTGTGCTGTGAGAAATGAAATATATTCTTCAATCAGCACTTCTGCTTTCTTTTACTTAATTTTCCTTTTTTTTTTTTTTGGTACATGAGCAGTCAATTAGCAAGAGAAAATAGAAAGAAAATAAGTCACTTAAAATACTCCATCACATTAAAAAGTACAGATTTAAAATGCAGTTTGATAAGTAGCTCAATTATTCTTTTGCAGGTACCTTTGCTTTTTTTCTGCAGTGAAAGAGAACATTTTCTTTTCATGGCCACTGGGATGCCAGCAGGGCCATGACAGCAGGGGGTTGACTTCAATGAAAGCTACACTTAGCCATAAATTTAGATATAGTGTCAAACTATAAAGGAATTACATTACAATGGGTCATGAAAGGTGAACAGAAATATTATTAAGAAAAAATAGCATTGCACAACATAGTGAGGCAAAATGTCCTCACGTGTATTCTTAGGAGACATTTTAGTCACTTTTTCCTAAGTATAAATTTTTCTCACGTACTGGGTTGATTATTGCTGGTCCATTTTTGATCTGCTGCATGGGGTGAACCCAAAGGTTCCTGCAGGCCTCAGGACTTCATCTCTTCTCAACAGGTACTGGACAGCATTGGCCATGAGCTCTTCCATGGTTCCATGGTGCCAGGAAATCAGCAGAATTCATGACTGCTGAAGAGCAAAACCTGCTGATAGGAACAGGGGAAGACTTTTTTCCCCCCTGAAGTTCATAAAAACAATTTTTAAACATCTTCTCTGTTTGTTTCAGGAGAACATACATACATATATAGAAATACAGTCAATAAACAATTGTATTTGTTTAAAAAATGAAACACACAAAAATCCCCAGTCAAATTCCAGGAGTCTATCGAGTTTTTGTCAATATAGATTTAAAGTTCAAATTAATCTGCGTTATAGTGTAGAAAGCTATTGTCTGTCAGACATCCTGACTGGATGCCTAAGCAGCAGTATAGTAAGTAGTATAGTAACTCACAAATTATATGGCTTAATCTTTTGATTGTTTATGATATGTTATGTTGTATCTAGTATATCTGTATAGTACCTGTAGATTAGATTACTTTTATGTGCACTGTTTCAAATCTTTATGCATAAAAATTCCTAATATATAATCAAATATGTTAATATGTAATAGAAATTAACATATGTATGCACAATATTTTCAAAGATACCTGTATGTTTGAATATACACACATGTATCTAAATATTTGATATGGTATAAGATAAATATATACATAGAATGTTTCTTGAAATTTAAGGAGTTGGATAGTGTTTGTGCTATTATGTGTCCTTCACTCTGTCTTGATTATTCTGAATCCAGAATCTGTTTCAGCGTTCTCATTATCCTTTTTATTGTCATTACTGCTTTACCTTTGGATGCCACTGACAACCCTAGAGTGGGATGCAATAGGACATTTACCATGGGCAGAAAAGTTTTAAACTGGGTTATCTTATTTTAGTTAATTTCTTGACAGGCAACATAAACACCCAGTACCTTAACTGACTATTAGTAAAAAGTAGAGAAATATTAGATTTTCAAAACTTATGGAAACATCTATTTCCCTGCTTCCCCACCACATGATCACCTACAGCCACAGTCCCTCTATATGTTCTTGTCCCTGCATGGGTTACTGATGACTGGAGCCCCTCAGGGGTGTCTGTGGCATGGGTCACTCATGGCCACAGTTCTTCATGGATGTCACTAGCTTTTTTGGCATTGATTGTCCATGTAGAATAAATGAGAAAATGTTTCCCCTGAGTCATTGTCGGGCANTTTTGCATCACACCCTTAGCAGAGTGGTCTGTCCCTTCTTTTCCCTTTACAGGCCTGCGTCAAGTCATGGCATAGCTACTGCCTATGAAGACTTAAGACAGAAGATCTTAGCAGGGCCTATTACAAGCTGACGCAGCTCCCGAGCTGACTACAAAACTGAAGAAAATCTGACAGAGTAGAGCACTGTGGACAGGATGGAAAGGACCTTTTCATCCACACTGCACACCACGTGGAGATGTCTTGAGTGAAAGACAACTGAGTGCTTTGAATAGTATACACTGTGCTCCAGCAGAGTTTTGTTTCTGTGGGCACTAACACAGAAATTCATATGGGCTAAGCTCCTACCTTGTTTCCCTTGCCATGACTGCTACAGATTCTTATTAAAGGCTCCAGTGATTTTGCTCCTCTGGCATAATAAAATTCTGTTTGTAAAATGAGTTGAGTTTCTTTTCTGCAAATGACAGACTTCTGAATTACTCTTTCAGGGTGAAGCAGGTATCAGAGAACCATAGAGTGGTTAGGGTTGGAGGGTACCTTAAAAATCATCTAGTCCCAAACCCCCTGCCACGGAAAAGGGAATCTTTCACTAGACAGGCTGCTCAAAGCCCCATCCAATCCAGTCTTGAATATTTCCAGGGTTGGGGCATCCACAGATAGGGATAGGGCATTCACAACTATGCACAATTCCTTAAGAAAGGAAAAGGGGAAAACAATGTCCTGAGCTGACATTTTCTCAGGTTTCTAGGTTTCTGAGGTTTTCTATTGACAGAGAGTAGGAACCTACACTGTTCAAGCCAAGGTTTCCCTACACCTGCCCACCAGAGTAGAAGACAATGAACTGGGCTTCTCAGGGCTTTAGCCATCACATTGTTTTTAAAGTTTTCCAGTTGAAAATGCTCCTCTCTTATCATCGGTCTTATCGAGGATGGTCCCAATAGTCTCCACAACTCAAAAGAACTAAAAGCAGCTAATGATCGATGCTGTGTCCTGTAAGAGTAAACAAGGTTTTCTCATTTGTGGTGTGGGTGGAGACAATAAATTGAGATTTCACTGTGTTTCTGATGTTCTTCTGTGTTTTCTGTATACCCCTTTCACTATTTGCTGCACACTCAAAAACAGCAATTCATGCCCTATACTTCCAGCTTCTTTCAGTACCAGTCTATCTCCTGACAGCAGGAATAACTGCTTAGAATGCACTAAACAACATCCTTTCTCACGCATACCCAGCCAATCCTTTATAATGGCAATAATGTCTTCTGTCATTACGACTTTGAAAACTAGCCAGTCCTGGATAAGAATGGTTTCTCTGCCTTCATGCTACCTCCTGCTTCATCTGACTGCCTGGGTCCTGCCCTCTGGAGCCATTTGCACGCAACATACACCTGGAGTTACTTTTTACCACTTACAGGTGAACTCCAGGGGAGTTTTCAGCCCATGGCATGCTAACCCTCTTAGAAGCACTTGGCAATACTTTCTTTGTCATCTTTTCTGGTGACTGTGCATCCATCTTATGTCCAGAACTGTCATATTGGCATCACTCTTTTTCAAGGCGCAAAGCCTTCAATTCACCTTTTTTTTTCTCCTCCTGGGGAAACAATTTACACGTGCCCCCTGGGCTTCTTATGGTAAATGTGCTGGTTGGTGGATTTGCATCACTGATGCTCTGCACTGGAGTCCCAGACTGCAGTTGTACCTGATCCACAGAACCGTAACACTGCAGAAATGGTGTTGACTTGGAACTGCCTTTAATCTTACACAAGCTGCTCTTTTGGTCTGCCCCACTCATTATGTAGTGACTGTATTAATAGCTCTTGGCCTTCTGACACAATGTGCTCATCCATGGATGGCAAATCTTTTAGATATTGGCAGCAAATTTAGCGTAAAAAGCACCCCAACTCTCTCATTACTGATGTTGCCAAGACTAATCTCTGTCAGTGTCAAACCTGGTAACAGGGCCAAGGATTTAGCATTGCTTCCCTAATTTGAATTTCAGATCTATTCTCTTCCTTTCAATCCAATCTTGTCTATTTAGTCCTTTTCCCTTGGTGTTTAACCATATGCTGAGGAATCCAATTCTTTTTATGGCTCTGAATCAAGATGGGGAGACCTATTGTCCCTGTAAATCCTAATGCTAGGTTCGTTCAATTTCTTTGCTTCAAGCTGAACTTGATGATGCGAACTTCTTTTCTCTCTGTTCCTGGCTGAGAGAAAGCAGAGTGTACATTAGCTCACATGCTTTCAAACCTGCAAGGTTTCTGCTACTGGACAGTGGGTTCACATGCATGTGCAGGAGAATGAGCCTGTGGGAATCACATACTCATGAGCTCCTTTTGTTGGAGATAAGTGATTTTCTTCTTTTTACTCTATGCTGTAGATTTTCAGTGTTACTTCCCGCCTATCTTGCAATAGTTGTGTGAAAATTAATCGGTAAATGTTTACAAAATACTCCCAACATAAAACTACAAGATAAGTACTAAGTACTATTTTAATTAGAATTAATAGTAATAATAGAACTAGATTGAGAGCCTTTCCATGACATACAAGTAATACTTGTTTTCAGAGGGAGACCTTAAACTGACCTGAATATTTAGCAAGTTACAGCTACATAGTGTAGATAATTAAAAATAAATTACTATCAGGGTTCTAAAAGTAATTGAAAATCATGTTAATAAATTTAGATGGGAGAGAAAAAAAGAACCCAGTGCAAAAAACAAACTGTCTCATCTAACCTTCCCAGGGGTTTCTGAATAAGTGCAAAGGATTGAAGCCTACAGGATATAGAACAAACCTATAAATCTCTGAACACCACTGGCAATAATTACTGCTTGCCTAAAGACCTGACCTCTTAAGAAATGGAGCAGAATCAATGTTGCCAGGTGTGTCTATCAGGAAGCAAGATGCAACCATCCCCTGAGGCAAAAAAGAGAGCAGAATATGATGACAACAGTTTACAGGTAGATCAGGTCATGCTCTGTTTGGATTAAGTGCTGTTGGAAGCTGGAAAGGGCCTTTACTGTCTAATTTATCACAGAATAAAAAGCACTCAGGTGGTTGATTACAACAACTCCCCCATGCAATACGCACAACCAATGGCTCTCCAGCTCAAGATGGACCTTCCATCCAGAAACTGTAGTTTTGACCACTTGGGTTTAAAATAGGTATAGCTGATAAAGTATACATAGACAAATGGATGATGTGGACAGGCCCAGAGGGCTGTGACCAGTAGCATAAAGTCTGCTGGAAGCCGGTCACTAGTGGTGTGTACAGGGACAAGTAGTATTTAACATCTTCATTAATGACCAGGATGATGGAAGAGAGGACACCCTCAGCAAGTTCACAGATGACACAAAACTGATGGAAGTGGCTCATACACCAGAGTTTCATGCTTCCATCCAAAGGGACCTTGACAGGCTGGAGAAATGGACTGACAGGAACTTCATGGAGTTCAAGATGGGGAAATGCCAAGGGAGGAATTATCCAGGTATCAGTACACACTGGTGGCCAACTAACTGGAAATAAACTCTGTGAAGGACTTAAGGGTCTCGGTGGACTGTAAGCTGACTATGAGCCAGTAATGTGCCCTCATGACAAAGAAGGCCAACAGCCTCCTTGCCTGAGCAAAAGTATTGCCAGCAGGTCAGGGGAGGTGATTCCTTCCCACGGCTCAGCCCTGATGAGGCCACACAATACTCTGTCTGGTTCTGGGCTCCTCAGTAAAAGAGGGAAATGGACATGCTGCAGATAATCCAGTGAAGGGCCATGAGAATGGTTAAGGAATTGGAGCATTTTGAGACAGGAAGAGACTGAGACAACAGGGACTATTAATGCTCTGGAGAAGAGAAGGCTGAGGAGAATTTACCCATGTGGACAAAAGCTTCATGGGGGGAGTAAAGAAGGTGGAGCCAGGGTTTAGTTTTTTTTTTTTTTAGCAATGGGACAGAGACTGTCTCAGTGGAGCTCCTTTCACAAGGTCTGCTCTATCCATGGTGTTAGGTGGAGGAGCAGAACAAAAGTGCTTTCTCTGAAGAGCTCAGATTCAGTCAACAATTTGCAAGTAAGAGGACAATGTTCAGGATGAGCATGACGTAACATTTTGCAATTCAAAAGCCTGCTGGTGTTACTGACTGCCCTTAGAGAAATCACTCAAAGTCAGCAGGAGCCATATCATTCACATTCAGGAAGATGAAACACAGAACAATAAGAATTCAGCCCCATGCACTGTCTTTGGATATTCAGTGACTTTGTTGGGTCAAATTTCCCTGTTCACAAGGCAGAATAGGAAGCAGAAAAGACTGAGCAATAACTCCCTTAACAGCCTAGGCACTATTTGCCTTAAAGGAGCAGGCAGTCACTATGCTGTCACTGTGTTACGATCCCCAGAAAAGTGTCCAGATTTTGTTAAGACAAGCTTGAAGAAAGAATCCTATAATGAAGGAAAAAAAAGAAAGTTGGGTATCATATTCAAGAGAAGGCTTCGGTAGAGACAAAGATTGAAAAAGAGACAGAATTTAGAGCCCACCCCCCTTCCACAAAAGAAAAACCCAAACAACTGTCAAAAAAAAATAAAAAGGTCAAAATGATAGGGAAGAAAATCTGTTACTTTGGACTAGGTGCCGAGGTGGAAAAGAGAATCAAAGCATCACTTTCTGATAAGGCAGAGCTGTCTGTACCTCTGTAGATGTGCATCAGCCACTACAGAGATGAGAAAGAGAAAGCCTCAGTAGGAAGGAGTGGAAGGAGATGTTGCATATAGCACTACTCAAGACATCTGTTACTCACTAACAAGGACTTTGTGCCAGCCCCACACTTGCACAAATGTGCTTCTAAAGCTTCAGTACAACTAAAAATTTCTTTCATCTCCGATTTTAATCTGTGCAAATGGCCTCAGCATTGCATGAGTTCATATCAATAACAATGGTGTGATTGCACTTTATCTGCATATACTTTGTTACCCAGCTCTTTTCTAATTCCTTCTAGTTTGCTCACTCCCTAAGCTTAGCAGCCAAGAGCTGCTGCACTAAACGTGAGTGAAATGAGAGTCTTGACTGTTCATGGTTTAATCAATAATAGATTTAGGAGATGAAGTCGCCCGTGCTCTTCATTTTTGAATCTCAAGCCCCATCTGCTGCTCACTCGTTGATTTGGTCTCTCTCCTGTGAATGCCTCTCTGATGATCTTGTTTACTGCAAGTAAAATACTTGCCACTCAAGAGTTCAGTCAAGTACATACTTTTGCGGTCTTACCAATTATAGAAAATATTGGTATTGTCAAAATACACTCTCTTTTGCACTATAAATGCTGCTTGATACCAAATGAATGTTTATTTTTGAGTATTTTTCACTGAAAAAATCTATAGAAAGATTGCAAAATCAGACAGAGGAGATCTGGATAATGAGATACTGCCTCCATCTAGTATTTAAACTTCTGTTGATGAATAAGGTATATAAGCTAATCTGTACTTTTATAAAGTACATTTGCATAACAGGGTTACTCACACAGTCCACTGCACATAAGGTCTACAGAAGTGGGTCCGAAATGGGGGCAGAGGCCCACGTACATTTTGTTCTCTCTCTTTTGCTACTTCAGTGCTACAACTGCACATATAGAGCAGGCATGAATATGTGAGGCAACTCTCGTGGCTTTTCTTAGGAACAGTTGGCAGCAGATTATTAATATAGATTCTCCAGTGCTGACAATTAGGAACAGGAAAGGACACACATAGATTGCATTAAGCACCACATCAGCAGAGCATCTGACTGCTGCTTTTCTCCATAGTGGGCTCTATAGTGGACTATGAGATGCACCATATGCCCAGATGCACCAGCTGATCTCTGCTGACTGCTGCATCAGGACTGTTCTAAGTGTAAACAAGCCTCAAACCTTCTGCATGCAAAGTATTTCCACACACACAACAATAATGTAGAACCTGTACAAGTAAAAGTATGAACACTCTTTTCTTAGGCACGACTTTCTGGTGTCCACTGGGCTATGATTTCTGCTCAAGCAATGCATTCGGGCAGATCCCAACAACAACATAAACTGCTATGGACAAGGCAGGAAGATTTGAGGAGTTTGGCCCCAACAATTTTATCACAACCTTCCAATAATGTTTCAGAGTGTTAGTATCTCCAGCACACAGTGGACAGAGTCTGCAAAGTCTGTTGTGTTGCTGAATCAACAAACTCTTCCCCAAAACCAGACCAGTAAACAAAGAAAACTTCCTACCAGACTTGAATTAAGAAAATAACTTTGATTCAACCATAATGTATCTGGGTACAGATCCTTCTAAGTGAAAGAAATAGCACCCTTTACACCAAGATTCAGTGCTTCTCAGAACAACCAACCCTTTTCTACAAGGCCACTCACACTGAAATACTGAAAATCTCCATGGGAAATGCACGTGGGTTACCTGCAGTCTACAGACTTAGCATGCACTCTCACTTCATGTCATGCCAGCTGTGAGGGCGTCATTTGGTTTCTAATGGTATTTATGTGAGGAACAGTTGGCAGCAGATTATTAATATAGATGTTGACTTGTGGCTCACCAACAATGATAGAAAAGCACAGTATTTCAGACATCAGAGAAAGATCCGAACACAGTTCCATGTGTAACTATAGAGGATGTATGTATAGAGTAACAGTGACATTTTAAAAGCAATTATACTGATTCAGCTTCTAATACAGAGGGCAATCTATTACCTCAAAAGCTGCTCATTGCAGCTGTGTTCATCCTGGAAGGGTTTGTTTTACTTTAGCAATATTGGTCCTGTTGAGGGAAAACAACATCTGTGCCTGGACTTGAAAATTCAGCTTGGTGCCCTAATTGAAACTGATGCACTCACTAGAAAGACTTTCTTGTTGCGGTTGTGAAGAAAAGCTTTTGTAGCTGTCTGCAGCTTTTTCTCTTTTGAATACTGTATATTGCTACTTAGTCATCTAATTGCAGCATATTGGCATGAATATTAGGTGATAATTTGGAGATGCTTAGCAGCTCAGGAAAAATAATTGCAGCATGACCTCAGGTTTAACCCATCACCTTATTTTTATGCATGGCAGCTACTTTACACTGTGTTTTTAATAGGGCTAACACCTTATTTCCTCCATCTCGTTTATTGGAGACTGTTATATATGAATGAGATTTGGGCATTTTTTCCCCAAACCCAGTAGATTGCTGGTCCACCTCTGGAATGTGCATGTCCTCCTTTAAAAGCATTTTAGATTCTACTAAACTTATCTGGGGTAAGTGTAAGAAAGCCTTGCTCCTCTTAACACCTTTAGTTGTCCATGACAGGACAGACAATGACTTAACTTTCCATTCTACTCCATCTGAATTTTATGGTATCTCCATGAAGCTGGTCTAAGTGTTGGAGTTAGGCCCTTCACTTTGCATTCCCCATCACCTTTATTCCACTTGCAGAATCATAGATACAGCAGCTGCTGCATGCATACAGAATTACACACTATCACATTTATTTTGGTTTATCTATCTTGTCATATTTTCATACAACATGTATTTTCAAAAAACCAACGGAAGTGCAATATAGCACAGTACAGTAAAGGCACGAGAACAGGCAAGTATAGAGCATAAAAAACATAAGCAGTGATTTGGCATTTGCTGGTACATGTCACCACTGCACAAAAGGTGAAGTAGAGGCGTTTGAACTAAATTGGAATATAGTATAAACTTCTAATATAATTTTCTGTGAGAGGTCTGCCTTTACTTCTTTTACGTTTTCAGATCTATTGCTAATTGAAAGCAAACAAAATTTTTTTTATTATGCATACCTGAAATAAAAGGTGTGATTAGAACGAGACATATTTTATCATTTGCATCATTTATTCACTAAGGAAAAACATGATTTGGACAGCCAATTTTTAAATTCTTGGCAATATGCATAAATATTTACAGATGAAAACAAGTGGATTTTTTTTTGTGAGGGATGCAATTCTAATAAACTATTTTTTAATACTGGAACAACTGAAATATTTCAAAATTTGGAAAGGTAGTATGCTATATATAATATAGGTAGAATACTTCTAATGGTATTTCAAGACTAATTTCAGCTACATTTTAATTTTTAAAGCACAAGAAAAACACACAAAAGTAAAACAAAATATCTCATTTGGGGTGGAACTAATAGGATTTCTGTCAGTTGAAATGCATTTTCTTCATTACATTTTTGTTTTACCTATAGATTAAATCATATTCAATCCACAGCATTATTGGAATGGGTTGGGAGATAGAGACAGGACACTTTATAATACGTTTTGCCAAAGACAAGTGAAACACTGAGGAGAAGGGAGCTGCCTTAGCACAGGTAAGCCACTGGGAACAAGAACTTTGTGTCACTCTTGAAAACAGCTCTTCTCCACTAGAAATCAATATGTGTATGCTCTGTATTTCGCCCTTCTGGAGAAAACTATCTGTAACTTCAATAAGCTGAGTTGGTGAGAAGAAAGGGGAGCAGACAGAGGAGTCTAATAACAATCCCTGTGCTGGCACACAGGAGACAGACAGATTAAATACATGACAGGTCCCAGAACCACCAAGACACCTAGCAGTAATTTCACACAAAATGAGAAGGGTCTCCAGATCCCCAAGCTCTGTCTTTGGTCCCTAGAAGATAAGGTGGAGACTGAAGAAAGTGTAGCATTGACCAAATGGAGAAATCTTATAGATGCTGCTGGAATTTTAGCCTGCCATCTCTGTGATGGGTTACAGATATGACAGTAGAAGACTGTATCAGAATATTGTCCTCCTTCAGACTGCAAGTCCTTATTGCAGCTTTTCCAAGAAAGTGCTAGGATACCCTAATGAGTGTTCTACAGGTTGATATAATGTTTTAGCAGCCTGACTGAGCAAGGGCTGCAATGTCCACTGCTGCTGTTATAGTACAGGGAGAAGAAATTAAGGAAATTATCTAAGAGCTCATTGTCAGATTTGGCCTGGGTACAAGGATCCAAAGGATTTACACTGAAGAAAGATGCAGAACCTCAGGTGTTTTTTCATGATACTTCCAGTGTTGGGCACTTTATTTACACAATATCCTCTTAGTGTTTTCAAGGAAATGGTTGACCTACAGAGATTATCTAAAGGATGTACAGTACAGCAGGAGGGTACCACTGGGTGGATATATGATTTCCAGACTAATCAGTTCACCTTTCTCTGTGGTTAACCTCCTTCTTATTTGTTGATGCATTGGCCAGTCCAGGTAATACACAGACTTTGCAGTTCACTGAAGATGAGTGATAAATCATTTAAAGTATTCCTTTGCTAGACATGAACTACATACAGTTTCTGTGCTGTAAGCCCTTAAATCTCTGAGACCATAGCAGTGGTTCCCTTGTGTCTAGATGATGGTATATATTTTTGTTAGAATGTTCTTCTCTAAATGGTGAAGATCATGCACTGTAGATTTGTAGTCACTGGAGAATTTGGCCTTGCTTATTTAACATTACAGCAGGCAAGGTCCAGCACTGTGAGTTAATACCCATACTCCATACTGTATAACCAACCACAGTGTGCTTTTTTCTCTTCTTTAATTTTTTACTTGCCTTTTTTTTTTTTAACAGTTGTGGACTTCACTGACCTTAAAAAGATTTTCAAATAAATTGGGGAATAAAGTCACAAATTTGCTACAGAAAAAAACAGACAGCCATTTATAAGTACTGCTTCCAATTATCTTCTCCATTGGCTACTGATCATTTCTCAGAGAGCCAATTCTGGCCAGGGTCTGAATGTCACCTGTTATTTTTCTCTCCCTCTTTCAACTTCATGCTTGACCTAACATGACATTCTTTTGTCCAAAAGGTGGCACTGCATCTTTGAGCATTTCATGGACTGAAAGGGCTCTGGTGCAGAAGAGGTCTTTCGTGTAAATAAGTAGAGCTGCTTTGCAGATCTGCTAAATATTTTCCACTAGCTTTTCAACCATGGACTCTTTCTAAACTGTGCCCTTAAAGTTTTTAATAATTTAAAACTTTGATAAAAATGAAAGCTTGACCTTGAGTTTTCTGACATCTAAGTTTAATGTTGTGGCTAAAATCAAGCTCTCCAACCAGGCACATCAGAATATGAGATAGCTCCTCTTTGGGAAGCTCTTTAGGGAGAGTTGTGATTCTGAGCTTCCAGAATATCCCAACATCTGGCCCCAGGACAGGGAAATTGTTGCCCTATCTGATCACTTGTTCTCTCTCTCTGAAATTTTGTGTCACGCACAAAATATACTTCGATATAAAAGGCAAGAACTCTTCCTTAAGACACCTCTTTCTCCTCAAGCCAGCAGGCACAAGCTGCAGTCAATTTTTCAGGCCCTAGATAGTCTTAGGAGAACACAGTTTGGCCTAAGAAATACAAAATGATCCTTTCCACAACACTCCCCACAAAGCAGTTGGACTCGAATCATAATGGCATGTCCCAAATTAGCTCCTCTGCTGAGCTGCAGTCTCTTTCTCACAGTTTTCTGGTACCACACACATGGTAGGACCACCACTAACCCAGCTCCCTGACTTTTTTCAGTTTCCCCACAAAAGCTATTTTGACTCCTTTTTCCTTGCTTGCTTCTTGTGTTACTGGGTCTTGCTGTGCCCTGGTGCAAGGCACCTGTTGGCTGACTCCCAAAGCTGCTAAAGAGACACCAGACTCACACTCTTACTGCGTTCTCCTGGCAGGTCCATCTCCATTCCTCTTTTATCTTCCTTGTCTTTGAAAATCCAACTACTTGTCTCTTTTCTATCTTCTAATGAGTTCAACTTCCTTTTCCCCAACTTCCCGCACCCCTCCTACCCCTCCCCCATCCCGTATTTCAAGCCCTCCCTTCCTTGGGAGACCAGACTTCAGTTTTCGTGTTGAGAATCAGCCTGGCTCTGGTTTTTCACTCCTTGAATTCCTGGATTTTTGTGAGCTTTCAACTTTCCTGTTGATTGCTGGAGTTGCTCACTTCAATTTCCACTCAGCCTTTCTGCATCTTTCAGTCACTACTTGCTTTTCTTCCTCATAATCTATTCTCTCCAGTGTTTTACAAGCCCTCTAATGATTTTCAGTCTCCTAGCATGTACTTTAACTTGACTTTTCCTCTCCCAACCACCCTGATGCCCCCATCTCCTTTACTGTGTTGTTTTTCACTACTTTGTGTCCAACTGTGATCAGTGGGCATCCTTCAAATTTTTTTCTTCTCTTTCCTGGCCTTGCTGCTATAGTTGTGTTGCCCTGATGTACACTTAGAGCCCAGTAGAGCAAGAAAGCCCATGGAGGGCCAGTTCAATTGCAGGAAGCTGTGCTCTACAATTGGGAAGGAAATCAAGCTCCTGAAAATCTTGAAGAAGCTCTGCTTTGGTGTCTGAGGTTGATCAATGCCACAGAGCCTTAATGAGAATTCACTGTAAAACTCTTACCTGACTGCACATCATTAGATACTGCTTGTATGTAAGATGTGTTTCAGTAGCAGTTATGAGCTATAGCATGGATGTGGTAGCTATGCATGGCTTTGTGAATGTTTTATAATGATCTTATGCTCCTGATGAAGTCTCCAAATGAATGAAGTGAATAAAGATGAGAACTGCCTACCTACTTACACAGATATGGGAGCTATGTATGAGCCAATTAGTGGGCATTACTAATCAAAGTTTAATTCTTAAGAATCTGTTGTAGCCAGAAAGTCTTTTTTCTACCTTTTTTTTCCTCATTAATCCAAGCATCTCCATGTTTAATTCACTTTTTCTCCAGTGAGAGGTAATAGCATTGCATAAAAATATCTTTTGCAGTAAAATGCATCTCTAACAATTTGGACATGATGCAAAACCAGATTCCCACCAGAAAAGGTTTTTATCTCCAAGCATATTGCAGTCAGTTTCCTTCCTAATTAATACCATACCCACCCTCAAAATTCCATTTCAGTTCCCAAATGAAAATTGATGAGGCAGTCAACCACAAATAAGCACAGTATACCAGAGATAGTTCAATCAGCACAGTTTCCAGTATAGTGTATTACTAAAGCACAACCAGCTCTTATGTTTTCATGTCCCTTGGACATTCCCTGCTTCTATCCTGTTATTACGATATCTTCAAGTTACACATGCAGTGGGTTTTTTAACATAAACTTTGATCAAAGACTCAGCTGTGTACATGTCAAAAGAAAACAGGATAGGTAAAGTCTTTCTGAGGAGCAAAAAAGTCTTTCTGAGTGGTGCCATGCTTGAATGGGAGACAACAGAAGTTGGAGCAAAGTGACATGCATGGACCGCATGAGCTCTTCCTCGATGCACTGGACAATTTGCAATATCATTCCCATGGCATGGTATGCAATAGTAAGTCAGGTCCCCTGCAAACAGTCCTTCTAAAGGAGACTTAAAATTGCTTTTCCCAAGATGAATTGTGTCTCTGCTCAGCTGTGGTCTAGACTTGTCTCACACCACCGCTACCAGTCATTGTAATCAATGCAGATTGTGATGCTAGTATTCAGCTAACCTTGAGAGTGAAACTACCACTAGTCCTTGTTGGCCTTCTTGTCAGAACTTTCTTGGGAACTGACATGACATCTTGGGAATGCAGTGACAATTAATATGTTTAAATATGCCAGCTACCATCTTCCAAAGCATATACAAAACTGAAGAGTTTACAGGCAATTACTCTCCTTCCTGAGCAGAGCCTATGTGGAATTCCATACTGCCTTCCAGGAATGCAAATGTGTTTACTAAAAGAACTCAGACCACCAAAGTCTTTGTGTTTTGGATAGAAGGACACTTTACATTGATCGTCAGGTGCACATTCATACAAATGAAAAAGGTTCTGTCTTAGAGTAGCCGTGTGTTTGTTCACCTTGCCTGCATTTAGAAAACCACAGACAAAATCCTGAAGGGTATGTTTTCCAGTTCAGAGGATATCTAGAATAGGAATAGCTTTATTTTGAAGTTGCAAAACATTGAGAAGAAAATGGCAAAGCTGGATATTGGCAGTAGCCCTTTAAAGTAGCTGAAACAGCTATGGACGTGTTTTCTTCTGCTGGGGCTTATCCATGAAGCACAGCTGTTGGTTGGCAAAAAAAAAAAATAAAAAAAAATCTTTTCATGTAGATGAAAATTCCATGGCTCTAGTGTTTCTAAATCTGCATGCCTAGACCTAGTACAGTTTATTTTAAAGGGCAGGTTTGTTCTTTAGAAATTTCTCAGTAAATAGCATATTATGCGTATCTCAGTGGAGGTATTCTCAAAGCTGCTGCAAAAGCTACTGCAATGCTCCAGAAATTGGAGGAGTCCCAGCCAGGAGAAGTACACAAAAGAAAAACTGCCTTAGCATTAACTCTAGCTGTAGCCAAAGAGATTAATGCAATAACCAAACAGATTAATAAGAGCAGTAATAGGTGGAATTAGTGTGGCAGGGCTAGTAGACCCCACACTCCCCACACCCCTCCTTCATCTAGCCTCCAGTGATAACAACTCCCTTGAAAAAGGGCACTCGGTTAATGTCTTAACATTTGTTATTATAACTACTCCTACAACTACTGCTGCTGCTGTTGCTACCTCACTAATATGGTACTTTGTAATGGACACGACCTAAAAATCTCTGGATTTACACTCTGTGCACAGCAATATGGTAGATTTATCCTCCTCAGTGGCCTTAATCCTGACCCAGAGGAAAGACGCTACCAGTACCTTCCAGCCCTCTGCACACCTTCAACCTCTCCACAGAACAGGGAACTAATGCCAATGGTGATCTCTGTTTCTCATCATTGATATTATTAATGTCATCTGCCAGAGGGTGCTGCCCAAGGACACCAGCCAAGCTAGGATAATAATGTGCTGAACAAGCATGTAGCACCAGATACATTGCCACCCTGAAGGAAATAAAACCCCAGAAATATGAATTAACTGTCTTTTGTTTAGGGCTGGGAAGTGAGACTGAATACCTTGCTCTAAAGCAAGGCTTGAGTCACATTCTTTCCAGATTCTTCCCTAAAATATAGCTGGAAGTGGAATTCAGCTAACCATTTACAGCAGGTGGCCACTATACATGGAACAAAACCATCACAGACTTCAGAAAGAGCTGGGTCCAACCCACGAATGGTAAAAGAGCAACCTCATTTCATTACATTTTCTCTTCATTCTCATTCAAATGGAAAACAACTTTCATAAAGTTTGCAAGGCTGGTCAGGCCATCTGCCATTCATGCAGCAATGGCTGGTCTTGTACTGTTTCTACTCATAGAATATTCATATTTTAGTGATCCAGTTTCCACCTAAGCACAATTTATTCTATGAACTTTGTTTATATATGTTAAGCTCTAGTTTAAAAAAAAAGAAATCAATATAATCGGTATATCAACGCCTACATAAAAATGTGCTGCTTCTGTATGTTAACTTTCAGTCAACTATATTTGCAGTTCCCCAGTTTTCTAGAAATCAGCATTCATTCTGATTCCTACATTTCTGGTTTCACTTGTTCTGGCTTAGGGAAGCAAAACTTTGCCTGATGGAAAACCATTGTGTCTGTTTCCCAAATACTTAAGGGACATGCTCTGTTTTCATAAAATTGAGGAATTTCCAGCTCCTTGTATATTTTGAGTACATGAGTCAAGCCACAGATACAGGTTCTTAATATATATTTCCTGGGGAGCAAATAAACTGTGTAGACCTCTACAGTTTCTAGAGTTAACCTCCTCTAGGGACAAGTCAAATCTTGCCTTCAGTAGAGATTAATTTCAGTCCAGTTTCAATGTGTACATCACAGAGAGTTAAACTGCAGACCCCTGGAGGCCAGGAGACAGTTTCCCCACCTCTGTAGTTCATTGTATTCAGGCTCTCCACTAACACCTACACCTTTACGATTTATTCCACTGTATATAAAAAATTAACAGCAGTGACAAAATAAAACTTGGCTGTATGCTATCCTTGCCTATGGAGCTTTTTGGCTGTTAAAAAAAATATATGTTGTAGCTTGGGAAAGCTAAATTCTTCATGTTATTGCAGCCAGACTGTCTAGACTGCCTAAAAAGGTAGAGGTTGTTCTGGAACGGCCTCATATTCTTTTCAACATTGACTATTTGTTTCAGTGGTTGCTTTGTTGATAGATTTTGCCAGTGTTCTACTTATTTCAGATTTGGGGGCTTTTCTGAGGGGTGAAAGAGAGTATAGGTTTCCTTTTTGGAATAATTGCTTTATAAATATTAGTCTTCTCAATCCAGTATAACCCAGAGTATGAAAACATTTTGAACAGTTTCTGCCTAAACAAAACAATATGATGCCAGCAATAAGCAGCAACATCAGGAATGACAAGTGATTATTTAATATTCAGGCTTGACCTGGCTAGTCCTTCGCATACACAAGTCAATGTGAATTTCACGCATGGAGGCTTTAAAGGATCAGGTTCAGAGTTTGTAGAGCACTAAAAAGCTAGTGCTCATTTTTTAAATGTCACTGCATATCTAGTCATCAACACAATAATACCACACTGCATAGACCATTGTGTTTCTCCTGACTCAGTGCTAAATGTCACGTGTCCTCTGATGTGTGAGAAGTCTGGCCTTCATTTTGGCAAGGGGCAAAGTACTCTGAGCTTCTAAGCATCTGCTCAACCTTCACCCTGCTGCAGCAGACTTCAGAAAAGACATCCCTTTAGTGCCATTTGTACCATATTAGAGAGGAAGGTGGAACCATGCAGACCAACAGTGAAGCCACATTTTCTCCTTGGAGTTTGCATATACACTAGGTTTATTAAATAAGTTTAATAAATTATATATTTATTATTTATATATTTTATATAATTATATAAATAGAATTCATAACAAATTAAATGTCTATTTAATTAAAATTAAAAACTAAATGTGTTTATTAGACATACAGATTATGCAATTAACAGTTATTTAGTATTAGTTGAATCCAGATGGTATCTTGTTCTACATAAGGATTGCAGTCAGTGCTTGTTTAGTTGCCCTGTGGATATGCCACTGCATCAGGTAATTCCAGTTACCATCACTTTTTTTTTTTTTCTCTGATTTCCTTATGCTCTTCTACTGAAGGCACTTGACAGAAGCACAGCATATACAGGCTTCAGGTTCAGAAGGCAAGCACAGCATAAATAGGTTCTGGTCTTCACTACAATCTTCTCAACACTTCCTCAAATGCCGAAATAAACATGCAACACATTTTCTGAGTCACACAAAATTCTGTTTCTGCATGTGATCTGTTTTGCCATGACTTCCCCCAGCTAAGCATAACCACATTTATTTGAAACCGTAGACTGAAGAGGAGGAAAGCACCTCTTCCATCCAGTAGTTCAGTGTCAAGAAGAGTGGGACCTCCACAGGAAGCAGGTATGCAAGATGGGTTCCTAGGGACCTTTCCACCTTGGCAGCATCATACTGTATACCAGGAAAACATTCTAAGCTGCTCTGTGACAAAAAGCATTCTGCTCTCCGCTGCTTGAAACAAGGACCTTCAGGAAAAATAATGTAGTTCCGCAAAGTCAGAAGGCATGAGCACAGATTTGTGATAAAACTGGATTGGTAGGGTCTTTCAGAAGTTGCCCAGTTCATCCACCTAGCCTAAGAAAGGGTAATTTATATCTTCTGCCTGTCAAACTGCTACTGATCCTCCTTGATAGAGACTGCCATGTCTCCTCAAGCAATCTGTGCCAGTGCTTCCCTAAGCATAGATTTATGAGATTTTTCCCTGTTTTCCCTGTTTGCGCTATCCATTATGGGAAGAAGGAACAGATTACTCTCTTCTCTCTAATAGTGTTTGTGATCCGTTGTCATTTTTGTCCCAGCCAGTTTTCTAGTTAAACAATCCCAAGTCCTTCAATCTTGTCCAAGAGGTCATACTTTTAAAATCACTTTTTTCTAGATTGACTCCAGCTTATCTTTCCGATACCCAGATACCCAGAATTAAACAGAGAGCTTCAGCTAAGCTCTTACAAAGAGTGGAACAGAACAGTATGTCTTGCAAGCTGTTCCTCTGCATGTAAAACCCAGTCTGATGCCTGCCATTTTTTTGTTTCAATTTATGATATCCAACAGTATCCATGTACATAAGTATTTCAGTTGTTACAAGAGTACTTTTGAAGTGGTTGACTTTATTCCCATATAATGTGCTTTATTTCGTATTACATAGCAGTCTTGAGGTGCATAACTTGCTTTCCTTTGGGGTCAGACTAAACCAAAATGTGCTCCTCAAGAGTGCACTTACTGAGTATTTTCTGCTAGTGGACGGAAAGTTCACAAGACCAGACTAGAGCCAGACTGAAGTAAATCTTTTAAAAGTGAGTCAAAGAGAGGTGCATCCTCAGCCCTGGCTCTTTCATCTACAAGCTTGCTACCATCACACAGCCCTGCTTCACAACCTTCAGAGCCTGTCTTGAAGAAGAGTGCTTTCCTGGTTGTACTGTTGTTAGACTGTATACCACACCTGTGTACCCTGATTACTTTTGTACCATATGCACCATTGATTACTCTTGCCTTAGTGCCATATCTTGCATTTATCAACTTTTAACGTTATTCAGCATTTCATTTCTCAAACTCTCCTTAAATTCTGCTCTGTCCTCCAGTGCATTTGGTGTCCTTTTTGTCTTCAGGCCATCTGCAAATTTAATATTTAATATTTTCTTTCCATCATCCAGGTGGTTAATTAAAATATCACGTAGAGTGACATTCAAGACAGATCCCTCTGGCACACCACTCAGTACATCATTCCATCTGAACAGTGAAATACAGAAAATATTCTTAACATATAATTATCTGGTCAATTTTATCCCAGACTACAGAAGATTGACCAAGGCTATGTATGTGAAGATTTTTAAATGAGAATGTTATATGAGACAGTGTTCAGGTCAAAATATATGAAATTAACTGCTTCTACTCTAAGATCTCGTTATAGACAGAAGTTAAATTGGTTTAGTGCAATATGGTTCTGATGAATTATGGTGAGCTATTATTTATCTTCTTGCTATCCCTCAGGTACTTATATATAGTGTAGTCATTATTTGTTCTAGATTTTTCCTAGGAACCAATGTTGACTGATGTTTTCCCTGTATAAGAATAATAATTATGATTGTCTTTTTTCCTGTCTTCTGGTACCTTATTTGACCTCTATGATTCTGAAAGGCTTCATTTTGCACTACCAAATAAAACAGACTGAGGAACACACTCCAGCCCTGAGGCCAAGTGGCACAGAACAATTCATCTCCACATGGCAAACCTCTCCCCTCACTCATCAGAAAGGAGTGTACACATTCAATCAGTCCCTCACCCAGGTTATTCCCCATCTGTGTTCAGAAATTCTCTGGGAAAATAGTAGAACAAAAAGATAAAACTATGCCAGAGAGCTTTTAGCAACAAACACTTGGGATGATCCTAGGACAGCATGTTAGCCTATAACCTGTCTCTGCTCTATTTATGACTATAGGTATAGCCAGAAAATGATCACTGTACCATTTGAGATGGCCTAAACCAGATTCATTATGATGATGACAATGATGTTCAGCTCAGTGTTTACAATGCAATATCTTTTTATCCCCTTAAAAACTGCAGTAGCAGCATGGGGAATGGGAGATGTTTTTTTTTTCAAAAGTACAGGGAATATAAAAACTGCCTCTGTGTGCCAATTTAGTTTAGAAATCTAACTTATTCCTTGCTCTATACCCACCCCATAATGAATGCTTCCTTTCTGTTCATTATATCTACTTTTCTTTCCTTGAGTTGCTTACTTACTTGCCTTCATTTTCAAATGACCTTGTTATTGTGATTCTGTAATATTTTCTGCTACCCATTTCAGCCCAAGCCTTCTTTTTAGTTATCATATTGTTACATTATGCAAGAATCATTATTCAGTTCTGTCTTAAAGACAGAACCCCTAGCTGCTACATAATGCATGTACAGATTCAATGCATTTCTAATGCTGAGGGTTTTTTCTTCTTTCCTATTGTTCATATAACCAGAAATATTCTGTGGAAAAACTAAAAATAAATCTTCACCCAGTAGAATAGGGTTTATAATGCCTCTTGATATGGGCATTATCTCAGCTTTAGCTCAGCTCATTTTGTAGGGGAGATAGAGTGAGATTCAGCTTTAATTTAATATCTCTGAGATTGATCTGAGCTGTTTGCAGTTTCAGTCACACGTAATAAGGTGAAGGAACAGTGTCTGACTGTCTGGCTGAGCATTTGTGCTGTGCTTATCAAGGTAACATATCTGAGTTACTTTGGAAAAAAAAAAAAACCACTCTGAAAAGCCAGCAAAAATTAATAATGACCTTCCAATATTATTAACCTAACCTGATTCCTTTGTGCTTGATACCATTAGTTTTCATTCCTTTAATTTTGTGCTTCCCCTTCTGCAAACCTGAAAATGGCTGGAGTAAGCTCTTTTCCAAGGTTGAATTGGAAGTTGTGGTTGTGTCAAATGGCGTCTGACAGAGTCATGCCTCCTGATGGAGGCTGGAGCATGGAGCATCTAAGGCTCTTGTGACTGCATTATGGCTTTTGGGATTGGAAGGGGAAACACCATGGGAGACACTCTTAATAGAAGTAGGAGGGAGAGATGGATGGTATCTACAACTACAGGACTAAATCTCTCCCTTGTGAGTTTTTAGAAAAGATAATTCAAAATGAGTAACTTCTGAAATATCTAGGCTACACAATTCAGCCTAATGCCGTGGTCCCTGAATTAGCTCCAGAAGAGTTATAATTACATTGCCCTGTCATTCTGCCCAAGCTCCTTATTCTTCTTCAGAGGCAGATCTAATTACTCTGGGCACAGCACCAGCCTAATGCAGCCACAGGTCTGCTGGGACTTTGCTGGGACATGTGATGACACTCTGCTTGGACTCGATACTCAAACCTGCTCAGTGATAGCTCCGAGTTGCCCTTCCAGCCCCTTGAGTTACATTTCAGGTGTATCTTACACCCAGTCTGTCAAAGTAGACCCCCAATGCAGATGGTCTTGGTGAAGGGTTTTGAAGCAATAACCATGGGGTATGTGGTTTCTCCTTGATACCCTTGCTGCAGAGCAAGAAACATTAGGTGCCAGATTAAACCTGTTGGCCGTGTACAGTCATGGTGGGGGTTGGAAGGGACTTTTAAAGGTAATCTAGCCCACCCCTCTGCAATGAGCAGGAATATCCTCAAATAAACCAGGTTGCTGAAATCCTCGTCCAAACTGAGCTTGAGAGAGTGTCAGAAGAAGAAACACAGCCCTAAGAGACCACAAAAGAATTTCCTGCAGTATTAACAGAAGTATTGTAAGCTAGCTTTCTTTTACTGAAACACTGGTCTTTTGTGATGCAAACCAGCGTGAGACAAACACTAGGTGATTCAGCCAGAATACTACCTTCATTTTTAAGATGTTTGTCTCCCAGAATAATCCACTGCCTTACAAGAAAGACATCTTTGGGGAGCTTTTTCTGAGTTATTTTGAAATTCAAGCTTGTTGGCTCTGTCTCTTGGCCTTGTAACTTAATCAATACATGAAACTGTTCAGATTTCCAGATTCATATTATGGAACTTTTATTTCTAATGAAGAAGGCCACTGGGCCTATCAGTACAGTTTGTAATTATGATCCGGTATAACACTAGCACTGCCTCATTTAAGTGAGGTACTGTGGATGATTTTCACTACTGTCAGACTCAGCAGGGCTTACAAAGACCAATCTGGTGAAAACAGTGACATTTTTGCTGACTTCAAGAAGCCACTGAGCTAGTTTGATAAATCACACAGAGTAGCCTGACTGATCATGATTTTTTTTTCTATTGGTGATATAAGAAGTTGGATCCTGGCAGCTGTGGAGGCAGCCTGAGTTTCTCACCTTACTTTTGTTGTCCCACAGTTTGAGACAGAAGAAATATTAATTCAACTTTGCAGTATACTGTGATTGTACCAACACCACTCTTCTGGAGAGGTGCCTATTCAGCCAGACCAGCCTGGATACCGTGCAGCAACTTGCATGATCAGTGGTACCAGTAGTATCACCAGGTATGCTGGTGCTGGCCTTTCCACAGCACGATTTGGATACATTGCACCTTTATTTCACCAGGAGCCTCAAAGAAACCAAGACAATCAAGGGTGATGAAAACATTTTAGCATGAAAGCCTAAAAATCTAATCTATCTAAACAAATTCAAAATTCTATGTTAAATATCTCATCCTTTCCTTAGATTCAATTCAAGAACATTTTTTGAAGCATAGGAAAAATATGACAATAGCCTCATGATGTCTCCAGGACAACAGCTGTTTGTTCATTTCTGTTAGTACGATGTTGTTAGCACAAGAGGACTCTGACTCCAAGACTTTGGGAAACCTGGGAGTGCAGAAGACTGACAGCAGTTAGGAGATGGAACGTCTGAAGCTGGGAGATAGTTAGCTACTAAAGCCATTCCACAGTTCTTCATTCTCCCTCAAATTTGGTAAATCATGCTGAACTTGGTAGAAAGTCCTCTTGGGGAATCTTGACTCATTTGAGTGACTATGGCGCTCTCCATCAAGCCATGACACGTTTATGGGCTAAACCGACTTCACTGCAGCAGTGGTACTGTGTTTTCCATTCCATAAAATGAGCTGTGCGATTTACTGTTTTCTCTTCTCCTTTCCAAATTTTGTAATCTAGAAGAACAATAAGCACATATATTGCTTTTATGAGGGAGTGTTCTGAGAACCTGGCAACTTGCCTTGTCTCCTTGTTTCTTTGTGTTGAGGAACAGGTAGGATGGTTTGCTGCAGCAAAAGAGTGGGTAGAGTTCTGTCTCTCTGAAATCAGCCACTGAGGAGTACAGGACAGAGCCAGCATGTTGAGGTCTTTGGGAGAGACAGGGGATAATAAATCACCTCATTACTTCTTGTTTCTCATTACATCCAGTATCAGGAGGAATGTGTCTAATCTTACTGTCTGGCACTGCTTCAGCATGGGTGAGGGAAGGGTAAACAAGGTTTAGAGCCCATTCTGTCAGCTTTACTCTTAATATCTCTTACCTGGAACAGATTCTGACACTCTTGTGACACTGGGGTGAAAGCGTGGATTCTTGGATGGATTTCAAAGGGGCAAAGAACAGAAATTGTGTCTCACAATTTGTGGGTTAGTCCTTGTATGTGTGACACCTTGGGACTGCCTAACGAGGCACAAAATTAATTTGCATATCTGCTAGAGCTCTGTCTCTCACAGTCTTGCCTCTAATACCAGCACATTTATTATCCCCCTTGACACATCAGGTTCTGTGATTGGATTTTAGTAAAGTGGATGACAATTTTTTTATTTATGTGTGCCTCTCCTTTCTTAGCTGTTTCAGGCAAGCCCTCCTCCCTCCCACACACTTTCTAGAGCCCCTGTCTTTCAATGTAGCTCCTGCACTCAGTGTAAACAAGAGCAGACTGAGGGACCTTCCCATAGTGCTTGATATCCATACAGTGAGGAGACCTGGAAGAATCCAGGTGCTCATGGGCAGAGTGGGCAGAAGACTCCTGGTGAAGAACTCTGTTTACTTGTTTGTTTCCAGTAAGTGACTGTATTTGGAGTTTCCTTCTCACGCAAGTGATCTAGCCTCTGAGTAGTCACAGTGTGGAAGTGTTTGCACCAACATTTTCCTTCTTGTATAAAAGTTCTCTGTCTGCCTCTTACTTGAGGACTGGTGGTTCTGTCTGTTAGACATCCAGGACAAGACTGGGACTAGGTCTACCTGCCTGTCTCCAAAGGAGAGCCTGTGCCATGCTACTTTCACGTCTGACAACATCAGCCTCTGTGTTGTACTCTCTCCTCCAAAGCAGGTGGAAATGGCAATGGCAGTGGAAATGGTTTGAGAAAGTGATGTGACTTTTGTGTAAATTCACAGTTAAAACTGCAGGATAATTTTCCTCTTCTCCAAAGCTAGGAGATAAACCACATCCATGTTGGATGAGGATTCATCAGATGGAAAGTGTTGGTGGAACTGTGATATTTGCCTCTAGATATACCTGCAGTGGGCTGGTAAAGGGTTATTTGCACTGATGCCTTAAAGGGCGCAGTAAAAATTCCAGGCAGTCAGTAAGGAGATAAGATAAATAAGTAAAAGTTTTAATGAGCCAAACACCGGCTCACAGGAATACATTCATGAGAATTCTCTCTTACACAACTAAATTACAGGTTTTTATAATAGTGTCTATCCAATCCCATTTTGCTATTTCCCCCAGTCCTGCCCCCAAACCACCCTCTCCACACCCCCTCAGGAATTGGGTCTGGGGGTCTCAGGACCCTCTCTTCATCTTTGTTGTCTTCTTCACAGCACGTCAGGTCCTTGGAGGCCTTCCAAAGCTTCAGATTTGGAGGTCCTTCTGTCCCTGTCTTTATCTTGTGGTTCAGGCTTCATGGTGTTTTTCTGCAATTCTACCTTGAAATACAGACTAAACAGCTTTAAGGAATTCTAAGGGTTGATATAGGATAGGGGTTAGGGTGTATAAACATTCAGCTACTAAAGTTACATTACTAATACATTAGATCTACAATAATTTCTAATATCTATAAAATTAAAAGAATCATAAAATCAAAAAGACCCTGCGGCGTCAGCACTGATGTCCAGAGTAAAGACCTGACTAAACTTCAGATGAAGTAATCAAAGTACCAATAATATCCCGGCTGTGACACCATAGAGTTCCTTAGAGCCAACTTCCTACCTTACCCCTACTCTTTTAATAATAAGTAAAAAGGAAAGAAAACATTTCCTACTTCACTTACTCAACGAACAGATGTTGCCATTGATGAGCTTAACAAAATTGCAGCAACCAAAATCTCTGAGTCATCTGGTTCATCCCTTTAGCTTGGAATTTGTTTTAAGAATGCATTCATTTGCTCTTCTGCAGTATAGCAAACATACCCTTCTGTAAAAGGGACCAGGTGAAATAAAGTGTTGGTCTATTAGTATAAAAAAGAGAAGAAGACTACAAGGCATGGTCATGCTTGATTGAGAGATGTCTTACATAATATAAGTGCTATGGGAACTCTTTTGATTGTATGAGAATCTCTCAATATTTATAGAGGTGTTAACAAACACTGTAAGCTATATCATAAGATAATGTTTTAGAAGGCAGGCTTTGACCTTCTTAGGTGTTTTTCCTCCTCTTTTTTAAACAGGGAATATTACATAACTGATTCCATTGTATAGGTCTGTGTTATCAGAGAATAAGGTCAAACAGTATATCTTTGACCATCCAAATGGCTCATCTGATGATTTTTCTCAGTCAGCCCTCTCCAAGAGAATGCTGCTCTAGATGTTCTTGTGCAAGGCACTGTGGACATTGTTCACCCTACTCAGCTGGAGCTTCAGGGGCTGGTTACCTGTCTCTTTTCTGTTTTAGCAGTGTAGATATGGACCATACTCAGGTCATTTGCCATGGCACCTGAGCCAGATTGACATGATGGCTGTTAAGACATCCCTCATTGCCAGGGGAGCAATGAATGATTCAGAGGGATAGTGGGCAAGGCTGCCAGATCCTTTGCAACCAGCAGAGGTAAGAACTCAGTGGATGTGAAGAAGGATATTGCAATCTAGCCATAATGTCCATAGTTAATATCTGTCAATAGGCAATCAGAATGTCAAGCTTACTCCATTGACTACAAAAGTTGCCAGAGTTCAACAGTTGGTTACAAGTCAGACTCAGTCACTCTTAACTTTCAGATCTGAATGGCTTTTAGCACCCATATACTGCATGTCAGTTATTAAACATGGCCAGCACCAGGCCCTAACCATAACAGGGGTGGTTGTGCAGTCTCAAGTCAAGAGAGATGGTGTGCAGATGTGACCTACCAGACTTGGTAGGAAGCCCAGTGGTGTTAACACTTGTTGTAGAACAGGCTGTGCATGTGGCATGAGGTCCGCATCCAGCTTTTCTTGTAATGCTCAGTGTTGAAAACATAGATCATCCTGGACCACACATCACTATTTCTGGTTTTAAAGTGATGCCCAGATCAAATAGCCAAATCTCTGATGTATCCATTTGATCTAAATATTTCAAAATTGCTTCCTCTTTTTTTTGCTCAATTGACAGAACTCCAAGTAAAGTTAGTGCTATATTAGTGTGTTGCATGGAGCAAGCTGAGCAGTAATTGTTTTAATGCATATAGCTTTTGTCTCTGGTGTTTATTCTACCACATTTTCTTAGTCTTTTAAGTTATCCTTTTTACAATCAGACCCTCTGCTAACTCTGGTAACTTCAAGGAGCCCAAGTTTGTAGGTTCGTAACTTAAATCACCCATTTTTTCATCTTCTGTGTTCTGACTAAAGAGTTCCCTTCACATTTACTCAAATTGTTATGAGTTTTTAGAATGTTCTTCATAGAAAAGAGTTTTTCAGAATAAAATGAAATTATTTTGCACTGCTTCTGCTGGATTGAAACAGTTGTTTAGTTGAAACATATTGTTCTGTATAGTTTCTTGGTTCCAACATTACTGGTTTCCATATGCATATGATGGATCTGGTTTATTGTTGTACTAGAGGTGTCAGAGAGGTGTAAACCACTATGGCAGAGTTGGGAGTAAGGTCTCATGGATCCAATAGATTTGCCTTTGTCATCAGCTTTTAGAAGAGATTTTAACCATGAGATATTTACTGAATTGTTTTGGAAACTAGCAGCATGGATTTGCGTGAGGCGTTCATGCAGTCCTGTCCATGCTATGGAGACCTGAGAGCTTGTTTCACTTTTGTACACTGGCTCGGGTGTGGTTTTTCAGCTTCTTACGTAGAACTATCTTCCCTAATGATCACTTTGTACCTCATTTTTATGACTTGGGATCTACACTGAGACTTTACACTAGAGAGCAAGAGACTAGGGAAAGAATTAATATGATGTTCCTGAGCATCTTGAGAACTCATTTATTCAGTTGGGAAGATCTGTTCCATCAAACCTCACCAAAGGCAAAACATTTCCTAGTTTGTGGTTGGTATATCAGAAGGGACAGAGCCATGTTCCCACCCTGCATCACCAAGTCCTACACGGTTTTGCTGAAAGAAAATTCCATGGATCACACTACCAGAAGTAAGTGTAAACATTAGCATACTGTAAACAGTTTACTGAAATCTATAGCATGATGCCATTTCTCTACTACATTACTTAGCTCCATATACTGAATAAATATAGTTATGACTAACTGGACTCCACCAAACAACATGTTGTAATGAAGCAGCAAAATTAAATTGCAAAAATGTTATGCCATTCTTGGCAAAATTTTGACTTGAGATTATAGTATTATTTCTAGTTTCTATTCACTTTTAGTAGGCAGAAAGAGGTAATGTCTGTTGAAATAATTCTTTTCTGTGCAATGCATTGCTTTTTGAGCAATCGGGAAAAAAGAGAAAAGATTTTTTTTAATATTATCTCCTTCCCAGTCTCTAGCTAATAGCTAGGACTGTAATTTCCAAAAGAGCAGACCTCTGAGGATACCTGGAGACTGGGGTTGAGTTGCTGCTTTGTACAGAATGGACTTCTGCTTCACACAATACTCCTTATTCCCACAAATTCCCTGTCCCTAGGCATATGCCTCCTCCTCTCTGTAATCACCCCTGAAGGACCAAGAATTACATGTGAAGTATATCTGATATTAGTATTTCATAAGGTTGTATGGTGCTGGAAAAATACTTTCATATTTTCAAAGCAACCTTGGAGACTGCATGTAGCATCACCAAATGCTGCTCATTGTATAGAGAGTCACAGAATGCTGCTCACTGAAATGAATTTCACTGAGGAAAAATTTCAAATAGTATTTTGACACTTAAATCTATTTACAGGATAGTAAAGGGATTATATTACAACATGTAATCTGGTCATATCCAGGTATCTCCTCCCCCACACACCTGGTTCCTACTGTAGCTCTAGGCAAATACAATATATTTTTACTAAATACCTTCTGTCTTCCTTGTGTGAAACTTGGTGTAAACATACCCTGGGTTATATTATATAAACTTTCATGCTGTATCACTGATGACAGAATCTCAGTATTTTTATTCAGTTGCCATGGCTTCCAAGAGATGGCTAGATTGCAGTGATAACAGGATTTTATTTACATCCACCCACACAGCATGTTGTTTGGTATCCTGGCCCAATACATATTGGCAGAAGATGAATTTGCTAAGCTGGGATTTTGTGGGTGTACTTGGCAGCAGGGAGTAGAGATTGAACTCACCTCTTCATAAGCATTTTGTCCTGAATTAGCAGTGACCTGAGACTTTCCAGGACACAAATCCCTTTTTCTCTCCATGTGAGTTATTTGAGACCCAAAAGACAGATGAAACAGGGTGGGTCAGCGGCAAGCACTGCTCCGTGGGCAGCTGGGCATCAGGTGCAATTATACAGTCTGATGCTACAAACAAGGTACCAAGGAAGACACAGGAGAGGCCTTTTAAGACAGTCTTGGGCCAGAAGCAAGTTCCTTGTGGCCCTGGAGTGCAGACTCCTGCCACAGGGGACCTCTGTCCCAGGTACAGTTGATGTAAGTCTGGCTGCACAGTCCCCACAGGACAGGTCATCCCATCAGGCTCTGTGAAAAGGGAAAATTGCAGCTTGCAGGGATGCAATTGCTCTAAACCACTTACTGGATGGAGATTTTGAGGAAGGTGGAAGGTGTGTTGCCAGGAGACGGGAGGTGAAAGGAGCTATTCTGTTGCTGTGATTTACTAGATGTCTAGGTTAATGTGGACGCTGCACCTCACTAGATGGTCATTGCAAGTTTTAATTAATAGTTAGGGCATCTAAATATTTGCAAATGGGTGTTTTTAAATTTGAATAAATTAATAAATTCAGCTTTGAGGCTTGAGCCCAACACGGTATTTCCAAGTGCAATTCAAAGCTGGCAGGATAGCTTCCATTTTTGATTAGTGATAAATCTAATTGCAAAGGAATGGCTGACTTTCAGAGATAGGACTGTATTACAAGCCATCTGAGAGTAGGAATCAGGCTAAATGAGCCTGATATAATGATTTATTTACAGCAACTCTGATACTTTTAGCAATCCATTATAATTGTATAGACAGAGACTTCATTATTCCTTCACATCTCTGTGATCCCTGCAAGGGCTGGGGAGCTGCAGAGCAAACCCGCAGAGAGGGGAGTGCTCAGAAGGCTTCATCCTGCAAGGTGCTGAGCAGGCTGCACCCCTGACCAGGCAGAACCCCTTACCAGACACACAGTTTCCCACTGTGAGTTATTCAGGTCGATTGAATGAATGATTGAATTTATTTTGTTTAATGTCTAATAAGGAAAGGTAGTTAATTTCTGTTGGATAATTAAAATAAATCTATAATTGAATCAAAGTCAACTTAAGTCAATATTTTCATTAGGCTGTTAGCACGTTTGAATGCACTCCTGCACATGTTCATGGTTGTCTTAGTTTGGGGGAGGGAGGTGTTTTTAGCAACTACAAAATTAATTAAACTTGCAAGAATTTCTTTATTCCTTTGGAAAATATTATTTTTTTAAATTTAAAACAGCTGAATCTCTTTTTTGACTTGAGTGAACACATTTTTTCAGAGAAATAGGGTGTGAGTAGGGGGAGAATAATAGGATGTCACACCCTATTCTGCCTTCAAAACTAAGATTACACTTCCAAATCAAAGGTTTTTCTTAGGAAAATTGAGCTTTTGCTTAGTTGAAACCCCATTTTCCTCTGAAAAACAAACTAGATGGAAAATTTCTGACTAACTGTAGTTGGGCCAGTTCAGTTTGCAAAACTGCCAGCTAGTGCAACCCTTAGGTACATCCCTCTCACAGTTCAATAACAGCAGCAAGAGCAGGCATTAGCAGTGCTGCCTTTGTGCTGCTTGAGTGCAGCTCTTCTGTCAAGAACATCTGTACACCTCTTTGTTTTCTCTCTTCTTCTGGGACACAGTCCACTGAAGACACATACTAAACCCAAATGAAGGTTTGAAATCTCTCCAAAGAGTAGATTCCTTGGTTTCATCCCCATCCTTGTCATTTTTCAAATCATTATGTAGGCTGGTGTGTTTTTAAAGGGGTCCAAGCACAGAGTAAATCACTGGTGCCCTGTTAAAGACTGGAGAAGTGGGATGAAGAGTCTTACTTTTTCCTTGCTCATTTCAGGTAGAAACCAGTTTTTTAAGTTGCTTTTAAAGAGGAAAAAGTTATCCAGGGAATGGAGGAGCAGAACAGCGTGTTAGCTCATCTATCTATTGGCCAGGCCTAAGTAGACATATTGACTCACACTGAAGACTCTGAAATGGGAGCAAATAGGCTGAAGTACTACTTCTACAACTATAGTGGATTGGGCGAGTAAAGAGAAAAACACCACTCTCAGTCAGGTAGTTTTCCTTTAAAATAAAAATAAAGCTGGTCAGCAAAATCCCCACAAAGTTATCAGAGTAGAGTGTTTCAGATGTGGGCCATGAAGTGTTGTTTTTCAGCCCACATTAAAGTCTGGGAACCTGGCAAAGCATTCTGGCTTTGGACAAATCACTACATCAGGTGTCTTTAAAAATCTCAGCCTAAATCATTGCCATGGACAGATGGGAACAGTTTTATGCTGCTTTTTTTAAGCCATTTCTGGACAGTTCCTTTCAGAGATCTGTCTTTTCTCCTATCACTCACATCAATACACAGTTCAAAAAAGCAACCTAAATTCTTTTTTTCTTTTTTAAGCAAGAATACATTTTGATGGTTAACATGGATGTAGAGGGCAAGAATACACCATGTGCACCTGGTAGTGCTTAATCTACATTAATTCCTGGGAGTTGATAAGACAAAGGGAAATAATACTAATATTAATATAACTTTAATATTATATCCACCAGAAACAGAGTAAGACTCCTGATGAAGGTGATGGTCAGAGCACAGCTAGCAATTCTCTTCTGTTGGGATCTTTGTGTCTGTACAAACCATTTGATTTACACACAGAGGAACCCTTTCAGATGACATACTCTTTGTAGTTGAGATTGTCCAGAGTTATCTCTCACAAGCATGGTCCTGAAAGAAGAGGTCAAAATACAACTTTTTCTTGGGTAATGTGATCTGCATGACAGGTGGGGGAGTTGAAAATAAATCTTTTGTGAGATGAATACATATGCAGTCCATTGTTGCTGGCCCAGTGGGTCACAAGGCCACATATCCCTAAAAGTGTTGAAGAGCTTGTGCAGGAGAAGCTCTTAGGAGCACATAAAAGCTCACTTAACCACAGCATGGGCCAAAGCAGCAGAAGGTTGTAAACTTGGCTGGCCCTTGCCAAGAGTGAATGATGGAGTCTAAAGGTACCATTCACAGTTAAAAGCTGGAGCTGCTGAGCTTTCTGTCCTGGTGATTTGGCACTACTCCTGAGATTAGTGAAAGCAGCAGCATTCCTGTATATGCAGGAAACATATTATCTGTACCTGTTGGTGTGGTCATAAATTCTGCTGAGAAGGGCAGAATTTCAGTAGCCATAATCTTTCTGAGGTCCTCCTAGCCCCTGTTAGTGTGTGTGTGTGTGGAGGCTGCACAGCCCATAAGCATCTCCTCGTGACTCCTCCAACCCCAGCCTTATCCTCCAGGCTCCAATTGCTTTAGGTTACTGACATGCATAACACTGCCAGCAGGCACTTACCCAGTGAGCTCTGCCACTGGAGGCTGAGCTCAAATCAGTACTATAGTGTTTCCTTTATGACAGGTTTGCTGTCATAAAGCTTCATGGTGGTATAGAGATAGCACTTCTGCCCGTGCTTCAGGACCCATCACAGGAAGGCTGCACACAGTAATCTGTGAACAATAGCACTTAATTTGCATGTGATTAGAAAGTAATTTCACATGTGTTGTTATTTTTTTTCTTCTTTTGTTTTTATTTCTTCCAATGTTCTCTTTCATGGGATTTTATTAAATGGAGCAGAGAATAAAAATAAGGAAGAGAACTATAGAGTGGTGGTTATACTGGAACATTTTAACTATTTAAAAACACTAGAAGTGTATCTTCATGATGAAATACTTATTAGAGAACCCCTTTGTTACCTTCAAAAGCCCTTGTACTTTTGGGTGGCAGATAGCAACAGCCTGAAAAACAGCAGCTCAAAGACTCAACGTGTAGTGTCACACCAGTGCAGCTTGTCACAAGCTGGGAACTAAGAGCCCAAGAATAGGGAAGAAAAAAATTTTTGCCTATTTTTATTAATGTTTGTAAAACTGTAGATTCCTTAAATTCAATTGTTGACTCCCTGTGGGTGAAAGCAGTAATGACTGAGGTTTTGCTGCCTTACACTAGTTGTGAATAGAAGCTTGGGAAGTGTACACCAGATTAATAAATATTCTGGTTAGTCCTGAACACTGAGCATAAATGAAAAGGTGCAAAAGGAAGAGAAGGATAATGAACTAAACCAATAAAACCCTCCAGCTGGAAAAGCCCAAAGAATGTGCAGAGATTGCTTGGAGTCAGAAATGAGTTCATTAAAAGATGAACCAGAAGTAATGAGATAAGATAATGGAAGGATGAGCCTGTGTCCCTTTTTGTCTCCTTAAAAAAAAAAAAAAAAAAGAAAAAGACAAGTGGATGGGGGAGGAAAGGAGGACTCGTAAAAAGAGAGAAAGGGCATGGGCCAGCTATGCTTCAGTAACAAAGCCTGATTGAATCTGAAGTATCACAGTAGCTTCATTGATCCCCACTGGAGCCCTTCCCAATCACATCTGCTGCACAAGCAAGGGCCCAGAGTCACACAATCCTTCTGCCTCCCCTTCCCTCAAAACTCCTATCGTCTGCCTTTTCTTTCCATCTTGCGCTCAGTTTTTCAGCCATCTTGGGACTGACTGTACTGCATCCAAAAGGCTGAAATGTCAGGAGACACCCACAGCTAGCTACCCAGACCGGGAAAAGTCTGTAGAAAAGAGAGAGAGAGCTGACCAGACCACACAGTTAACTGGGGAAGGGAGCCAGCAACCAGAGCGATAGCTGTTGTGGCTGACCTGCCAGCCCAAGGCATCCATCTGTGACTGACCATCTGCCTTGGATCCTGCAAGCATCAACAAAACACCATATTTTTCTCCAGCTCTGCTATCCTTTTTCTCCTCCTCCCTCTTATGCCTTCCCTGCCTGGCCATGAATAGGGAAAGCAGCATCTCAGAGCAGAATAGAAGCAACCACAGTGTCTCATTTGCTCAGACATCCATAGGCCAGCAATCAGGGCTGCACAGGGTTACGTCAGCAGGTAACCTCCTTTCTCATAGGAAATTAAAATACAGGAAGCACCAACTACTCATAACAGTATCTACTAGGACATGTTATAGGACATGACAGGACATTGCACACATTTGATGAGACATGACAGAAAGGTCACTCGAAGGAAAGGTGGAGTTCTTACTTAAAAAAATGGACAAAGCTGCTCATTTTGAGCTTTGTATCATTAAATCCTGGCATTTTAAATTGTTCTGTATTATTTTGTTTGGAAACAAGGGCAGCATGAACCTAGGAGTCACTGTGGAGGAGAGCTTAATTTTGAGGAGAAATATAAATAAAATATAAAATATAAAGAAGGTTAGAGAGAAAAGACAAAGCAGAGCCCATTCAAAGCAAGGTGATATTACCTGTTTTCAGCCCAGCGTGTATTCAAAGCTTCCTGTGGCACTTATCAAACACTGCCCACTGAGAAAGACTCTGATGAGCATTTTCTCCCTATTTTTTGTTAGTGAAACCCTTCCTAATGACTACAGCAGTGCATGTTGCTACTTAATGCACAAAGCCTGCTGTGTTTGCCTACACAGCCACCCGAGCTGGCAGCATTAAATTCACAGCTCTGCTCTGAGTTACTCTCCAGAATGAAAGACTTCATATATAAAACAAACTCTACTCAGCTCTGACTCACTCTCACTTTTCCACAGGAGATAGTATTAATATTAAATTCCATTTCTCCTCAGGAACAGTATAATTTCCATTCTGCTGAAAAATATCTCAGCAGCACATGGGTACAGAAAGAGGAGACAGAAGTGTGACAGAGAACTCTGGGAACTGATCTAAGTGTTTTGCACGATCTCAGCCACTGCACCACTGTTTCTTTCAGATGACCACATCTTTGGTGTTTTGCAATGCATCTGTCTGCTCTGAGTCTCCCTGTGAAACCCCTGCCCAGCCTTCAAAGACCATATCTCTGCATGAATGCATAGGGTTTCTGAGAGCTGGAGTGCGAATGAGTAGCAACATGTATCCTAACATCAGACAGAGAACATGTCCATGCCATATGAACCACACAGAAAACAGTTGCCTTCATGCAGGCAGAACAAACAGACCCAGCAAAATCCTCTGAAAATGTTTTGTGATTCAAACAAGCCAGGTTTGGCTGTGCTAATAAGGCAGAGGCGGAACATTTTGTTTAAATCCTAAGGAAATGGAATTACAGTGTCCCACTGACTTTCATCAGGGGGTTTTGAAGTCAGCTGAAAACCTTGAAAACCAAAAAATTCCATTTTTCATTTGGATCTCTGAACCCCTGTAACATTCTGTACTAATTTACCACAAACATACTAGCAAATAAGTGAGTGAAACTGTAACTTTCCAATAAGCATTTTATGATATTCATATAAATCATATTTTTAATTCACAATTCACGCTACTGCTGAGAATTAATCACACCTGGTCAGGAGAAAGATGCATGGCTTATGCATCTGCATGAATATTTGAAATATGGCTGTTCACACAGAGCCTACAAGCCAAGGATTATTTCTCAGAAGTGTGCTGTGAATAGTACCAGGTAATGGGTGCATTTGGGATGATCATGGTTAATGTACAGATTATTCAGGCACGAAACAAAAAGTGGTGATGAAATGTATCAACACCTGTAGGAACTACGCATCTAGCTGCAGTGGAGAGACTGGTGTTCTGAAAATGGCTAACACTTGGAAATGACATCTTTTACAAAAATTCTGTGGTAAGACTGAAGAGTGGGTAGGAAATTCTGGTTACTTATTTCCCCTTGTTCTGCAGAATTAGCACAATAATCCTCATCCACTGCTGCTCATTGCAAAAGACAGAACATATCTTGCACTTTATTCTTTGGAAGACAAAGCAGCTTTTCGAAGTAAATTGTAGTTTTGCAGACAGTGTATCAAGTAACTTACCTGGGAGTTTTCTGGTGGAATTTTAAATCTCAGGCTCCTGTGCTGTATGTCAGAGGCATCTACCATGCTTGTGGATGTGTCTCAGAATGGCCTCTTGGGAGAATGACCCAAAAACTGCAGGACATTTAGTCTCAATGATTGCTGAGCAAGCTCTTGAAAATCACCCACACTGCACTTAGGGAAGATCTGGATTCCAGTCTGTGGTGTCTGTAAAAGTATGTCCTCACCAAAATTTATCCCATCTGCAATTAGGAGTCAAGAGTAATTTTAAGGAAAAGATTTCTCCAGTCCTAGTGGTGTATTTGTAGTCTGTATTTGTATAGAGGAAGAATGAAGGCAATTTAAGTCCCGTTACCAATTATTTTGATTTTAGATGAGAACACAAGTGAATGTTCACTATGCATCAGTACTTTTTTAAGGGACTGGGGAAGTTATTTCGTTTACACGAGGATGTTTGACCAGGATTTAAAAACAGGTAGAGCCTATGGAAATTTAATAGAGCCTGAAAAGCTTCTCAACTCTGTCCCATAACATTGTTTTAGCAGCAGACCTCAATATTGGCATTATGTGAAAATCCTCTCCCAAAGGGACAATTTATGAAAAATCTCTGTTAGGTGTTACCCTCCAGCTGTCACAGGGATGAGCAGATTACCCAAACCATGGCACACACACAAAATTACAGATATTTAATCCCCATATGCACAGCTGCCTAGCTGCAGAAAAAGACTTTACAGTGCTCGCTGAAATACTGGAATGATGGCTGAGTCCCACACTGCCTCTCATTCTGAGGCAGGAATATGCCCTCCAGACCCCTATGATTTCTCAATGAATTGTTGAGCTTAAGGGCCTGATGCACAAAAATACTTGAAGCAATGTACAAAAATGTGTTGGGCAGTCCAGAAGCAACCTGACTATGTTTGAGGAAAAACACTTGTATAACAACAGCTTTCAGGTGTAATACTGGAAAGTGGGTTTATTTTCAGGAACAAAGAACCACGGTGGTAAAGGCTGGCATAATACAAATACTTCAAGGACAAAATTTTCTTAGTATATAGAAAAGAATGAAGGAATAAAAGGTAAGAAGAGCATACGTCCACAAACTGATATCTATATCTTTTTTACCATATCTTTCCTTAGATCCCTGTCAATTTTTTAGTAAGGTGGTAAATTTTAACATTCTTTTCATATTTTTAATAACTCTACATAGCTGTTATGCACTTATGTATGTGAGTATATATATATGTAGATCTACAAATGTATACATATACATCCATAAACTGTTACATGTAGAAACACATTTATATATACCTGCAACTTGCTGTCCTATAGAAGCACCACTTTCATTTCTCTTCTTTTTGCCTTATGCCTTCTTTATCTCTTTATGGAGTGGATATAACTTTTCCCCACAACAGATGTGATTTTAGTATCTTTTACTGAAGTTTCAATCTACTGCCACTGCAATGACTGAAATCAAGTCACTCTAAGGGTTTTTCGTGGCACAGTGAAGAACAAACTATGGGCAAACTGGGTCCAGTTTTCAACTCCATTGCCAGCACAGACCCACTTTGCAGTTACTAAGGCAGAAGACCTGGGGGATTTTTTTCCAAATGTACAAGGATTTTAATGTAATCTTTACCTTTTCAGAAAAGTGCTGAGGGGAGAGCAGAATTTAGGGATGGTCTGCATGTGAACTTGCCCCAGCACAAGCTTCCCTCTTGCAAAGCTCTGCAAACTGTCATTAGGTCCCACGATTTATCTGTCCAACTGAGATCTTCTTGTTTATTTGAGACTCTCTCTCAAACCCAGAAGCCAAGCAATTTCCACGACAGGGACTCCCTGCATGAGGTTCCTTAAAGGTCACAGGGAATGCCAAAAGAAGGTGGAGACTTGCCCAGTGTATTGTTGAAGTTGTATATGAGGAGAAACACATCACAGCCAACCAAGGGTCAAGCCACGTGTGAAATCAGCTTGGTTTTACTAGCCTTTGGTGGCACGACACCATGTCAGGGTAGAGAAATTATGACCTCTGTGTTGCACCCTGCCCTGTCCTAAAGAAGAAAGGCTATGCCACACTCTGGCCATTTCTGTTGCAGAGCCATGAGCAGACCCATAGCCAACCCCACCACTTGGTACAGTCTGAGATCCCAAAGCACTCAGAGAAAACTGAAGTTTGCAATGTTATGAATCTCCTTTCAGGAAGCAGAAAAGAGGGAATGGGAGCAGGAAAACATTTATCGTACTTTCTTCCTTCTTTTTTTCTTCTGGACTTATGCCAAGCACATCTGCCCAGAGAGAGGGGAAATGTGGTTTTCACAAGACAAAACTTTGAATGGATACAAGCAGTTTCTAAGGAGACCTGCCCTGTAATTGCAGAGGAAATTACAAACTGAATCATCTGTGGTTTGGGGAGAGAAATCAATGGTATTTTGTAAGTTGAACTCAACTGTGCTGTCTCTTACCAAGAAGGAAACTGGAAAGAAATCAATTCCAAGAACCTTCAACAAAAATCCATCTTCATTCAGGTCTGACAGAACTATTTTGTTCCCCTTCTCTAAAGCAACAACATGCACCAGCCTGAAATCCCTAATACTATTTCATAGACAAGCCTTTCCCAGCAAAGATGGACTGATACATTACACTCCAGGCCTGCCAAACCACTTGCTGCCAAGTGATGGGAACACACAATGGCCTACACACCTTTCAGGGCTGGCCTGCTGAACCTGCTGGTGTCTCTCCAGGGGGCAGATCCAAAGCAGAATCCACTAATTGTGATGCATTGCATCACACATTGAGATGGATTGCTGAAGCACAACTGCACCCACTGGACCCTGTAATGACAGCAGCAAACTAATTCTGCTTATAACCTAAATGGCATCTGACTCCTAAATTAGTGCTCTTCATATGATGATGCTTTATACATTTTAACTTCTTTTTTCTTTTAAGATGGGAAAAAATATGAGATCCTGAATACCTACCAGCATTTGTCCTTAATATTGTAGTTTTACTTCACCATATGTCCCTGTGAAATGCTAAACTCATTTATTTAAATCATAAAACATAATAGAGAGACAATACTCTATAGTCTGGTAAGATGAGGGAAACTTTGCTTTTGTGTTTATTCTATGTTTCTTTCTGGTGTTGAGAACTCCAGTCAAACATTGCAGTGCTTTGTTCTGGCTCTTAATCTTTGGCAGACTTAATCCTGCACACCGTATAATCCTAATCCATCTCACTAGGACTCACCCACCAAACAGACTTGTCAAAATCTGTGTCAGAAAGGTTGTATTAGTTATAAAGGTCAGTGTTATTTACTCAAAAGAGAATGACATGGACACAAGCTGAAGTAGGCCTTCTTCAAAACAGTATTCATAATTTATTCTCCACTTCCAACAGTAGTCTTTCTTTACCTGTCTTTTTTCCCTCCCACTTTCTGCTTCTCTTGTGTATCAGTGTTGACCAAAACCACTTGATACTGAACTCAACGCTGCTGGTGAGGTTAGTTGCACTCTGCTTCTCCACAGAACACACTCCAGTACTAATGAACAAGCTCGTGTTTCGAACTTCAATCAGATGAAGTTTTTATTCCTTTCTCATATCATCCTGTCAACCTTATTATGTCAAGGGGTTTGATCATGGGGTCTAATTTCTTCATGGCTGAAACAAGGCATATATTATGCACCAGTGACATATATTATGCACCAGGAAATCAAGGAGATTCCTGGGGATCTTTATTGTAAAAGGACACAAAAATGATGGCCTGTAGTTGAGGGGTTTCTCCCTCTGCTTCCCACACATCACACAGCGTGATGCCTAGCAGCCTTGACCTTTCTCTGTGATTTATCAATACCTTTGTGAACAGTGAATGCTTTTTCAACTTCACAAGAGGCAATTGTTAAAAGACACTCTGACTTTATCTTGCTATCTTCTCAGATTATATCAGGTGAACCCTGTTACTTGAAACCCTGTACCAAAAAAGTACTTGTTGTATCTTTCAGAAGCCAAACACAAATGGTTCTATAAATGTTTGCCTTGGGGTGTCATAGTCCTCTTAAGCCATGCCTACAACAGGGCATGAAATTTAAAGTTCTCAGAATGATGAAAAGAGGAGTATTTCCTGAGCTTAAACACCAGTACAATGCATGCTCTTGCTTCAAGACATGAGTGAAAGAGTAGCCTTTCCTATCAAATGCATAAAAACCCCAAACTCTGGAGGACCCAGTCTATTTGGAGAGACTCAGGGAGAAGAACTGTCCCTGTCTATTCCACTCCCAAGCTACTTGGGGACAAAAGAAAGAAGCACTGTGAGTAGCATCATTTTGGACAAGTTCTCCTGATCCCTCTATTTCTGCACTTCTGTCTTTTTATTCTTCTTTTCAATGTAACATTAATTTGGCCCAAATTTAACTGTCACAAAGGTGGTGGGACCTAGGCCGTGCTGTTCAGTAGGGCCCTCAAGTGACAGCAACTTCCTCCTGCCTCCCCTCAATGCCTTTCTTACACTGGGGTGTATGACACCTTGGAGATACCTCCTGTTCTTTACTGACTATACAGAAAGCCTGTGCAATTACTTATGGTACAGGTTCAGCTTACAATCACAGAACAGCTATTTTGATCCCTGGGATCAGGATTTTGCTTTTTTTTTAAGCAACAGAAGGAAACCCATTTCCGATTGGGGGACCTTATGAAAATCCAAGTGTTTCATGACTAGAAATGAAAACACATCAGCGGAAAGAACTCTGTGACTCAACTGATCAGAAAATTCGACAATAAAAAACGTTTTTGTTTTCAAGCAAATAGTTTCCTTTTGTAAATATGGAAATTCTTCTCAGCAAAATGAAGGAGTTACCTAAACTTTATGGGTTTTACTTTTTCTGTGGTTTTCTGGGTTGCGAATGACAGGGTGAGGAGGAAGATGGGAGTTTTAGGAAAAGAAGTGATAAATTCGCATCAACAACATATTTCATTTTTTTATAAAGAAGGAAAGTTGAGGTAAAAATTTCAAAGAGGTTAGATGGTGGGTAATAAGATCTCTATTTAATGTCTGTTTGGCAGAATGTCAGGTCACTAAACTAGACTTGGTGTTATAAAAAGCTTGTATGAATACTTTCTTTCAGATTCTTTTAACAAATTTGTTCAGCACATCTTCTACTTCCAAATAGTCAAGCCAATGAATCTGCTGGGGCTATTGCTGAGATGGTGAATTTAGAATTAGCATTGTAGAATAGTAAAATCTAGTAAATTACAGATTTGTAAATACACATTGGAAGTAGAAACTTGATTCGGTACATTTTACCTGTGTAATAGGGCACGAAAATGACCTGTATGTCCAAACTCTGAATGACACCTACCTGCAATGAATGACTCATGAGTACTACAGTCTATTCTGAATAATAAATATATCCAAGAAAATTACAATTTATTGAAGCACAATTCACAAAGAGAGGATGAGATGAAATTAATCGAATATGGAATTAAAAATTAATTATTCATGCAACTCTACAGGACAATGATAACTTCACAAGTACTAACTGTATCAACATCCATGTGTAAGAGAGCCTCCATCTGGTCATTCTTCCATACCTGCATTTATGAGAATACTAAACAGCTTTCAGAATTTAATAGCATCCTGTGGTTTCTGTTAAGATTCTGGATCTACTTTTTGGCCTGTAGGGGTCATTTTTCTCTTAATGTTTCAATGGATCTCTAACAATCTTCAAGAGGCCTCTGTTATTTCTTTTCAGAGATGTTGGAAGTCTAGTTAACATAAAACTGTTTCACACAAAAATTTGCCTGACTGTTAATATTCAAGTTAGGAAAAACCTTGGATGATTTATGATTCACATAATTTACCCTACTCCTGAACCTCTGCAATCCCTGTGGGATGAGTATTTCCAGGATTAGACAGAGAAAACATCATCTTATCAAAATGTTGCCCAAAGCTGCAATGTACATATTATGGAAACAGAAATTGAAATATTTTTTTTTCCCAGAGACTAAGATGATACTGAATGATTTCATGTCAGGAGTGAAACAGTTCCCGTTTCACATCTTCTTGTTTTCCTTTGTGGTCTCCCTTTGTCTTTTTTTCTGGGCAGGGGTGAATGGGACCAATCTCCCTGCAGCAAGTGGCTACCATTCATCTGTGTTTACAAACCAAAACTGATGCACCTCAACCTGTCACTGAACCCCTGATGAAACCTGACTGGCTGCTGCAGGACTTGGAACAGAGTCCAGCTGCAATCCACTAGTGCAGAAAATCCTTTGCATGGAAAAATCAAGAGCTTAGACTAAAAATGTAGAGCCATTATAGCATGACGCTTTTCTTTTCTGTCTGCATTATTGTGGCAGTGTTCTTGTAGACAGTGTTTAAAATGATGCTACAAAAATAAATTCTGATTAGATTTGAATGCTTGATGAAATCAGCATACAATTTAGTTTTTCCACAGGGTGTTCAAGAATATTCATAAGAGCTCTTTAATTATTAAATAATTACAAATCACTCATTAAAACATTATTCATTTCACCATTTAATCATGCCAAGTCATACATTTTAAACCCTAGATTTTTTTCCTTTCTTAGTGCCAGACAGATCCAAGCAAAGTTAATTGAATGTTTTTAATATTTATGTAGTTAAATGGCTAGTTCAATAAACTGCAGTAGAGTCATAAGATGAGGCCCAAATCACAGAGAGAACTCATGAGTGTATCATGGGGCTCAGGAGGTGGTGCACTGTTTTGCAAAATGCACTTTGGAAAATGACATTTTGTTAAATTAAAAAAAATACCCTTGCTAACACAATTAGGTTTGTCAGAGTTCTCCATAGGACCCACTAGGTAGACATTTTCACTTTGCTCTCCTTAGTTCTAAGTACCCCTATTTACCTTTGACTTCATCCGTTACTTGCAAGCTCCTATTCCAAAGTACTTTCCCTCACTATCCAAGAAGATAAATGGAAAACCTGGCCCAGGAATGCTTGCTTGAATCATCCAGATGATGACAAAACACTTCATCAGTGTTAGGAGGGATGAGGACACTAGCAAAAATTTACTTAGTATTTCAGCCTTCCCATCATCCAGCACAACCTCAGAGAATGATTATGCTGATGTAATCAGGAGCTGCCTTGTTTACCGAAGTATTTTCTATGAAACAGATATCACATATTCCCCTTCATGAGTAAACCAAGGGTATGAGCGAGCTGAGGGTAAGATTGGTTCAAGGGCTTGCCAGGGATCAGGCTCACCTGCTGTTAAGAGAACAAGCATCTAACATGGGCAGCACATGCTTTTCACATCCCAAGGCCACCTGAGGTGTGGCCCTGCCCAGAAGGGTTGTCAAGAAGCAGAGGGCACCAGAAACAAGGCCATTCCTGACCTTGACTCCTTGGCCTGATCCTGGGATAGCTGCGTTCCCTCAGAATCAATGACTTTCCCTGTAATTACCTGAAGGAACGCCAACTATACCAAGACAAATTTATGTTTTATACAAAACAAGCTTTTGGCCTGTCTGACTTTTATTCCAGTATTTTAATAATGTCCTCAGTGGTTTGTTCAGGGTCACAAGGGAATATGGTGGCAGAGCTGGGGACAAAGTTGAGGAGAATCTCATTTTCATTCTTCAAGCTTTTTATCCACCAAGGAATGCAGCTTCCCAAATCAAAGTGAAAGGACGAGTTCAAAGGAAAACCAGCACACTTACCAATTAATCCAGGCATCATTTCAACAAATGGTACTGCATCATACTATGAGATATGGCCCATTCCTTGACTATATTTTTGGCAGAATTACTGTCTCTGGAGAGAAAAAAGCATTCTGTGTCCTTGAGGTAGAGTTATGAAGAGCCTTATTAGTAATTGAATATAGTTCCTTTTATTGCCTAGAATACTCTTTCAGATTCGATAGCTGCAAAAATAGCCATTGTAAGGCTGAGAAAATATCCATCTGCTTTCAAGGTCACAACACAGTGTGGCCACCAGTGTTCAGTCAGTAAGAGAGTAAAGGTTACAAACATGCTGTGCCACAGAAGGACAGGTCAGAAGGTTGGACAACATTACAAATATGCACTTGTAGCAAAACAGAGGTCTGTGACACCAAGAAGTTATAAATGCAATAATCAGAATATAATTAATATTAATCTGTCTTCAACTCAAATGTGTACAAGGATGGTGTAACTGACAACAGCATGTATGTATTTTGTAACACTCCAGGCACAGCAAGATGCAGTCTATAAGCATTTTGCATAAGTTCGTGAGCAACATAACTATCAAAGATGGGTGAAGTTGCAAGCAGGTAGCATCCAATTAACAAGAGTTGCCAGACAGAGAATAAGATAAGCACACAGAACTCCAAATAGCCAGGGCAACCTTCATAATGCACGAGAGGGATGAGTGGTAACTCAAAAAGCACAGTAAGTGATACTGGGGCAGATGAACTCCTCCTTGTTGAGCGCAGAATAGCATAAAACCATCAGGCATGAGGAAGAAAAAAAATAGAGAAAAGAAAAAAGACAAGCCCAGTTCAGCTCCGACTTCTCTCATCAATAACTTTCAAGCCTGATCATCAAAGCTCAGCAAACAGGGACCACCAGACCACAACCCTCAGTGCCAGTTGTGAGGCATCAGTCTCTGCATCTGGTGCTCACAATATGGCTGTTAAAGACCAACAGTGATGATGTTGAACGATGCTGTGAGTACAGAGGGTGTACTATATGAATAGGTCTAGTAAAGTTAAAAGTTTAAAGGTTTAAAACTTCCCTGACCTCTCAGACTTTTAAATGTTTGATAATAATCCCTAATTACCATACTATATACTCATATTCAGTTTCCATATCTGCAACACAACTTTTTCTACAAATTCCTTTGCAAGACATCCTAGCTGATCCTAAGGAGTGCACACATAGCAGGAAAACTCAGGTGCTATAACCAATATTTTTCAAGATAAAAAGCTAGGTGAGAATAATTAACGGATTGGGGGTTTCATAGTGTACATATCTTCAGTATCAATGCAAGCCATACTACAGGATCTGTAGCCTAGACTGCTACAGATCATTTAGGGGATCATTGTTAAGCAATTTAAACCAAAGAAATTGCTTTAGTTAAGTTCCTAATGAATATTTGTTCACACCAGAGAAGCCTTATCACAGTTAGTAACTCACAATTTGGCATATGTGTGGGCAAGGTCAGCAGAAATGTCAGACTCGAGCAGTGAATCTGAGCCTTGCCCCAGAATGAAAACAGTCACCTTTTATCGTTCATTGGTCTTAAAAGACTTTCTGCAAGTGAGCAAAACTGCACCTGGTTTACAAATGGGCAGCAATGAGGTGCGAGAGGGGGTATGATTAATTTATGGCCTATTTTTACACTGCAGGACAGTGTCAGGGACTGGAGAGAGAAACCCCAACTCAGCTTCCAGTGCTGCAGCCTTTCAGCCAGGCTGCCTCCTTCCAGAGCATGACAGCACCAATTGTACAGGACCTTAGAGTGTCAAAAGACAGAGATAAAAATCCTGGGACTGGATTTTTCTTGGCAGCACCTTTAGCCATGCAAACACCTTTGGAAATGTGACCCACAGGCAGCCAAGCTTTGGCAAATTTCCCACATCTTCTAAATGACCAAAGGCCTTCCATTTTCACATAATAAATTGAGCATACTTCCTGAGCTTTACATGTTTAGGAGTAATGATTATTAATTTCCATTAAAAAAAGGATTGAATGAATGAATGAATCTCTCTATATATCCTGTGACCATGAACTAGAATAATTTTATTTACCATTTATATTACAATGATGTCTATAGCCCATAAGAAGGAAGGAGGCTTCATTATCCTAGGTAGTATCCAGGCTGCCAAACAACCCGCTCTCTTTCTCTGCCAGTTTATAATTTAATTTATAAGTTAAAAAGAGCATTAAGGCTGATAAAAGGTAAAGATTCCTAAGAAGCTGTGACCTAATGGCTGTCCTGGTTTCCCATGCTCTCCCGCCATGATGATGACCCTGTTAGGGAATGTCTGGGCTATTTGTTCATGTGTGGCAAAACACAACACAAAGGTACAGGGAAGGATGCACCACTCTCTGCAGCAGACACATTTTACTGGGCGTCCATTAAATTGTCTCCTCTCAAACAACTGGCGACAAATGTGAGACAACACAGCTGAGAGGGCCTCGCCAAACCATCTGAACTTTGTGGTAGCCCCATGCAATGCTTTTATGGCCATCAGTCAATCAACCAGTATGTTTGGCTTAACTTGTGGGTTGTTTTCCCTCAGGCAGTCGATGACATTAAATTGATGTCATGTTAACACAGCTTTCTGAGCTGTGCAAACAAAAGTTCAGGCCTGATTGGTGTAAGCGGCCACCGCAAAATGCAAGCAGAAAGGGTAAATACAAATAATTAGGCATTGGAGTTTCTATGTGATGGGATAGTTCAGAACAGCACAACAAAACATGATTTGGAAATAAAAAAAAATTGCAAGTTCTCCTGGAATTTTATTGGTAAAAATACCTCTTTATTGGCATTCTGAACCGTCCTTTTACAAAAAACTAATTGGAAATGGACCTGTAACTTCACACTTATGCCAAGATTTAATAGTTTTTGTCTTCTCCCTTCAACACTCCAGGAGGAAAAAGCATAGCTCTTGATGTAAATATGTAGCTGTCAGAACTTCCAGACTATCTCATATGCAGGCTAGATACCTACTTGCAGGTATATGGTTGAGATTAAAGAACATCCTTGAATCACAGTAAAAAAAAAAAGAAACTTTTTTTCTGCCAGGTCAGAACTGTGCCTTCCACTATTAAAAGTGCATGCCAGTGTTAAGGCAAATGCCTTAGAATTTGAATAAAAAGCCCACCAGAGTCCACAAACTACATAGATCAAATGCGCCTAATCCTGTATCACCATGCCAAAAGGATGAAAAATTACAGCTCTCTTCACTTTGATCTGGTAGGAAATACATAAAACCCTGCTTTTTTTTTTTTTTTTTTTAGCTACAACAAGAACTCCATTTCTGTAGCTATGGCTGACTGTGCTGAAGGGGAAAAAAAAAAAAGCCCAAAAAGTCTGGAATGCAGGTTAATTCAGCTTTCAAACAACTACAATATACCACAAAGCCCTCAACTACTTTACACACAGCCTTCACCTCAAGAGACTCTAACAATTTTCTTCTTGCTTCTAGGTGATGATTAATACACTGGCTTCAAATACACAAAGGGGTAATAAAACATCCTATGCCATGAACACATATTGGATGGAATTCATTATTTCTTGAAGGTGTTGAAAGCCATGCTAGCAGCTCTTCCTGGGAAAGGGCCCTTCTCTTTCTGAAATGCTATGTTCTGCTTATGAAGGGACATCTTATTAAATAAATAAAAAACCCAGTAGAATATACCATTGGACAATTTCACTAAATGTTTAAAAGTTCAGAAATAAATTTCTTGCAAAAAGAAGGTGTTCATTCTCACCAGACAGACTTGTGTTATCACGGAGAAATGTGTCTTCAAAGATGGCTCACTGGAAAAGCAGACCATGAAAAGAGAAACAATAACCACTTTCAACCACACACAAGAGGGGCCTGACCCGATGCATCTGGGAACTAAACAATCAGGACCTCACATCTCTTTTCTTTTACTGCAAGGAAGCAGATGAACTGCTCTAGTGCACAAGGGTGAAAAGACAAGTGGGTCTCCTTTAGGCCATCTCTCTAGGACATTGTTACACTAAGTTATCAGAGAAGCATTTTCCACTCTTGTTAAACCTTCTTTCACCATGCTGGGTGCTTTGGTGTTCAGAGATCAAGCCCACCTTCACCTGATAGTGAAGAACCATCTACGGTCACAGTTAACAAATCCCAGACCATGAAAATCACTGACAGCATTAAGCACAAGAAGTTGATTTCCTTATTACCTCACAACTTTAACAGTATCACCGGTGCTGACAAGACTGTGAATTATTATAAATGAGAGACTGATCACTCAGTCAAAAACATATCTCACAAATTCAGGTTTCTAGAAGGACCCCTTTCATCTGTGTCTGTTTATCCCAACATCACTGTCAGAGCTGATGAGCTACAGGATGGTAGTGCCTTAGGTGCCCAGCTGGCAAATCACAGCTCTGATGTGCCAAATTCAGTATAAACAAAAGGACAGCCTGGATGAGTTTCACTTACTGAACCCTAGACATCTGCTTATGTATTCATCTAGGGAGACTCATCCCACTCTCTCTCCCCAGACTCTGGAAAACAACTGGCATGTTTAGGGAGCAATTTCTCTAACCACAGGCAGCTATGCTATGATGAAGCGAAGGAATCACACCTAGAAGTTCCCATTTCTCTGCAAAGGCTATGAAGAGAGTAGAGGGCAGACAACTGAGATGTCAATAGATACCTATATGTAGGAAAATAGCATCATCATCTCTGTTTTTAAGAGCTTTTGTTCACAGGAGAAACAATTTACTGGCACAAATACTGCCAACAAGGTATTTTCCTGTTTAAAGTGTTCATTCAATCAAACATTATCAAGCAATCTTACTGAGCTAAGGCTACAGACCCAGGTAAAGAAACAAAGTCAGACACTCTGAGGAAAAAGACAGCCTCTTTCACCCTCTTAGGTGATTGAATAATACGAAAATCCACTGCACAGATCAGCAGGAAGACAGCAGTGGAGGTTAACCAGCCACCCTGCTCTAGCTGAGACTCCAAAGTGCTGAGCAAAGTGCACTCCAGCCACTTGGATAGACTGGAGAAGTCATGAGGACAGCTGAGCCCTGAACATCACCATCAAGGCAGAAGTCTTTGTCATGAGGCAGGAGATAAATTCTTTGTCCTTCCAAATCCATGCCTTGGAAGAGGCTAAAGTGACCCTTTTATAAAGCCACAAGGCCGTTTGCTGTGGATAAAGGCAGCTTTCTGATCTCTCCCAAACAGCTTAGACAACCTGAGATTTCTGCAGGGACAAAATGTTTTGTATTTTCATTCCAAATAGCACAGAGAATACCTGCCATCCAACACCCCCATCTCAGTCTGAATCACAACCCATGTTTTTTCTTTGATACCAATTTTCCTTCAAGCTCATCATTTGTGTCTTTAACTAGTAATACAAATCACCTTGAGGACACAGCAGTTTGGCTTCCCCTGGGTAAAGTATCCACATATTGAATGAAAAGACATTGTTCACCTATGGAGAAAAGGAAGGTGATCAACAGGATCAGTCTTTGAATGAAAAGAAGATGTTCTCATTATTTTAGACCTATATTCCTGTAACCAGTAGCTCACACTTCAACAGAGCGAAAGCAGCACCAAGACCGATAGCAGAAACACTCACGTTCAGACTGTGTGCTTATAGATTTAGTCAAAATATGCTTGTTAGTGTATAATTAGTCAGCTCTGCATGCACACCAATGGCAGCTGAAAAGATGTGTGGTGCTTTGAGTTTCAGGAGCCCTCTCCGCAGGAAACAATATTTTATTATAATGTAGATTTCTGCACTATTTGTAAAAGTCCTCAATGTAGGGCAGATGTTTACATCACTCACTGCCATAGCTAAGAAAAAGAGAGGGTAGAAAGAACTTTGAGAATAAGTATTTTCATAGATGAACCAAGGAATTATTAATTCTCTGCTTCTCATGCAGAATATAAAGTATATATAATTTCCAGGAAGGGCTTGTTGATGGTGCAGCTCAGCAAGAAACTTTCTTCATTTGATTGAAGCAACAACATAAAACGTGGGACCACAATGGGCCACTCTGGTGGGGCAAAACAGTGGGGTCTCCAGAAAAAGTATGGGAAGAAAGAAAGGATGAGGGAAGGCTCAGGCAGTATTTTCCTTTACTCATATTACCTGGAGAAGTTATAGATGCCCCATCCCTGGCAGTGTTCAAGGGCAGGTTAGACAGGGCTTTGAGCAACTTGGTCTAGTGTGAAAACTTCCTGCCCATGGCAGCAGTGTTGGAACAAGATGATCTTTAAGGTCCCTTCTGACTCAAACCATACTATGATTCTATGTTAATTTCAGGCCAGAGACTTTGATCAAGCAGAGCCTTCAACATGCAGGCCTCCCTTACTCTGTCCAAAATAAGCTCTTAAAGCTCTTCCACTGCCAAGGGCTATTTTTTTCCCTTCTTCACACGGGAAAACATATCTAGAGCCTACTACTAATTACAAGTCTTTCTCTAATCCATTCATTGGATTCAATGGTTTTTAGTGTGTCTACAAAAGAAGGAAGTTAGTAAGTATTATAGAAGTCTGAGGGAAGATGTGGGAAAAATGTAATTTTTTTCCTGTGTTTATTTATCTAGAAGGCAGCTGGTCCCATTAGAAAGAGCCAACTTACAGGGAGCTGTCTTTTTATTCCAGTTTGTTTTTCTGTTGGGTGTTTTTTGTTTGTTTTTTTAATTGAGAGAGGAGCTGTTTGTTTTTCTTTTTTTTTTCTTTGCTTCTGTTTTGGGGTCTTTTTGACACATGACTTTTCAGCGTGGTTTCAGGGCTGAAAATACCATGCAAGCTAGGTTCCAAGACTTGAAGTTAGAGTGATACAAAGTGACAATCAAGAAAGCCTCTTTTCAAGTCTTCTGAATTAAAATGGGATATTATCAACATAACATGAAATAGGGAGAGCTTATTTCAATGCAGTTTTTTGCAGTTTCTTTGCATCTGAAAGCATAAGTCAGATACAGATTTGATATGAATCAATACATCCCAAAATACATAATAAAAACAAAAAGCTGTGATTCTATAGAGTCATGCAAAGGATGATTGCTGCTTATAAAAGTCCTCTCACTGGCATAAATTTGTTTACACTTTTTGTACAAAAGTTGAGGTGTGTTGTGTCAACCCAGCTGTTTCAGGACAAGGAGTGGGAATCAGATGCATACCCTAGAATTGTACTTGCAGAGGAGGTGCTGAGGCAGTAATGTGAGCAGCAGCATGCATGTACTGTATCAGCTCATCAAGATCTGTGCTTCAGGCTTTGGAGAGAGATAAAAAAGTGAAACCACAAATGGAAAAATACATTGCTGGAGTTTTTCTAAAAGGCTGTGTTAGGCCTTTCACTGTGTACTTTTGTTTTATTAGGCCTTTCACTGTGTGCTTTTGTTACAGACAAAACAATGAGTCATCTTTAAAAACTGCTAATTGATTGGGTTGGGATCATGTGACCCATCAGCATCCTTTCAATATATTTCATTGTGAGCAAAGTGAGCAAACAGAGAAAATAGGTAGTTGCAATAGAGGTAACAGGACAATCCAGAGAGACACCCTACTTAAGCAGTCACCTCAAAATACCCTTTTCTTTAATGTTCCATTTTTGTACTACACATTCAGAAGGCTTTGGTATTCCTTTAAAGACGGTTGTTCAGTACAGAAGGCTAGTCTAGACAGATAAATTGAATAAAAACAATGGAAGAATAGAGTAGATAAAGTACAGTTCAGCCTAGCCTGCCACAGGATTCTGTTGCCCTTTGCCAATTTTTTTCATTTAGACTGAAATTTTCTATTCTGTGTGTCTGCTTCAGGCAGGGATTTTTTTGTTTGTTTTATTTATCTAGATATATATAGAGATAGACACACATACTTAATTTCATTGAAAACATATCACCAGTTTTTGTGAAGGGGGCTAGGCAAAACATGCTGATTTCTCTGCATTGTTCCCCAAAACACCTTCTGTGTCACTTCGCTGTGGGTGTTCAGATTTGACAGCAAGACTTCATCTTGCTCAAGGACTTGCCCAGTGCTGTTAAGAAAACAAAAAATCATGTCTACATGGGGCTAGGTTATGAGGATTTGATAAACTACCATGTGTGCAGGCTTTATAGAGGCTTGCTAGCGCTTTATGTGCCTTGGCTGTGCCCCAATCCAGGGCTCAGAGAGATTTTTCCTACTGTTTCAGCCATAGCCAGAAATTGAACTGAAATTGGGAGGAGGCTTTCTCTAGCATTCTTCCTACCTGTGATGGCCAGGTACTGGAGGGGAGAATGCCAGCAAGAATCTGGGGCCAACCTGAAGCATGAAAAGTCACCTAGAAAGAAAAACCTTGGGAAAGATTAGGACAGTTATGGCAATTAATCTGAAAATTGTTTACAAAATGAAAGGGAACAGTGGCTGCAAAGCAAAAGGCTTCTGGAAAGTACAACCAAAAACATTTCAACAGAGCCATTCCCATCTTTTCCCACAAAAATTCTCTTTTTTTGAGATATAGGCAAGATTGAAAATTAGTGTGTCTTTTTTTTTTCCAAATCTTGAATTCTCATAGAATAGGAAATGCAGCTTTCACTGTGCTCTCGTCAATTCTTGTGGGACATTTAGTGCTCCCCCAGTGACTCTGCTGTTCTCACATCCCTCACAACCCACAGAAGATGAGAAAAGAGTATTCCCTCCCTATTAAATATAAAAAAATGGGGTAGAGAGGGGATTAAGATATCCGTTAACCTGGGAGTTTCTCATTTGTAACATCCTGTGATCCAGCATTTTCTACCTTCAAACCACAGTTGCTGATATTCACTTGCAGCTGTGATTGCTCAGCTTTAGAAAAATCAGACCTGAGGTTCAAGACAGACACTCGTAAAACAGAAGCTACACAAAAAAGCAGCACTTCAGTGTCCTGCCTAGAGACACTAAGAAGGTGGAGCCCTGCCTCATCCTCTGCACAGGGAGCTCGAGATAGACATTCCATTTTGGGTGGTGTCACCCTCATTACTGATGAGAGACACACTATTTATGGTCTCACAAGGGGTCCTTGTGGTATTTCATGGTTGGTCAGCAATAAGCACTGTTGGCCCTGTGATTAATTTCTCCGGCGTGCCTGTGTGACAGCTGGATTGGGAGCTGGCTTATTGCTCCCTATTTATGTGCCCAGCACTAAAGTGGCTCGAATGCACCATGACCTAGAGGTTCTTCCAGAGTTAAGGCTGATCTACTAATATATAAAGATAGATCTCTCTGAAATTCTGGGTGACACTTTCCAGACAGATAAATTCATTACATTATACTGCATTGCAAAACCACCTCGTCCACTAAACCAAAGAACAAATTCTAAATTATCAAATAAAGTGTGACAGCTCTGTTAACACAAGAATACATTGTTATCTCAGGTGAATAAACTGAAAGTCAAATGTATTGGCTGAGTAAAATATTTGGAAAGGCATCCTGTCTCATGATATAACCCAACAGAAACACTGACCTATCCCAGCTGCAAAATTTGGAGAAGCAAAAGGCACAAACATGCAGAAAGATGCAGTGAGACAATTTGCTCTCTAAGGATGGAAGAATTCAAATGTACAAAGTAAATTTCATTGCTAGGTTAGAAAGTGTTTTACTTACTGTATGGGAAAAGTATTGATCCAAAGACTGTTACAGTCTAACTTCTTTGGAATGCATTAGAAATTCTGTGCCAAGTCTTAGGCTAAGAGATGCAGTTAGACCCTGAATATTTACTTTTGTTTTAACCTTTAGTGTTGCTTTAAACAGAAGGAAGGAGCATATTTACCTTCAATAGCCCTTCTATCATACTGAGATTATTGGAATTAAGATTAAGATTATTGGAATTTGAATAAACCATGTTATGCTCAGAGTGAAAGTGTGCAAATATAATTTCACTGCTTGAATTCAAAGCACCTTGGAAAATTAAGGAAGAATTAGAAGCCCTCGCTCAACAGCCTGAGAATTAGAGATGCTGGGAAGCAATAGTCAATAGGCCAGGGCTCTCTACCTAAACTGAAGAAGAGCCAGGAGGCACCTGGAAATAAGCTTCAGATCATGTGATGGTAAATACAGCTCTATAGAACTTCTGCAATGAAACCCCAAAAGAAGCAGGTAACTCAGCAGAATTTTGAATTTCTTATAGCCACCATACTTGGTCAACACACTCCAAAACATCCGCCTGGGTTCAGAGACTGTCTCACAACTTTGGGTTGTGGCTTGAGTTAAACAGGGCTAAGTTTCAGTTGAACAGTCCTATTTATAGTTTCCAGCAGACACCAGGCCAAACTGTGGGTTTACATGGTTTCCGTCTGAAAGACAGCAAAAATTGGCCATTTCAGCTGATTTTTTCCTTTGGGTTTTTGGTGTGGAGGAAAGAGAAGACGGAGGAAGTTTCATTCAAAAATTGAAGTGATGAGCAAAAATAAGAGTCTACGAACCTCACCAGCCAGAACTAGAGAAGGTTGACATATAGCCCTGGGAACAGAAACCACGGTGATTTTCCTGTCTCCCATGGTAAGCAGAGACTATGTGGTAAGTGATAGTGCTGTAGGAAAATGTCTGAGTGGGGCTATACAAACGAGGTGGATTGAATGGACAAGAAGCCAGCTGATTGCTACTGGATGGATCCTGTCCTCCTACAATAAGAACTTCTGATCTAAAAGCAGTAGCTCATATGTTAGCAGCAAAAACCTTTACAGCCTGCACCTCTCAGCTGTGAAACCCCAAAGCACACCAAGAGGAAGCCATGCGGTCTTCTCAGTGGTTGGAATAAAAATATGGGAAGCTTGGAGGTACTGAGCCACTGACTCAGAGTGTGACTGTAAGGAAGTCACCCCACCTTCTTATGCTTCAGTCGTGCTAGTCCAAATTAGCTTAAAATGCAGGAATCACTTAAAAAAACACCCACTATGACTAACCTGTTTGTGGAGTAACTGTACAAGTGATGTCTCTGTAAGCTTTCTTGGCACATGAGCACCTTCTCCACAAGATAATCACTCTAGATAGTTCAGGGTCATGATACTGGCAAGGGAGCTTACTTTAAAGGAAACTAGAAAATGCCAACAGAAACTATCAGTGGAGGCAAAACTGGGCTACAAGTCTAGATGCCATCTTCCAAAAAGACATCTGGAATCACTGTCATTTTATTGTTGCTCATTTTCACAGGATTATTTTGTATCTCATCATCATTTTCAAAGGAATGAAACAAAACAAACCAGAATGAGAAATTACTGAAATGTACTTGCTAAAATGGAAGAAGACATCAAGATATACTTTTTTCCTTTCCTACAACTGGATGGAAAGTCAGTGAAGCTGAATTATATTATCATGCATTTATCTTACTTTTCAGTACAGAAAGGTACATAGCAATTTGGCAAGCATTAAAAAGACCTCAGTAAAACTAAAGTGAAAAAAGTGCAGTAAAATTATGTTATTCACACAGTATAATGACATGAACAGAAAGTACATTAAAAGTGTCAAGCCTGTTCTCTTCCTCTGATCCCAGCAGTATTCTTCCAAAGCCTTTGCTCCATCTCCCAGGAAATACACAAAGAAAAGGGGGCAAACACAAAAGCTGTATCTATAACAGAAAGTGAAATGCAGGCTGACAGCACCATGACCTTCTGCACTGGCTTTAGCTGAAGAGGAGCTCAGGCACAAAACATGACTTTAGTGAGCCAAGGAACAGCCAAGCTATGGGTATATGCTCTATCATGGCCCTTCTGTTCCATCCAGGTATTACAAACAAAAGCATTTCACCATACCAAAGCAGAAGGATATTCCTGGTCACACAGAAACTTGGGAAAGCAGCCAAGTCAGACCTCTCTCCTGACATTAACAAAACAACTAAACCAGAACTAGATGTGCAGGTTTAGGTGACTAACTCCCATCCTTTGCAGCAACTGAACAACTTGGAGGGCAGAAGTCTTCCAGCAAAGCCTCTGGGGACTGTCCACGCTCCCAGAGCCATGCTGCAGTGCACCATCTCAAGCAGACTCACCATCTTGTTTCTCCAACATTTTCACCTTGCCTTTCACCGCTTCTCCCATCTGCAAAAAAATAGAAACCTCTTTTTCCCTTTCTCTTGAACACCTGCCCCTCTGGACTTACCATTCTGTTCTTAGGATCAGTCAACCAGGATTATGTTTACATGGAGAGAGACAAGTAAGACATATCCCGCAATAGTGCTTGTATTTCATTGTGACCTCAGAAATTCTGAAACAGTTTTCAATCATCCTTCTTTTTTTCCAAAGCATGGACTCCCATGGTTGCTTATGCTGGCATTAATGTAGCTTTTAGCTGCCTGAGAAGCACAAAGTGCATGTACACAGCAGCAAATCAGATCCCACATATTTATTTAGTAGATTAAAGATCTTATATTAGTTAAAAAGACACAAATATCAAGGGGGAAAAGGACTGCACAGTATAGCTCTCGGAAATAGTCAGATTCCAATTACTGTAATTATAGCTTTCAAAGGTAAGGTATGAAAATTATCACTTAAATGAGAGAACAAGGAAAGCAGAGAGAACAGTACCTTATTTCTCATCTTATCTTTGTCTCTGTGCCATTGTACTGAATTGCCATGATTACATTTTGTTAAAGTCTTTTCATTTTTCTCACTGTTCTCTTGAGGATGTAAGGCTGGGTGAACAAAGCAAGGTTATCAACAAAAATTCAATTTCACAAACTCCTAAAGGGAACTATTTATGAAAATGCAGACTTCAGAAAGATCAGATTCCCGTTTAACTTTCCTTTATGAGTTTGATAAGTGTATGAACAAAAGTAGATGCTTCAGTGTTGGGTTTCTTCTTGGTTGGGGGGCATGGGTATGTAGCCAAATTAAGGGCATAAAATCACCTCCCACAGAAGAAATATCTGTTTGGCAAAACATGCCTTCTTCTCCAGATTTATCTCTTTCCTGCCTTCCTGAAACCTCCCCATCTTCATCCTCTTGTACAACTAGAGGTGGCTTTAGCTCTCATCAAGCCATTGCTGCAATTGCTTCTCACAGGCAGGAAGTTCCCGCACTGGCTGTTGCTGAGCTCCCCACCAGCTCCTGCTTTCTTACCAACTAGATGGCATCTCCTGGACCATCTTGACCATCCTGGACACTTCATTTAACCTTGTCTCATTTAGTGGTGTGTTTATCAGTGAAAGTAATACTTTTTTCTTTGTCTTTTTTTGAACATTAATGGCACCAAAATAATGCAGGATTGATTTTTTTTCCAGCAAACTCAGATCCTCAACACAATACAAGGCCTTTATTCTTCTCAACAGTCCAGAAAACTTCAGACTTAACCCCACTAAGTGCAGAGCACTGACTACATTTCATGTCAGTGGTGCAGGAAGCAATCACAGAGTGCAGGAGCTGGGCACAGCCTGAAGATACTTTCCCTGTGGCAGAGCAAACCAGAACAGCATTTTTCTAAAGGAAATTACAGGCAGACTTTCTGCCATCTTCTCTTTTGTTGTGAGGTCAGAGAACTCTTAGAAGGGGAGGAAGCTAAGGCACATGCCCATCCCCTCTGCTCTGCACGGCATTTTCCATTCATCTGATGTCCCCTGCAATCAGCACCAGGTCAGGCCAGTGGGGATCCTTGGGATGGTACCTTACCAAGGATCTTGTGTCTGGGCAAAAATTTGAGGGTGAAGGAAAGGAGAGAGCAAGGGCAGGCAAGCAGAAGTCTGCATGGGGGAAAGAAATTATCTGCCACTCTATGAGGGTGAGTCGGGAAAGCACAGTCAGTGATGCCACTAGCAGAAACACCCAGATTTTATACGTATGCTCCCAAACCCTTAAATGACTTCTGGGGGATTCACAACTACACATAACCCATCAGGGAAATGGGACTGAACTTAGCACAAACACATAAGAGAGATGTTTCATTGTGAGAAACCTCCTCTACTGTATTATTCATATTTCTTTTCCTCTAGTGAAAGCCCTGCATAGAAAACACTTGTTGGGGTGAGACAGCTATATGGATCCAGTTTCTTAATGCAGATAATTCACAGAACTAGCAAGGAACAAGACATAAGGAAGGTTATTAACACTGCTTCAAACTCTGATGGAACAATTCGATGACTGATTTTCAGCTTCTTTTTGAAGTAGAAATTAGTAGTCATGAATGCTATATTCAAGGTAACCCTGTTTAAATTAAACCAGGCAGTACTGAACTCTCTCTGGAACTTGCTAAATTAATGGCAGAAGTCTTTAGCAAAGCCTTTTCCCCCTCATTCTAAACTGTGTTAAGTGAGGAATTAGTGTTTTTGAAACAGAAATGCAATTTAAAAATTCAAAGTGTTGAAACTCATACAGAGCACTTAGCTTCTCCAGTAATGCCAGACAACTCCTACGCACACCAGCTCAGGGTAATATGGGTCAGAAATGAAAAAATGCACATAGAAACTCAGTTATAAACTATAGACACAATGTTTGTAAAAACAACTTGTAAAAAAAAGAAGCAAAATTATACATGTGATGGCTGGAATTCTAAGCAGACAAGAACCAGATGAGAAATCAAGTGCGTATTTTGAACTGCCATTTGAACAACTTCAGCTTGGATGCAGTAGATTCTTGTTTTAAGTCTTGAAATAAAGGATGTCTTTTTTCTGACAAGCTGTATTTTGGCACAGCAAGGAATGATGATCACAACATGGAAATCTTTAAGTAAATATTTCTGCTTTTTTTTGCATGAACTCAGACTTAAGGATAATACCTTCCAGCTCAGTCTTTGAATCTCTGCATATAGACCTATGCACACAGAGTGTATCTAAAGCTCTCCATCTAGTGGCAGTTTCACAGAATCATAGAATCATACATTCATTTGGGTTGGAAGGGACCTTTAAAGGCCATCTAATCCACCCAATCTGCAATGACCAGGGACATCTTTCACTATTTTAGGTTTCTTAGAGCCCCATCCAATATGACCTTGAATGTTTCCAGGGATAAAGCATGTACCACCTTTCTGGCCAACCTGTGCCAATGCCTCACTGTAAAAAAACTTCTTCCTTATATCTAACCTAAACTGACCTCTTTTAGTTCAAAACAATGTTGTAAAGAGCCATGTCGTGTTGCTTGTTTGGTCAAGGCTTGATCAGATTGTTACTGTGCATTGTATAAGTACTGCATGTGCACATATAATTATAAAGCAGCACCACTAATGCAAAGCCAGTCTCAGACCACTGCCCAGCACTGTCTTCGCTGACTGTCTCCTAGCTGGAATGCAGACAGCCATAGTAATTTCTTGTTTCCAATAATAATTACAAGAGAAAAAAGCCTGAAGATTCATCAGAGTATTCTTGCCCTATGTGTTTCCTTTGAGATTGGCAATCCTTGTTATTATGTTATCCTTTAGAATCCTTGCTAATGTAAATGTTCAAACCTTGGAATTGGTGCAGGTGAGATAATGGGACATGGACCAAATTAAGGATAAGAAGAACACAAAGATCCTAGCTATCTCTGTGAACACCATTACAAGGAACAAAGAGAAAGTAAGGGAAAAGGAGAAGGAAGGGTACAGGGAAAGAAATAAATATTTCTCATCCAAAGTCTTCTATATGCTCATCTATAAACCAAACAGAACCTTCGTGTGGTACCATTGTGGTCACTGAGCAGGTAAACACTAGGTCTAGGGACATACCGGAGTGTGGGATCAACACTGATCCTTCATCTATGTTTCCAAAATGGATTTTTACATAGTTGGAGGTTCATTCTGAATCAGTGACCAAGTTAAGATTGTCTCACACTCCCTCTCTGGCGAAAACCAGGTCTTCCCTGTGGATGCTTGGCAAGTATGGGCATGAGTGTTGCACTTCACTCTTTTTCTCCACTAGAGCTCTAACTGGACTTGGTGAGAGACAGGCCCAAACAGAAGTTCACTGCAAAACCATCTGCAGTTTTTCAGGATTTTAGCCAGATTTTATGCATCTGATTGTTGGCTGGGTTGCAGATTTTCCAACTGTTTGATTGGACTTTTTATTTTTTCCCAGTTCTCCAGCTCATGGATTGATATTCTGGCCAAATGATCCCAAGCTGGAACTGTTATCTTGCTTCTCTCTGCTTCCTCATTGTGCTGTTGATCCAGAAGTCAAGTTGCTCTCTGCTAGTCTAACTTTCCTAAACTCTGTTGCTTTATGCTTTTTCACATATTCTCTTATTACCTTTACATGCCCCATCACTATCTTGAAGCATGACTAGCTGAGAATGAAATGAAATGAAAACTCTTGTATCTGTCAAGGAACACAACAGAGCCCCATCTCTGACTCCATCTGGGGCAGAGTCAGCAATAATTGACTAGTCTAGCAGAGAAGAAATGCTACTGGTGGCATCCACCTACCTGAGGTCTTCTAAAAGTATGGTGTCAAAACTTAATATAGTCAGTGGAGGAGTAAGCACTCTGGAAGGCAATTCTGCTGGTGTGTCTTTACTGGCTAACCCAGGAGATGAGAAACTTCCTTCAGGGGTTTCACTGCCTTGCTTCTGTCTTTGTATTTTTGTTTCTCTCTATCAACCCTAAAGAAAAAATGAATTCCTTGATGCCTACCTTTCAGCAGAGGAATGCCATCCTAGACAGCAGGGACCTTGATCAACGTACTCAAAAGCGCTGTCTGCATGACAGACAGGCAGATTTCTCAGCACAACTTTTTTATTAAGCTCTTTATTTTAAGATGAAAGAAATCATTCAACATATTGAATTGTTTGGAATTTTTGTTTTGAAACTATACAGTAATTATTTTTCCTTTGCATAAAAATAATAGTTAGATAATAGCATAAAAGATATACACACCCATAAAATTTAAGAATGATAAAAAAGCAGTAAAATTTCAAGTATTATTACTGAATGGAAGAAACGTAAATATTGAAGGCATTGTCATAGAATGATTGAATCATTAAGATTGGAAAAGACCTCCAAGATCATTGAATCCAACCTTTGACCAAACACCACTATGTCAAGTAATCCATAGCACTAAGTGCCACGTCCAGTTGTTTCTTGAAGACCAGGGATGGTGACTCCACCACCTCACTGGGCAGTCCATTTCAGTGCATGGCCCTCCTTTCAATGAAGAAATACTCCCTAATGTCCAACCTGAACCTCCACTGGTGCAGCTTGAGGCCATTTCCTTCTGTCCTGTCAACAGTATCAATCCAATGTTGTTTGTTTTTTTCTTACCAAAATACAACTAGTGAACAACAAACCACATTATAAACAGAACAAGAAAAAAAATCCATGCAGGTTATTTCAACATTAAACAGCTTGCCCCTTCTGCCCTCTTTCTCTCTCTCTAGGAAAACAACTGCTTCTGAGGTTGTAACATTTCGATATTCAGGAAAAGCATTACAAGTTGCCCTCAGAGAACTGTGCAGAAGCGCATAAACAAGGAATGATTCAGTAGATGGAGGTGATTCATTTTCTTGCCAACGATCTCTTATATCTTAAGTGTTTGAGTTTTAAATGATTATGTAGCCCTGAAGACAGACTTCTGAGAACTATCGCTTCTTTGGAGCAGTGTCGCACCCTTCCCTGAACACATGCCGTCCTTCCCTTTGAGTTATGAACTTGTGTACAAAGAGAAGATAGCTGCTGGGACTCTCACACAAAACGCATCTTGGCTGCCTTTTGACCTGCTTCTGCTCTCTTTAAACTCAACAGAAAAAATCCCCTTAATTCTATATGAGCGGGAACTAACTTGCTGACCTCTTCCATGAGCATCTCTTGGGTGGCCTTTTTTCTTTGTTGACTCTGATGAGAGTGTTCCCTGGTCATCTTCAGCGCTAAGACCTATGGCAGCATCCTTCAGTTTTGGTCTTTCAGTATGCAAGGGGTCACAACTTCTTTCACAATACACAAATTAAAAATTAAAAAGTTAGGAAGGGGGGGAAAAAAAAGAACATGAGGAGAAGGGAAGGACATAGTCTTTCAGTCTCTTGAGTATCTATTACTTTGCTTCTCTTCATTGTTTTATTTTACTTTCTTAGTCAAGAGAATTTCTATATGTATACTCTTAATTTCCTATTTTTTTACCTTTAAAGTGTGAGATTTTAATTCCAGCTATGAATTAATTGGTCTTTTTCTTTAAAACACATGAAAAGGGAAGTGACGAGAACATTTGTGTTGTTATTGTATATATTACAGACCATTAAGAAGGAAAAAAACATGCCTGGAAACCTAAAAGGGAAAGGAAGAGGTATAACCATGCCTAATTAGCAAAACAGTAGATAAAAGAAAATGAATCAGGTAAAGTTTTCAACTGGCAGAGGACTTGCCTCATTAAAAGTCACAAACATAGGAAAAACAAGGAAGATCCTTGGGATCCAGGTTCATTGGAAATTCAACTTGCAAAATTTGTATGCCAGCCTTCAGTTTTAATGTGGTGGTTCCTTCCACTAAAAGTAAACCACATGAAAGCTTCCAATTGGTTTTGCACATGGTAAATTATTAATGTGTAGAAGCACAGAAATCTCACTTTGTGAGTCTGACTCAACCCGCCAAAAGATAAAGAATTTTTGTGGAAAGCAAGCAATTGAAAATTATAATTGTAAATGAAAACAGCTCATGCTTCTAAAAGTAAAAGATAAACATTAACCAAGTGGGCTCTTGAAGCAGATAAACAGAACTTTACTGAGTCAGAGCATATTATAGCCAAAAACTGCTTGATATTTTACAGGCATCAAATAAGAGGTCCAAGTGCCCACCCCTGAAATCCTTGTATGGTGCTTCTAATACTGGCTGCATATACAGAACATGTAAATACACCTGGGGAATGGTAACGTCCCATCAGGGGTAGTACTGCCAAAATTAATATGAGAGAAAGAATTGAGTATAGTAAGAAATTCTGGACATTTTTCATACTGGGAATCTCACCTCTGCGAAACACAAAATGGGCAATTAAAAATATTTATTGAAGTACCTCCCTTTGGATATCGAAACATGAAGGGTTCATTATACAATGCTGTAATTGCAGCAAGAGAGGACAATTTAAAGTAACTAAAAAAATTAATTTTTACACAAATGAAAGATTGCTCCCTGACTGGATAATAGTTATGCACAAGGGAGTGGGAAAAAAGCACCTTTTCTTACTGCAGTTGAATCTTCATTTGAAAATTAAAAGCAAATAGAATAATGGGCACAACTTACATGCAGAGCCATCTAATAATGCAGTGGAGAGTTTAGCAGAGCTCCATGAGCTTGGGCCATTTGGTTAAAACTTGGTGCTAATAATGTCAGGGTCTTGAGTTCAATTCCCTGTAGGAGTAATTCACTTAAGAGCTGGACTCAATGATCCTTGTGGGTCCCTTCCACCTCAGAATATTCTGTGATTCTTGGTTCAAAAAAAAAAAAATAGAAGAGAATTTGTCTATTCTTAAGCTTTTGCCATACGGGTTTCAGAAAACGCCACCGGAAATAAAAAAATAAGGAGCAGTTACCCTCCCTCACAGCACATTTCCCAAGTCATTGAGACTCTGAATCTGCCCTTACCTTGTATTGTTTCACCATGACAGTGATGATCCATCATTTCCACAGCTTCCCAGGCACTACCTTGACCCTGGGAACCAAATACCACATGAACTTTGTGCTGAAACCAAGTTCTTTTGAGTGCAAGTTTCAGAGCAAGCTTCTTCAAGAGGCAACAAAGTCACTTGTTCATTCATGTGAGAAGGCTACCAGGCCCTGTCATAGGGGAAAACTGGTTTCTTTAGGCTATGGGGAGAAATAACAATCACTAGAAGCTACAAATACTTTTTCTTGAGGAAATACGAACAACTGAATAGAACTGGCTTGGGGGTTTTTTCACCCTCCACACAGTAAGTGCACACTTTAACTGGATGAGTAAATGAAAACAAGAAAGTGCAAATTTTTAAAGGAACAGCTCAGCATGAAGATGACTTCAGTTGCTTAAATGTAAAGTTCGGTGATATTCTAGACTCCCTACACATGTACCTGACACATCTGCATGTCTGGCAGCTATATCAGAGGATTTATGGGACATTTGTAATTTTCTGGAGCCACAGCTGGATGACAAGCATGGTCCCCTAAAATGATATTTGGTGTCTGTGTCTACACAACTAATCTCACACTAGGTTCTCTGTAGGTAACTTTAGTCAATTCTCTATAACATTTTAAAGGACCTGATGAAATCAGCTGCTGCTAAAAATCTGTCTACATACAAGGGGTTATAAAATGAAAGGAAGTTTTATAATTCAGTAGTGCAGTATCTTAGCTTTCATGTTCTTTTATTTTCCTCAGAGTTGCCTTTCTGCCTGGCCAAAGAACTGTGCTTATGCACAAAACGTATTCATTGATTTCAGCATGCTGAGGAGCAAGCCCTCAGTACAGCTGTGCGTGTTTTGTGCTTCATATCATTTTGTAGAGAGATAGGCAGCAAAGAACCAGAGTGTATTTTGCCTAAGGAGAGTGGAAAGGGAATGCAACACTCCAAGTTTTAGTTGTATGAGGTGAAGATTTCCTGATTGAAGAGGACTTTGAGTTCTCCATATGTGGGTACTTACAATGCATGCAAACGCTCCATTCACTGACAGCCTGGTGTTTCCAAACTTTACTCAGTCTGCCTGCCTCAGCATTGAGCATTACCCTTTTGACTCTTTGAACAGCTTTGAAGAGAATGAAACAACTTTGTTCCCCTCGTGATCACAGTTTTCCTGATAAAACACACCAATTCATGTGGTGGTAAGCTACTGTAATCTTTTAAAAGACACACACAAAAAAAACCCAAAAAAACCCACTAAACTAAACACCAAACCAAAACCCAAAACAAAACCCAACAAAAAACCCAGCAACAAAAAGAGAACAATAACTTAAAATATGGGAATGGGGAATTTTACTGTTTCTCTCTCTGACATGATTCAGCAAATGACTTCCTAGTTTTCACTCTAACCTCTCTGTATCATAGTCAAATTTGGATGAAAATTAAGAGTGGAATAATACATCCGATGGTTCATCTACAATTTGGGTACAATACAAATATTTATAGAAAATTGCTAAATATTTGCAATCTGCTTTTCTGTTTGTATCTTGAAAGAGTTTTCAACAATCGCTTCCCCAAAAACATGTATTCCATTACAGTTTTATTAACCAGGAAGGTTTGTTTTCTGAAAGCTTCTTTTTCAGTTGTTCTTAGTTTTGCTCTCTTATCTCAGTCACTTCCAAGGATCTGAATCTTTTTCTATGCCAACCTTCCTCTGAAAAGTGAGGGGAAGCTGTGAGTGGAATGACAGAAAGAGGAAAGAGAAGGAATATAATGAACTACCCTTGAAATGTTTACAAGCACTGTCCCTGCAAGCAATTTCCCAGGTGAATTTGGCAAATTATATGCTATAAAGAATTACTTTTATTACAGGAACATACAAAGGCACAGAGCAAAGTCAAGAGCCTGATGGTGCAAGATACTGGTAAAAATAACAGAGTGAAATCTTTTCCTGACCCCAAGAGCTATGACCCTGCTGGGAAAGAGAGTGAGCTCTCTAATTCAAGGAAACAGTTGGCTTTTAAACATTCTGCATTAAAAGTGGGTGGGAATTGCTTTCTAGAGAAGAAAAGATTAGGACTATGATCCAAATCCTAAAGTAAAAAGAACAGATCAGCATTTTAGGAAGAAAGACTTATACAAATCTTGCTATATTATCCTAAATTCATTAATGAAACAAATGCCTCATACTCACTTTTACCAAGGCTTCACTTTCTTTCTGAGTCTGACAGTCTCCAAGCCAACTGTATTACTTTGTCTCAGCTGTCATTATTCAGGACCACACTCCCCATGTTTCATCTTCTAAATAACAGCCTTGTGTTTGATGCTGTTGATTATATTATATTGCAATGCTTTGGGCCTTTGACTGTAAAAGCATGTCTGTGCTGTCTTACTGTGTTCAGAATGGTGAAAAGCACTTGTAAAAGTAAGTGTAGAAACAGAATTGTGCAGTCCAATGAGCAAACAAATTAATGGAAGTACCTTTACAAGAAAAAATATAATAACTTTGTTAGTCCTCATAAATAAGTATCAGGCATCATTAGGAATATAAATACAAAAAAAAATGTATGCAACCTGAAAAACTATATGTAAACTTGGGATGGATGAAAACATTTCTATCTGGGATTTAAGCCTCCTCTTCTCCCATTTACTTAAGAGTTAAAGAACTCACTTAGTATGGCTTTGGATTGCTGATTGCTCCTTCTTCCAAGGTCAGAGTCCTTGGATCTTTCTAAGTCACTGCCCTGCTGTCTTGTATTCCAGGTTGAACCATTTGCTACTTTTCCCTGTGAAAATTGCTGAATCTTAGCTCAAGTACTTTATTCACCAGGTTGGAGGGGAAAGAAAAGGAAAAAAAATACATTCTGTTTGCATGAATGAACATATCACCTGCTGCATAAACTGCCAAAGAAATAAACCGGGTTTCAAACCCACCTTCCAAGTGAGTGTTCTTGTTTATTCAAACTGTATCTGCCCCAATGTGCCCATCATATAACATTTAGGCATTGTTCTTAGAGATGAGATGCTCAGATTTAAATGTATCAGACAGCAAACATGTTTCTATTAGACACCCTGCAGCCTTGATGAGTGCCCACACCATTGATCAAGGAGGGTGGTGATAGTTACTTCTGTGTAGATGAGGCTTTGGATTGGTCTGCCTTTATTAAAAAACAAATGAAACCATTTTGTCTGGAAAAAACAAACGTTTTTCTCTTCTTTTTGTTTTCCATTCTGTTTAATGACAAAACCTGACTGTTTTCTTTTCAGCATTGTCGAAATCGGTTAGCTCTGTTGATTTGAGTTCTGAAACAAAACCCAGTTATTCACTCAGACTTTACTCATACTGAATCAAACCTTCAGCCTGTAGTGGAGCTGCTGCACAATGCCACCCCTGTGAAACAGGGAATTCTGGAATACAGGCAGACTTCACCCCATCATCCTACCCGTCTATTTAGATACTTCATCATTTTTTGCTATTTATGACTTAGCAGCTTTACATCGCATGATAAAAGACTCAAAAGAAAAACACTTCACAAGGCTGATGGAAAACTACTTGAAGCAGGAGCCACATCAGTTCTCAACATCAGAACAAAGGAGGATTTTAAGTGTTTCCCAAACCTTGTGGACCTTTTCATAGGGCAAATTTCTTTCACTGACTAGAAAAAAAATTACAACAGATGAAGACCATTAATATATATTAAATTATCAGACTGCATTTTGCAGTATAGTTAGGTGAAATCTTGCCATTCTGCTCAATAGACATGAAGTTCTTAAAAAATGGGACAGGAAAAGTTGACCTCAGTATAGCAAGCAGAATAAACCAGTTATACTTAGTCTCATTGGTGTTTATAAGAGGTTTTAGCTGGCTTCCTTCCTGACTGTCTATAACTGGCATAAACAATTTCCTTCTCTGAGAGGAGCTCTCACTGGTGTAGTTTCTCTTAGGGCCAGGAATGGAATAAAACATTTATTCTCTCGAAACAACCTCCTTCGTGTGGAGGCCTATAAACAAATGGTAATGATAACCAGACATTCATCAGATTGTGGGAAGGCAATTAGTGGGATGCCACAAGCATTAGTGTTAAGCCTAGGTATAATCAACATCTTTAGTCTCTTCCACAATCTAATAAAATCTAGCTGCTGGAAAACCTTTTTTAATATTCACACAATTTTCTCATTTCCTTGACTTACTTGCATAGTGTCAAGGCAAAGATTGTTAGACTAGCTTTAGCAATTCTTTTTTACTGTGGATTTTTCCACTGCTTGTAAAGGACAGGTTTCATGGACATCTGTCCATACTAGAAAGTAAAGCAAAGTAGTTTAGAAGTAAAGTAATATGACAGTGCAAGAAGATGTTACTATTTAGCAACAGAACCTGTTAGGTCAGGGGGACCACACTGTGAGCCTGACTTGTATAGAACTGAACCAAATGGGATTTTTCTGAATCCAGAAAAGAGAACGCAGAACCACGTGTGGTATGTTGAGCTGGTGAATTTATCTTGGGTTTGCGGACAACTGAATCAAATATCTTCATTTCTATTGCTAAGTAAACCTTGTCTCTCCTCGCCACTTCTTCTGGAAGTCTGTTCCAGCATCCTATAGCTATGCCATTCAGAAAATTAAGAAAAATTCCAAGTCAAATTTATTTGTCTTATTTCAGTCTTCAAATGTATGGAGACTGACTAAGTTTCTGAACTAGAAAAGAGAGTTTATTGTGAGAACTTCCTTAGAGGTTAGACTATACTTGCAATTCAGACTCTCAAAAGCTTGGGGCCAAGCCACAAAAACTTACATTGCAGTTTTCACAGGTCTGATTTCGCTAAGTTAGCTATATTTTCATATTCCCATAGCAGAAAGTGGGAAAAGCTATCTCCCTTATTAAAGTATTCAAAAATTTTGCATAGGAAACCTTAAAATGCGTGTTTGGTCTATGAGAACAACATAGCGTTGGTTTCTGCAGTTTCATACCAAAGTAGATGTGCAATTAAAATTTAACACTGGGAGGTAAATGTTTTAGACCATACAAATGAAAGAATGCACAAAAGCAGGGGTGAAGCTTCTATTGATGGCAAGCAAACCTTCCAGAATTTAATTATGTATAAAATAGTCTATCAGCTTAATGAGATAAGAATTAACTGAATACATATATATATATAGATACATAAAAAGAGAGTGATAATTAAAAGCATACCATTATAAGAAAACCATTTTGAAGAACGTTTTGGGTTTTGGGAATTGTTACACCCCGTCCCAACAACAGTCGTCGTTGTTTGAACTAAAAAGCCCTATATGCATCATTCACAATGTCTTTACCAACATTTGGCCCAAATACAGGTATTTTTATGTAACTAGCAACTGTCTATTTAGTGGTCTCGCTAAAAGCAGAACGTCCACGAAATGTGTACAAGTGCAGTGCCACCTCTAATGTATTATAAAAATATAAACATCTTAAGTCTAACACATGATTTGCAAGGCTTAACTTGGACTCAAATGTTTGTAGATATGGATATAGTTTACATCTGAGGAACAGTATGGTTAAGAGCAAGGCAATGACCAGAGAAACAAATGGGAAGAATTCTGGTTAATTATCCATGATGAATGAGAAGAACAGCCAAAAAGAGTATTCCATTGCAGAGCAAAACCAACATAGGAATAACCATGAAGCTGCAGTTATTAATTGTGGGGGAAAAAAAAAATGTGCCTAAATTGAAAGAATAGTACAGACACTACATTTTACTTTATATTTTTGTCACAGAAGATGGCATTTATTTTTTGTTATTCATATAAAGGGTTAAAAATAATACCTGAAATTCATTAATTTGCTGTACTGGAATGAGTTTAGAGGCTGAGGAGGATGGTTGATGATAAGCCTCTGTTAAGATATTTAAGGGGTTGGAAATAATAAAGTTTGTATTAAGACATTTATGGACTTGGAAATAATAACCCAAAGGATTTTTTAAATATACCAGTATGGTCACTAGCCCATAAATACGCTGAATGTATGGCAATTACTTTTGATGGGTCAAAGAGAATACACATACTCTGTTATGTATGTAATAAATATGTAATTAATATCAGCTGGGACATTAAGTGGCCTAACTAATCATTTTAGAGCTTTTCTCAAAAAAGACCTTTGCAATCTGTTATTTTCTTACTTTTCCAAAGCAAGAAAGGTTCAAGAATGTTAGCAAATTACAATCAAGATTTTGCTCTGTCTTTTTTACATTTATGCTAAAGAATTTTAACTTTTAATCCCTTCTTACATAAGCAGAGTTGGTAATGACTTTTGTAAGCCTGTGCCAGATTGACACTAGCAGCAATATTGATTGGTAATTAAGTTTTATCTAATCCCAAACAAATCTGATGGTTAAATAATTTTGGGTCAGCACTGTTTCCTCAATGTTTTTTGTGGTTCTAACTCCTGAAGTATTTAGAAAGAGAAACTACAGTCCTCATTTTGCTATAATAAACAAGTTCTAATAGAACCTCAATTCCTTATGAACATTAAGATTTTTCTAAGATTCCACTGATGATTTCAGTACCCTTTATCTCTTCTATCATTTATCTTGAATATGATAAGTGCAATTAAAACAGAAATGGTAGCAAGACCCAGTAAAATAACATTAGTTCTTTACCTCTACAAAGCACATTTTGTGCAACCTACTCAAGGGTGCATTTGTCTTTTTCATAGCCATATCATAGTCCTGAGTGATGGCATGCAGCTCCAGAACAGGACTCCAAAATTTATGTGTCTGTACGTGTGTGTCTATATTGTAGTCAATAGCACCTAGCCAGCTATTCATCTCAACCTTAAATGAGCCTCTGCAGACTCCATTTTCAGTAACAACTTGATCTTTGCTGACTACCTTGGGACCTCAGCAATTCACCTCACATTTAGGCACATAGGTTGTAGAAGCTTAGATTCAGGTGTCTGAATCCACACCCCCATTTCATACCACATAACCACCTAATATATCACTGTCTGTTCTTTCACAGAACTGTACAAATCAGAGAATAATTCAGTCTGGAAGGAACCTTGGGAGATCTTTTGTCCAGCCTTCTATTTGAAGTAGGGTCTATTTTGTACTACATGAGCTATTAGAGCAGTCCAGGCTGTCTAGGGCTTTATCCAGTCAAATTTTCTTCATTTCTAATAGATGAGCTTCATTTATACCAGAAATTCTTGCTAATAATACTGAAGCAGTGACCTTCACTTTTTTACTGTCAAAGCTCTTTCAATTTCTCTTTATTTCTGTTTTCTTGTATTCATTCTGGAAAACATCCCAGTCTTTCCTCTGTTGTGCATACCCAGCTTCAGTTTCTCTTTGAAGTAAAGTATAATTTTAAAAATAAAAAGACTTTCTTCAGCTCCAAAAAATGAAAGCACAACAGGCCTTGATAAATTGCTTGTTATTTTCTTAAATTTGCTGAGTTTTAATTTCCAAACCTGCATCTTACCATTTCTTCAACTAATGAATGGAGGAGCCTTCAAGAAGAAATTTCCCATTCCCTTTTTGAAAATATACGTGAATATAGTATAGTATGTTAAATTTTACAAGCAGAAATTCATCACTAGACCTCCACTCACTGGTAAGCAAGTTCATGAGGTAGGAGCAGAGGGCAAGGCTCGTCCATCAGGGCATAGCTGAGGAGTGGTAATTCAGCAAGCCATTTCTGCAGCTCTCATTCACACTTAATGAACTTGTCCAGTAAAAGAAAATCCCTGAAACACAGGTGTCTATCACTGCCAAAATTATCAACAATGAGTAGACATCCAGGGAAAAAGTACCAGCCTGATGGTCTGCAAAGAAGCATTCTGAGGACAAATCAGAAGAATTAAATGCAGATGCACACTTCGGCTCAGTGACATCTAAGAGAGGCAGAGACAGCTTCATCTGTTTTTTCCGGTTGTAAGGGTTAAACAGCCTTTCTATGGCAGGCTTGGACCAAAATAGTCTGTAGTATAATGATATTTCTGCTTCTCAGGCAAATGTTTACATACATAAGAATAAAGCATGTATGTGGGTGGTGACTGGGAGAGGTACAAGAATGACTAAACTTTCCTATTACTGCTGTGCTCACAGCCTGCTTTAAATCCCTGCCAGAATCCTGGGGACACTGGTGACCTGATTGCTCATCTCTCAAGGGCTCCCCCGGCCACAGTCCAGGATGCCAAGTCAGCCCCCAGGGCTGTCAGGCTGGTCTCCAGCTCCACACAGCCATGGCTGGCCATGGGCTTTGTTGAGCCAGACCCACCCACTTGCCCAGGTCGAGGCCTGGTCTCAGCCCATCCCCAGGGATGTGCCTGATGGCCAGGACTGGGGCTTCCCTGTTACCCCAGCTGCCCTGATCCCAACTGAAGCAATGGGACAGGGCCTAGCTGCCAGGGACTGCCCTGAAGAGGAGCCCCCATAGCACCTGCCCTGTGGAGCCTTCAGCCTCCAGTGCACCCTGACAGCTACTCCACACAGTTAATATGACAGCATTCTTCAGGGTCCTCTTTCACTAACATATCTAAAAATTTCTTTAAGGCTGGAACTTCTTCTACCACCTTAAACCCATGACAAATTACCTTCTACATTCCAAGTTGTTTTGTAGAATAAACAGCTAAACTTTGAGAGTAACAGCCAAAATAAGGGAAATAGTCTGATGGAATAAGATAAGCAGCCTGTTAACCCATATATACATTTGAATTTTACGTATCATACTAATTATTTTGCAATATTTGCCTGTTATAATCATCCTGCCTCAGGTGTTTCAACTTTCAGGCTGTCACAAAACATTTAACAGTTCAGTATCTTGCTTAGTTATTCTTAACTGAGCTGCGATTCCCCTCAAAACTTTTCTCATGCACTTTTCTTTCTTTACTCATTTTTCTTTTGTTTTTTTTTTTTTTTTTTGGAGATGGGGGGTGGAATGGAGGGATGCAGAGGTGTTCTGTTTTGTTTTGTTGTGCTTTTGGGTTTGTTTTTTTGTTAGATAATTCTGCTGGAATCTGGCCTCCCAGGTTGGGTAAGAGGGCATTAAGACATACCCAGACAATACTACACAGCAGGGGTGCTGTCACAAGTCCCATGTGGCAGGTGGACATGATGTCTTCTTCTTCTTATCCAGGAGATTCCCGCCACAGCAGAGTCATTGCAAGATACTTAAAGGAGATCCTAAGTATGTCCCATCAGTTGGAAGGTTTTGTGGCAGACAGTCCTTGAAATGGTTCTCTCATGACAAGGAAAATTTTGTCTTTTTGGAATAAACTGTAATCAACTGCACAGCAGGGCTGAGACACCCAATCACTGATTTGTATTTTGACACTTCAGATAAATATGACAAGGTGTTTTGCCTTCCACCTGAATCATCTCATTTCTCATCTAATACGCAATTTGCTGCCGAATTTTAAACTACGGTGTCATCAGAAAACAATCTCCTTTGTCATCAAATCATGTCATCTGCCCAGTAATATATCTTCTCCTATTTCATCATCCTGATCAACAATTGAAGAAATTTTTTTTTAAATCACCAATTTCCTACCTACACAGAAAAAAATATAACCCTTCTTCAGTCCTGTATTGTCTGGCTCCCAGATGCACCAATCCTTCCACTGTCATCCCCCTCTTGTGTATGGAAGTGAACAGAGCTGTGCTGAGTAGTAGGTGGCATGGGAGGATGCTTTATTTGCTTAGAAGAGCAAAGAGAATTAAAGCTGGCTCTGGCTGCCATGTGGAGTGGCAAACCTGGAGGGTGATCCAGCCCCATACAGTACAGGGAGGCCAAACAAGGCAGCACGGCTGCCACAGTGAGGGCATCCATCATCCCCAGCAGACAGGAGCCTATCCAAATGCACTGCTCTTCCCTGTGACACTAAGAGCCAGACACATCCCCACTTGTATGATTGATATGGGTCCCATCATGGTGAAAGAAGACACCAAAACTGCAGTTGCCCTCTTGTATGTGCTTGAAGCAGCTGAACTAGCAGGGGGATTCAGGGATTCTGCAATAGTCTCATTTTCTCTCCCTAAAAACATGCTGTTGGGAACATAACTATGGAAATTCCCACACAGGAGTTCCTGTTGGTATGTATGGAAATCACAGTGTATCACAGATGGATTTATACACACTAAGACGACTTGTAGCAGCTTCTGAAAATGTAAGCATTTCCCATCTGTGACTGTGAGACCTCAGAGAGGAACAGGCTGCCAAGGCAGGCCACCGTGCTATAAGAGGCAGCTATGCTTTAACACTGTACAAAGCTAGACTGTAATTCACAGGAGGGAGAAGTTTAATTCAGAAGATTCATCAGGAACCTCACATCCTAAGCTCCGATGATCTGTTTTGTATAACAACTATGGGCGTTTGGAGGAACCCTTTGGTCCTTCTTGTCTCTGACTGCAAAAACAGAATGCTGCTTTGCATCCATCTCGGTCATAGCATTTGCCCTGCACTGGTCTGCATTTCCACAGCTGTCTTCCTTTGACAAAGGCAACAGTCTTCACTATTTTCTTCTAATCAAAAGCCAAGTCAGTCCATTACAGAGTGCATAGGCCAGATATGTTACTAATGCAGTTGCCCAAGTTCCTACAGGTTCACCAAAACACCACAGATCCAGTTCTGAGAAGTAGCTGATAGTTGCACGTCTCTATTTAAATTAACTTAAAAATCTAAATAACAACACTGAAAGAAGCCAAATTGTTCTATTTCTTGGCTTTCTTTTTGTTGCTTTAGTGTCCAGTATTAGCTCCCTGTGACTTTAGCAAGTTTCTAATGGTCCTAGAAAATGGGCTACTGAAGCCATATTCAGGCAGTTTTCTTATATGCCTATTTCAGATATTGCAGCTTCCTTTTTCCCCTTGTGAGGTAGACATTGCTGCCTTATTTCAGATGGCACAATATTTGTTGTGAATAATTTACACATGCAGATAGGTAGGTCTGGTCCAGATCCTCAGAAATATGCAGGTGGTTAGGGAGAATTACATTCTTACCTTCAAAAAGCCAAATTTCCATCCTTGAAAAGCAGTATTTCCAAGTGAATTTAACGTCGCAAAAGTTTTACTCTTAAGTCAATGGTATTCAGTAAAACAAAGGCATTGACTTCAGTGGAACTGGATAGAGACAGAAAATGCCCATTTGAAAACTGAAGCCCAAATATACAGATAAGGTTCACTTGCCCAGAGAATCCTGCCTTCTAACTTTGCCTAGAAAATAGACTAAGATAGAAAATAATATCTGGATTTCTTTTCAGTGCATCAGTAATTTTCATTTGAGCATTTCTTTTCCCTAGCATCAGTCCAAAATACTACTTAAAAGCAATCTACTCCTTGTCCTGATTTCAGAAAAAGCTGGTTTACTACTGTTTATATAGCACTGAAATCAAGTTTACATCCCAATGCTATCAGTCTTTCTTTTATATCACACATGTACGTAGAACAAACTTCCTGGTGAACTACCATTTCTAAAAGGTTCATTACTGACATTTCAGTCTCAAGCATTACTTCTCTTCACAATCACCAAGTCCAATCCACTTGTGTAGCATTAATCTGCTCCATAGATGGAGGCAGGACATTTCCATTGCTCACTAGGATAACTATTTCCTCAATTTCTGCTGACAAGGATTTTTTGAGCTACTCTGACTCAAAAAGCTGACAAGAGTGTATTAGGAACATAAAGACACAACCCTCAGGATTAGTCACGAAACCTATGCAAAATGTTAAGCCTTTTTAATTTTGTTCTTACAGACCTGGAAATATGGGGGATGGCAAAACTGCAGCTTATGTATTTTATACTCGATACAACAAAGCAGTAAGTCTTATGTTGTGTAGGATCAGTTTTCTCCTGCAGGCTGAATGTTCAAAACTCGCAAAGCCAAGTAAGTTCTTTGCCTATGGGACGTGCACTTTGTACCAAATTTTCATGCAATTTTAAAATAGTCACTGTAATTAGTGGTCTAATTCTGTTGTGCACAAATAACTTTACCCACCCAAGTAGGAACACAAAACTTGTATTTGTGAGCTCAAATTGGCTGAATGCGTGTCCTCAAACAAATGTACTGTTAGCCTGCTCTATACATAATATTAAGCATGGCAGGCTCTGTAACTACAGTCAACAAACTCATATGAGACAGTGCAAAATTATTTTTGGTGCAAAATAGGTGAGGCTAGGAAAAAGCCCAGAATCAAAATTTAGACTTTCCTAAACTGGCTCTGGTCCAGATCTCCAGTCATGGGCAAATTCTCCCACAAGACTTGGAGCACTCAGATGATTTTTGAGTATCAATGAGGTGCCCTATAAGGATGGTAACATTTGATATCATAATCTTGTCACTGCTTCAGCCTAGAAAGATCTAGGACTCCATTGCTGGAGGCCCTCCAGTCTGTGCATGAAGGAAGTCTACAAATCCCTGTGAACCAGGGAGTCTATAAACACTGGACAGAAGAGACTACTGATAAATTCATTCACAATCCCAAAAATATACTTACATCACTGACCTGCGCATTTATAGTCTTGGTTTTCCTGCTGTGTCTGTTTCTGTGTCTATAAGCTGCCTGCCAGAACAGCTCAAACACCCTTAGCCTGATCATTCTTTAATAATTGTCTGTTCCTGTTTCAAAACTTCTCTCTTCTACCAAAGTATCTAAATACGACTAAAGAAATGAGAGTGGCAAAGGCACTAATTAGTGCAGACAGTGATTCAAATCTTCAGGAAAAGCTATGAGAAACCATTGCAGCAAATGTGTGAACCACCATGGCTTGATTCCCTGTATGTTTCTTGAGATATTCCATAGAGAAGCATAGTGCAATAGGAACAATTAATCTTATTCACCTATCAAATGTATACACCCTTGTGAGTAAATACCCTGATTTCATTCTTGTCTGCAGCCTTCAGTGCTATCTTCTCTATATAAGTAGAATTTGTATTAGCAGCAACTATTATTACTACTGTAGCTGACCGAACATTTCCTAAATTGAAGCTATTTGAAGTTATACAACACAAAAAGTATGAAACAGGTGGAATTGTTTTCTTTAAGAAATCAACATACAAACCAAATTACTTTTTTTAAGTTTTCTTTTGAGCTAAAAACATAGTCAAGTTGCACCCTAGGGCAAAGTCCTATGGATGAGTTATAAATCTCTAAATAATGAGGTTTTTAATGAAAACAAGGCTAACAGTGTGAATTGTAGCCGAGAAAATTTTGTCACTATAACTGTAACTTAATGGAAATCTACAGAATATAGAATATTTTTTTCTGATTATTGCCTAATTTATCAAACCCATATCATTTACAGCACACTCTAAATGAGGGAAAAGCATATTCAAGGATGTGGCAGAGATAATTACTAAAAGCACCAAGCAGCCAAGTAATGAGTTGGTAGAAGAGTAAGTCACATGAAAGGAGAAAGTATTATTAGGCTCAGTGTAAATCTGGGATTTCAACGGTGATATCAGCTATACATGTGGGATGTAGTGGAAAGAACTGTGGAGAAGGGGTGCTTAAGTGGAGAGAGGGGGATACAGAGCATGAGTGGAAATGGTGTTTTGACTAGTGAGTCCGTAAGATCATCTGTAAGGTTTTCTTCCTTGGGCTATGATATAACTGCTGTATATGTAGCAGTTGTAACTGGGAGCTTGAAATGCAATTAAGCAAATGAACAGCTAAACCCAAAGGGTCCCCGAAATAGAGGAAAGATTGGTAAATTAGCTCTGAAGTAAATAGTACTCATCATCTGTGCAACATTTCCTATTTTCAAGACATTGTAGAGATGTCGATTAATGAAGGCCCTTTTTTGTTGTTGTTCTCCCTGGAGTTCACATGAATTAAGGCATCTACAAATGAGCATGAACAGGCCAAAAGTGTAGTGCATTAATCAGAGATAACAGGAGAGGGGTGTTACAGTTTACTTTTGTTGTTGTTTTGTTTGGGGTTTTTGTTGTTGTTGTCGGGTTTTTGTCCCTTGCCAACGTAGCAATTTGAGGGCCAGAGCAAAGTGGTTTGATGGAACCCAGGTTTTCACTGCCTGCCGGAGCAGAGCTGGGGACACTCAGCCCCGAGCTGTCTACAGCCTCCACAAAGGAAGAGGTAACAGCTCCCACATACCCGCTTAATTGCTTGGGAATATGGTGGAGGGAGGTTTTTTTCTTTTTTCTTTTTCCTTCTTCCACTTCCTTTTTCCCTGGCTCGGGGGGTGGTGTGAGAGGTTTCCCCCCGTCCATCTCTGCCGGTGCCTCACGCTTCTGGTCCCATGGGCTTTGGGGCTCAGCCGCCGCCTTGCTGGGGCTTGTGGCGGCTCTGGGAGGGTCCCGGATCGCCCCCGGCTCCGAAAGTCCTGCGCTGAGTTCAGCCGCCACTGCCTGGATATGCCCCAGACTCATCGAGGAGCCGACACCTCCCTTGGCGCTGCCCACGGGAGAGGTTCCAGCCTGTCTCTGGGGCCGCTATTCCCCACTGAGCTCTGGAGCCGGCACCGCTGTCCCAGGTTATCCTCGCTTCGCTGGAGCCAGAGCCAGCACCTCCTGCCGGCCCTGAGTCAGTGCGCTTTCTGCCTCCTCAGAGCCCAGCGACACCCGCTGCTGCCTGTGATTGTAACTGCACCGAAGGGCAAGGACAGGACTTCGGTGTTTGAAAGTTTTGGTTGCGGGGTTGTTGTTTGTTCTGTTCTGGTTTTGTTATATATATATATATATATATATAAAGTAAAGAACTGTTCTTTCCCTTTTCTACATTTTGTGCCTGAAGCCTCTTAATTTCAGAATAAAAACTTGTAGGGAGGAGGGTGGGTTTTTTTTTTTTCTTTCTTTCTTTCTTTCTGCCCCAGGAGGGCTCCCGCTCTCATTAGCAGACATTTTGTCTTGTTAAACCAAGACAAGGGGATACCAAGCAATAGCTGGCTACTAGGTAGACAAATGGAAGATAAAAACCTAAACCAGCCATTCACGGTGCATTGCAGAGCTGCTACAGAGCTAGCTGGTCCATTACCTGGTGTGTTAACATTGTGTGTCTATAGGTGCTGCACCTGAGCAGAGAAAGTCCTCCCTCCCAGTTAGGCAGAGTACTGTGCTGGGACCAGCTATTGCTCCATCAGCCTCCATGCCTCTGTGCCTCGGTGTCTGTGCCACACTGTACATGAAAGACGTGCCTGAAATATCACATAGTGCACTGACAGGATCATAGAATAAGGAATTGCATCCAACAGGAGTTCATATCAACTGCAGGAAGAGAGCCCATAACCACCATACTGACAGCATTGGTCTTCCTTCTCTTGAAACTCAACCATCATCCAGGTAAGAATAGGAGGTTCATAGAATGGGAAACACTCTAAAGCCTAATGCTCACAGAGATCACTTGCTAAGGGAATAGCCAAGTTGCTGAGCATTAATTTTATGTTACATACTCTTACAATAAAAATACGTTAACTCTTTTGTGAATGAGGAAAGAAATACTTGCCAGTGAATGCCCTTATTATAAGATGTTCTTTTAAGGGGTCCCTTCAATCTCACAATTCTTTTTGTTTCAGTTGTAAAATGATCCAGTTTACATCTTTCACCTGTTTTCCTCCCTACAGGAAATTTCTCATAGTATCCTGATTATGGGAGAAGAAAGTTCAATACCTTTTCAGATGAGGATGCCAGAAACTTGACCACCTCAGTCTGTTGCAGAAGTTGGATGTCACCTTCCCTTTCTTCTGAAAAAAAATTTCTTTGATGCTCATCATCCCATGAGCTCAATAAATGAAAATGTAGCAGTGGTTTCCCTGCTTAAAACTGAGACCAAACCATTCATGTTAATTAGGTGTGCTAAGAACTAACCTACCAAACCTGACTGCTCAGGATTTTAAGCCTAAATAGGTTTTGTGGACCTATCTTAGTTCCCACAGGAACTTCAGTCTAATCCCACACTCAGCTGAGAAAGTAGCAGCTCTGAAAATGGATACTAGCAGGATTGTCAAGGTCAGACAAAAGTGCAAGCGCTTGAGTATTCACTTCTACTGAGGGGTTAGGCACATTACTTGTGCCTCAGTTACACCTATGTGGCATTTGAAGTACCTAAGTGTCTTTTTGGATCTGGGCACGAGTGTTAGAAGATAACATTAGAAACACATAAACAGAAGCCCTACATGTCCTGGACTGTCAAACATTAAGTCCTTAGCAACAAATGTCTTCTGAGCTGTGAAGGCTGGATCACAGAAAGAGATGCTGAGGGCATACAAGTAATTTTGTGACTGTATAGTGGCTGCTCGTGCAAAGCATATACATTTTCAAGAGTTTCCAGTATTAGAGAAGCCTTGCAGCTGGTTCTGAGTCATTCTGAGCACCAGAAAAGGTGATGAACGTTATAGGAAATGATCTCCAGTCACTTCAAAATATTATTCTGGAATGGAAACTTCTATGAGTTATTTTCTCTAGGAGGTATTTTGTGGTTATTAGGCTCATTTCTGTTCTGTTTTTGCAGAAAAGCACTGCCTACTCCTGCCCACGACTTTGCAATGACAGGCACAGCTGCATCCCATGAAGACTATCCAAAGCATCATTTAAAGAAAGCCAATAAAAAAACCAAAAAATTATACTTTATTCAGCAGATGCTGAAGATAATGTCTTATGCTGGCACACAGTGGGGTTGTTCCTCCTTACACCACTACAGTGAATTTTCACCACAGCTCTCCCAAATCAGAGACTTTATCACCTAAGAGAACCAGACCCAATTATTATGAACTAAGCCAGAGAATTCACTTAACAGCCTCACCACCCTTCTGCTGACTGCTGTCAGTTCTCCTCTCTGTTTCCATGCTTCCAGGAAAGTTGTCTGTTCATTCCTGGATTAATTTGTTTTTCATCTATTTATTCAAGGGATGATATAACATGATCATATGAGTGCTTACTGGAGATGTGGATTATTTTCAAATCCAAGAGCTGAGATATACAGGCCAAGCAGCTGGGACTACTTGCTAATTGTAAATGCAGTGAAGATACAAAACCCCAATCTTGCGAATTTTCAGAAAAAATTTTCCTGACACTGACTTCTATTCTATTGTAGTCTAATATCTCAAAGGAAATGGTTGTAGCTTCTTGACTTACGCAATTAAGTCTCACCTGCTGAATAAAGCTTAACAAAACAGACCGCTGTGAGTAGCTTTTCCTTAGCAAGAAGACAGCCTCATTGTCAGGGCTTGCCCTCTCATGTGCCTATGATTTCTGACAGATTACAGTTAGCAAAGTAATTAGGCTAAAGAAAGTATCTTAAATGGGAACTTGAAAATGTGAGAAAGGAGAATGATTATAAACAGTGCAGACTATGTTAAGGGATTATTGTAAAAAGAAAAAAAAAGCCTCAGGAGGATTAAAGTGTTAAATAGTAGTTAAATAGCAAAGAGAGATAGAAGGCAGTCTAATGCCTCTTCTTTTTTTCTTTTTCTTAGTAATCCAGATTTGGCAGCAATTTTCAGATGCCTGATGCCCTAGTGTGTGAAAATAAGATGCATTTTCATGAGATTAATTTCCTCAATAGGGATGGGGTCAGGTGAGGGAGTTTTGTAACTTCTTACTGTCAGACAGCCACTAGGACATCAGTGGAGGTCTCAGTTCCTGTCTCATGCCTTGCTCTTCACTGAGAGGGAGTGCTTGCAGGAGGGAATGGTTGTGCTGTCTGACTGGAGCTGAGCAGTCCTGTGAATACAACTGTTTACTTGGCTACTGTAGATATGGCACAGAACAATCCTTTTAGTATCTGGTATCAATGGAGAAAAACACTTTTAAAAGGAAGAAACAGACTTGTCTGGAAATGAAGCATAGATTTAACAGAAGGCACCTTATACGCCCCTATGGAGTGGTAACCCAAAAAAAGATGGATTTCATCGGAAGGCAGTTTATGACCACAGTTGGTTTACAAGGTGAGTCACTGAAGCACATACTCTAAAAGAAGGCAGTGCACAGTAAAAATTGACTACATGTGGCAAACCACACACCAGCCCTGCCTCAAACTCATCTGTGCTGGCCACGTTCCTGTGTCTATGTACCAAACCTAACCCAGAGTGAGCCAATCCCCCTTTCAGGCTTGGCAATGCCTGTGACAAGATTTTAGCTTAGATTCAGCTAATACATATCAAGCTATTTTCACTCCATGCCTTTGTCAGTTGAGTAAGTAAAAGAGACCAGCTGAGAATCCGTGTTTAAATGTAATTTAGCCTGTCAAGCAACAGTGCTCCCCAGTGTGGGATGTTTAAATGGGAATCAAGGCGATTTCCATGAAACAGCAAGGTCAAAGGCATGCCCCCAGCACCACCACTGTTCAAGTCCTGCTTCCAGCTCCAGGCCCTGGGCAACAAAAAGAGGAGTCTCAGAGAGGAGAGGGCAGCAATTGGGAGAGGCAAGGAAGCCATGCTGCAGGGGCAGGAGCAGGCAGATGCCGACTCCTGGGGCTTGCATTCCCTGAGGCATACATCCCTTCTTGCTCCCTCCCACCACCAGTGAGTTGGTCTGCCCCTGCATGTATCTAGCTCCAAAATCAGCCAGCTCTAGAAGTTTTCCCCATATTGAGGTCCCAGGCCTGCCTTGGTGAAGCTGACTCTGGGTAGGGAAATTTAACCCTTTGCAGGCATGGGGATGAGAGCAGTGCCAGAACCACCTTTGCACATCCTGCTCTGTATGCAGCCAGCTCATTGCTGCCTAGCTACGCTAAACCTTAAAAAAATCCTTCCAAGAAAAACACCTCCTTAAATGGTGATGATTCTAAAATGCCACTGCGCTGCTGCATGGATCTGCTGTGTGTGGCTAAAATTTTCAGTACTCCCATTCACTTCCCATTAGTACTGAATTTTGTGGCTCCAGCTTCGTGTATTACTTTGAAAATTTGCCCATATGTATCTTCCAAGACCTATCAGCTCAGTTTACTGACACAATCAAATGCTTGCTGTTTTCAGTTCTGCAGAGCCCGTATAGCTGAACAGCAAGCTATATCTACTTCTTGCAGCATCATCAAAATTGCCAGCTAAATTTTAAGTTCTGGTGCCTTGTTATTGCAGTGACAATATAAGGAGCAATAAAAAAACCCAAACAAACAAACAAACAAACAAAAAAAACCGGTTTCATTTTCAGGTACTCATTCTTGAAACTGTCATTGAAACAAAAAATAACCACCCCCCCCACTACCTTAAAAAAAATGTATTTTTCCTGAATGGGAAATGAGCTTCTCATCACAAGAATAAATTAGATAAGGAGGAACCAATAGACCATTTTTTACCTTAACTCTGTGTGGAATTAAATTCTTAAAAACAACTGTCAGTATCATGAGCACAAATTTTGCCACCCATAATTGTAGGCAGTTAATAACTGAACATCCAGATGCAACCTGTAATTCAACTTTTTTTGCTTCCTCAATGTATTTAATTGAAAGCACAAATAAACACGGCAACAACTGTTTGTTGCAAAAGCCAGACATCTCCACAATGGTTGTAAACATTGTGGGACAGACCAGGCACATCTGTTTAAAAAACCTGGTTAAAACAAAGAAGCAAAACAAAACATGCTCAAAACCAAATGCATGCAGTACAAGGGCACTTGATCTTGGAAAGCAAGGCCCATCCAATGAGGCAATCATCAGACCACAAGCCAACACTCTCTTCACACACTGTTTCAGAGGATACTGGTTTTAAACAGTGAAGTGTCTTAGTCCTGCACATCTGAGCCCTCCACACCTTGTTAAGATCCACATCCATGCAGTGCTGGACAAGAGTGGAGTCAAAAGAGAAGGCAAGCAGGAAATAGTATAGACAGGAGTGCAGAAGTGGACACAGATGATGAAGAAATATATTTAGGGCAGGGAGGTTGGTCCCCATGGAAACCCCATGGAGGTCTGAGAGACCAGAAAGATGTTTATGCAGCTGTAGCTGTGACCCACTTAGACCTGTCAAGTCTCAAGCTTTATGTCTGAGGGGTATTTGTTCAGCTGCCTCCTGGACTGGTGCTGTGCAACCTGAAGAGCAATAGCAATGCAGATTTTCTGTCTTTACCTCCATTGATCAGCTATATCCAGTGCAGGAGGTACCACACCTAGGGGAGGCTCTGGCAAGAGATAGAGACAATGGAGTTTGTCTTCCCATTGGGCCCTCATTCATTGGTACCCCCTGGTTTCCTATAGCAGCCACAAGTAACATAACGTAGAGCTGGACTGAATAAAATGTGGTGTCAAAAGCCACCACAGCCATCTGTCAGGTATTCTGACACCTGAAGTCTGTTACCTTGGAAATGGTTGGATATCAGTGTTAAATGAAGTGATTCCCATGTTGAGATTGTGAAGAGCTTTGATTTAATAAAATAAGGCATTATCATAGGTATTACTATTATTATTACTGCTACTACTACTTGTTTGGCACATCTTCTCATTTTAAAGGTCTGGAGAAACCTGACAGCTGATATGAGGATTAATGTTGTCATTTGCTATGATTACCAGCAAACCTTTCATTAAATTCCTTGCTGCAAGGTAAACTTGTATTTCCACGTTTGCTCTTGCTCTAAGACTGCAGCAAGCTGTTAAGGTAGGACTTGGGATTTGACTGTTTCAACAGAAATGTGGGCAACTGATTCACTGTAATTTGGCTGTCATGCTATTTGGCATTCATTGTTTTGTTCAGTGCATACAGATAACAACAACTACACAGGCAGAGATGTTTAGGCTAACTTCCAGGGGCCTTCAAGGCACAACTCTGGTTCTGATCCATCTCTGGTCAATAATTCTTTCTCCTTTTAAATAATTGAAGCACATTCTTCATTCACCAGTCATGAAATGTATGAGTTTGAAACATCTATGGTGAAAATACTAGATGGAAATAAAAGGGCAACTGCTTTGTAGTTATAGGACTAAGCAGCATCAATATGCCCATTACCAATAAAATATTGCACATTAAAGGTTATAGGAAAGGCCATGCTGTGACAATAGTTTGATTTGTACTGTTTTTCTCTATAGAGTATGTAAGTCCTGTCTTAATTTTGTCAGATGATATGCCAGCCTAGAAGAGGATATACAATTAAGAACAAAAAAAGCACAAATAAACAGTGCCATCTTTTGGGCACTGCTTAAATTCCACATATATTAAATTGCAGATACAAGTAAGGTATGAAAGCTGTATAGGAATGTGCATATACACTTATCTATGTAGCAGATGATTTTAGGGTATTAGCTTTATTGTCTCTTGAGAGAGAGTGATAGGGATTCAAAGCCTGAAACTCTCCATCCAGGTTCCTGTAGCTGTGGCATCCCAGGCTACTGCAGTGTGGGGTGCAGAGCAACAACTCGGGAATGTAAGTCCTATCAAGAAGCAGATGGATGGCTGAGTGTTCCTTGTGAATTTTTTGGTTTTTGAAACTCAAAGAATATGAGAGAAAGGTGGAAATGTGGTATTTTCATTTCTCTGTGGGGGTAGGGCAGCTTCATATTTTACCAACATGATGTCCATGCAGTCTCAGACTGCCAACTTCTGTGACAATAGAATCTGCATGGGTAACAGTCTTCTTGACTGATACAGGCTTTCCCACTGTGACCCACCTTCCACCCCTGCTGGGATTGACTATTACAGCACATTGCAACTGTGAGCAGAAGGTGGGCCTAGAACAAGCTCCAGACCCATCAAAACGAATTCTCCAAACCATAAACACCACTATCTCTGTGTCCCAGGTCCCTTGACACCTTCTGAATGTCACAGCAAATTTCACAGGTTTTCAGGTGTAATTACGTGCCCAGTGCTAATTTGGATAGGAGCTGGGTGCTCAAAACTCCTCAAAGAATCTGATCCAGCCTTGAGAGGAGACTGGATGTTCAGTCATTCTTTACTGAAAGGGTACCCACAGAAAGAGTTATACAAGGTTAAGGGCTAATAACAGGATGGTAGAGAAGTGTTGCCTTACCAGTGCATTACAGTCACCACCATTATGATGGACAGCATCATGGCTGGTTGTAAGCAAGCAATCAACTCCCTGGGTCATAACAGCAGATTAAGCAGTTCTTGAAGTTCTTGAAACATGCAGGAGCACTCTGGCCAAGGAGGGACTGTATAAGGAGATAGGATCCCAGTCAATCTGCTTCCAGGTAAATGTAACATGATAACATACCCAAATTGCGTAGTGTGATCATTGATCATGATTGTGTTTAGTCCTCACTAACATGACTTCTAAAAAGACTTAATATTTAGTGATTCTGCATAAATTGAATGCACTGTGGAGATCATAAAGTAAAACCCTGGCAGCTCTTTCCCTGACCTCACTCGTTGGAGGTACAGCACTAAATCTCATAGTGTTGTGCAGACACTGCAGTCCTGTCCCTGGATCCAGATGAGGACAATAAGACAGAATATTCAGAAATAGAAGAAGCCTTGACACTTGAAACTATTACTGTTGCAGCTAGGGAGTGCAGAAATACACAAAGGCAGACAAAACCTGAGCTCAGGTTGTAGGGGAAACAAAATAACTTATTTTGTGGAACAGATTTTTAAACACCTTTAGGCTGCTAAAGCTTTGGAAATCAGTGGGGGTTTGCCGTCTCTGAGGTTCAGCTGTACAACACCCAAGTTTCTTTGACAGATACATTCTTGTTCAACTCCTGTCTCAAAGGCTCTCTCTCCTTTTTTCTTCCTGCATGCCTTTGTGATGGGAAGGCAGTTGTACCCTGTTACATTTCCAGAGGAAGGTAGTATTCCTCTTGGGAATTCTTTTTTGGGAAGGCCTACACAGAAAGTGATATTTTGGAGAAAGGAGAATTAGACTATAAAGCAACACGAATTGGAAAGGGGTCCAAAACTAATGTATTTGATTTTGACATCTCTGGATTCCCACTGCAGTTCTTTACCTGAGCTGTGATCTGGGAGATAATTCTTCTCAGATTAGCTTTCTCCAGCTAACACTGTTCTGCACTACATTTTTCTTCTTACCATCCTCAGATGCTGAATTAGTTAATATTTTCCCAAGGATACAGAAGTTTGAGGTCTGATGTTCTCTCTTTATTTCTGTAAATTGATATTTTCTGTTCATTTACTCAGAAGATTTTGGCAGCAGTAGCCACAGCCCAGTAGTGTATGGCACACATGGCACATTACAGAGAGATCAGCATACAGATCTGTCTACTCTGCTTACCAAGCATATCATTTGATGCTTTGCAAACAGTGAAAGGCCTGATTAAATGCAGGTTTTGTGTGTTTGCCAACGTGGCTTGAGTTTGTAGTCAATGGAATCAAAATTTCATTAGAACTGAAGTGTACACTCAAGAATAAAACATTATCTTTCTCATCTGCAGACTCTTCACTGACTTGCATACATTGTTTCTGTGTGGAGATCTATTATTCAAATTGGTTCTCAATAATAAATGTTGTATCCAGTTGCTTTCTGGTGACAAGAATACATTTTTTGACACTCTATAGCATGGATACATTTTCAAGTTGTTCTTGTCTATATTTTTGTTGTGTTGAAGACCCAGGGTCAGCCAAAGGGATGCTACATTAGGCATCTGCTACAGATTGTCTGATCAAGAAGAGGTGAAGCCTTCTTTAAAGAACTGAATGAACTCTCTTGATCTCCAACTCTGGTTCTTAAGGCGGGGTTTATTCACTCCAGCATCTGCTGTGGGGCTCAGGCAAGCCAGGAGATTTCTGGGATGTGTTGAGAGCAATTTTTTACATAGGTATTGGCAGGGCATCTAGGGAGGTATTCAGCTGGTTCAGCTGCTCTTGAATGACTAACCAAGGGCATGATAACTGATAGCACCCTTGGCTGTTAGAACCATGGGGTGGTGGAGCCTTACACCCTGAGGGAAGTGAGGAAGAAAATTGGTACAAAAACTTATTATTAATTTCAGGAGAGTAGACATCAAGTTTTTTAGGGCAGTAGTAGTCAGGATCTTGTGGGAGGCTGTTCAGAGAACCCAAGAGAGCTGGCTGTGAAACCGCTTTGGTGCACAACAATAGTCCACCCCAATGTGCAAGGCAGAGCACGTGGCATCGATATAGCAGGAAATCAGCCTGGATGAACAGGGAAATGCTGAGTGAACTCAAATGCCAAAAGGGGAGGAGGGAGCAGAGACAGGCTGTCAGTAAAGAATATAAAAACACTGTGAGAACATGGCAGAAGGAAGTATGGTTGAAACTGGTGTGAAAGGCAAAAAGGAGTGAAACATCTTGCATAGTCATGACTCTCTGGACTTCTACATCCTTGAGAGATTCACCCCACACAGAGTTGTTGCTTCACATTTTATTATGTCAGCCTTGCATCAATTAAAGAGACATGACTGGAATAACCAGAGAAAAAAAAAAGACAATTTCGCTCAAAAATATTTTGATTTCCTGTCAAGAAGGTTGTGCAGACAGCCACCCAGCTGCTTACTTGGAAAGCTCTTTCAGCTGTGTTTCACAGTGGCAAAAAGTCAAATCAACCAAAGCCTGCCAAGGGGGAAGCTAAAGGCCACTTCCATCCTCTTTGGTTTCTAGTCTGCTCATCTCCCTCATTTACATGTCCTGCAAGGAAGGCTAAGTTCCTCAAGCCTCTGCCTTGCTAGTTCCTGCTCAGCACGTCTTCAACCACAGGTCAAGAGAAAAGGTAAGAAGCCCTTGATAAAGATGCCAGAGCTGTGGGGACCAAGTCCTTGCTCTTTCTACACCCAAGCCACATGGAAACCACCAGATAATTTCACCTGGCACCTACTAATAAGAGCCTTCAGGTGAGCAGCCAGAAAACTTCTCCCTAAGGGTTCTTTGATTCTTGAAATCTTATTTGCAATTTTTGCCTCTACTTCAACTGTTTTGTTCTTCTGGGTTTTTTACAACGCAAAGGCTTCCTTTCAGAGGAACCAACTATCTCCAGGGCAGGACGATCACAAGTTGCTTCTGCTGAGTCCTTCAGGCCACATTTACCCTGCTACAGAAAAGAGTGGATGAGTCTGAGGCCAAGCCCAAAGCATGGGAGGCTGTGCTCAAACTTTCTTCCTGCTTCTCTTTTATTTAGTAGCACAGCCATACACTTTAGCACAGACAAGGACCTTGCTTCAGACCCTTCCAAGGGGGATCTTACAACATCTTCTGAGCCCTCCTTTGGACACTGGAGGAGGTGATGTCTCCCTTTGGCTGTCCTGGAAGGCTTCTGTGGGGTAGCCCCAGATATCTGGGATTTGCCAGTGATACTGAAAGCTGTACTCACCAGGAACAAATAGATCTATCTAGATAGCTACAGTGGGATAAAGAAGTCTCATGGAAGTGTCTAAAAATTTGGTCTCTGCTGCTCTTTTGCAGTAGATTTGGTAATCCAGGCTCTTCCTGGATTTGGGGCCTCATTTAGATGGCTGAAACTGAGATGACCCCAATCCTAAGTTGCTATCATATAATACTTTTTACTCCAATTAGTGTTAAAATTCACCCTCTTTTAGATGGACAGCCCAAGGTATTTATCTCTTCAGGTACCTCACTTCTTACATCTTCTGGTCTTGTTTATGTCTTTACATGGGATTTAAAAATGTGACAGCTGGTTGGAGATGCTCCCCCTTTCGCCCCCCCACTCGCGGTCCCCAAGATGCCCCGGAGGGAGCCACATGGAGTCCACAGGAGGGGAAGCAAAGAGAGAGAGTTTATTAACATGGCTAGGGGTATATATAAGTTTTAGGGGAATCCAAATTACTACCAATAGAAATCAAGGGATAAGGACCAATGAAAAAGGGTTAACTAAGGGCCAATAGAGAAACTTAAACAGAAGCCTTCAAGGACAAATTCCTTAGAGCTTAGCTACATAGATAAGGGGTGTTTCAAGGGGTCTTGGGAAGAAGAAGGATGACTAAGTAAAAAAGACAAGGAATCCATTTTACAACACAGTAAAAGCTTCAGTTTTTAAGGCACTTTGGCTGGTTTCTTCATTTTCTTCAGAGGCCCACTGCCCCATAAAAACATCTCAGAAACCTAATCCTCACATGACTGGCACTTGAAAGGTTAAGGATCACTATGCCTTACTGATGGTAGTCCATTTTATCTAGTCAGTTAATGGCAATGTTTCACTGACATCTATAATGTTTAAACATTTATTAAGGGATGTGTTTTATCAGCCAGCACGAGAACTTTCTTGGACCCATTTGTGCTGCTGAGGGTCCAGAGAAACAAAATTAACAGTTAGTTCAGAAGTAAAAATTTCCATTTGTGAATGCATATCTAGAAAATATTTAAGGACATACATGTATATCCAGGTATTTCATAATAACCCTACTGCCTAATTTGCATTGATACCTTGTGAATTTTAGCTCCTAGCTGAAAGTGCCATCACAGAGAAATAATCCCCAGATAACAAAGTAGAGTACGAATGTCTGCACCTTTACTAGGAGATATTAAATTAATGGAAGCTCAATACAATTGAACTGATTTCAAGGACGAGAAGGCAGGCGATGAATTCCAGCATGTGCTGTGGTTATACCAGATAACAGCATCATTTGAAATTTTACCAGATAACCCATTTCCTGCTTCAGATTTTTACTATGTGTTTCAAATGAAGAGGAAATTCTAGGTAGTGCAGCTGCCTCGCTGTGTTACACAACTCCAGTCTGCCAATGGCTGATTTCTGGTGCAGTTTTAGTGCTGTGGATGATGGCTCAGGGTACAATAAGCAGCACAGATCCTGGTAAATGCATATACTTCCTTTGGTTCTACAACTGAAGCCAAATCAGATAATGCAAATATCTCAATATCTACCCCTTGCTTGCTAAGAAGCAGCTGTTAATGCACTGTGCCAAAAAAAGGTCCCTAAATCTGATTCCTCTATGGTACATCCCATTTGGGGAACTCGGGTGTTTTGGGCTGCAGAGGAGATTGATAGGAAATAGAATTTTGCTTAGACCTTAGACACAAAAAAATAGGAGAAAAGGGAGAGTCACTGGAGGAAATGGGGCTAAGAACTCCTTGTACATGAAAGATAGAGGGACCCTGAGAGGACATGCGTTCTTACTTCTCTAAGCCAGTGCACTAATGCTGGGGTAGAGGAGGGAAGGATGAATAACTCCCACCTCCCTGGAGAGATATGTGCTGTCCTGTCTGTGCTGCAGAGAGGGAAAGCTTTCCAATGCACAGATACAAATCAAAAAATCCTCACTTGTCTCATCGACTGACCCACCAGGACAAGTTATTTCAGCTCCATGTAAAACATTGTTTAGTTTTAATCACAATTATTATGGTGAAGCTGAAGGATTAATCAAGGGCCCCACTAGACTAGGGGCTACACAGACACAAGGAAGCAGTCCTTAAAGGCTGAACCCAAAATGGGGAGGTGGGACTCACAGTGGAGGCAGGTGGGACTCACCATAGAGGCAAACCAAAAAGAAACAAGCTAAGAAAGAGGGAGAGGGACAGGGTATGGAGGAGGGGAGGACCTTGAACTAGCAGATGTGAAACACAGGGGCAGCAGAGATGCCGCAAGGAGTAGGATGTAAGCAAGCAGTCACTCAACACAGGGAGAGAAAATGAAGGAAACAAAAGTCCTCGGCATGCTGTTGCAAGCCTCCTGGCTGCAGGGTTTCCTGGAGACCCTGAGCAAAGGAAAGACATGTGTTGTCATGCAAGTCAGAGAGGATTTAGACTCAAGAGGGGTCTTGCCCCAGTAGCCTGGGGCTGGAGGGGAAGTACTGTTTGGGGATAATGTGGTCCTGTTTTATCTCTCCCCAACAGCCATTCCAGCACTGCTCATCCTTCTTCAGAGACAATAGTCTGGACACTTCTCTTTCCAAACAGCATACAAGAAGATTTAGAGAAGAAACACATAGCCTGGGTTTTTCTGGGGCAGTGAAAGAATTTCAGTGCTCAGCTCTCAGCAAAATTAGTAGGTAAACTCTTGAGTTCAGCTTCAAAAATCTCAGCCCGATCATTCATCGCAGTCATTATTCTGTATTCAGATACTTTTGGCCAACCGCATTATTTATGATCCTAAATAATGTCCCAGTTACTGACACTGAGTTAGAACTCACTGGGAATGTTAAGAACCTAAAGATATCAACCCTTTCTTACAGAGAAATCAATGATTGCAAGAATTAGCACAGATATGTCAAGCTGTCAAAAGAGTTAGTTTTGGTCAATTGATTCTACAGACATGGTAAGCATCTGAGGCCTCTAGTGAGTCTAAAGAACCCACCAAAGATTCTAGTTTTTGATGTATAATTTCCAAGAGCTGCCTACTTGGTGTGGTATTGTGAGGATTATTAATGTTAAAATGTTTTGTTGACGAATTCAGAAAGTGCAGTTCTAAATGTCTTCTCTGATGCCCACAAACCCAGGTGACTTTCAGGCTTGGCAGAGCAAAAGTCCCCCTTACTTATTCAATTTATAGGAATGGACCTAGTTGAATGTTCCCACTCACAAAATTTTATATTACTCAGAAGCAGCTCAAACCACAAGCAACATCAATGTTTGCACCACCAATTATTTTGAAAAGGAAATACATTTCCATTTTCATGAAGTGGGGGAAGATAAAGTGATGTTTTTATGAACTTCCTCTCTGTGTCAAGCTGGTTTGGTTGATTTTTTGGATAGCACTTAATCACATTGGGTCTTTTCCAGGAAACGATAATTTACAAGCTTTTGAAACTCATACTCCCCCTCTTCACTAATCAGAAAGTATGACCTAGTTTAAGTTACAGCTTGAAGATGTGACCTAGTTTTACAGGTAGCCTGCACCCATTGAACTCATCTCAGCATTGTAAAATCTGGAAATCTCTTCATGAAAAGTGACCTGGACTGTCACCTCAAATCATTGCTCCTTTTAATCTGGCCCCTGAAAAGTTAACAGTATTGCTTAATTTAGAAAACTCAGGAAAAAATAAAATTAGAGATACTTGATGTCCTAGATTCAGGTACTCAGAAATATTTTGCTGCCCAGCCCCAATGATAATAAAAGGCCTGAGGGCTCCTCTATAGACCCCTGCAAAGAATGGTCATCTGAAGATCACAGTTAAAGACCACTTCAGCAATGAAGACACAGCTGGGTAGCCCAGTGGTTGAGAAGCTTTGGTACAATGAATGACTGGCACTGCTGGCATGAGAACAGCCTGGGAGAAACATGGTGGGATGTGGGGAGAGCACAACTGCCAGTTTTTCCTTCTCACACAAACAGTATACAATTAGAAAGGAAAAATGTTCCTCGACTTCTGGTCTTTGCTTCATGGCTGAATGTTTGAGCACATCTAAACACTAGGCAAATATACTCTTTTATAAAGAGCCTGGACCTATTTGTGGCTTTGATGTTAGCACAGCAGTGGGCTTATTTCCTCCAGGCAGAGCACATTGACATGCTTTCTCTTTACATCTCTACCTGGATTAAGAGGCATTGCTCAAATGGGGGCAGTTCTGACCATGTGCAAAATAGAAAAATTTGCACCCTTAAAAGCAAAGACAGAAGGTGAGGGTTGGTCCTTCTACATAGAAATAAATGGTCTGGCAGCTTTTCTGAAACTAGTTTTTCCTCTTAAATGCTGTGATTCTAGCAGAGCATGTCACTGCTCTAGCAAAGGCATGAAAACATTAAGGAGTTTATCCTAACTGCGGACTGCCATTTGCAGAGATCTCCATGTGGTCTCCCACTACTTTTCCAAACTTTTCACCGCATTAAATAAGGTTCTGCCTTAAACACTGTAAATAACTGACAGCACTGCTCATCGTCACATCTTAACAGATGAACAAGAAGAGGAATAGTATTAGAGAGAAAAGCTTGTATTGGTTAACCAAGGAGGCCCTGCTGTAATTAAAATGGAAATGTTGAAAGCTACACATGATCACATCCATCACATCAGTGGCTTTGGAACAATGAGCCACATTTCTAACAAACAGACCACACCACTTCCACAGCAGAAGAAAACACCAAAACATGCAGCACTGAAATTTAGGAGAGATGCAGAACTTGAGCCTTCAGGGGCACATACTGAGTTAATTTTTCCCTTAACAAAAAATAATTTCCCTACAAACACATGTATGGGGAAGTCATGGTGATGGTTATGTGTCATCTCCTTTGCACATAAATAGAAATGGGTTAGGTGAGAATGGTATTGCAAGGGTTATTTGCACCACCTAAATCTAGGTCACATCATGCAATTCAAAGAAAACTTCCGAGTTTACCAATACATTTTTAGCAAATACCACATTTCTGAGTACACAGGAGTTGATGAGAAATACCAGTATTTCGTTTAGCCTGGTCTTTTCTCACTTTGAAATTATTGTTGTGGTGAACTTTCGGGTAAAGGTTATATAATGTGAAACAAACACAAAGGAATAGTTTTCATCTAGCCCAAACTCGGTTGCCTGTTTTCATGGCTGAAGCAGCACAACACTCCCTGTCACCTTCAGTCCTATTTTACTATCCATGAGAAGCTGACTGGCATGTGCTGGTCTTGATGTTCAACCCAAACTACTGACTCCAAACAAAAGACCACGATGAAAGATAGTTCATCGGTAACCATTGGGCAGCATCAACTATAATTACTTCGAGAGGAGGAGCTGGTATTAAAGCCATGGTACATTCTTGGTGTTGGTCCTTATTTTAGTGGCTCTTATAGTCTGTTATTTTTTCCTCCCTCTAATGGCCAAGAGGGAGAGGAGATCCTGCCCTGGCAGTGGGAACTTACTCCAGCAGACTCTTTGGTAACCGGCCCATTCCCATTGTTGATTCAGACTGTCTCGTGTTGGGAACAAACCCACATTCATATACTTTTTCTTTTTCTGTAAGAACTTAAATTGCTTTTCATTGAATGTGTCTCCAGCCCATAATGGTCATAAGGGCCATCTGTGCTCCAGGCATTTGGCTCACAAGAGGAGGACAGTGGATGCTGGCTGGAGCCTCCTCTGCTGGACACCTTTCAGTTTCATAAGCATCATCAATACATGGAAGAAGCAGCAAAAGTAAAAAAAAAAACCCTCCATAACACTAAGGCAGAATTTCTGCTTGCATCTTGCTTTACACACATTGCACAAGCACCTTTGATATGACAATGTAAAAATCTCTGGCAAGTCAGGTGTGTCGTAACTCTTCTCCCTCTCTAGCTTATGTCCTCAAAACTCAGGATGGAGCAACTGTAAGCCTTTGTTCCTGTTCCTAGCCTGTTCTTGGCTTTTTTCTGGCTGGGATGGTAATGAGAGATGGGTCATTCTGGACATTTGGTGAGCAAAACCAGAATTTCCATCAGCTATTCATTTGTTGTAGATGCTGTCAAAGTCACTTGGTATCATCCTTTTAACATAGGCACACAAACACCCAAACAAGTTACAGTCTTTGTTCATGACAGATCTCACGAGGGAGACAAAAACACGATATGTCACCAATGAGCAAATTTTATTCCCAGGACCATATTATTCTCAGTTACACATAGACTGTATATGTTATATTTGAAATAGATACAACTAATGGCTATTATATAGAAGAAACATTTGCATTGTTTCTTTGTTTTAAAGCAGTTTATACTGCACAGAGTGACAAATACCAGCATATATCCTCACCTTGAATATTGTGTGCAGTTTTGGGCACCACAATATAGGAAAGATATTAAACTCTTAGAGAGCATCCAAAGGAGGACAATGAGGATGGTGAAGGGCCTTGCGGGGAAGCCATATGAGGAGCAGCTGAGGGCACTTGGTGTGTTCAACCTGGAAAAGAGAAGACTGAGGGGAGACCTCATTGCAGTCTAGAACTTCCTTGTGAGGGGAAGAGGAGGGGCAGGCACTGATCTCTTGTCTGTGGTGACAGGAGCCAATGAAATGGCTTGAAGTTGTGTCAGAGGATGTTTAGGTTGGATATTAGAAAAAGGTTCTTCACCCAGAAGGTGGCTGGGCACTGGAACAGGTTCCCCAGGGAAGTGGTCACAGCACCAAGCCTGACAGAGTTCAAGAAGTATTTGGATGATAATCTCAGGCACATGGTGTGACTCTTAGGTATGGTCCTGTGCAGGGCTAGGGGTTGGACTTCATGATCCCTGTGGGTCCCTTCCAATAAAGCATATTCTGTGATCCTGTGATATATATTAGAATAGCTACGTCCTTAAAAAGGCTTAGAAACTGTCTTATATAAAACTATTTATAATAATCTTATTGATATCAGCATGAAAACATCCACTGATTTCAAAGTGGAAAGCTAAGCCCTTTCTTACCAGTACAATATTAACCAAGATTAATAAAACTGAATGAATTGTAACAGGAAATTTATGTATTTGGGAGGAATTTTTCACATTCAGCAAGTCTCAGAGAGCAGCTGGGCCAATAGATTTCTCAATTAGCTTTTTTATGTGAGCTGCTTTGTTTCACATTCTCACACATCAGCAAAATTCTGCAAGCGTGCAGATGGCATATACCAGAGGACAAGAGCAAAACTGAGGAAATTTGTTTGGTTATTTTCAAATAAATCATGGGGCATTTTTATTTGGCGCATATTTTCAGGAAAAAAATGTTTTTGTAATGTGATTTTCAGCCAAATTGAAAAAAATAGCCAGATAACAAAGCAAGAATAGAATAAAGTGCTACTAATCCACAGGCAGCAGAATGCTGAACTGCAGTCCAACACACTTTGATACTAATCATAATATCACTTTTTATATGAGATTAATGAGGTTTAAATAAAATTATCTCTTTATTCCTAGTGGTATAACAGGACTGTTAGATTTGAGAGAAAATGCAGACTCACACAAGCAGTAATTCAATTACACCTTTATAGGTGACAATATGTGGTAAATTCAACAGCTGCTTTCAGGGAATAGCAAACAAATTAAAAATGTTTTGTGCTATCAGATTATTCTCTAATTTATTACTCTCTATTGACAGTGAGAGATCAAAAAAGAGAAAGGCAGAAGCTCAGTCCTGGACCTTTGTTGCCCACATGGGTTTATTTTAGCTCTCTTTCTGGCCCCGCTTGACCTGCTTGGAGGAGGCCTCTCTGTCAAGCCTTGGGGCATGCAGTACATATGCTTAGTTTCATGTGATCAAAACACAACTTAGTGGGTTGCAACTCAGTAGGATCTTCTGCTTAAGAGGGAAGCTGGCTTAAGCTGAAAGGCTGTACACCACTCAGTGCCTCGTAACTCCAGCCCTCTTCCAGTTAGCAGGACAGAAATAACCTAACTATCCATTTCCAGAACTGCAGATGTTTTCCCAGAGCAAAGATCTGAAGCCATGATGAGTGATAAAACATTAAACCAGATGGACCTGGTTTTGTTTAAAATGTATTACTGCATGTGATACTGCGCTACAGAAAAAACATTCAGTGGCTCTAACATTGCAAAAAGCTACAGGTAAGCAGGGAGCTGGTCAAACTTCTGTGTAACACAGAAAACACTCTATCTGGGAGACGTTTATAAAAAAAAAAGAGTACTCAGTCTGCAAATGGTTGCTAACTAAAGCAGGGTCATTAGTTATCATCTATGTGGTCATGTTTCATAAAACACAGCATCTGTGGAGAAGGGGACAGGAAGGAGATCCTGTTTGTGAATCCTTCCCTTAAGGGAGCTGAGGTCCCCAAAACCACCCACCAGCCATCCTTACTCATACCTGATAATACAGACTTAGGGAATGAAGGAGTTTGAAATCTATGGGATGATGAAACAGCTACATTATGAAGACATAATAGTACCTGAAATGTGAGCTCAGTAGTCAAAGGAGGATTCTGGCACCCTCTGCTAGAAGAACAACCAAGAATCTCTCATGCAGTGAATGAATCGAGATGCAAAAGGCTGGAAAAATGAATCTATCGTTTTGTGACTTGCAGCATGTAAGGAGCTGAAAGCAATTGGAGTTCCTGCTTGTCTTCTGTCACAGCCAAACATGAATTGATTGGCGTTTGGTGATGTGCAGTCTGGAGAAAAGCAATGTGACGCAAGAGGGCAGGCGGTGAACAGCACATAGCTCAAACACTGAACAAATGGAAGGAAAATATGCCCTTCCTAAAACTTCATAAAATGGATTGTGAACCAACAGCAGTAAATCAAAGATACCCAGCCCCTTACTTCCACCCCAGCACAAATATTTCCTTGGAAACCCAGCTAGAAACTCCAGCGCATTCAGACTTAAGGCTAAAAAGAAGCAGACAAAAAGAAACATCCAAAGATGCCAAGAAGCTTTTGAAATCTGATTTAAACAACCTCAAGCTGACAGAGGTTTCTCAGCTTTCCATGACTGAGTTTTGCTTTGGAGCTAGTCAGAAATGGAAACATTAGGGAAAGGTATGGGATCTACAGTCAGAACCCAGTGAGCTAAAAAAAAATAAACACTTGGCAAAGCCTACAGGATGTGATCCCAAATAGAGCAACCAGGAAATACTGGAGAAGACACTAATACAGAGAGGGAGAAAGAACAAGAAATTGCCTGTATACATGTGCAAAAGCACATTCTGGTTTAGGTGTGAGTTTTCTCCAATCAAAATGCTGCATATCGCCATGTTTGTGAAGTTGGAGAATAATTTTGTAACAGCAAAATACAAGCATGCAATAATTGTTTGGAGCCCTCCAAAGCTGGTATATCAAACCAAGACACAGTATGGACTGCTTTGTGTGTCCAAACTGCTGGTTCCTTATTCTCTAACTACACTTCTTCACTCTTACCCAGCTCAGTCCTAGCATCAATAGTTCAAAAATATTTTTGACAATCAAAGTTCTTGTTCTTTTCCACTTAAAGGCACAGCAAAGACACCTCAAAGAGGGCCAGATAAGGGGAAGTATACCTAAATCGGACCCAAGGCTGTTGCTACCACCAGGAAAAGGAGCCGTAAGTCAGTAAGAGTGGGGTGAGCAGGACACACTGGCAGCTGGAAGGAGCCAGAGAAAAGGAAGTGGGATAGACAGAAAAAGAAACAAGTCACTGGCTGGAGTGAGCTTGGGAAGGCAGGGGGAGGAGTACTCAGGTGCCAAAATACGCAGTTGTAACCCCATGTATAAAAATTAGCAAGAACACAGTAAGAATATACAGATGTTTACATGCACGCAAATACCCTGAATTGCAAATAAACTATTTCCAAGTAAGACTTTTTTAACTTCAATTTTCAGCAAATAATCATCCTGTATCCACAGACCAAAATTATCTTTTGAAGGTTATAAAATAAGAGTCACATGTACCTTTCTTAGCCAAGAACACATCACCTTCTTTTCAAGGTAACTCAATAAATTGATTCACCCCCTCTTTTCATTAATTGTGTCCTGATGAAGCAACCAAATAAACAAAGTGGACACTAAAGAATAGACATTTCTGGGGGAAGACTTGGTTTTAAAAAGGTCAGTGGTGGATCAAGTGGGTTTACTACATCATCTTAGGACACCTGCTCAGGTGGCCTCAAATGACATCATTGAAACCTTTCAATCTGAGGCTCCACTGATATAAAAAGCAAAATTAAACTGTACCTACAGCTTTACGTGGAGCTTCCTGCTTCCTTTTAAATGCACATAAGGGTAAGAAGGGACCAGGGCAAGACAGGCAGAATAGGACCGCCTATTTGATTTCTGTTTTGTAGAGAGAAGAGTCAGGGCTTGGCTTCTAATTGTTACTCCCACAGTAGCCTACATAGCCCCATGAGGACATCACATCCCTCCCGCCTAGCTCATCATATAACTGGACAGTCTGCAGACGATCCTAAGGAAAAAATCCCAGAAAACAAAAAACTAAAGCAACAAAGAAACAACCCCCCACAAAACAAATTATAAACAAAGAAAACAAACAAAACCCCCAGAAAACAAAACCCACCACAATCCCCAAATCATTTAGGTCTCAAGTTTGTCACACAAGGGAAATTAAAAGCCCCATATTGTATTGTGAAATTCAGATGCCTATGGCCCTCCTAATGAGCACAGGTGTGCTAAGTTGAGCCTCAGAAGCTCTCTTCTAAGCTCTGATGGCTTAGGATGCACAGGCAACCAACCAAGCTCAGGGGCTCTACAGACACTACAGGTGTGACTTTCTCCAGCACACACTCTCAGCCCACAGCCAGAGTCATTCAGATGGCATTTGGTGCTGGTGGCTTCCCTCCTTCATGGAACACCATACGTGGGCAGAGCATTTGCTAAAGTCAGCTGCTAAGTCTAACTTTACTTTCAAATCATTTGAACACCCATCTCTATCTCCCCAGAGGGTGACTCAACCCCCAGGACAGACACAGAGTAGACACCTTTCTCCCAGCCTGTCACTGGACATCTCTATAGTGGAAAAAACAATTGAGTGTGACCTGTAGCTCTTGAAATTTAAAAAAAAAAAAAAAAAAAGGAGCCCCAGTCATTTCTGGGTTCTTTTTCAGCTAGATTTCCAACCCCTAAAGACGTAACCAAACTTGAAAGTGGTGGATGCACATCTGGAGAAAAATCAAAACTCCATAAAATTAATTGTAATTATCTCAAAGTAGTTAATTTGTGTCTCAGTTTTCTTGGATGAGTTATATCATACCCAGCCTGCATGTTCTGAAATCTAAAGAAAATTACTGAAGCAGCAGAAGAAATACAAGTACACATGAAAATAAATAAATCACAAAGTTGTTTTTTTTCTTAGAAATATATTTTGTAAGAAAACAATATTAACATTAAAAAGAAATGTTTATTATACAGTATAAAATAATTGCTTGAATTCAACTCAGCCCCATACAAAAAAAAAAAAAAGCCTGAGGATTTGCACAAAGCCCCAGTTTCTACAGACTTGAGTCTTCTGCCTTCTTTGATTCTGACTTCATTAAATGGTGGGTTTCCCCCACATCATCCTTAAAGCACACAGATAAGCACTTCAAAAAACTCCCTCATCCCTTCCCCACCAAGTTGCTGTCCCCCATCCAACTGTGCTCTAAACATCACTTTAGTATTTGCAGCTCTCCCCCAAGGCCCCGATACCCTCCCTCAGATTCCATCCACTGACCTCTTTTGGCCAAGCAACTATGCAAGCGACAACACGTGTTGCAGCTAGCAAGAAGTCTCCTCAATTAATCTGTTGGCTAAAATGAGCAGTGGCCAGCCACTGACAAGTAATGTATAAATGGCTGAGTTGTTCTCAGCTGTCTGTCCCCATAAAACCTGCCCTTAACTCTGCCATTCATCTGCCAAATCTGGCAGAAGCATACAGAATTTTAAAAGCTACAAGGGGAGACAAGAACAGGCAATGCAATTACATAAGCTTCACTTTTTCGGGAAACTAAGCTAAAAAAATCATTATTCAATTGCAGAATTTACCACCTGCAGATTTTGTTGTAGGAAAATATGCCTGTTCGGTAACTATGAATAGCCCTAAATACATTTCTGGGGCTTATGTATTAATTTTTTAATTTTATTTTTACATTATGCCAGCTTTGTAATGTCAATTACCCTCCAGGTTTGAAAGGCACCCAGTGACCAGCATTCTGGTGTAATTACTCGTGGCATTGGTGTGATTTCACCCCCCTTCCAATAACACTGTTTAAAAGAAATCTATTAAGTTAAGACCAAAGATATATATTACATTTGCTAATTGCAAACAACCTCTTATAGCTGCATTTTTTCCCATTGGGATTAAAAAGTGCACCAGTTTAACATGTCTGTACATAAAAACAGTTTAAAACATTAAATATACAAACAGCAAGAGATCTTAAATATTTTGTATCAAATACTATAGGACAATATAATTTACAATTTTTTTAACACAAAACATTACACCTGAAATATAACTTTAGATTTTACAGAATATAAAAATACATACTTTGTTTAAAAATGTCTTTGCAGGTTCTGGCACACTGTATTACTTTAAAGGCACACTGTATTTTGGCAATCTGTAGTTGCAATTAACTATGCAACAATAATAAAATGGCCTGCAATTAACCTTTTAGAACTGATGATGATCTCCCTTCTTCCTGGAATGGCCCCTTTAATCAGATAAAACTTAAGTTGAAGTGTTTAGGTGTTCTGCAACTCATTTCTGCCATGGTCTGAGCTCTCCAACCCTGACCCAGCAATGCAAAAACAGACCTAACTCAGCACATGCAAAGCCACATCAAATGCAATAGCATTAGTCAGACTCTCATAATCTTTGCTGTCTCAGGGTCAGAACGCTCAACCCCAAGCAAAATGGAGTCCTAAATGCAAGCTGGGAACCAAGCTCTGTCCTGCCCCATGTTTGCACCAGAACTCATAAGGGTAGCACAGGTTAAAAAGTCAGGGCAGAACTTGGAAACAGAAGTTGAATACTAATTTTTTAAATTTCAACTACACCAATGTAAAAGGCATAAAATTACTCTACTGAAGCCAGTGGAGACAAATGAAGTAAAACTGCTATAAGACTAAATCAGGAGAACTGTGTTATTTTGCCCTTCCATACGTTTGTGGGATTCCTGCCAGAGTCAGTACAGGACAAAAACGTGTCTTTAGAGATATATGGCTTATACAGATGTAATTGGGTTGCAGGAGATTTTCAGTTCTGTCTTCAAGTTGTTTCTGGACAACTACAAACAAAAAATTTTCAGCACACTCTAAAAAAAGATTCAATCTAAATCTCTCACTTTAAATGCTCCAAAATAAGTTGCTTCTTGCGATGAATCCAGTAGTGATGGGTTTGATACCTGGATACCTATCATTTCACCGGACTTTAATTTAAAAAATCCTCCTATGTTTACAGAATAAAAATGAAATTCTGAATTCCCTGACCAGTATTTGGTGCTCCCTCCCTTCATCAACACATCAGAGCGCCTTATTTTAAGATTTGTCTTAATCATATATACCATCAACTGAAGCCCTCTTCTAGTCAAGTTTCCTGAAGTTTCATGATGTCTAAAACAAATATTGGCATAAAGGTAGTAAAAGCCATCTTGATTAACAATCAGTTTTCCATCACTGAATGTCATATTTGATAAGTTTGCCTGGCCTTTGTCAGGATGCCAGGATGTGAGGTTCACTTTGCGGGTTCCTGAAGAGGAGAGAGAAAAAGAGATTATTTATAAACACTGAAACCCCAACACTTAGAAAGCAATCTCTAGGATTTTAGAATCAACTACAGCTCTATAGGCTACAGTGAGTATTAGACAATTGTGACAAAAATTGCCCAGAAATTTCCTTTTTCTCATACACTCCCATATTTGGCTTGCTATTTGTAACTGTGTGCCCTCCCACCAGAATGCCTCCTGGACCATGATACAAGACACTTGCTTGGCCTGTAATTTGATTATGATAAGTAGTCATGCAACAAGCTCTGCACAGACAGTGCATTTCACCTAAAACTTTATTCAACTAATAATTTTTTGACAGGAATTTGAAAAAAACCAAATAAACAGCCAAAACCCAAAAAACACAGTTATCAGTCTTTAACCTGTAAGTGTTTGCAAGGAATAACTAAAATTCTGAACAGAAGTTAAATTGAAAATTCCACAAAGAGAAAGCTTATGAAACCTTCCCATATTTTATGTTCTTCTGACTGTAGTGGTACAAAGGTAAACATTTGCAATTGATAACACCCAAAAAACACAGAAAAATCAGTACAATTGTGTATCTTTAGTGCTACACACTAAGTTCCCTAGACTTTACATAGCACTTCAAGTATTTATGACATAACAAACCTTTTTATGAAAAAAATAAAATGTTTAGACTTAACCCAATGATGTATGTACCAGAATAAGGCTCCAAAATCTGGTTTAGTCATATCCTACATATCTACAATAGTGGCCTACAGCACAGTCCTAGTTCTTTCATAATTGTACAAATACTTATAGCTAGACAATTATAACTATTCAGGAGGTAACCTTGGATTCTTAAACATCTCACAGAAAGCCTTAGAAGACAACCTCTTGGAAGACAGATGTGATTCTGGATGCTTTGCTCTTTTTTTCTTTTCTTATTTATTTAAAGTATCTTAAATTTCAAACTAGAAGCAATGAGCTGATATTCCATGCTTGGAGGTGAACAGTCCCCTTAAGGTTGACTTAAGTTGGAGATCCACAAATTAGGAAGAAAATGATGATAATATTCCGTCTCTCCACAGAACATCATGCATGAGGGACTCAAAATACACAAACAACAGATACCAAATCTGACTACCAAAAACGGCAAATTAATAGAATTATCATATGCAAAGAAGCATTATTGAGTTCCTTCTAACAGGTACACATATGCCTTTTCAGCTCTGCCCACATGATGGTGTCCTGGTAAACAGGAATCTGTTCTTTATCTGTTAGGGTGAATCAATACTTTGCAAAGAGAATGAAAAGTAGCTGAGAGACTGGAGATGTTTGATTAGCTTGCCGGCTTAGCACTGTTGATGAAAGCTAACTTTGCATAATACAGATACACACATACAGGCTCTCTGGCTCAAAAGACACCTCCCAGGCACTATCATCAGGGAGTCACATTGCACCATCTCTTAGAAGTTTCAAGCTGATAAAGTCTCAGATGTCATCTCATCTGAAAAAAAAGCGCCAGGTATATTCCATTAGCTCAAAAGATGCCTCTTGCATTTGCCTGTGCAGAAAGTGAGGGGAAGTAGGGAGAGGGCAATTTCAGAGATGAGCCTTCCCTAACTGGCAAGGGAAACTTTTGCATGTCAAAGGAATACTTTAACAGTAATCCAGAACAAAAACCTTCTGACGTTCTTCCACAAAGACTTAAGCAAATCACAGGTTGTATAAGGCAGATCATAAATAGTTGCTTCCCTATGGCTCTAGAGCAGATAGGTAGAAATTATGAAAGCAAAATCACACAAAGAAGCAATCTTCTGTGCAGTGCCTCAGAAAACCCTCTGAAAACCATCAACTAACTGCAAGAGACATCAAGATCTTAAGTCTCTTAGTCTGGAATTATTCACTTTCAAGAAATGCTGAGATAGGGGTACCAGAGTGCACCTATGAAGCAGTGGGAATCACTGAGGAAGTTGTGGAACTTCTGCACAGCATTAAGTCTGGGAGAAATACTGCCCCAGAGAGGTCGGACTCCCTTCAGGATGAAGAGGACAGGCTAAAAATCAGTGCTTGGATCACAGGAGAGGCACATTAGATATGGGACACAAATGCACATCTATGGTGGAACAGAAATCCATTCTGTGACTGTGTAGTGGCACACTGGGTAGTTGCTAGGCAGTTGCCACAGTTGCTTGGAATTGAGATGGGCTCTGGCTGAAGTTTGTTCACATTCTTTTGATGTTCAGGGGAATACACATCATTCATTCATGGTTGGGTAGAGGGACAGGCCAAGAGAGGATGGGAGATGACCCTATCTGTTCTGAGCAGAGAATTTTCATAGGTAACTTTTAGAAGTCCCTTACTAAAAGGGATTAAATTATAAAGCATTAAATTATAATACTATGATTGTATTATCTGAGGCAGATGGGCATTTTGCCACATTTCAGAGCTCCAGAAGAGGCATGCCGCAGCCAGCAGCACAGCTCAACAATGCTCTGGTAGAAGTTAGGTCATGCAACTTGTAATGGAAGGAACAAACAGGTTCTCAGCACTTCTCATGGTAATACACCCAGATTTGGAGACAACAAAACAATCAGTATCCCAAAACACAGGAAGTGGAGAAAAATGGAACACATAAGTGTCAAATCAGCTGCCCATGTATCAGAAGCTCTGACACATAACCAAAGCCATGGGACAGCCAGAAATGCTGCAATATAGTATCTTCTGTGAAATAATTTACTTTGGAACCATGAAGAAAAATAGCACAAGGTAAATCACGCTGACAGAGAAGGAAGCAGTCAGGGAGATAATAAGTAAGACAGTCTTCCAGACATGGCTAAAATATTATTTAGAAATTCAAAATAATACACAGCCTTTCTGAAAACTGAAGACAAATAAGAACAGTGTCTTGTGTATCTGTAAGCATGAACTAAGACTACTACAAATAAGTTCAATAAAATTAATTAGCAAGAAGAAAGACTATATGAGGGAAACAGAGGAGAAAGTAGACCTATTTTGATAATATTTTTGTATCTTAGTAGCTTTCAGGTATAAATAAAGCCTGAAGAAAGAACCAAAGCACTGTTTGCTCTGAAAACTCTTCTGGAAGCAAAACGCAGCTAAGTCGAACCTGTAGCTGTAAATAGCTCAGAATACTTGAGTGTTTCCTTAGACAGCTAAAGGTATTAATTCACACCTCAAATTATATATTTAACATTTATATTTATTTCTGTTTGTGATCTTCTCCTTTAAACTGTGACTAATTTCTGCAATCAACTTATAAACCAAAATTCACTGTTTTCATTTAAAACCTAGGTAGCATTTATAGTGAGCTCTGGTAAAAACCAACCAGCAAGCATCCAGTTCTAACCTAAGGCAGCAAACCTAAAAAATACACACAGCAAGCCAAACCACTACAGCTTCTGCTGCCAAATGATGGCTGGGGACACTAAGATCTGGGAAGGGTTATTTCCCCCCTTCCCTCACATTATCCGCAGCTCCAAAAGTCCATCTGAGGCTTGATATTGTGAACCAGGTCAAAGTAAAATGTCCTCTCACAGACATGACTCAGTGCCCCTTCATGAAGGATGTTCAGTAGTAAACTACTCAAAATTCTATTTGACAGTGATGAAGACTTTTTTTTCTGACACTGTTTATTCTGTGTCAGAGTGATGACAGTAGAGAACCTTAAAAGACTATGAAAAGATCTGTCCAGGCTCATGGATGGCAGATAACAATTCAGAAGGATTTTAGATGTGGAACGCAAAGAATGAGGGGAAGACAGTAGAAATTGCCATTTGCAGTCACAGAAAACAAAATGGGAGAGGAAAAACTCCTGGTGAGCTTCATGCAAATTCTTCTTTCTTTATGCCTGTCACTAACCTCTGTGCTACCCAGACAAGTGGATACTGCCTTATACCAGTCAGTATGACCCTGAAATGCCTCACAACCAGTAGTTTCAGGGTTCCAGCTATCTATAAGGATGCAGCCCCTCACTGCTGCAATGCCCACCAGGACTGCAGAAGCTGTGCTCCGGATTAACACCTTGACAAGGCTCTTCCAAAAGAGTCAGAAGCCATATGTGCCAGACCAGAAGGGAGTATGTCGAGCTCATAACATTGGTAAGGAGCTGATCTGCTCCAAGGAGGAACAAAACAGCTTGCTGTCACAGGCACTGTGTTTCTGAGAGTTCCTTCAGGCTGTGCTTTTGAAAAAAAAAATAAAAATGAAGAGAAGAGCGAGCAATGTCTCCCTTGCCATTACCCATCGATGTGCTACGTCACTCCCTTGAAGGTTAATGTAGCAATGCACAACAGTAAAAATCATCAGCTAGCCTGGATAAAAACACAGTTTACAGCAACATCCAGGTAAACAGCAAATAAACTCCTCACAGGAAAACGTCGATTTCACTGAGTGTGACACTGACGCACTCAACTTCTGCAGATGTAAGTGATCTGTCTCTGTTAATTGAAATTAATTAATTGAGACATTCTACAGACAAAATGCTACAACAAGTTTATTGATACTGCATCTTCTACTATAGGCCTATGGTAAAAGTAGGTCAAAACCAAAATCTGACCAAAATAGAAGCTTGTCAGGAGGCATCTGAGTTAACAAGAAGGCTTTTGGAAGTTCTGACTGCCATCTGAGAAGCTCTGTAAGCTCTCTGCTTATAAAGCTTCGGATCTTGGCAATGCCAATACACTTGAAAGTATCCTATCCCTCCAGGCAAGAGGCTGTACAGAAGTGCTTTTTCTTTAAATAGAGCAAGAGCAAGGTATTACTATGCAGGCTGCTAAAATCTCAGATTTCAAGTCTCAACACAGCATTCCCCTTTGGTTTGGTTATATAAAACAGAAAAGCAATGTGCACAGCTTAATTAACAAGGAGTTCAGCACTGCAGATCGTATAAATCTTCAGAGAAAGAAGACAGTGGTGATCAATGCACTCTTCTATCTTAAGATCCTCTATCTGATAGCTTCAGAAAAAACTGGTGTACTTCTACCACACCAATTGCGTTGAAAACACACAGAGAAAAATCTCAGCTGACAGTGCCCCAGGGCAAAAAAAAAAACCATTCTAACACATCTTAAAATTGTAGGAATGAGTCTTTTCCTCTGGAGAGTGTTCTGAGGCATGATGTCTTGTTCCCTAATATTGTACTGGCAAGGATATTCTCAAAGCCATCTGAATACCTCTGTGTAGAGAGTAAGAGCTCTGGCAATATAAAAGAGTGCCATCCTCTTACCACAGGGGCAGAGAAAAAGCCATAAGAACGTTCTTTTCCCTCTACTGGGAAATATACTTCATCCAAGTCAACACACCGTTGCTCAGAGTACAATGCTATGATATTTATCTTGCTACTGCTGGACTAGATGGATGCAGACAGACCCTTGTGAAGCTTTGGCATGTTAAAATGTCATGAGGGCCCAGGGAGTCTGATGTAGAACAGTCTATACCAGTCCGGCAATATAAAAATGAATGGAATATGACAAAAGGAAGGAAACACGTGCTGTAAGTTCAGCCCTGTGTAACCAGAGTGTAACATATCCAGAGAACTACCAGGGAATTAGGACACAAATTATAAAAATGCCATTGGGGCTGCATTTCTAGGTTTTCAGCATCTCCACATGGAAGATGTGCTTCCTTTATGGCAAGCTTTTATGCTAATGGGCACCTGACATATGTGTGCACTGTGTACTCATGTAAGATTCTCAGCTTCCAGATCCACCCTAAAGACAAATGCTGTCACCCCATTACACTTCAACCCTCAAAAGGAGTGTTGCTATGAAGGGCTGAACAGATAAGACACAAGTGCTTGAATTTTATGAAAAAAAACAATACATTTCTTCAGCTGACAACCCGACAAAAAAAAACCTCTGACTTCAACTCAACGGAAGGAAAACATTTTCCAACCTGCAAGATTTGGATTCTGGCCCATCTTTGTGCTGGTATATCCTTGTATGCATATGTGTATGTATGCATACATCTGTGCATGTGTATACCTATGGCTGATGCCCAGTGTGAGGAGTGCACCCAACACAAGATCCTCCTTCCTCACCTGAAGACAGCCCAAAGGGCCAGGCCAAGCCCTCAGTGGCTGATCATGAAAACGGATAATTTGAAATGGAGGCCATTCAGCACATGACTAATACAAAGCAGAGCCATCCTCCTTTTAACATCACCCCTGTTGCCTCTGAAATCCTTTAACACATCCAACTTATCCTCGTTATCAAAAGCCATTTCTGAAATCCCGGTCTGTTGCTGGTTTTGTTGAACTATTTTCATATAATTATTCACTGTTTAATACATTTATAGTAGTATTGGAAGTATTCACTTAAAATTGAACTTACCAGATGGGATATTCTTATCATCAATAATGAGATGGGCAAATGGCTGCTTCTCAGGTTTATTTCTCCTGTACAGTTCAATTCCTAATGCCTCCATTGCAGCTAGAGATAAAAAAAATTGTATTATCTCAAAAAGACAAGTTTAGTGGAACTGAAATATTTCTTATTTGTAAACCAGCACTTACCTTTTTCTGGTCTTGGTGACGTTCTTCCCATGGAACGCTGCACTTCCTAAAAGGAGAAAGAGTCATGGCTTTGATGTTGTCTTGGTTTTGTAGTATTGTTTAGTTTACACACTTAAAATACTCTGTGCATGTGTCTGGGGACGTTGTTCCACCTACAGTATATTCAGATGCCTGGGATATGTATCATGTAAATATGGGAATGTGTAATACAAATACACAGTTTAGCTATCACAAATTACTTCCTCTCTCCGACCATCCGATAAAGGTGGATAGGAACAATGATGTGTATGATCGCTGCATTATTTATTGAAGCAGTGGTGACAGGAAATTTGCAACCTTTTCTACTTACTGCACTTGAAATATTTCTCCAAGTATAATGGAAAAATGACTGATAAGAAGGCATCACATCAAACAATGGAGTTTATGAACTGATTTAATTACTTGGGGTCTAAAGGTAATGAGAGGTGCAGTTCTACATACGAACTAGTGTCTAATCACTAACAACTGAGGAAAGCTAAGCTCTGAATTTCATTTGTGATGAGGTAAATGAAAATCTGCACTCCTTGAACTTGACCACTAACAGGGAAGCCTGCAAGACTGCAAGGCTTTACAGTCAAGGCTCACTTCTAAAAAGATATGCACGAACTGAAGGATTAAGTGTCTTCCCCATCTGTACTGAGCCAAATGAACTGGGTGCCAGAATTGGGAAGTATGCAATTCTTCAAAACTGCAGATGAATTTTAACATGAGTCAAATGTATGTTACACAAACCCAAGAACAGAGCAAATTGCAGACATCAGGCATCACAAAAAGTTTTTTTTTAATAATCTACACCCATCTTCCTCTTGAGAAAAAGATATAAATGGCAGTTTTCAAAAATCCAAGCAGCATGTTCTTCTTACAAACATGGACTGAGTCTTGGTAATATTAAGTTCAATCCTCAATTCTGTCCCCTATCTCCCCATGACATCTGTTTTCTAAAAAAACAGGCAAAATATGTTTGTTATTCAGAACACCCCATACCACGGAGCCATCAAGATGTTTAGCAAAAGGAAACATTTTGCTGAAGATAGCAAGTCATGTCCTCTTTGAAACCTGAGTAGTCCTTGTTTCATCTTTATGAAAGATGAAACACACGTTCTGCTGTTTGCCTGATTCAATCCATATATATGCAATATGTCTCAGATTTGGCCAGATCAGCAATGTTCCACTGTGCTCTCAATCACTGTGGTGTTTTAGAATTTGAAATCCTGCTTTGAAAACACCTGAAATCCTGCTTTTATGTAATTTTTCAACCACAGTGAAGTGTGTAATGCCTTAGCTGGTGCATTTATTACTCTCACTTTCCCCTTTCAGTAGGTATTTAAATGTTAAACCAAAATGAAAAGCCACAGGAGCATGGAGGTTGTAGTATGACTATCAAAACACAATACTTCAGCAGAGATATGCTGATTTTGTAGATAAGAATCATGAAGATGGTTTTTGCTGTAGAGATGAGAAGAAAAGCAGAAGAATCACAACTTCAGAGAAGTAAAACTCGCATTCGCCTCCCCCGTTTACATTCACTTTACTTCTCTGATCTTCCTCCTTCAATCTCAGTTCTAGGAGCACAAAAATGAAGTTCAATTCTAGGAGCTGCACACCAGCTACTGCCGCTAACCACACGTAAGTAGGAAATAGGAAGATGACAAGAAATTGCAAGTACTAGGTACTGCAAAAAATGGCAAAAGCCTCTGAAGAGAACAGGACATAACATGAGAAGAGTCTGGGAGATGGACCACATTGCACCATACCTATCGCTAACCCTTTCCTTTGAAGGGGAGACTTTTCTGTTTTCTTGCTTTCATAATGGAAATTTCTTGAATGTGGAGTTTGCTTCAATGTATTTTCCTTTTGGGAGATGTGATAATGTTCTTGCCTGAGAAGCCTACTGGGCATAGCCAAAAAGAATTATGTACATTTTAATCTCCTATTATCTAAACTGGTACTAAAAAAAAAAATAAAATCCCATGTTTGGTAACTGCTCAGCCTTTGAAATCCCTGAACTGGCCATCTGGTATTCTACTCTTAACTTGCATTTTTCTTCAGAGCATAGAGTTCTGCTTTTGCACATTTCCAAAGTCTCTAGCTTAAGCAGCTCAGTACCTCACCTTCTGAGATCCAGCAGCCTGACTCAGCTCATTTTCCATGCAGAAAGGCTCTGGTCCTCACAGAATACAGTCTGAGCTGCTTTCCAGCTGTTGGTGGTGCTGTTCCTCTGCAGCACCACCACTTGGTAGGCAGAACAGCTACCCACGTAGACTTGGGTCCACAACTCTCCTTGTCCTGATGGACTCAAGCCTACTTTCCTGTTTCCTAGAAGCATGTCTCTCTGACAGGAACACTGTCCTGTACTCCTCTTGAAGCTGTGCTGCTATATGCAATTGCAATGCAGGTGTCATTACACCAAATAGGAAGTTATAAGCATGAGCTCAAAACTAACACATTGAGAGGAGATGTAGACTATCTTATGTTCACTGACTCTGTGTCTTTATCACTGGATTAGAAGTGGCTAGGCTCTGGCCAGGAAACAGAAATCCTCTATTAGGTCTCTAAGTTCTGGACTAGTGTCAAGTTCTTTACTTGACTCTGACCAGCCCTATAAAATTTTGACGTTCCTTTCTGCTGTGTTGCCCAGGCTTCTGAAAGGAAGATGAAACACACATTTTTCTACTCCATAGAAAACAGATACGGTTTTGTGAGTTTCCTCCTGAAGAATAAGTAGTTCAACACTCTTTGTTTTTACTTCATGTTTCCACAGTTCCAAGGTGCTGATACAGAAACTACCTTAGAAAAGCATTTTACCAGGTACTTCCTTCTGACCCTGGAGGACATTTTTCACCAGATATCTGAAGATATCCAGATGTTTAAAGACAGCCTCTTAACAAAAATCCCTTGTATTTTTACTGCAAAGAATTAAGAGCTATAATTCTTCAAATCTTTAAACTATCAACTGCACTTTTTAGCACCTGAATTTCTTTAAGCAATGTAGATTCCCACTAAGGAAGCAGAAACAGCTCAAAAGAACCTGTGACTGGGAAACTGCTATAATAACCAAAAACTAATGACAAAATATTACCAGTGATTTCCCCTAAGACTGACATCCACAGAACTGTGTGTGATCCCAAGCTGTTCAGTTATTTTTAGCAAAACTGTACACAAAAATCACACCACTGTTAGTCTTATGATAAGCTACACTTATACAACTTTGTGTAATTTGCTCACTGCCCACCAAATCAACTCTGCTGTCCTGTTTCCCACATTCCAACCTCCCTCATAGTGTCACTGTTTAAACAACAGACAAGCAGTCACAAAATTGAAAAGTATGTCTTCCCTTCATCCAGAAAATTTAAGATGCCATTAAGAGGCTCACATTTTAAAGCTAAAAATCATGCTATAAGTGCCTGGAAAGTTGGGAACTGCCCTTTTCCTCATCCCCAGCAGGCTGCAGGTTTTACCCTTAGCACCTCAGCATGTTCAAAGCAAAAATAACTCTTGCTCTTCAAGTTATATCCAATGTTGAGGATGCAGAGACAAGGCTACACTTGAACACATGATATTTATGCAAGGTTTTTCACTTCTTTTGGCTTTTACAATATCTCAGTATCTACTTTGAGCACTAATAAGTAGCCCTTTGAGCCCAATAAAAAGATAAGTCCTTTGTACATTCATGTATTTTTTTCAGCTGTGATCTTAAAGCTTCTTTATACACCTTCTTCTTTTACTACCCAAGTGCTTTAAGTACCAGGAAGAAGCATCTGATTCTCTTGCCGGAAATTCAGCAATTTGAAGAATGTTAATCAGGAAGTGAAATAGAAAGTACATGAACCAATACTCATCAGACTATAGCATGGACACCAGCAATACAACCTCTATCCAAATGAGGAGTCTATTGCTTGCAGGGGGGGGGGGGGGGGGAAAAAAAAAAAAAACCACCCACATGTCAGATTGTAGAATAGAAATGGTGAAATTTCAACAATTTACAGCAATCATCTGTGAAACCTTCACTTGGTCCATAATGCACTTTAAATGTCTGCTAAGTATATAGATCTCTTTATAAGTGCTGCCCTGGAGGTCTAGAAAAGCACTCTGTTGCCATGTGGGAAGACTAGCTTTTGCCTGAACTCCCCAAGCTGCAAGAAGCTGGGAGTATTGCCAAGGAAAGTTACTTATGTATTGACCAAAGATATGTTTGTAGTCCTTTCTACTTCAGGCTCATAACAGACTTCATAAGGACTGTGGTTAGTGCATCTGGACTGCCAAAAGGTTTTTAGGGTTACATGGAAAAAAATTAAGTAAACAGAGAGGCTAGGAAAGTATATTATTTGTCTGCTTGAAAGTTTATATGCAACACTGAGAATGTGCTTTCTACTTAGTAAGCTGTTCCTTAAGGAGAAATTTTATCCTGGAATATGTTAAGAAATTGATCATTTGATGTTGATTAGAAGAAAAAAATTCTTTAATTATTATTTTTTTTCAGGAGACAAATATTTTTAGACCTGACCTTGCAGCCCTACTACAGTGGTTTTCATAAGAGCACTTTCATTTTCAACATCAATCCCTGCTTTAGATTTAAACACTAGGTCTACAGGTGTGTAAAGAAAACAGATGAGAACTGGTGTGGTAAGCTAGAAGCTGTAACCAGACTATAAACCTGACCAAAGCAAGTTGTCTGTTTTCATTTCCTGAACAGCTTGAATTGCAAAAGACAATATATTGAAAAATCACAAAACATAAATGGTATTTTAGTGTTCCATTTTAGTCTCTGAACATGCTGCCAGTTCAAGTAAGGATACCATTTTTTAAAACCCACACGGGTTAGATTCTCCTTCAGGAAAGTGAAGAAAGCACAAACAACAGGAAACCTCTTTCAAGTCCCATTTGCCGTGTTCCCACACACAGAGGATTAACACAATTGCAAATAAGCTTCAGCTGCATCTCCGCTCTTCACTGTAGCAGGGCTAATGAAAGGCACAGCTTACAGAAGATGATAAAGTGTAATTCTGCCTGACACTGTTACTTTCACTTCTCTGATATACCAAAAAGATGCAAACATAGCCTCAGGTGATCATTTTCCTATCTATTTTTTTCTCTGTCATAGATATAAGATGACAAAGCATCTAGAACACTGGTGCAGCTGCTTAATACACTCTGTTGCATTCAAAGGAAATTCAGAATCTAATTACTTTGGCAAGGGAAATTTTATTGTTCTCAAACTAATGGTCAACAGCCAGAAGAGTTATCCCTACTCACTACTTATCCTGGCCACGGACATTGCAGCATTTAACTTCCATCCAGACTGGCAGGATATGCAGCCTCAACTAAAGCCAATGCCTTTGTTGAGTAACCAGCAGCAAATGACCAGAGTACGGGGCTTCTCACTGACTTACTGTAACAAGATCCTTACTCTGTCCTGGGAGTCGCATGAATGAGCAGTCTAGTACCAGCACACAGCACAGATGTAGGTGCAGCACGAGAGCCTCTAAAAAATGCAGGATGAAAGAACTAATTCTACAGACTTAACTGTTTGTCTTCCCCTTAAGCTTTTGAAGGAGGTTGCTAGCAAAAGGGACAAGACATGGTCCTATGTTTCTTTGTGTTTTGTTCTCAAAGAGATCTGTCACTTGGGGTTCTCTGTTAAAAGCAAACATTACATTAGCACAATTAAAATGCTATAAATTTAACTCAAGTATTCTAAAGTGTGAGTTCAGCTCAATTCCAGTGTAGCACCCTTAATCAGAAACTGCCAGTCCTATCCAGATGTGAAGCAGTAAAGTTGTAATAGACCTCATAAGCCAGGAAAACCAAATACTATAGCAGATATTCATCTGTTAAATAGCCTATAATTAGCACTAAACACTCATGAACACAAAAAGAGATCACAGGCAGTAACTGCAGTAAGAGGGGCTTGTGACATGTATCCTGCCTGCCTAGGCTTCTCCATTAGGGCTGACTACTTTTGTTGTTTGTTTTTAGCAACAAGCCCTCATTCTCAACTGCTGAGTGAGACTGCCCAGTCATCATGCTATGGAAAAGTAGTTCTTTCAGTCTGAAAATGGTCTGCATAGAATAGAGGACTGAGGAGGGGGGCAAAAAAAAAAGGAACACTATCCCTGATTTTGGGCTGCAGAAAGAGTAAAAACAAAAAGCAAATGCTATCTCCTTTGTCTTTCAGACAATATTTTACTTGCTGATGAACTTGACTCAGAAGAATCTTGTCAGAAACTGGGAAATTGCTTTGAAAAAGTGTGGAACTGCCCTTTATTTAGGAGCATCCAAAGTGTTGGGAAACCTATACAAATATTAGCATAAATGACTACCATTCAGGCCCATCCAAATGTTAGAATGGCTAACCAACTAACTGCAGTTTTCTCAGTATGAATTCAAGACTTGCTTTCTTAAAAAAAAAAAATAAATAAAACGTGTTTGAGTAAAAAATTGGGTAGCCATTGCCAGGCTCATGAACAAACACAGTACAATCTTGGATGAAACTTCGGGTGTTATTTGAACACCAGAAAATAATTTATAGGACTTGCCTCTGAATACAGATGTTGGGAAAATTGTTTTAAGTTTAACAGGACCATGAAAGAAAGGAAGACATGGTCTGTGTCACTTACCTTCTGCACAGCCCTTTGGAGAGCCTGTTTCATATTTCTACATGATTCTGGCATTAACTTTGCTTCTTGACTTTCAAAGGATGCATCATGTATATCTGTACTTTCTTGATGTCCAAAAAGTGTTCTGACACAGTGTGCGTGTTCTTTTGAAATTCTAGTAGGGTCCATCTGAAAAAAAACATAAGCACAACCACAGTTCTAAGTGTAAGTGACACTTTTCAACCATCTAAAAGTTTGGCACCTGGCTCAGTTTATTATCTAAATTTTCACTGTAAACAAAGAGAGAAAAAGTTCCCAACATGGAGGTTTATTTCATCCAACAAACATGTGAGACAGAAAAATGAGTTACATTCTGGTGCTGCCTAGTTCATTAGCTTGGACTAGGTATGTGACTTTCGAAAGTTAAAGATAAACCCCACTATTAAAGTAAAATCAATAATCCTGAATTCCATTTTTCAACTACACAGTGCAGTACCACAGTTATTTTAGCAGGAAACATACAGAATCATCCTTCCTCTAAAAGATACTGTTTGTAAAATGAAGTTTCTGCTTGGGGAAAGTACATACAACGCCTAGCACATCACTGAGACTGGATGTAGCACTTAGTGCCATGATCTAGTAATCACAGTGGTGTTGGATCAAGGGTTGGACTTGATGATCTTGGAGGTCTCTTCCATTCCATCTGATTCTATGATTTTCAAGAGACAAAACAGAAGTTTTCTATGAAACTATATCACTGAAGCGATCAGCCAGCTATCACTGGAACTATTTTGTGGGTGTGCTGGTTGTGGCTTGGATAGAGTTCATTTTCTTCACAGTAGCTGGTATGAGGCTGTGTTTTGGATTTGTGCTGAAAACAGTGTTGATAACAGATATTTTTCTTACTGCTAAGCAGTGCTGACACAGAGTTAAGGCCTTTTCTGCTTCTCACCCCACCCCACCAGTGAGTGGACTGGGGGTGCACAAGGAGCTGGAAGTGGACACAGTCTGGACAGCTGACCTCAAATGACCAACAGGATATTCCATACCAAACAGCATATAAAGCTGGGGGAGAAAGAAAGAAGGGGATGACATTTGGAGTGATGGCATTTTTCTTCCCAAGTCAGCACTGCATGTGATGGAGCCCTACTTTCCTAGAGATGGCCTGACCATGGGAAGCAGTGAATGGATTGGATTCCTTATTCTGCTTTCCCTGTGTGTGCAGCTTTTGCTTTACTTATTAAACTTTCTCTATCTCTACCCACAAGCTTTCTCACTTTTACTCTTCCAATTCTCCCTCCCAACCCCATCAAAGGAGTGAACAAGCAGCTGTAAGGCGTTTAGTTGCTGGCTAGGATTAAGCCATGACAGTAGTAAGAGATATTGCTACATGAGTCACCACGACAGCAAAAGTCAGAAGGATAAAAAGATGATTAAACTGTACCACAAAACACCTTTGTTTCATTGGACCAACACTGATAAGCTCAGAATACCTACAAGACATTTTCAGCAATCAGTCTTTTTGACTGAATTAAGCGTGCTTTAAAATCCTGAATTCTATCTGTTAGATAAATTGGAAGGCTATTCCAAGCATTAGGATTGGACCATGGCAAAATTTAGTTGCATAAATACATAAATTAAACCATTTCACCCTCTTTTCTCATACTCCATATCCTTTAGGCCCCAGAGATATTAACAACTATCTTTCAGAGATGGCCTGAGACTTCCAGCAATTGCTTTCAATTTGTATTTATTTTGCTTTTACTTTGGTCTTGAAGTAGGGTTTATGCCCCCAAACTGTTGTCTAAGTTCTCTAACTGTATCAGCTGGCCTATTAAAGCCCATTTACTTCTATCTTTCTAATTAGATGGAAGAAACAATTTTGTCTGAGAATTGCAGAAGGTAATACGTTATTTGTAATCGCAATGCAGGAATACCAAGACATTATGGATAGTGCCTAATGAGTGTTCAGTTTCCTATAACATAGTGCTGTGACACAACAGGACATCAAAAGGAAGTTTTGCAGAATACAAAACAGCCCAAGTGAATCAAACACGTTATATCAGTTGTTCACATGAACGCAACTCCCCAAGCCCAAAAAAGAACAGAGTTAAAAAGCATAAGGTTAGAATTACAGAGATGAATTTAAGTATACACCAGCCAGGCAGACATCCAACAGGCACACACAGCGGAGAAACTTTTGTTGCACAGACAGCAGCACCAAATGCCTCTTCCATCACCATCCTTCTGCTGAAGTATCCATACGGAAATTGCTTCCCTGATCCATTCAGATCAATGCCAGCTGCTGTGACCTGGGTTTATCTGTCCTGGTCACCCCTGCAGATCTGGATTGAAACAGGCCATAAAAGGTTCACCTGAAGATCAGAAGATGCCACAGCTTTGAGTAAAGGGGATAGCGATGAGTTACAGAATGGCTTAGAAGCAGTAATGTCTTCCTATGATGGCTAAATCCAAAAGCAAATCTATGTACAGTCATTGCAGCTCTACAAATTAAGCACTAAAACCTACACTAATGCCTTCTGAAGGCAGCTTGTACAGTGCAGAGAGACTCAGTAACTGCTTAGGCAGATCTAAACCAGCATCTCTGTGCTCTCATCACCTTCACAACAGAATTTAACTCCTGGATTTTAGTCTCCTCTTCTAAACCAATAAACAGGGAGGAATTTTTTCTGACTTTATTTCCTGAAAGATTAGCACCCCAAAAAAACCCTCACTCCAGGTATCAGACAAGCATCAGAGCCAGTACAGGGATATGCAGGATGGCAGTACTACCTTTAAATAACTGGAAAACTTCACCCTAAGAGCATCTCTCACAGTATGTTCCACTAGTATTCAAAACTCAGAAAATCAACTGTAAACTGAAATAAACAAAACAAGAAAGGCACAAAATGTTTACCAACAGCTGCTGAAAGGTAGTTCATGCACAATGACTTCGGCTGGAAGGTACCTTTGGAGGTCTCTAGTCCAGCCTCCTGGTTGAAGGAGGAGCAACTTGTAACTAGGTCAGGTGGGGTAAGGCCTTGTTTAGACAAGCTTTGGGCAATGTCCATCAATGGAGACTTTCAACTTCTGGACAAACTGTCCTAAAACCTCAACACTTCTAGGGTGTAAAAACTCCTCAGCTACAGTTCTCCTTGCTGCCATTTATGACTGTGACTCTTGTTTTTGCTAGGCACTTCTGAAGAGCCTGACTGTATTTAGGTAGCTAAAAACAGCTATTAGCTTACCTCACCTTAGTCTGTTCTTTGTTAGGTTCCAAAAATCCAGTTCTCCATTCTTTCACACATCACTGACCCTACTTATCACAGTGGTTTTCTGCTGGACTCTTTCCAGTTTGTTGATATGCCTCTGATATGGACCCAAAATACTATTTCAGTTGTAACCTCTTATGTTGGGGTTGTTAAGAGATCAGAAGGAATGAGGGTCTCTAACAGGATCTGGGCACCTGAGTCTTCTCCCCTCCACAGAGATCACAGGATAGAAGATCCTAAGCTACAGCAAATAATTGCCAGTAGATACCCATTTTTATCAGTAATTCTACTAGTCAGACTATTATCCTAGTTTTGGATTGATTAAAATGCATCTTCTGAAAAGCACACAAGAAAACTAAGTCTTAACAGCACAAAGAACATGGAATTTGTAAAGGCCGAGCATCTAGCATGATAAATCACACCAGCACAGACTTACAGATATCACCCACCAGCAATCATCAAATGTATCACACAACACTGTGCCAGAACAGTAACCACAGATTGTACAGAATCACTTGCTCAGATTATAGTTTATCTGCTGAAGGCCTAACCCAAAAAGCCAGTATCTCTGTGCCTACAGGTAAAAGACTGAAAGTTCAATGGAAACCCTAACTGACATCTTCAGCAAATTAGTGCTGTGCAGCCCATTCTGGCAAAAAGTGCAAGTCTCTAGAGATTTATTGTTTGATACAGTGAAACTCTGATCTTGGGACTAGCTAATCTACCTGTTGCCCTTAACTTTTTCAAAGAATACACCTCGTTTAACTATGAAAATTAACTCACTTGTCTGAAAAGGCATTCTCAGAAATCCTGCATCTCACATCTTTACAAAGAAAACGCACTGAATTGCTGTGGCAGTAGACAAGCATTACCAAGTACCGAGGTAAAACTGTGGGCAAGGAGCAATGCACAGAAAAACTTTCAAGGACATGCTCTGTGAAGAACTTTTAAAAAACACAAAAATTATTATGAAATACCAGAATGATCTATGGGAACCCATGTGCTAACTTGCAGGGCAGAGATCTTCAGCATGAAGTCCTAAAGAGTTAATACCTGGAAGAAACATCAAGATGCAAACAAAAATAATGGAGAAAGCCTTATAACATGTGAAGTAACCTAAATGTCCTAGAGGAAATAAACTATTTCAGGAGAAAAGTGTCTAGCTTATTTTTTTCTATTCATTGTATCTGACCTTGAAATCAGATCAAACTGTTCGGTGCCACTTGATTTTCATCCTCTTTCATAATTCTAGTTGCATTTCTGGACTCTCTTCACCTAATTCATGGCAGCCAAAAGGAACTCCAGCATAGTGGGCGAGATCAACCAAATTTACAGAATTAAGAACTAATTTTCTGATGTAAAAAAGATTCAGTTTCATTTTAAAAGACACAATATACTTCATCCCCCTTTATTATTCAATTTTTGCATCAATTATGAGATGTTAAAATATCACATTAAGCATTTATTCCTTTAACATTTATACATGTACTTATTTTCAAACTTAAATCACTTTCCAGACTATCAAATATCACTTTGCACTCCATGAGCTTTCATAACCATCAAAAAGGGGTTCCTCCAGGCTTCCAGAAAAATGCTAATGATCCAGTCAAACTGTTTTTCCTGTTAGCCACTGCTCTATGATGCTCACAAAACTCTAGATGAAGTCTTGAAAGGTAATTGTCTAAAAACATACCACAATGAAAGTGACAATTCCACACAGGCATGAAATAACAATAAAAATCTGACTTCCAGGTCTCCATTTATGCAAGTGCAAACTCTTCAATATGGTAGAGAACTTAATATTTGTACAGACTTTATTTTAATGGGAAAAATGCATACACTTGGAGATCTAGGTTAAACTATGGGAGTTAGACACCCAGCCCCCAAATTTGGATTTGAGCACTTCTGGTTTGTTCCAGTGCCCTCCAGTCCAATCAGTGTTAGACCACATTCCTCCTCTTTTATGATCTAAGTGCACGAAGGAAATGGGCCAGCAACAAAAGCTTAAAAGCTAAACTTTTGGAGACTATACTTCAGCATTTACCAGTGGAAGTTAAATAAAATACTTTGCTCTCTCACCATGTGCTATGCATGAGCCTCTGCTGAGTGATGATTTCCAGCTGCTCTGAGTATCTAACTAACTTTTCATGGCAATATATAGATAATGAGCAAATATTCTTCATAAAATATGAGCAAAAAAAATGCTTCAGACCAATACATTTTGTTATTGTTTAATTTCTTAGATTCAATACACTGCACCAGATGGACCAAAAAGCAAAGTCAAAACATCCTAATATTCTTACATTTCCGAACACTATTATGAGAACAGGGGTAAAATTCAATTCTTTGGGGTTTTTTTTCCTTTCTTTTTCGACATACCAACTCATTGTCTCACTTGCATTGCACTGCATTATTTCTTGGCCACAAACATGTGTTTACCCGTGAAAACCTAGTGTCAGTCTTAGTTATGTGTCTTGTGAAATTCCAAATGCTCAAGCCACAAAATAAACAAAACTAAGGAAAAACCAAAACCTCAACTACTGTCTCAGCTTATATTGTGTCATGATACAGTCCAAATGATTTTATGCAAATACAGACAAAACGTGTACGGTAAAACTGAGTCAGAGTTTATTCAGACTCTTAGCTAGGGTTTTAAAGAGCTTATAAAACATATAATTTCTTAATATCAGCCTACGCAGTCAAATCCTTCTAGTTCACATTTAGTTAATTCACCAACCAAACAATTCAAATCTTTTGATGCACAGCTTCTACTACCAACTTCTCATATTTTAACAAATAATACACGAAACTTAAGTTCTGTTATTAAAGTAAAAAATTTAGATAGATGAAATTTGCACTGAAAAAGCCAGATAGAGATATCTTAATTTAACCAAACTTGACAGAAATGTTTTCAAAATCACATCCCATATAAATAAAACAATCTTGAAGAGTGTGAAATAAGAATTAACTTTTGCAGGACCTATTGCATTTTTCCATTTATCTTATTTCACAAATAGAAATGGTGAAAAAATATAGATTATCATATTTTATTATTGTGAATTATGTTCTTACTTCAAAGGCATACTTATTATTCTGTTTTCCAGTCATGACATTTTCTCCATTAGAAATTTTTCAGGAGATGACTTCAGTCAAGCCTACATCAAGCTATATGGCCTCTTTTAGATGTTTTGGAAATTCAAGTCAACAAAGGACTCCAACAGCACTATTCCAAATCTACAGGAACAAGGAACTAGAAAGATCATTAAGCTGCCAAAAGCAGAATTACACCTGGACCATGCAATTCTTTTAAAGCAAGGAAGCAGAAGAAAAATACCCATTATGGTTCTTTTTACCCTTTCTAAGGCACGTGTGAAGCACTGACATGTACCTAGGAAAAAGAGTCCTTAATAAGGGGCTTAATAACTTTGATTTGCTGTTTTGATTGCAATGGCTCTCTAGCCCACTAATCAATGTATAGCTGTGCATCTCTGAGCTATGTTTTGACAAGAATGTCTTTTCAAGTTCATGAACACCTGGAGTGAAAAACATTCCCTGTCAGAAGTTGAAGCAGGCATTCATTTATTTAACTGTCAAGCAAACAAATAGCTTGAAGCTACTTTACAGTAGCTTCAGTGAGTCCCAGAAATTAACTGTCACTCTTCTGAAGTACACAGGTTATGATTATCTAAGTACTGTATTGCTGTTCCATTTTATTTTTGTAAAAATGGAAAGCACTAAGCCATTGTCAGTAAGAAAATGGGAAATGGTCCGCATAATAAATGATCAGCAGTGCTACTGTGTATTTGATAGTCATTCATCTGTTTAAGTGGGTATACATTTGTGCAACATCTGCTTTCGGAGTGCACTTTGTTAAGAAATCCAGCCTGCAACATCAAGATCAAGCACCTCTACCTAGAAAGTAAACCGAAAGAAACAGGTTTCCACTCTCTACTGACTTCAAATGAAAAGTATACGCAACAGAAGTGCCACTTCCATGAGAAGTAACTACCTGGCAGCTCCCCACTTCCTCTGAGAGGGCTCAGCCTTGCAGGGTAAGAGATGCAGCAGCGAGAGAATCCAGGCAACCGAGCCATTTCCAAGAAGCGGGCTCCTCATCTCTCCGAAAGCCCAACCGCTCATCACCTTATCTCTCCACAGCGAGACCTCCCCGTGCTCCTTTCTGCAGGCAGCGCTGCCTCTTCTGAAGCATCCCCCGTCAGGCTTGCGGCCCGGCAGGTGAGGGGCGCCTCTCCCCCAGACGTCCCCAGAATCCCAGAAAAAGCTCCTGAGCTGCAGCGGGCACCTCTGGCCGATGGCCACAGGCAGCACACAGACCCGGCTCCTCCGCAGTGCCCCTGCGCAGCCTGAGAGACGAACCATCCCAAGTGCTGTTGCGTGGTGACTTTTTTTTTTCCTGTAAAACCATCTCTCCTGATGATCAAACATTTATAGCAGCCAAAGACCTCAGACATGCCAAACTCTTCTCGAGTAGAAAACTGAAAGGCGATCACTAAAAACCAAAGCCCTGCAAGACTTCAGGTGAAGGACCATTATTAAGCTGTTTCCCGAGTCGGGCACCCCTGATATCCAACTACGCTGAGCACCTCTGTACCCCAACACGCACCCGCAGCCCAGAGCACTACCTACACCACCTCGGGCTGAGCGGCTCCAGTGACCAAGTCACAGCACCAGCTGAGCAGGGCACTGGGAGCCCATCAGCCCGAAGACCGACCCCACTCAAAGCTGCAGCAACTTCGGAGTCACATAAAGGTCTCTTCTGACTTTTTTTTTTTTTTTAAATAATTGCCTCGACCGCACCGACACGAGGGCCTTCCCCTCTTCACAGAGGTGCGAGGCGGCCGCACTTTCCACGCCGGGAAGCGCCCTTACCTGCGCTCGGAAGTAGAGGAAGAGGGCGACGCTGCAGACCACCTGCCCGAGCCCCAGGAGGACGAGGGCGGCGAGGAGGGATCGGGAGGCGGCCGGGGGGTGCGGGTGTGCCTGCGGCGGTGGCGGTGGTGGCGGCGGCGGGGCGCTGTCGTGGGCGGCGCCGCTGCCCAGCTCCTCCGACCCGCGCAAGTACTTGGTGTAGTCTCGGCTGGCGCGCCGCANCGGACGGGCAGGTCGCCCGGGGAGCGCGGTCTGCGCTGGTGCTCCCCGCGCCTCCGTGAATGAGCACAGCGCAGACAGACCTGCCTCCCTCTGCTCCTGCCCCCTCGCCCCCTCCTCACCCGTGCCCCGCTCAAGGTTTGCACTGCACCCAGGCAGCCCCGTCAGCTGGGCGTCTCTGAGCCCCTAGCTGCATCTGGAGGATCCTTTCCCCGCTGGATTCCAGGGTACCTGGAATCAGCGTGCACCTCAAGTGGTTCCCATCAGTCCTCCCCTAGCCCCTTTGGTGGGCCAAGGTCTTCAGGGTCTGTCAACTCCTCTGTCCCACTCCCTCACTCAGGCCAGCCTAAAATGAGCACAGGTAGCGTTGACTTGCACTGTGCAAAAGAAGCAACGCAGTTCACTGTTTTGTTAAAGGAATGGGGGAAAGAAATGGCAGAGGTGTACTGGCACCTGGCTTCCAGTGAAAGCAGCTCAGAGCCTCCCCATGTCCCCATGTGCAGCCACTCTGCTACAGACGCATTTCTGAACCCTTGGTTAGGAACATCCTAGGGCGTTTCTGATGTCTCAGCTTGCATTCCATTCCAAAGGGAATGGTATGGAATACCGCTGCGGCTTCATAAAGCCACACCCCAGTTTGTAGGCACTTGCTTTTTCATGGTCCTCTCAGGGTCCCATTTAGGCCAAGTGTACCCTTTGTATTCTTATTCATTTAAAGTTTGCCTATTTATGGCCTTTCCTGCTCCATGTAGTCTTTCCTCCATCTGGACTTTCAGTCATCGGTTTATCTACACTTTGAGATTCACTTATTTCTTCGGTAAGTAGAGCTTATGTGTCTGACAAGTTCACTTGGTGGAAAACATTCTCTTAATTCCTATGATAGTGCTTGTTGCAATGGCAGTGCATGTATATTAGGTTTGCAACCCTGTAAAATTCGGTAGGAAAATGGTCCAGACATAAAAACAAATGAGTTGAAGTATGGCTCAGGCTTCGAAGAACGTGGGAGAATGACACAGATCTATCTTGTAGGTCATCTTGTCTGTAGAAAAAAGTCTAATTTCTGACTCTTAATACTTAACAGAACATCCTGTTTAGGTCTGCCTAAGCTGAGAAACTGAGAAATTTTACCTCCCAAAGAGATTGACTGGACCAGACATAATTATGTCTCCAACAAATTAAAGGAAACTGAAACTCACCAAACCACCATGCAACAAATTGCTACCAAAACAAGCTGATACCATTTAGCACTGGACCCAAATAGTGCAATGACAATTCCTTCACCAACAATTACGCAACATCTGAGAAATGATGATGAGAGCACCTGCATCCCAACATCACCCACCAGGAAGTCATGGTGAAATATCCCAACCTTGAATAGCTCCCTGTATCTCTTCTTTCTAAATGCTTACTTTTATGCTCAGAAACATTGAGAGCATTGTGGTCTGTAGTCCAATTAGAGGAATTGTTCCGGTAAGTATGTCCCAACCTTTCTGAAAACAAAATGAACATAAAATAGCCACTATCACCTGTAAAATAACCATGAAAATAATTTCACGTTGTAATGACCAGTACACTCCATAATCAATTTAACATTGATCTACAATGACAACTCTTTCAGAAATAATTTTTTGAAAGATACAACAGGGGGTTTTAAGAGTCTACATAGTTTTTAAAATCCAATCACCAACCTTTATTAAACAAACGATAAAGGAGAAGTTAGGATAATGTCAGTGATGCTAACAGATGATTTTTTATGCTTTCATATGAGAAGGAACTCAAGAAAAACCTCTGCTCTTTCACCACAGAGTTCATATTTCTTCCTAATGAAAAAGGAAAAACATTGTGTTAATTCTTGCCATCTTAAGGTGCTCTTCTAGATTCTTACTGAAGGAAATCAAAGGAGACTTTCATTGAACAGCTGTGAGGGTCTGCAGACATGCTTCCTCCAGGATCACTGTGTCATAAACGATCTTCTTACTGACACCATCTTTAGTATTACCATCATGATGCTACACCAGGGAAGCACTATGCCTGACCTGATGCCTATGTGACATCAGCCTAACTGGTGCCTAGTGGGCATCTTATACATGTAAGTCTATTGACATTTAGTAGTCTAGTAGTCAAACCCATCTATTTCATCTTCATGCACAACAATTTCATCCTCACAAAATTCCAGATGCAACTACAAGCACCCTCCTACTTGTATCCAAGCACCAGGATATCAGGCCCTTCAGGAGTCACCTTAAGTGAAAGATTAAGCTTCCCGCCAAACCAACACGGGTTCCTAGGATACTCTAGGGTACCTAAATGACATCTGTACTGAAAACTTGGATTCCCTCATTGATTTCTACCACAAATTCAGCAACCAGAATTGTCCATCAAACTCTCTCCGGAAAACTTACATCAGCATCGACTTTCTAGACACCAAGGTCAACACAAAAAATAGCAACCGTCAAACTACCATATGCAGAAAATCCACAGACCAACACACCTCCTTCCACAAACCATCAGCTATCCAAAACACACTAGAAAAACTGATATAGCCCACAGACATCACCTCATTTGCTCTGAGGAAAACACTCGTGACACACCCTCACAAAGCTACAGATGATGCTCATCCAACAGTGACACTCCACTGGGATTGCATATTTGAGAAGCCACCTAAACCTTATCCAAACTTACTACAATACAGAGAAAATCCCCTACTGGGTATCATATACCACACCATGCAAGAAATGTATACTGGAAAATGTTAAAGAGTTGTAGCTTATAATGGAAAAAAAAATCATACCTTGAAATGATTTTTCCTAGAAACACCCCTCTTTCCCTTCAAACCACACTCATTATCATTAGCTCCATCACTGAAAGCAAATTTTGGCTGACCAGTAGGTGGTGGCTGGAGCCAAATAGCTCAAGAAAATCATATCCAAATACTTCCATAACCCTTAGGTTAAACACCTGCTATAGCAGAACCACCGAAATATACAGATCCTACACATAAGCATTCTGAAATGTCATAGGCATCATGCAATGTGTTCACTGTTCTTGGGGGACTCTGTGGGTGAAACCAAACAATGACCATGTGCTACATAATTAGGAAAGAACAGCTACCCCCAGTTATAAAATGAAAAATTATATTCCCAAAATGACTACTCTAAACTGGCAGTCCTGACATTGCAAGACCGCAGATGGGCCAGAAAACTAAAATGTGCAAGTCTATCAAATACCAAATTCCATTCAGATGAATTTGAGAAAGAGTTTCTCCACTTCTCAAGCCTTGCTGGTCTTTGATGGGAATTTCCATTTCCTCTGATCATTCACAGCACTTATACTGTTAACAGGGTCAGGATCACCCGCTGCTCCCAAAGTAGAAAACGCTTTTCTTTCAAATGTGACCAATTAAAACAATTAAGTGCAATTCAAAGCAATGAGCTACAATTCGTATTTTCTCTATGCTTTGGATGCAAAGAGTAGTTTATCTACATGAAAATTAATCTGCTTTTTCTAATATCTGCTTTACATAATTGACTCTGTTGGCCTAATAAAAGATATTTTCTTCCAAAAAAGGTGGCATTCTTTGGATCGTGTGAGGACTAATGACATACATAACAGTTCCCATGAACAAAGTTCTGGCTCTATAACTGGTAAAGGATGCACTTGCATGAGAACCCTGTTGTGATTCTGTGCTTGTAGATAATGTCACTGTAGATACAAGTAACCCCTATATAATGTGAACTCTTGGCCCCTGAGCAGAACACAGCTCTTTGCTATTGTCTACAAAATACTCGTGTTGCAGGAGATGATCACAAATATCCTATTTGCTGTGAGAAGACTGCATAACTGCTAGGATTTTTTTCATCATTTTGCTTTGAAGCAAAACAGGAAACTGTGTTTACATAAAAAGACTGTGTTGAAACTAGTTCTCATTGCAATGTCGATTCTCATTGCAGAGTTGAAAGTCTTGAAAAATCTGAAAATCTCAAAGAGCAGCAAGCCTGCAGGTCAAACTAAAAAATCAGGAGGGAAAGAAACCTTTTTTTTTTTTTTTTTTTGTAATTTTAGTTTTTTCTCTCTCAAAATAGGGAGAATCATAAAACGTTCTTCTGATCTACCCTTCAACTAAGACAGCATTTTTTACCTACTGAGACATTATGCAGCTGAAATATTCCATTTTGGTAAAGCAGTTAAACGCATGTTGTGTTCCTACACCAGCAAGACTTTTTCCTGTGGACAAATGTTTGTAACTAAGGTGTCTGGTATTAGTATTGGTTGGAATATTGTTGGCAAAATTACTTCATCAGCAAAAGGTTGTTTGGGACCTGACACAAGTATTTAGTTCAGATGTATCAATTGTGAGCATGTTTTGGAGAGTAAGGTTTCCAAGGAACAGCACAGACTCTTTAGGGAATGTAAAGAGAATCCTATACTGAAACTCGGACGTACTGAGTGTGAATACGGATGTTTTGATGCAAGGAGTGAAAATAGGCAGTCTTGTTTTCCCTGCATGTTAGGAGGAAATGATATTCTACAATTTTCAAAATTGTTATGACTTGGATTTAACCACATTTTTCACTTCTCAACATGCTTTATAGGGGTTAATATAAGTAAATATGTAGGTGTAAGGAGAAGGATGGCATAATATGACCAATAACACAAAATGCCTCACTGGAAAATTAGGCTTTTATTTAAAATGCTATTCTAGAAAAGGCTGGGAAACAGGAATTGATAAACCAGGAAATCATTACTATATTTTAAAACAGTGGAAAATGCATTAGAATGTCAATTAAATTTTCCAGCAATTTGCCATTCTACTTCTTTTTAGTCTAGTGGGTATGACAAAGGTCAAAACAATGATGCTGAAATCTCAACAGAAATAATTAGTATGAATTAAAGTCATTTATGTATAAACTCATAAATTAAGGTAATACAAGTAGGTTTTTTTCCCTGCTCAGAGCTGAAGACAGACACAGGGTGTTAGGGGAAATACTGGACAATAAGTAAGAAAACAGTTCAAGTCTGTATAGATTTGGTAAAACCAGGGGGAAAAAAAGCCCAACATTGCTTGTCAGTAGTTAAAACCCTCAAAGCCTGTTAAAAAGCTCAAAGAAATTGATGAATATATGGTTCAGGACTTTGATATGTTTTGAATCAAGTTTCTTCAGTAAGAAGACTTGGAGTCACCTTATATGGATTTGCACAATTTATTTCTGCAATATACAGCTTTCACACATTAGCATTACATCACCTTAAGGCCCCTTTTGCAGGAGAGGGACTTTCTGCATATTTCTTTAAGCGAGATATGCTGAAGCATTTCTCAATATAAAATATTTCTTTAGCGCTACTTGACTGTCATAGCACATTTCTTTTTAGTGCCTAAGTTTCAAGTATCCTCAGCCAGACAAAGTCTTTGACAAAGTTATAGGTGACATGCAGAGCTGTGAGACTCCTGAGATGGGGTCAAATGATAGGTGAGAGTCCACCATCCTGGTGATTATAATCCACTCCAGGAGGACAGGCCGTGGAGCATTTTGTTCATATAAGTTTAATATTGGATAAAGTCACTCTGGTCAAACTACACATTAAAAGTGTTTCAGTTTTATTGTTCCAACTAAAACAAAATAAAACAGTATACAATACAATAAACTGATTAAAGCATTGCAGACTAGTATTTTTCATTTAATGACATTGTCAGAATTAGTTGAACACTTCATATCTAAGTTTACTAAAGTCTTTCCTTCTCTGTGACTTTCTGTTGAAATACATGCATTCCTAAGTTTTTATTAAGACCATATGCCTAAATGTAAATATTTCAATTTACAATGCAGCAAGGAACTGTATAACCTTTCGTTCTTGTGGCCATCTTCCAAGCTGCTACTGCACATCTACTGCTTTTAGCACTGCCTAGAAATGGTGGAATCGCTCTGATGCCAAGGAGGAACCTGTTGCTGCTATCACTGATCAGACTGACTTTCGGTATATGCAACTGAAAGCTAATAATTTCTTTCATATCATCTGTGCAGCAGGACAGTTTTCTCATGCAGGAGGATAAGAGCAGTACTGAGTCAGAGGGAGATCCATCTAGCTCACATTTGCCTGTGTGGGTGGCAGCTGCTGCAGAATAGGAGTAGCCATGTCCAGCTGTGGAAAGCAGCGTGGCTAGCCCAAGCCCTGTTCTTTGGAAACCAGACTGCAGTTGCCTGGAGTCTGCCCTTCATAGAGATGGTTTTGTTAATCAAGTGGAGACTGGAACTCCAGCCACCACGCTGGAATTTCTGGGTCTGAGACTCTTGAACTGTCTGGAAAAGTGGTTCAGGCTAAAAAAAAAAATAAAATTTAAAATTCCAACCCAGGATTACACCCTAGCACCTGCAGTTCACCATCCATGGTGAAAGGGAGTAGAACGGTTGCATGTTCATTCAGTATTCAGGCTTTCTTGCTGCCCAAGAAACCAATAACCACAAAATCAATAGTGAGTAAACCCAGCTAAGACAAGAGATTTCAGAAGTAGGAGTGGTCAACAGTGTATGTGCAAGAAGAAAGTAAAAGAAAGGGCAAGTATGTAATTCGACTTCCCAGTACACTACAGCAGCTTGTGGCTCAGAGCTGCCCTAAGCCAGTGGTGGTATTTTTTGTGTTTAATCTTGAGCCTGAACCTGCCTGAGGATTCTGATGGTGTGTGTACATGTGACGGAGCCTTGGTGGGAACTGAGTCTTGGATGGAGCAGGGACAAGAAGATGCGACAGAAAAAGAAAAGGCATAACACAGCAGCAATTACAACGAGTGTGAGTCAGAAGCTGTCAGACATGCCCAGCAGGGCTTGTGGCTCACAAGAGGGGACACAGAGTACCAGATAATGTAGCAAAGATCTCTTAGAAAGGATATTGAACAGAGAAGACCTGGAAACACGAAGTACTGGATGAAGACCCATGGGAACAGAGCAAGACCAAAACACTTGGAAGTCAACACAGTAGAAAAGCTCCTTTTTAAAAAGTAACATCCCTAAATCATAGGAAGGCTCGGGCTGGAAGGGACCTTAGAGATCATCTAGTACTAAGTACAAAGTGGTATTGGAAAAAAAGTTGATTGAGATAAATTAACTGTCCACTTGATGTAGACAAATCTTCATCTTACAAAAGAGACATGGCATTCCAGGCCATAGGGGAGGATGAAAGAAAATCTCCTTTTGGAAGTGCCTCTACTCTTCCCATGAAAGTTTTGACAGTGTTCTCATTGACAATGTTCTCATCAAATCCCATTAAATTTCACTAACTGCTTTATTCCCACTCATCTTGCTGGCACTGGTCATGTCAGTGGGTGCTCTCTGAGCACTGGGTGGAGCCTGACACAGAACAACCATTGAGGAGGAGATGCTGGGCTCTCCCACAGTCACTCCACAGGATGTGGGAGACTTGCCTTCACATTCCTATTTTGCCAGTGGGATTCAAGCCCACAAATATTCCAGGATCCCTAAGAAGAAATCCTAACCGCATATCTGTATGTCGGCTGAAGGATGGGCTCTCCCAGTTTCCACAGCAGTTTCAGGGATTTGGAAGATGAAGGAAATGGCAAAAAGAAGAATACAGGGGAGAGGGGCGTTGTATCGGTGTGTTCCCATAAAAAGCAAAATCTGCCTTAGAGATAATATCTATCTGGAACATCTGTCTTCATCTCTCACTTCCTCATTTTTCCACATATTTCAGTGGTTAGAGCATGGGGCAGGAGCATCTGGATTCAATTCTGCCTCAGTGAAGGAAGGCACAGAAGCATGTCCCACGTCCCCGGAAAGTAGTATAATCATCTGCTCTTCTGATATGACACAAACACATTTGCTTAAGCCCACCTTTCAGAGCTGTTCCACATTGCTTGGAATAACTAGAAGGAAAACAAATTGGGATTTTCTGGCTTAGTAGGATGCTCAATGCAGAAAGGACACAGCATGAATTGGACAAAAGTTTCATGTAATTTATGATCTGATGCTGAATGTATATCCTGAAAGCAGGGGTGCAGGGCTCAGGTGTTTCTGTCTCAGCACTGGTACTTGAGGGTTTCATTCCAAGTACCTGCTACAGAGAACAGACTACAGACCCAGCTCAGGACAGTGTCCCAATGCTTTGGTAAGGATAGCATGAAGTTTAGTGTGACAGTGCTCAACATGGCAGCCCCAATGCACTGCAAATGATCAAAGTCTGCACAGTAGCTGAAGTAACCTACCAAAACACACATTCACTAGTTTTTGCTTTCTTTACCACCTTGTTGATCCTGCAACCATTGTCACTTAACAGTTTTAATAAAGACTGTGGTAAAAGCTGCCCAGAAGCATTATAAAACAGAGGTGGGTTTTGCAGTATGAGGCCACCTGACATAGCATAGCCACTGCAGCATAGTCAATAGCAAAGAAATGTGTTAGTACTTGTTACTTTTTTTTGTACTATCAGTTATCTGTAGGTCTGTAGTGCTAAAACTTGCATAACTCCTTCAACAAGTGCACCAAGACTACACAGAATCAGCAATGGTTCCAGGAAATATTCAAGTAGAAAACAGCTCTCTCAACAGCATTCAGCTCAGAGCCTGAAGAAATAAGGTAGTTTCTTCATAAATAAATACTTGAAGACAAGTATACCCTATTCTGCTTCATCAGACAAAAGCACAATAAAAGAACGAACTGAAACAGGGAACACTGCTGTTTATTCTGCCACACTTTTGAAGTTCTCTATTCTAATTACATATCATAAAATACTTTGATGCCTCATGTAAAGGCAAAGTGTGAAAATAATACTTTGCTAGTTGAGAATTTCCTACTAATTATAGTTTGAAATGTTTGCATTTGCTTTATTTTTCAAAAGCAATTACCAGCAAGCTGGTGAAGTTGGGTGAGACTGTAAAACACAGTGCTCTAGATCCAGATCTATTTTGACGGGGGGACAGGGTTAAGGCCCCAGTGAGAGCTTGCAATCTGGCCCAATCTCGTACCCACACTGAAGAAAGATTTCTAATTGGAGGCAGGACAAAGAAATGCTACCAGAATATCAGAGGCGTGAAAAGCTCTCAAAGTCAAGGCTAAAGGGGTATAATTACTAGCCACAAATACATTAGGGATATGATAGTGGAAAAGGATCTTACTTAAAGATCTACAGACAAACTGTAGATTGACAAATTGTCAAGGATTATTTAAGCAGAAAATCAGAAGGTGGCTTTCATAGAATCATGGACTACTTTAGGTTTAAAAATACCTTTAAGATCATCAAGTCCAACCATTAACCTGGCACTGCCAAAGCCACCACTGAGCCGTGTCCCTAAGAACAATGCGTACATGTCTTTTCAATACTTCCAGGAATGGTGACTCAAACACTTCCATGGGCAGCCTGTTCCAATGCTTGACAATCCTTTTGGTGAATAAATTTTTCCTAATATCTAATCTAAAGCTCCCCTGGTGCAATTTGAGACCATCTCCTCTTGTCCTATTGTTAGCTGCTTCAGAGAAGAGGCCAATACCCACTTCTTTACAGCCTCTCTTTAGGTTGTTGTAGAGAAAGATGTGGTCACCCTTGAACCTCCTTTTCTCCAGGTTAAAGAGTTCCAGCTCCCTCAGCTGTTCCTTGTAAGTCTTGTGCTCCAGACCCTTCGTCATCTTCATAGCTCTTTTTGTACCGATTTAAAAACAGAATCCCACAAAGAAAAGGGAAGGTTTCAAACTCTTGCAATAAAACAGACACCACTGGTAGAAAGACCTCCAGGTTAATAATTTTGTAAGTTGGGAAGTAGATCTGGAAAGGAGCACAGGGAGAATTCTACTCCATATAAATGTTCTGGCATTGTAACCAATATATGCACTGCAAGTCCATGGACTGTGTTTGCAGGTGATGGTTTTATCTCCCTCTTTCACAGAACACCATCTTTCCCTGACAAAAATTCAACAGCTTAGCCAGCTTCATGCTTTTACTTATTTTTGCTCTCCAGACATTTTTAATAAAAAATACAAAATAATAAAAGAGCAAACAAAGCAAAACAACAAACAACACTTTGCCCAAGGTTTGTTTCTCATTACAAGACTCACCATTAATTAAATGGCAGCTTTTCAATCCCATCACCACACTTATGGACAGCAGAGTTCAAGAAGTTCATGAACTGGTTCCCCACAGTTATCTTGAACATGAACTCACTGTTTAGTCAATGGCTTAAAAAAACAAGACTGGACAGCTGGTCTCTGTGTTACTTACCACAGTCTCAGGGCAGGGACAGAGGAAATTTAGAGTGTATTTCCAAATACAGGCTGCCAGCTTATTCAAATCTACAATACATCCACATAGATGTTAAGTATTATTTGCTCTGGAATTTAATGTCCACTGTAATATGCTCCCTGTTTTATGAAGTGTGAAGGCTGACATTTGAAATTAGTGCTATTTCAAAGCCTGGTATCTGGTTGCTACATCTGGCTGTGTCATGTAGTTTGGGGAAGTGCCTTACCACAAGGACTTGAGCCACAGAGGATGGTGAGACAGATGAAGCTAGATAATCTTTTTTATGTCCATAAAAATGGGTCAGGGTCAGTCTTTCAACACCAAGAAGAACTAAGACAAATAAACAGAAATGGGACACACTGTAATTAATGGCTCCATAACATAATAAATCCAAACAGCCTCTTATTTTCTATCCATAGCTCGCTTCAGACTAATATGAAAGTTTAGAGGGAAAAAGAGGTCTTTCCTCTTAACTGTTGAATTGGAACTTTCTGACCAAACCACTTTCAAACTAAATATGCATGTAGACAGAGCACTCTCCACACATAAGATCTTTGTCTGTATGTATGCATGTGTGTGCCAGTATGTCATTTGAGAGGATTCTTCCTCTCCCAGTGTTTCCTCATCCTAAGAAAACACCATGCTTTCACATTATAACTGTGTAAGAGCATTTCAAAAATGTTGCCACGTGGCCTAAGATATCAAATACAATTTATTTCTGCTCAGTTTTTTATAGATTCTCTGGTGATCCAAACCAATTTCTGCTTTAAGGTCCTTAAATGTTAGCCTCAAAGCAGAGATGGCTGCAAAGATTATTTTCAGCAAAGATTAGCAGATTTGCACACACTTCACCATTGCTCTGTGATATGACAAGTTTTGTGTTATGAAAACTAAATATTAAACCAATGGGTTGATAAACATGATTTATGAGTACTATCCATACACACACACATGAAAATTGTAGTCCAGACTCAACAATCACTTTTAGCTTCCTAATGGTATGATTCTGATTCTCTCTTTACTGCATGCTAGTCCCTTTTAAGTTCATTGAGTACAAAACACACTGAATTCTATGAACCATTTCTATTTAGTCAGACACTGCCTCCTTCTCCTTTACACCCCACCTCCAGCATCCCAAGGCATCATCTCTCCTGCTCTGACTTTAGCACGGGAGAAAGAAAGGAGCAAAAGCAGGGAAGGGGGAGGAGGGACTAAGTGAAATTCCCAGGAAAGGCTGTGTTGCTTGCGCAAGCTGCATGTTCTGATGCCTGTTCAGATCAAGCCTACAGTCCTGCACACTAACTGCATGATGTACTGCATGATTCAAAACAAAAGCTCCTGATTAAACATAATTCCTTTAGTCTGGCTCTTTGGTAGTGTCTTTTAAAAACCTGATTTTGAAGCAGTTTATCTCAGCAGTACTTCTTTATGAGATGTGCTATATTTCACACACACACACATGTTGGTGGGGTTTTTTTAAATTTATTATGAATAGTTCCACTCATGTGGATTGTCAGCGTGCCAGCCCTTGTTGCAAATAGCATGCTCTCCTTCTGTGCCCTGGGCCCCCTGGTTGGTCTGGGAAATGCAGTGTACTAGGAGTTTCTGGCCTCCTTTGGGGTTAGGTATGATGGTCTCCATTGTGCGTAAGCAAGTGGTTTCAATCCTTAATTGCAATGGGGAAGTGGTCAGACAACATACAGTCCTGGCAGGATAATGGCAAAATGTCTTGGAAGAAAACCAGAAAATAACAAATACATTACATATGAAGTGAATATGTATTTCTAGCATAACCTGAAAAATTTATAACATATAGGAAAGCAAAATACAGAATTTTGTGACAGTTATTCTAAACTGGTGCATTATTATCTCATGGTATTCCCTTGTTCCTTTTTACAGACATTAAAGAAGTGTTCTAAACATTTTCTTCTTACATCACAATTACACAAATCCAAATGCTTATTATGAAGAAATGGATATGGCTTTTGACTACAATTGTGAATTGAAAGTGAGCTGTCAGTCTTAGGTAGCGAAGCGCCAATTTGTAGTATTTTGCCTTGTTTTATTTAGGAGAGAGGATTTCTTCATCACAGCAGAACACTAAAAGCTCACACTAGACAGCTCACCTCTTTGAAAGAGACAGGAAATCTTTCACAATATCATTTTGGTAACTTACTACATCCTTCTGACATATGTTTTACTTTACTCACTTTCCAGAGGATTGAACAGAGACGTAGAAAACAGCTCTAAATCTGTCTATATTTCAACATGACAGCTGGGAATGACTTCCAGGAATCTTGTTTCCAATGCTTTCTTACAATCACTTTAGTGCTAGCCAGGATAAAATTCAGCTCAGGCTTCCAATCACATCTGTGAAGCTGATTTTGTGAGTCTGATTATCTGAATAAACACCAGTCATCATGTACATCCGTGAAGGAAAAAAGCAAACAAACAAACCCAAACCAAACCTCAACAACAAAGAAGGCACAACCTCTCACCTAAGGGTTTCAAAGAGTGCTATTTGGCCTTCCAGCCCTTGCTGCTACTTTCACAAAAGGCTGCACACCACTTACATTCCGACTCTGTTTCTTTACAGATGTGGCTGCATTCTCCCACCTGCTGGCCTTACTTTGTATCCATGGCATCTTTACACTATAGACATTAAGATGCCAGGACATTATCTATACAAGGTAACACAGGTAATAACAACACTGAAGGTGCTGGTGCCCATTTCTCAGCTGGTGCTCCTGTCTCTCCCATAAATTGCCAAGTGTGTTTCTAACCATGTCAGTGTCATTGTACTCATCTAACAGCCAGGGAATTTGAAGCATGGACACTCGAAGGTGGTCTGAAGACCAGTTCAACTCTGTCAGGTGGCTGGGAACTTAAATGAAACGAGTTTTCCACTGCCAAATCCTGTAGATACTCCATTTGGCAGTGCTGTCTTCTCTCAGCCCATGCAATTGTTGGGGTGCCAGGCTGTTCCTACCTCAATACAATGTATCAGCAATATGTATACAAATATTAACAAAGCATCAAGACAGCACCTTCTGAAGTGACACACACCTGCTTTGTTCGCTCCCCACTCCTCTCACACCTGCTTTTTTGGCCTTTGCAGAGTGAAGCTCATAAACACACATGAAAAATGGTGCATCTCTGAACAGCACCTTTGGTTTTAGATCACAGGCTTTCCTGGCTGTGTAATAAATCCTCCAACTTGTTCAGTAAACGTCCAAGCCTCTCTCTGATTTTGCAAAGGAAAGACACAAATAAAAGTAACACAGTCAAAATAAAATTTCACTTGGAAGATAATAATTTAAGACTCTTTTTGTCAGTAAAAATTATTCCTTTATTGTCTTAGCATATATGCACAAAAAACAGACAAATGTTGTAGCTTAGTTCAGCAAAAAATGTATTGGCTTACATCACTTGAGAAGTAGTAGCAGTAATTCTTACAGAGCAGGTCACCATCTCATCCTAAATAATTTCTGTCTTTAGAAACAGGGGAGTTGGCACCTGATGTTCATGGGACTGTGGAGTCACACTGCTCTACCAGAAGTGTATGTATACCTCCAGCTTCTCCAGGATGTGCTTTAATCTAAATCAGTCTTGATTCTAGGGGATTTGTGTTGATCTTTGTAGCAAAAAATATTCATAGCACCTTGTGTTGCAACCTGTTGCCTGTTTAGCTATGACAACATGAACAACATATCTTGATATACCCAGCATTACTCCAGCTAGTCCAAGAGAAGGCAAAACCTGAAAAGGAGCTTTCCGTAGACAGTCTGGTGCTGGGTAAAATATTCTTCCACACTTTCCAGAAGGTAACACCCCTAAGATACTATAAAACCTGGCATGTGCATAAACTGCTGGTCCAAGGCTAGTTTGGACCTGTTTTCTCATTTCTATATGCACCTAAAGTTTAAAATTCACCTGAAGTTCACTGACTTGTTTGTAGTTCAGTCACCATCATGTGGGGAGAGAGGAAACATCAATTTAAAAATCATTATGGCCTTTATCTGCCAGTCCAAGTGCCTTCACTGATGTTGAAGAGCTTGCACTCAGAGGCTCTGCTCAGCATGACCAGAGAATTTCAAGTGAATGGATTATAACTGCAGCTGCTATTTTGTCTACATGTTGCAAAGAAAAAAAAATAAAAAGAGAGAGAGAGAGAGAGAGAATAGAGGAGAGGAGGGGCTTTAATACTTCAGTTATATTTATGGATTAAAAACACAGTATTTTTGTGAAAATGAGGATGCCTGCAGGAAAAAAAAAAAGAAAACCTACATATTGTGAGATGAGAAAAGGCCAGTTCTACTGAGGACACTGTTTCTGTTGTTTATAATCCCTTTTTTCTCTTCTCACTTAGAATTGACCAAGTATTGCACATAAAAATATCTCGGGGAAATGTCACTGCCATTTTTCAGTGTATTAGAATGGTTTCAGATGGCTAGAGAAAACTGCTAAGACATTTTCTACCCAAGATGACATTCAGAGCTCTGAAGCACAAGTGAAAAGTGCAAATTGGTTTGCACAGTTTCCATTTGCTCTTTTCACTTGCTTGCAATACAGCATTTTCAGTATTAGACCTCAGTACCTGGGGAGTTAGTTATCACAAAACAAGCGTAGCTCTCCATTCTGTTAAGAGTTTCCCAAAGGTCGAGTGTTGTTCGCTCTAAAACTGTGGTAAAATTTTAAGTTTCAGGTATGGTTTTCAGAGGTTGCATTATATGTCTGTATGGGGGTCACTATTGGTCGAATTTGGGGGGTATAAGAGGTGTATTAAGTTTAAAAGTAACCCAAAAGGAGTTCAACAAGATCCAATCAACATACTAAACAAACAAACAAAACCAAAACCAAACAAACAAAAAGCCCCAAAACAAACCCAACCAACCAACCAACCAAAAGCAAAGAAAGAAAAAGAAAAAAAACAAACCAACAACAAACAAGATGGAGTGGACAATTGATTTTCTCTGATACAATTAAAATTAGTGGCATTTACCATAGAAATTAACCAAATCTGGGTTTTACTAGCATATAATACCCATCTGCCAATATGAAGAATGTCCATCTGCCTGTATGAGGAAATATTGCTGAGAATAAATCATGAAGGAACAAAAGTAAAGACAACAGTCTTATGGTTGTATTTCTTTGTAACTCACTTTCCTGCTATGTAGTAAATTGCTTGGCCTCTTGCAAGATTAAGCTTATTTTCATCATTAACCTTGTCCAGTAAAAGTGAAAGTAATGTGGCAGATGCAAGTTAGTCTGTTCCCACTGTAACAGGTAATCAACTTACAGGGTAAATTTGCATAGTATCGATGAGCCTGCAACCCAGCATGAAAAAAATTGCAGTACAGCTGCCGGAGTCAGTTTAAAAACAGCTGGCAGCAGGGAGGAAAGTGTGGAGGAAAGTTCCCATTCTCCAACCACAAACCAGAAGGCAAAGAAGGGGCGGTGGGAAGGCAACCGATTACCTAAAATACCCAGACATAGTTTTTCTTCTAGATCTCACCTTGAGCTTGCTGATTTGTAAGGCAGCAAGGAGAAATTAGCTTTGTCTACAGCACAACAAAGACCCAAAGAGTAATACATGGAGCCTAGGCTGCAATTTTCTGGCTCTGAATGTGAAGTCAATGCCAAACCAGATACCTGCAGTTGGGATCTGTGCATCATTAACACCTCCCTTTTGTTTCTTGAATATGAAGTCATAGCCTGGCCAATGTAGGTAACAGGTAGCCTAAATCATACCTCATTCTCTTGAGCTCATAAATATGAGAATTGCAACACCAAAATAAGGCAGCTATACCAAGAAATCTGAACATGATCCAGAGGCACCAGCACCAATTTTGTAATCCAGTTTTAGATATGTTGCAATGATCATCAAAGAACTCAAGAGAACAGAAGTGAGAAAGGTGAGCAGAGAAACAGCAAACAAGCTCATTGAGATTTTGCACAAAGCAGCATCCTTGTGACTTAATCCCAAATTTGAAAGTGCGTTTAAGTATGTTTTCTCACCTAGGTAGATGCCAAAGGTCATTCTGCCTATCTCTAGTCTCATTCTATGCTTTTTGTTATAACATTCAAATCTAGCTTCTTGTCAGTAGATCTTTCATTCTTCAGGTTGAAATTATTGTCAGACATGCCAATTTAAGGGGAACTTAAAAAAAAAGAACAAAACTAGTCAAACCCATATATTTTAGACAGGGTAAATGGGATACTAGCAGCTGGCAGGAAAGAAGTGATTTTGTACTTCAGATGTTTCAGTATCTGGCTGTAAAGGGATTTTCCCTGTGATTATGTTGCAGTACCCACAAACTCAGCTTCTCCCTTAGTTCAAATGGCAGAAGTCCATGTACTGGATTGAAATGTTCCAGTCATTCAAATTCACATTGCACAATGCTGTTGAGCACTGGGACCTCTGTCCTTTCATTTTACTTTTTAAAAAATCTAGGAAGGAGTCACACAACTCTGTTAGGAGCATAAAAAAGATTTCAAAGGAAGTTAGGAAGCATGGCACATGTATATACATGCTTTATAGTATTTTCTGTATATGTCAGAATCATGCACAATTTTCATCATTAGAATTTGTTGTGCTGTTTATTAGCTGGCAAGCCTTGTTTGGAGATATAAATGTTTTGGGAAAGGCATCAAAAGATATAGTGTTGTACAGAACCAGCCAAACTCTCTCTCTGGCATCTCAAGCAATTCAAGACCAGCTCCCACAATGAAAATACATTGTGCCATCCCATAGAAGGGGACAGAAAAGTAACTCCACGATTTTTTCAGTCCTCTTGAACTCAGCTGTGTACACAGCCCATTTCATAGTGAGATGGTAGATCCCTGAATATCTCCTGGTTGTGACTTCTAGAGGTCCTGTTCCTCCTTCCCTTCCCAAGCTTTCCCAAATCTTCCCTTCCCAAACCTTCCCTTGTTCAGGGTCACATATGAATTTGTTGGCAAATTCAGGAGGTTGAATAAATGTTTTCATTAGCAGTGGCTTATTTCTTTATTTAAATGGCTGCAGGTCTCTAATTCTTTTAATGTTTTCTGTTACATTTTACTTAAGACTAAACAGAAATATAGACTATAGTGGTACCAATTTTCCTAAAGTGCAATTTTTGTCTCAGTATGTATTGTTCACAAATGTTATAAGTTCTCAAGAAAAGAGAGATTAATGGGAAAGGAGAATATGTAGTCCTGTGGCCAGAGGGATGGGGATAAAAGAAGTGGGGGAAGGAAGACAAGGATGGAGAATGAGAGTGATGACATTTGTTTTCTCAGATAAAAAGCTATTTTGCTTTGAGAACACTTAACATATTTATCTTTTAAGGGAGGAAAAAGAATTCCCACTAGATACACTGAAAATTTGACAAAGGTCTGAGAAATAGGATCTTCTCAGGCTTTGTCTGTAGGTGGGTAAAGTCATAATAGCTCTGTTTTTCTTGGTTTTCTTTACATGAGAAAAACTGAGTAAGAATGCCTTACTATGCATAATTGTAAGGATATTCATTTCTCTGAATTCTTTTTACACTGCATCTCTGTCAACTGAAAGGTCAATTCAGTTGTTTTTCCCTCCCTCACATCCTATACCGAGGGAAAAAAACAACACCAAAACATGTAGACAGGTTTTTCAGATTTCAATGAAAATAACAGATGTTACCCATCAAAACAGCTTCCACCCTGAGTAAGGATGACATCGTCAGAGGGTGACTGAGATTTTCCTTCTAACAGACAGAGCTTTATGTAAAGCAGAGTCAGGCAGTGCTTTGCTTAGCAGAAGCAGCTGTCATGATTTCACCATAGAACATCCTCTGTTTTGGGACTGAAAGGAAACCTTTGATGAACTGCATCTACCAAGGTATCATGTAGATGATGGGGCGTATTGACTGCAGAAATCACTGGGCTCAGTTTGTTTGGCAGGGTGCATGCAGAAACTTTGGTATCGTATTGTCTTGGTCAGATGTAGGTTTTACATTCCACTCATATTGCCTGATTGGTGAACTGGAAAGACCACCAATCTGTTGGTTGAGCTCTAGAACCAACCAGACTCTTATTTCTCAAGTTATTTAAATTCATGATATGAAATCACTGCAACAAAACCACAAAAGCCATGGAATTACAGACAAACTAAAGCCTCTTCTCCAGTGACTTAGATGCAATTATAATATAATACAGAGCAAACAAATATTTTTTAGCACGGACTTAATTACTTACTTTCTCCCCTAAACCAGAGAATAGCTAGGAAGATTGCCACTTCACATGTGCCTAACTACAGGCCAAGCATGGATGCAGTACAATAGTGGTCTTAAATTCAGCTATGTTCAAACTGACTGAAATTAAACTCCTGCTCAAACTTCAGAGCACAGCATAGAAAACTTGATCTCTGTCTTCCTCTATGTGTATAGCAGATTGGATAAGCTGGAAACAATCATGGTCTTCCTTAGTCCATCAATATAAGTCCCATATACCAGACATGAAGATCATGAAACAATATAGGGCAGAGAAGCTGGCAATGGGTTCATCCATCGTACGGGACTGTGAAATAGGTGAGACACCTGAGTTCAGGCAGGTCATATATGGACCCTGGGGTACTTTTGACAGCTCCAGCACCCCTTACGCCAAGTCATACATGTCAGAAGAAATATTTGATGAGGATATTTCAGCTAGAGGTTGGGGAGGACAGACACTGTGTTTTCCAATTATACTCAGTACAATGGTGTGTAGGTTGCGAGTAATGAACTGCTTAAGAGCCATAAGAGATACACAGTTCTAATAACTAAGTGGGGGCAGAGCTCTCTCTAAAAAAAATCTAGCTCTGATTGGAGGTGCATGACATGCTTGAAAATGGATTCAAGATTATCAAAACCAAAGTGTTGCTACTTCAAGCAGTGGTAGGTGCTTTCCCAAATCCCAAGTGGCAATAGAAAACCCAAGGCCAGTCATGAGTAAAGTCATTTGTGTGTTTTAAAAGGCACCATCACCATTAATTTTTCCTCCAGCTGATGGCTTTCTGACAGCCCTCAGCAGGGTCCTAGCCATGCAGTGCACCTTTGGGTCCTGTGGGGTGCACAGTGCTGTTACTTCTTTTCCTGGGCAGGGCATATCCCAGCAGAACTAGCTGTTCCTGAACAGCTTTTACTAATTGAGCTCTGCACATAAGTCTGTGGTATTAAGGGATAATGCTGTAGCTGTTTATATTGTCTGCAAGTATGCAGAGCTGCTGTGGATTACTGGAGCTTCTCAAGAGACCTGTTAACTGCTTTTTAATATTTCAACCTCTGACCTGCATGTTAATGTGTTTTTATAATTGGAAAAGTCGCTCTCCCTTACTCAGCAGTTTTGTTCCATGTGTGTGTTCCAAGACTTACTTGCTGACTTTATTGACACACATAATAAGTTTATGGCTTCTTCTCTTGCTGGATACTGTTATTGCCAAGTCCCCAACATACAATCTTCAGTCTTGATGGAAATACATACACTAGAAAAGCATAAACTCTGATTTTTTTTTTATTCAGGGCTGAGGTTGCAAAGTTGTCAGGTAACAAAATGAGAGGGTAGTGAGGGGATGTATCATTTCAGTAGAACCAAATGTTGACCCAGTCCAGCAGTGCTGTCAATACAGGTTGGCACAGTACTGTTCCTCAGTCTATCTCTGGCCATGGGGACCATTTGTTCCCCATCACTATAACATCTGGCCATCTCTGGTTATTTAAAACTGGATTTGTCTGGTTTTTATACTTTCCAAGTTTTTCCACAAATGTCTGGATGTGTTGATAGAAACAGAATCACAGCTGGAAGGCAATCACTGAGTACAATCCCCAGCTCCTCTCAGGACTAACAAAAACTAAGCCATAGGACTAAGAGCATCATCCCTATACTCCTTGAACTCTGACAGGCTAAGTGCCATGACTACTTCCCTGGAGAGCTTGTTCCAGTGACTGACAATCCTCTCAGTGAAGAGTTACTCCTTGCCTCACAACTGGGCCATATTGATTTCTGCCGAAGCATGGCCAAATGTAGCAAACTGAACATTAGGTTTAGGAGCAGTGCTGTTTTAAATAAAATGACATTTAAAAAAAATAGCAGAAGAGTGGTTGTGAATAATTAGGATCAATGGAAAAAGTGGAGATTTCTTGCCACCATATAGAGAACAGTAACCTGAAAAGGATGGGTTCAGAAAAAGAAACTTATTTGATATAAAAGGTTAGCACATCCTTAGACAAGCAACTTACTACTGTCTCAAATCTCTCTGCATTCATGATGATAATTTTTATTTTCTTCTATTTATTCTCCTTTTTAGGATTTCCACAGTTTTGCTTCAACATCAGCTGAAGTTTTTCAACAGAGTAGGGAAAGAGCAGAGTTTTGGGAGTTGGAAGCTGATAGTAAGGCTCGGATCTGGTGCCTCGGATCTGGTCACTGTCATGACAGTCCGGCCACCACAAGGGAGAGGAGGACTGATATGAAAGGGGCAGAGGTGGGGAAAGCCTTGCATAGCCAGGTTTGTGGCTTGTGCTACTGCTTAGGAGAAACAAGCCATAAAATAATGATTGTAGAGGGTTCTGTACCAACAGAAGTTGTCACACAGCATGCCTACCCAGCATGTCTGCCTTTCCAGGACAGAGACAAAAGTAGGGAGAACAACTGCCCAAGGCAGTTGTCTTCTCTGCCTACATCTAAAATCAGGCCCATCCTGTTATACTGGAAATTACTGGAATCACAACAGGAATAATTCAGCATATCCCAGCTATCCCCATTGAATGCACTCATGAACAATTGTGTCTACATCTTGTTTTAGGGGTTACATTATGGGACTGACTCCCCACCAGCTGGGTCCCAGGCTGTGAGCTCTGTGATCACAGGTGTGCCTGTTTGTGACACGTATCCACTGAGACAAGTAAATTTGGTGAGGTTTTTTGATCGGTCAGATTTTAGCTATATCAACTTCCTGAACCAGTTTGCCACATGTTCACACTTGGTAATACCAACACTGGAAATGGATGGGAAAGGACATTCAAGGGCAGGGGAAGGAGAGCTGGACCAAATCACCTTCAGCTTACATGAGCTTTAGCTGTTACAAAACCACAGTGTAAGAGCTGTGACTATGAGAAAAGGCAAGGCACACACCTGCATCACCATCTCCAAGTACATTACCTAGCCACAAATCTAATCTGATGAATGTCATACCTGAATAGCCATTATTAGGGCAAGGTGTAATTTTTTGAGCATGCCATGCTTACCTATAGTGGTAAGAACCACAAATGACTCTCTGGGTTTCGTTTCCTCCATGTGGTCATGGATTTTCCAAGCGAGCTCGGCACCTTTCTGTGCAGCCCAAGCAAGCAGTCCTAAAATCAACAACAGAGATTGACATTGTGAGCTCCCTCAAATTCAGCTTCCATTTGTCCCAACATCGATTTGCTGTGTTGTTTCTAATCAGTGAGTGAGTACTTGGGCTCACTTTGCCCGTGCAAAAATGAGTATCATAATCCCACAATATGAACAGACAAGCACTGCAGCATGAGTCACAAGTAGTACAGATTCTTGTGTTAAAACATTGCCAACATAGCCGAGCAGCCTGTGGGAGACAGCTGTATTACCTTCCCACCATAGAGTTTTGACAAGGATAAAAGAAAGTACTCTGATGTCCTGTGGGAATGTGGATGACCTCATATGTGAAGGAGTGAAGTGTTAATCAGTCATTGCATTTTCTTAATGAGGAACTGCATTAACTGTGTCATTTGGTATTATTGCTTGAAGGACTGGGAAACTATGTTACATTCATTTAGCTCTGATCCTGTAGGTAGTGAATGTTCTGTGCAAATGCATACCTTACCATAAGGAATAAATGTGGTGGAAAAATGCTGTGATTGATTGTGAGTGGTCTTGTTAACTAGAGACATTCCCAAATGGCAACATCTGCTTCGACAAACCATGAGGAATGAAAGTACCAGTTAAAAAAAAAATACCAAACTCACAGCAGCAGGTGCTGACTTTGGAACAGTTGTCTTTTCATATTTACAATATGTTGCTACTTTGCCAGTGTTCTATAGGTATGCCAGAAGACTCAATTCTCCTTTTTTCGTCCTTTTCTCTTTTTTTTTCCTTTTTTTTCCCCCTTTTTGGTAAAGTGAAATAAGATATCACTTTTCAATACATATGAATAGAACAAGAAATATCTTGTGAGGAAAAGGTATTTAATAAAGCTTAAGAAAATGTTAAAGGTCCCGTAGACTTTTTAAACAATATATTTTTCTTCTAGGAGCTATTTTTATTTTAATCATTTTTGTTATCACCTCAAAAAGAAAAAGGACAAACAATTATTTTTATGTTATCCCAAATGCACCATTTGCCCTGCTCCAGCATAAAAAGGGCTATTTTAATCACTCTAAGATGCAGGGTTTTGGATCTCAATGCACCTCTCAGAGTATCAGATGGATCTGTCCAAACTGTTGTGCAGCAAAGGGGAACGTCACATTTCTGGCCTCTTTCTGCACCTGTGAAGAGCTGGGGTTTGCTGCAAAGCCAGGTAGACAGAAGCTGTATGGAAAGATCCTCTGCCAGGATGCTGGCTCAATACCTACCCCAGCTCTGCTCTGGCACTCACCAGAGGCTGCCACTGTCAGAGGGATCATTTCCACTCTGCAACAATGGGGTTAAGGGCAGCAGGCTCTGCCTGCAAGGAGGTCTGGCTACCATCTCCCCCTGACAGTAGCAGTGGCTTGCTGCTAAGAGGACAAGGTTGGGGAAAGCTGATGACCTTGGGGACAGTAGCTGGCTGTCAGGAGAAGAGCAGGACTAAAACGCCCTGCTGGCTGCAGCCCATTGCTGCGTGAGGACTGTCGTGAGGGGAGGGATGATACTGGGAGAATTTTCCCACTTCCCAATATTGTGTTTCCAGTTAAGGGAAGTTATCATTAAGTAGCTAGATGTTTCATGTCTCTGGAAGTATCATGGGGACCCAGGAACACCTTGCCCTCTCTCCTCTGCCATAAGGTGAGGATGCCCACACACACTTGGGCACAGTCACTCAGGGAAATCAGGTCTCTCTTGGGACTTTGTCATATGGTTTTGCTGCCTTTTTATCCCCTGCACCAGGCAGAAATCTCTGAATTACTGTAACCGTTATACATTGGGTTTGTGACTTGGTTTTTTTCCCCAAAAAAAAACTTTGGTCCCACTCTTTTCAGAAGGCAGTGCTCTGGTCCCTTGATGGCTCCACAGTGGCCCAGATGAAGGCACCAAATGTACCAGCTGCTCAACTAAACTCGTGGGCATGCCAACAAGAAAGGAACCAGCCCATCCTACTAAGACTTGGGTGCACCACAGGCAGGGGGTTTGGGGACACAGTTTTTAGGACAGTGCAGTTTCATCCAGGCAGGGGTGAACCCATGTCCTTTCAGCACAAAGATAGGCAGATGGTTTGTTGGCTTCCCTGTTCATTTACCTGCCACTGAGTATAACACAAAAAGTGGGAAACAAAGCCAAGTTTTGATCTTTTGGTGCTGAGACCTCGGTGTCCAGGAACCTGGATTAGGTTTTGTTTTCTCAGCAGTTAGCTGCATCTATGAAAGGATGCTCTGAACAAGGAGAAGTCATACTCTCTATTTTTAGATATTTAACTTGGCATGCTCTGAATGGCTCCCAAGATAAATTATGAAGATGTCCTAATAGAAAAGTTGTGCATTCAGATGGAAAATTCATTAAGAAAAAAAGAGTCTCTTTAAAAATACCAAAATGCTGCAATGATGCAGGAAATACTTGCATTTACTGTATTACCAAACAAGTGGAAAGAGAAGCATAGAGGAGGCTAAACCCATCTATTTGTTATCTCACATACTGTTTGGAAAAAGAAAAAAAATCTTGCCATTTGAGCATGTGAAATCTCAGAAGCTCTAAGCCTCAGGCACAGACAAGAAATATATATAAATTACGAACTGGGACAAATTCAGTTGTCATTTTCACTTTCTCTCACTGCTGAAGATTAGCTGGCTAAGCAAAACCCTTCTGTATCTCTGGGTAACAAAGCAAAATTTGGCTCTTCTTCAGGGTTGTGGGTATTCACTGTAGACTTTACTGCCACATTCTTGTACACTTTAGGGGGAAACTGTCTTACTGTGTGATGGGCAGAAAGGGTTAAGAACCCACTGCTGCTGTGTTTGATAGTAATTTTTTTCTCTATTTCATTTTCTCTAGATCAAAATAGTTGTTCGGCTTTTGCTTGTTAATGAACTGAACACTGCCATCTTGTGGGTTTCTTTAGCAAGTGAAATTACTCTTATATATAAATAATTTTTAATATATAGATATAATATTAAGTACTTCAAAGGGCAGGAATAAAAGGTATCCATTAAGATCTTACCAAACACTCTTTTCTACCTCTTTTACAATACCTCTCTTTACATCTGTGGTCTTTGCATATATAAACCTGAAAATACAATGAATGAAGCTGAATTAAAAGGGTAATACAATTTTAAAATTTGATCTGTATAACTTTAAACCTTTCTTCTCATGGCTTTTTCTGGATGCAGCTTGAAAATATTATGTAGAGCCTCGGCATTTCTCTGCACAAATTTGAGATCCTAGACTGTGAGCTCAAAATCCAGTAATGATTTATTGACTCGTGGACTAATGGTGGAGGGGTGATTCTGTGAAGATAGCCTGAACCCAAACCTAACAGCTCTTTCTGACAGCTACTAATTGAGGGGCTGTTCTCTGAACTCTGTTTTAGGCAACAACTGTGAGACAGCATCATTTGAAACACTCCAAGGTGCAACCAGGAGTCCTAGATACTTCAGTCTCAAGAATGTTTAGCATGGTTCTCCAGTACAGGGAAAGAAACTAATACAGTCTCCCTTTATGAAAATCATTGAGTAAAACATAAACTTAAAAAGAGATAATTTTTCCTTTTTAATGAGTTACTTTCTACACAGACAGATAGTGATAGGACAAGGGGGAACGGTTTTAAACTAACAGAGGAGATATTCAGATTATCTATTAGAAAGAAATTCTTTGCCCAGAGGCTGCTGAGGCATGACACAGGTTGCTCAGAGAAGCTGTAGATGCCCCATCCCTGGAAGTGTTCAAAGTCGGTTTGGATAGAGCGCTCGGGCAATCTGGTCTAGTGGGTGGTATCTGTGCCAAAGGCTGAGAGGTGGGAACTAGCTGATCTTTAAGGTCCCTACCAAATGAAACCAAAGTTCCCTACCAAATGAAACCATTCTATGACTCTATGAGTTTAGAGAAACACTGAGGAGAATTACCAGTGTAAGAGAATCAAGGCACACCTACACATCAGTGCTGTTAGAGAGGTCAAAGTACATTACGGAGTGTAAAGAAAACCAACCACCCACACTCAATAGAGTTTCTTTTCTCTGAGAGGCATTGGCCGTGAAAGTATGTCTACAACCATGTAGGTAAAAGTATGGCAAGAATGAGTATTGGTAAGAATCCACTTCTGCATACCACAATTTAAAATAATCTATGTAATCCAGAAACATGTTACAGAAATGCTCTTTAAACTGAAAAAAGTACAGAACAACAGGGAATTTGAGCTGCCCTGAATGACTTTGATTTGGCAACATTAGCAGTATCACCTTTAGCAAAGCCATCAGGGACAAGTCTCTACCTACCACATATTTTTTACTTTGTGGTATATTAAAATACTCTGTGAGACTAATCCAATTGAAATACCATGGAAGAAAGTTTAAGAGCTCCCCCCTGCCCATTGCAGCCACATCTTGAAGAGGCCTGTGCAATGCCTGGCTTAGAACTGGCAAGGAGCAGAGTGCCACCCAGGACTTTGAAGATCCCAACACCTCCTCGGTAGTGGCTCGAGGGACAATATTATCCCTGAATGACTGGAGGTCAAGAAGCAGCCATGCAGCCCACATTTCTATAGCAGCTAGACATGGGATGAGAGCAATTCAAAATGGAGAGGCAAAGCCATCTCTGACTGGTACTTCAGGTGATGTCTAGACCACCACAAGGCACCAACACCATTGGCTCCGAAACCTGGTTGTTGCCCACAGCCTGGAATAGAAATGATTTTGTCCAAGACAACATTTCTTGCCTCCTGCCAGGAATAAAGTGTGTGTCACTTGATGATGAGGGACTTTTCCTCTGACTCAATGCCTGAGGCAAAAGCTTCAGTAACCAAAGTCCCCTGTGGACTGACAATCCCTCAGTCCAAGACCCGTGCCCTTACACCTGCCTTTTGCCATTTTTTAGGCTGTGCTTAGGCTTAAGGTGAATGCTACAAGTCCCAGACCAGCTCTATAGGCCATCTCCAAGGAAAAGACACTAAGCCTTGAACCAAAAGAAAGATGGAGGGAGCTCCCTAAGTTGGCCAAGCAACCCTGTTCCCAAAGTCTCTGGAGTAAGAGAATGTACATGTGGCTGCTTGGTTGAGGTATATGAATATATATATATATAAAAATATATGTATATATATATAGCAGGAAAATCATCCCCAAAGAAAATGCTGCAGAGCTTAGACAGTATTGGAGGTCCTATAGCATAAATGTGCAATGCCTGTGGGCTCTCACTGCAATGTGAATATGTGCAACTGCCCGCTGTGTTGACATACACAGGACTCTCCAGTCTGGGATGGGCTCACGGAAAAAGTTCTTGGAAGCAACCTAAAAAAACACTCTGACATGACCGCAGGAGGGCTGCTTCTCCTCCACTGGCCCTCCAGTTCTTCCCACTGCCCCAGAAATCCCCCACGACCAGGGAAAACAATTTACATGATACACATATTAGCATATAGGTATCAGGATATATGGAGGGGAGTGGAATTTTGTATGGCAACAGATTGGTTATATGTCCCTTAGTTACTCTGGGTACTTTTTAAAATTTTATTTCACCATCTGTAAAATGGGCTTAATGATAACATGGTTTGTTTTTGTTTTTCTTCAAAGAACATAGAAAGCCACAGCTTAGAAATACTGCATGTAACAGCTTAGAAGTGTAACAGTGTCTTCATGGCTCTGGTCAGCCAAAATAAATTGCTTAGCTACAAAGGTTTACAAATAGTTTTATTAATATTTGCAAAGTACTTTGAGGGTCTAACATGTACAGTGGAAGCAAATATTGTATAAACATGCTATTATTAAATGACTGCTCTTCTCTGGGAAATGGCATGGGAGTGGTTTTTCCATATTTGTTGTGACTCAGTGATTCCAGGTAAAACACATGTGTTTCACAAGTTAAAAAAAGAGGGAAGTCTTAACTGTCAGCTCTGTCAACACATCTGAGCTGTGAAAAGCCAAGCCATGTTTTGCCAGTCTTGCTAATCAACACCAGCAGTGATGATGTTAGGGCCAAATGCTTCTTGCCATTGCGTTCCATCCTGTTCCACAGGATTTCACCTGAGGACATGAGTATTCTGCCTGTAGATGAAGAGCTGAGGCACTGTCAGTCATTGCTTATTTAATGATGCTACTGATGGGCACTGAATACAAAAACCTTCAGCTCTTCCTCCCCATTCAGTTCTGGTTTAGCAGTTTCTACATGTTAAAACTGTTAAACATTTATTTTAATTAACAAAGGCAGTAATGATTAAATTCACATTGAGAATAGGTATATTGGGTAAGAAACACCATTTTCACACAGTCATTCTAAAGAATGCAATTTGAGGCACTGGATTAGACAATTAATTGTTGTCAAAATACTGAAAAGTATTCAACTTCTGCCTGCCCTAACAACCTGTCAAAATGTCACTTCTTGTTCAGTGCGGCTTCTAACCAGTGATGTTTAGCACAGATAATTATGCCTCTTCAAATGTAAAGCAGTTAAGTTTTGTAAAGCATGATGCATGAAGGAGTTTTACCAGCTGTTTTCCCAAGACTGAATCTCTGAGCTAGACTGATACATTGTGATCCTGATTCAGGACTTCTAGTGGTTTCATGAAAAGCATCGGGAGGGGAAACATTGTTGTATTGTATTTCTACTGTGTTTGGATTATGGCCCATGTGGGCTCCAACACCCCCAAAAAGCAAGCTGAAGCTGGCCTTGTGGCCATCGACACTGCTCTGAATATGGCTTATGGAAAGGTTCCATTTAGTTTTACACTTGCAATAACATTATGCTTTGTATGTTATTTTTTTGTTAGCTGAAAAGCATATGTTTTGACTTTTCCCATCAACGTAGGAGCAATGGCTTGTATTTTAAGTCATGAGACAGAAAAGAAATAACAAAGTCAAGGTTTTCTTTCCAAACTGCTGCACCTACGCAACGTTCTTACAAGTTTTTTAGCTCATTTGAATAATTGATTTTTTACTCAGTTTTGCTAATTACCATCACCCAATTTTTGCATGAACAATTTGTGAGCACAACTTTCAAAACACAGAAGCAAATTTTCTCTATGAGGATATTTAATTCTGCAATGCTCACCAAAAAGTGCTGACATACATAAAATGCATCAAACATATTACCCTCTTCACTGGTCCATAGAAAATCTAATAAAATCAAGAGGCAGGGAAAACTTTTTTGCAAGGTATTCTGGCACTGGAAGACTGAATTTCATAATTTATATGAATTTATTACAGCTAGTTGATTACCTATGAAATGATTAAAACTAACTCATGTCAGATTTTACATTAGTGACCAACAGCCATCACTCTTCAGACCTTGCCAGCTGATGCATAAGCAGAAGTTTGCTCTGATAAGATCAGCTGTGAAGTAAAATCCTACTCCAACTAGTAAAGGTATAGAAACCTGGCACTGGGGATAGACATTATCTTGTTACCTGTTGGACTTCAGATATTGTCCATCCAGGAAGTATTAAAAATAAAAAAAATTTACTGTTTTTTCTAATACCAACATCTCAGTTTTTGAAAAATAATCACTCTAAAGTGGAATTGCTGTAGGTTTTACTAGCAGACCCATCAGCTATTCATCTGTCATTGCACTGACTTCTATGACGGTAAAAGCAAGCTCCTCCATGATGCTGACACATAAATACATCTTGGAAAAATGATAACAAAACCCCCAAGATACAAGTAAGTATACTTATTTGATAATCGAGTAAGTTGTTGATGTGAAGGGAAGGATTTTTAAGCATAAACTGATTAGCATGATTCCATTTTATTGAGTTAATGAGGACCACAATTTAAAAAAAATCCCCTAAACCATTGCTTGTGTACTGATACATGCTAGGACCCAGCCTGCCTTTTTGAAATCACATTGAGTCACAGCTCAATCTTCTCTCTGATTCCAGAGGCATTTTTCTGTCCTTGCTGACTGCAGGGAGAATTCCCTGTTAGGAGGGAATATTTCATCAAGTGTGTCAAATTTAGGTCCTTGCTAAGCTGGGTAGAATAGACCTCATGTAAATATACAGAATGAAAATTAAAAAAAAAAATCTCTTTACTCATGTGAATTTACTCTGGGTGCTGTGCTGAGTAAGCATGCCCACCTGAAAGCAGGCCCTGGTGACCCTCATAGCTTGAGTGAGGTCCTCTGCATTTGTTGGAGTGAAGCCCCTGGCAGATGAGACCCTGAGCTGAGGGACTGTCCCCATCTCAAAGCTGACAGTTTCATAACATCCATTTCCATATTGTGGATTTACACCTAACAAGAAGAGTCAGAATGACAATATGTCAGAATGCGAACACTGTGTTGGAGAACTTTGCCTTCTGTTTTGTATTATAGGAATTTCACCCATGCTGGTCATTGGAGGCAGGGTGAGCATTAAATGAGCCAAGGGGACAAACCAGCTCACAGCAGACACTACAGCTGTATCTGGCCACCTCTGGGAACACAGGAGCATGGACACAAATAACCATCTCTGTCCCTTGGACTGAGCTGACATCAGCTTAGCCTCACAAGAGGTCTTGGTGCCTGATGTAGAGGTAAGTCAGTTCAGAAATCATTAACTGGCCTCCTCCTAAACTATCACTGAAGATAATAGTAGACAATGAAGATATAAATAATAATACCATTCAACAGAGCAGGCACTAAAATACAGATACTGGAAAAGAGTAAGCACTACTTTTACCTAACAGTAAGAAGCTTTTTTTGGAGAAACTATCCATTTTCAAAACTATGCGTACTCAAAGCTTTATCCCCAGTGAGTATTCTTGATTTTTGTTCACAGGCTGCATGTAGATAATACCTCTGTCTTAGTGACACACCATACTACACGCAAAGGAGTCAGACACAGCGGTGATTATCTTGTGGACAACCCCTTGTTTCTCTTGGAAACATTTCAGGGATGAAGTAACAGTAACCACACTGAAAAAAAGTCAAACAAACAGTACAGTATTATGGCAACTGATTACATCTTGTTCAAAAAAACATTAAGGGTTCTACTCTGTCTTCTTTTTTTTTTCTTTAACTTGCACACATATTTTTTCCCAATCCCTGTCCCTCCTCTTTCAACACCCCCTCCCAAAGTCTTCCTGCTGAGATTCATGTACAAAGCAAAATAACTAAATTAACTGCTCTGTGCTGTTCCCAGAGGAGATCCAAACACACTAGTTTCAAGGCTGCTAGTCAAGTAGTGCATTTGACTGTGAAATTAAATATGGCCTTGGGGATTTCTTTTGTGGCCACATGGAGGAGTAGGGTAAATTTCAATATACAATACATAACGTTCACAGCAGGATGATCACGAAGTTGGCAGTTAACACAAATTAATGGTCACTCAAGTAAAAAAAAGGTTGTCATAATGGTGCAATGATCACTTATCACTGCTATTACTTCACAGATTGTTCCAATTCCTAAGTAAAGCATTTTAGGGTACCAAAATATTAAATTTCACCAAGAATGAAATCATGCTTGGAAATAGCCAAGTAAATATAAAGTTCAAGGCTAGCTACCATGTACCAGTACTGTATCTGGCCTCAAGTACACATTTTTTCTAAACTCTGGAATTTATACGCAAATATGTAAATGAACACTTACACTAAAACTATTTGGACTGGGAAAGGAAAAGTTCTAATTTAGAATACAACATGAAGGACACCCTTCTGGAAGCTACATTTCTTTCAAGTCAGGAGAGTCCTGGTTAAATGCTTCCATCAATTGCAAGGCAGTATGGCATGAAGCAAGAAGTCTTTTTTTTTTTTTCTTTTTTTAACAAAGTAAATTAAACCAGAATGCAAATAGAGCTAAACTGTGCTGGAAGCTATAAACTCTGGGATGACTATGAAACACTGGTGTCTCAAGTTGCCACCAAATTACCCCACATGTTGACTGCACTAGCTTCAGTTTCTGGGGTGAAGTTCTGCAAGGGGTGAAGGTACCTGAGTCTAGACGTGGAAGCAGACACAGCCTTCTACCCACACTGGCTGAAAAAAGGTTAATTGAGCCACTGCCATGGAGGTACCAGCCACTACCAGCTTCCCATCATCTGACAGTGCTACAGCATCACCAGATCAAGCCAGAGCTTGTGTCCTCATTCCTATCATGAAACATAATGAAAGGAAAAGAGAAAGGAAAAAAGGAAAAGAGGAAAAGGAAGAAAGAAGAGAAAGCCAAGAACAAAAAGAGAAAAACTATAAGTAGCTGTACTTCTAGTTAATCACTTTTGAATGTCACCAATTTTTTTTAAAAAATAATAAATTTTTGAATACTTTCTGTCATGTATGTTTAAATCAAATTTCACTTGGAGCAGCAGATTTCTGTATTACTAATATTTTGCTACAGGGCTGGCCACTAAACCAAGGGCTGCTTTCCAGTAGACCCCTCACTCTGCCACAAATTGCACAACAACACAAGAAAACATAAATAATGCATCTGGAAATACATGACATATTTAAAACCTGCAATCAAACAGAGCCCTGCAGGGAGCAAAGAACACTGGTACAGGATCTATGGCATTTATATAGCGTGGACCCTTTGCCCCTGAATACAATCTGACTGGTACATGCTGGAAAACCTCACTGGGCCAGCACTTCATTCCTGATTGTCATAGGCACAGAGCCAAGTTTAACCATGCTGGCTTCAGCCAAATAGATTACTGAGGGAATGAGGGAAGATGGATAAATTCATCTATTGGTCTGAAGGCAAAAAACATCTGCTGGAGTCATGGAGTTGTTGGTTGGCTGAGTTCACATAAAGGAAGCCCCACTGGGAGTTGGTACCCAGCTCGTTTGAGTTTTGAGGGTTGTCCTCAGAGACCGCAGCGTTTTGCTACCTAGGGGCAGCAGAATGTCAAACTGACCAAGAAATCTTTCAGCATATTAGCACAGCATGACACAGCCGAAATGCTCTTTATGAATATCAAATAGGTATTAAAATCAGGAGGGCTTTTTTAAGAAATCCTTGGGGCTGTACACAGCCCAAAAGCTGAGCTCATTCCGCTAAATTAAAGGTTTCAGATGCGCAAAGATTTTCAGTACATCCATTTGGAAAGATGTGAAGGTGGTACCAAAGTGATGGGCAGCTGTGCAAACGCTGAAGACAATTAAAATATATCAGCTTTTCTTTTAGAGCAAAAGGACCCAAACAGACTGAATATCAAGATTAAATTGGAGGATAGTTTCTGTGTTAGGCAATTTTTAGAGGCAGTTTCTTATCTCTGGTGCTTTGTAGGTATTTCATGTGGTGATGTTTTGCAACAGCATGATGTCAGATTCATTCACGTGATTCATTTAATCAGCTTTTGGAATCGATGGGTACTACCGAGATAACGTCCTAGTTCACAAAATTCAGGATTAAATAAATCCTAGAAACACCCTAGTTTTCAACTCCTAGATAATCTTAAAAATCCAAATGTTAAATAAGTAAATTAATAATCCAAAAGCTGCAGACTGAGACCCTGTACCAAACTTTACAACTGAATGTAGCCTCTCTCTCTGATGACTAAGGAGTTGAAATAAGTGTTGTCCTTGTGGTATCAGTACAATTTCCTAGCAGTCTGCTGTGTCTGAGTCATCACAAACACTAGGCAATAGAGGAATAAAAACTCTTTCCCTTCATTTTTTTTTCTTCTCATATTTAAGCAGGAGGCACAGAACATTTTAGATACGATTTCCTGGTTCAAAGCCTATTGAGATCAGTGGGAGTCTTTCTGCTGAATTACTTAGTTTTGGATCGGAGCCACACTCTTTAATATATTAAACACTGAAGTTTAAAAGTTGCCTCTTTTCATTACTAATCTCAAAGTACAGAGCTGTTTTATAAGTTATCTTTATAACTGGAGTTTGTGAATCCCATTAACCTAGTCACTATGAGAAATACGTATATAGATATGAGGTAAGAGCCTGATGCTCTAAAAATATTAACACATTTGCATCTGAAAGTTATGTCTTTGGCACTCATATACGTTTTGCATCTTTTAAACACAGGCAGGAGTTAATATATATTTAAATGTGCATTCTAGGATATTTTAATGACTAACACCATCCTATAGCATGTCAAATTTGCTGCCATATATTGACTGCTACTGCCTGCTAGTTACATCCTTTATTAATTGATTAATTAGTTACAAATCATAGAAATAGCAAAACTTTTCTTCCTAGGCCTTGCACTTGACTAGCTGTGAAGCATTTGGAAATCTTCAGCATGTCTTTTCACTCAAACTTGAGCCCCCAAACAAAGATCCTGAAGAGCAGAAGCTTGGAGTTTTGGACTATCACCAAGCACACCTGTCCCTCTGCACCTCTATTTCCACTTCTGTAGGAGTGGTATCACTTCTGAGTATGACAGAAATAAAAGTTGTATTAAAAGTTCCGTGAGGTCTTTCAAATGTTTTTACAGAAAATCATTTCTGATTAAAAGATTGAAATTTATTTATATCTTGGATTAAAAGCCAGAATTTATTAGAAGACAGCTTTTGTTCACAGACCTGTTCTTATCAAAACTTCGCTCTTGTGCTCTCATGACATAGGCAGCTAGACTGACTTGCCCAGAGTTTTAGAAGAACAGTAGCAAATTCTTATTACACATTTATTTAATGGGGACGGGAGAAGACAGGAGATATGATCTTGTCCTTCGTAAATTTACTATTTGGTTAAAAAATATATGGAGAAACAATCCTATTTTAGTACAGTACTAGCTAAATATTTAAATAGTGAGTTATTAATTCAACAGCAAGTTTTAAGTTACTATCCATCTTATTTTTGTAAAATGTCTCCTAAGAATTATAGTGTTGAATCCTGAAATATTTATTGAAGCAACACTATGTTTTCCCTGGGTAACAACTCAGTAATGACTTCAGCATATAATTCATATTATTTAAGTCATATGCAGCATCCATATTTTAAGCAGTAAGTCAGCTCCTTTAAATTGTATCAACAGTGTGTTGTATAAGCTTGTGGCAGGAATAGAAGCAGCTTTTGTTTGAAGCTACTATTTAAATTTTCACCAGAGAAAGAGAAAGTAGTAATTTATCCGTGGAAATAAGATGTTTCTGAATATTACAAAATAACCATTATTTATGGTTAACTGCATCCAGAACCTTTTCTAAACTCGATGTGAACTTCTACAGTGCTTCCAAAGAATGTTTTCAGTCAATCTTGTACAACATCCATAGCCATAAACTGGGGAAAGGAGGGTAACTGGATACCAGTATTTAGTACCAGTAGGATGTACTCTGTCTCTCACTATTTATCACTTATGTTATAATGTCCAAGTAACCAATGAGTGCAACAAAGACACTGATTGCATTCTTGAGAAATGAGCCTTTTAAATTGTAATGCTGTACTGCTGAGTTTACAGGTAGCCAGATAAAGAATCAAATGAAGATTAAAAAAGACCTTTATTACATTGAGATTACAATGTGATGTAAGAAACCCTGTGAAAGTCCAAAATGTGAAAAGGTTACTATCAATGTTGCTTTCTCATTTGTTGAAAGAAAATAGACTGATTTTTTTTTTCTGCTTAAACCAAAGTAAAAATCGTATTTAGTTCAGGATGAGAATCTGGACACGAATTAACTGATTTTTAGATCTATGAGGACTTGTGGTGACAATACTCATGGAATTCCCATCTCTTAACTGGAGCAGACATTATTTTGACTATGTGCATGTGTGTCATTTTCCTGGGCCTAATTAAAAAAAATAAATAAATGCAGATCCTCCTGAGAGTTAAAAGTCAAAGATACAAGGAAATATAATGTTATTGAAAAAAAACAAAAACCAAAAAATAAACAAACCCAGGGGGTTACATCAGGCTTTCATTTTTAACATGACCATGATTTCATCACTCTGTGGTTGGCTAGACAGATCACTAAAGTTTTTGGTAATTAACACTGTTTTTGTCACTTTGTTAAATTGTTTGCAAATCTATATTTACATAATTGCTTCTCCAAACTGCAGCAGAATCTGGCACAGGCATGCGTCATGGAACAAGATGTTTATAGACCCACTCGTTGTCTAACCCCTCAGATTGCAGAGATATAGGAGGTTTTACCTTCTTTGTCTCAATTAGCTGCCTGTGTTGTGTTGGGGCTTTTTACCAGTTTGAAAACAAGTATCTTCTCTTTCCTGAAACCAATCTTTAACTTTAGAGCTGGCCCACACATTGCAAGAGAGATTTCATTTTGAGCTGCAAAATAACATTCATCTGTATATTTATCTCCTTTATCTGTTTTCTATATTTGATCATAAGAGTAAATCTGTATGTAAACTGTATAATGTAAATAGACAAAGCCAATGCCACCAATCTTCATCCTACTGCAACATGCCTGTGTGGCTTTAAATCAAGGTATTACTTGGGTACTCGGTTTCAGTATTACTCAAACAATGACTGCATTTTTATTCACTGTGCTACACTCAGCAGTGAGGCACCATATATTTATGGCATTGAGCTTCAGCCCTCTTCTGGTCTGGAGCCAAGTGTTCTGAAGCCCTGGACTCCATGGTGAGAGCACCAACACAGAAAATATAGCCTTTGAAAAATCAGAGTTATCTTGTCTCAGAAATTGCCTGTAGACTCTCCTATTATGGATGTGAGCTTTTAAAGTTTCCATTCTAAAATCTATTGCGAATGTTGAAATCATGTCCTTCTTTCAACCCTTACACTTTCTGTAAAGCAGCTATAGAAAGGAAATTTCAGACTGTGCCTACTGCTTTCTATGTGAACAGAATAATAAACTGTGAGAGAATAAGGACACTGGGAGAAAAAAATAAAAAGCATTGTAAGAAGGAAAAAAAATAAACATGCTTTAAGTCTTTCATGCAGCAGCAAACTTAACCTACCTTTTTGAGCTGTCACTGTCATGTTTTTAATCATATCTCTGTTTTCCACAAAGCCCTGGCACTCTCTCCATCACCACACACAGAAGGTGCATTAATCCCAAGAGCAGACTGTTAAGTTTTGTGTTCAGATTCTTTTTACAGCAGCTTGCCATAGAGGTACCTTTACTTAAGGCAGGTTTTAAAGCATGGAAAGAACAATTCCACCTTTTCAGGGCAAACCAAGATGTTTACAGGTGTTCCTGTGACATAACACCTCATCATCCCTTCCCCACCACCCTTACACGTCTTTTTCTTGAACTCCTGGTATGTCTGAAATGGCCACAGACTTATCAAACTGTTTGCTCTGCTCTTCCCATATAAAAAATCGTATAGGATGCAACTGGGGCATATGATAGAGCAGGAAGCATTTGAATAGTTCCACGAATGCGTTAAACATTTTTTCCATCCCCCAGCTGTAGGGTCCCAGATGAAAGGCCATTGAGGGGGAAAACTCCACATCTGTTCATTTGTTCAATCTGTTCACTTATGTCAGTTGTTCTGAGAGGTTTGTTAAACCCCTTAAGCGAGGGTCAGCCTGTTTCTCAAAACCAGTACCATGGTTCTATTGATTCAGACATATATCAGAAAATTATTTTCAAACAGCAAACTGAGTAAATAGTTACAGCTCAGTATATATTACAGAGAAGCTTCTCTTCGAAGCCTTATCATTCTTCTGTTGTCATTTTCTCTCTGGACTTATCTGGAAGGGAAGGGCATGGGGAGGCAGTAAAGGGTCAGGGAAGCATCGTCTGTTTGAGGGGTATGAATCAGCCATTCATTGAGCCTCTAATAAATTTGCATCAGGTGAAATAAAGTTTTAGTTTCCTCTTTGTAGCTGGTCATGCTAAATTCCTGAGTTTACTGATGAATACGTAGTCAATTCACATGGACAATGGAAAATGAAAAAAAAAAAAAAAGCCAACAGAAGCCTAAGCAGAAAAAAGAAGATTAGAAGATATCTGTAAATGTGAATTATCACTAAAAGCTCAGGTCTGTTGCCCACACACAGATATTTAGAGGCACTTGATGTTCCCTTCAAAGTTCTGCCTGGACTCCATCTCCTGGCCCACAGCTCCCTTGTAGGCTTTGTGTCCTACTGCTCGGTCCACCTTGGGTGTCTCAGACACCACAGGGCATCTGTGTTTAGGCAGCCTAATCCCTAAAGCCACAAGTATTTGATATTCAGATCCAGACTGTAGACACATAAATATACTTTCTAAATGTGTCTTCATGTGACCGAGCTCCCGTCTGGAGAGCTATTCTGATCTCCCTAAAACAGACACCTGCGTCTGGCTAGTTGAGCAGCCCTCCTGACTGCATGGAAGGGGCTGACTAGCTCGCTTGATCCTCCCAGCAGCTTGCTCATGGCTGGGAGGGCAATTCGTAGACCCAGGAAGCGTTTGCAGCCAAGAACTAAATCCTGCCCTGAAAATCCAATCACTTTTTGTGAGTAGCTGTTAATGAGAAGGAAGGTTTCAGGGTAAAACCTTTGTTCCACACAGTCTCAGACTTTTCTGATCTTCAGAGACATTGGCTGTGATGAGTTGAGCCATTCAAGAGGCCTCTGCAACTATTGCCTGACAGAAGTATGGTTGGTGGGCTTTGCAATATGCCATAGAAATAGAGGTAGAGGGGCTGTGTTGGCATGAGATGCCCATTAATGCATCCACTACTGAAAGATTCTCAAGTCAAACATGACAAGGCCAATAGAGAGGAAGCACCCTGTACAACAGAGTGGTACAGCAGCTCTGGAGATCTTTGCATCAGTTACCCTTAACAGAGGTTTACAGACCTGACAGGGGTTACTAAAGGTATTCTTTTAATCTGCAGAGAGAAAAGCTGTTAATATGTTTCCACTCGACAAATCCATTTTCCAGGGTTCTTCAAAGACATCACTGCTTTTCTTGGCATTCCACTAATCTAGTGCAATGCTTATATCTGCAGGGTCCCTGTGAGAAGCTGTAGTAGCTCTACTAACACCACCAAGGAAACCCTTGGGTGAGAGGTAACAAGTTATGAAGCAAGTTGTTATTGCATGTTTGCATATAGTACTCCTTCCACAGAACCAGATAAGCTTTCTCTTCACTAACATCCTACAGCTCTACGCCCAAGAGGCTCATTTTTCAAAAAATCTGAGATATATTAAAAAACCCCAAAACACAAAAAACCCAACAAAATAGAAAATTAAGTACTAGCTCATAATTCAAAACCATCACCTGTGCTCCCACTTGCAGAACAAGTTCTCCAAGAAGCAGCAGGTGACGTTGGCAGCAAATGGAAAGGACAAAAATTGGGAATAAAAAAACAAAGAAAATATTTTCTACTGTCTGTCTATAGCTCTGCAGTGCAAAGGCATGCAGCATTGGGCGCTAAAAGATGGCCAGTGCCTACCACTAAATGTGCAAAGAGAGTAAACATGTTTAGTAGCTTGAAAGAATCAGTTTTTTCCCTGTTTTACTTACTAGTTAATATGATCTATGTATCTGCATATCTACTTGAAACTAGTGTGAATACTAACATTCAACACCTGTATATGGACAATAAAATAAATTAAACAATTGCTGGAAAAAAAAGCAGTGGTGAGGAGCAGGGCAGGTGTTGCATTTTCTTCCTATACACATATTTTATTGATTTCTTGGGTACCCATTGTACCTGTTCTGGTGGGCTTTACTTTTCTTTATTGTAACAGACTTTTGCTTCGTGAATCCCTTCCCCTCTTTTGATAAATTTAATACACTTTTCACCTAATTTTACAATAGTCCCAACATCTATTTATTTAATCTTGGATTATTTTCTCTCTCTCTCTCTCTCTCTCTTTTATTATTAAGGTAATGGAAAGTTTGCAAGCATTGTTTTATAATGAGGAAAGGAAATTTCGAAGGTTTTCTACTGCATTTGAAAATACCATAAAGTTCATATTTGAGAATACAACCACCACAGGAGAACATAACTAAAAATCAAAGCTTCAAGGCAAAAGGAAATAGTATGCAGACAGGTAGGCTCTAAATGTGGTTAACATTTTTACTATGAAACTTCTTCTCTGACAGACTCAAAAAAAGAATAAAAAATAAAGTGACTATGAATACGGGAACAAATGCCCATAAAATCAAATTCAGGATATTATTCAACCAAATTTTTGGGAACACATTTGTTTGATGTGCATTGAACTTTCTTCAAAATTATATCCTCAAATACTGGCCCCACAGCCACTGGCTAAGTAGTTTTGGCTTTTATTTCCTAAGTGATCTCAACCATTAGATTATTTTAATTATGGATTATTTTAAGGATTGTTTTCAACTATCCCTGTATTAAGACAACCTTTGTGCCATAAGCAGGGTATTGCCAATGGAGGAGACTCAGGCACAGGAGGAGAACTAGCCTGTATGATGCCAGTGCAGTGCTGGAATGCTTCAGGACTGAGTAGCACGCACGTACAGTGGAAGGTAAGTCACTGCAGAAAGGCTGTAGGAAATTTTTTTCTATACCCTAGTTTCAAGTAGCCCATATAAAAGCATCAAATGTTAGGAGTATGTATACTATGACAGTGGTTTGAATTTGTCAGTCTGGAATTCCAGACAGGACACCAACTTTTCCCACCATTCTCTGAGAGAGTGGAAACCTGATTACACTCTGAATGACATTTTGATAGCAAATACCATTTTTTATCTCCCTAGGCTGAATTGTATAAAGTACAGTTCTGCCATTGCTCAGAGCCCAGGGGAATGTCTCATATGCTTTAAGCTGACCCATATTCTGTGTTTGGGTGGTTACTGAAGCACCCAGCAATTGTCAAAATGAAGCCCCCACTGAAAAGAAAGGTATCTGAGAGCATATGACATTGAATACCCTGGTATTTAATAGTTATTTTGATGTTACATTTCTTTTAGTAAAGGGTTTCCAGAACTGCCTGTTTCAGTATTCATTCTGAATACCCAACACAGCATTCAGCCAGGCAGACACTGCTGCATCGGTATTAAACTGAAAAGATGAATGCCCACCCCATGTTTTCCCTTTCTTCCGTTTCACATCTTGACACATGCTTACTGAATCTTCACTGTGGATTTCTGACATGTCTTTCCAAAATCCCAAAAGACAGCTTGATGTGGCTATGCCATTGGATACAGGCTTCTTTCCTGTCAACAGAGAGGCCTCTAATTCGTCCTAGGAAATACTGATAACTTTGTCAATTAAATAATTTTGTTAGTCATGTTTAATGTTATCAGAGGAAACAGAGAGTAAGAAGCAAAGGCTTTCTAAGGGAAGAGGATTTGAATAGTCTCAACAAAGTTTTACACATTGTTTAAATATATGTCTTTCTACTTTATTAAAAAAAAAAAATCATTCAAAGCACCTCCGCTAAGTTTGCTGCCTGGTTTGAGGCAGTTTAACCTTAAGGTGTGGCAAGCTTTGGAAACTTAGTGACTCACTGAGTAATAACCAGCTACAACATAAAACATCAGCCTACACACAATTTTCCAACCTCATTCTGTAAATCTTTTACTTGAAAAGAAAAATAAAACAGTTATCTCATTTAGTCTCTTTTTAATCTTTACGACAAAAAGTAATATACTTAAAGAATATTCTTTCTTGAAAACATATTAAGATATTAAAGAAAATCACAAACGTGTCCCCGGAAACTTCTTTGAAGTTCTACTCTCCATTTCTTCATTTAAAATTTATTTTTAAGTGAGGATAACATTTATTATATAATATGCAAGTATCAGTATCTACAGCACAGAAAAATACACTTGTAATACCTATGGCATCGTTATTATTGGCAAAAAATAGCAAGAATGGGGCACACAGATTTCTAAAATAATAATACAAGAAAAAAACACAGAAAATATATATTTTCTCTATCCTTCCAGACAGGATAAGTGTTATGTTACTCCCCACCCTAACATAAATAATCTTTGTTCTCAGAAATATTCCAAATTACTCCAGACACAGGACCAAATGAAAAATACTATTAGTCCTCAATGGCTTCACCTCACTAAATTTCCTTTTCCCAAGGGAAAAACAACAATATCGGGAGTAAGAAGGTGGAAGAGAAATAGGAAAGGCAGTATCGCACTGCAAACTGTAGTCAGGATGTGGCTGGATGCACACCTGGATCTGGGAAACTTCAAAGTGAGTCTCTGTTCAAGATTTAGTGTCTACATGCATACACACATAAATCCATACAACTGTGAGTGAGTATGGAGTAAGGCCATCCACAGATACAGGTATTCTGTATCAGTCACGTAGAATGCAGTCACATAGCTATGACATTCAGGATGAAACCTTCCCACCTGCAGCTGCTCCAAATGCCTTTGCCAAAAAAATTGAAGGTTGTTCAAAGGCAAGAGAAGGTGGGTCAGGTGCGGTTCATCTTCACAGCTGATGGACTGGGGTGACTTGACCTTCTCCGCCAAAGCCACTCCATCACTCCCCTCTGCAGCCGGATAAGGGAGAAAATATAACAAATATAACAGGCATGGGTCATGATAAGGGCAGGGAGAGATCAGTCACCAATTACTGTCAGAGGCAAAACAGACTTGATTTGGGGAAATTAACCGAATTTATTACCAATTGAATCACAGTAGGATAATGAGGAATAAAAGCAATACTAAAACACCTTCCTCACACCCCTCCCTTTTCCACAGGCTCAACTTCATGTCTGAATTTTCTCCCTTCTCTTGCCCTGTGGTGCAGGGGGGTGGGGAATGGGGGTTTTGGTCATTTCATCATGCATTGTCTCTGCTGTCCTTCCTCCTCAGGGGGAGGACTCCTCACACTCTGTCCTTTCTCTAGTGTGAGTCCTTCCCACAGGAGACAGTCACAGTCCTCCAAAATCTTCCCCCATGTGTATCCTCCCCATGGGCTGCAGTTCAGCACAACCTGCTCCAGCATGGGTCTCTTCCATGGGGTAGTGCCCCTCAGGAATAGGTTCTCCATAGGGTCTCAAGTCCTTCCAGCAAACCTGCTCTGGTGTGGGCTCCTCTCTCCGTAGACCCACAGGTCCTTCAGGTGTTCTGCTCCAGCATCAGCTTCCCGTGGGGTCACAGCATCCGCCTGCTCCATCATAGGGTCCTCCACAGACTGCAAGTGGATTTCTCCTCCTCTGTGGATTTCCATGGGCTGCAGGGGCACAGCTGCCTCACCATAGTCTGCGCCACAGGCTGCAGAGGAATTTCTGCTCCAACATCTGGAGCACCTCTTCCTCCTTCTTCTTCGCTGATCTGTGTGTGTTTGCAGGGCTGTTTCTCTCGCATATGCTCACTCTCGTCTCCAGCTGCTGCTGTGCAGCAATTTTTCCTCTTTGTAACTCTGTTGCCCCAAAGGCACTGCCACTGTTATTGATGGGCTCAAACTTGGCCAGTGGTGGGTCTAAGATGGATCAAGATGCACCTGGCATTGACTCTGTTGGACATTGGACATAGCAGGGGCTTCAGACAGCTCCTCACAGAAGCCACCCCTGTGGCCCCACCACAATCCAAATACAAGCACATGCTTTACAAAAAGACTAGATGTTTTCAAAACAAGAAGCCTTTTATCAGTACTGAAGGAACTCATCCTACTGAGAACTAAACTCTAAGGAATGACTGTAAAGCTTCAATTTTGTTTTTCACTATGACCTTGGCTACCACCAAATGTACTTATCTTGAAAGACTTTGGGATATAATTTGCTGTTGTATTCTGTATCCCCTCTCCAGATGCCAGAATGAATGCAGCCATTTCCAATTTCTATTCCAGGATTTAGATAAACAGGTTTGAAGAGACAATTTCCTTTAAGGTAAGAACCTCACCTCTCTTGGCTTGACTTTCTTTACAGACAAGCCTTTGGTTCCTGTCTTGGATAGTTTCTTCTGCCAGATGACAACAAATGACGGGATTAATCAGTGGCAGAAGAATAAATAAACGCTGAGCTCTCCACAGAGTTTAAATTCTTTTAAAAAATAGAAGATTTTTTAAGTCCAACAGCCTAATTTTGGTAGGAAGCATGAGGTTACTCCAAAGAGTAGAGGCAGCGAACCATATATTTGTGGCATTCAGATTGGTGATACAATCATGTAACTCCAAAACAGGAATAATTCACACTGCCAAAAGCTACAGGATTAAGTATGATCCAGATGATGGACAGAGGTGCAGGAACACAGCAGGCAGGTCAGTTCTGTTGTTTGCTCCATTATATGCCAAGTGTGCAGGTAAGGTACTACTGGAGGTGAGCACTTTCTAAAAAGAAGCATAAGGGCAAAGTTTGACAGTGGTAAATACTAAATACACTGAATTGCAATACTAATCCTTTTGGAATCAATGTTTTTTCACAAATCACTGTGGCTTTTCCAGCAGTGTGTTAATATACCAGTTGAAATTGCATGGCTAATTTTACAAAATTGCTTTTGCATGTGTGAATCAGGTGACTGAGCGTGCAGAACCACTAAAGTAGCTGAGAGGCCACAAAGGCAGTGAGCCTATGCCTGTAATTACTTTAACAACACAGACATGTACTCCACAGACTGTATTTTATCCTTTGGTATTTACTATGTGAATGTTATATGCTAAAAGAAATGCAAAATAGAAAAAAAATAGAAGTTTTTCAAGCCTATGGAATGACTCAGATAAGCATTTAGGGGATTGGGCCCCAAATACAGGGAACAATGTTCTGTTTGGGTTTTAACTTTAGAAAAAAAAAAAGAAAAAACCCCAAATAACAATTCTAAATTTGTAGATGGCACAGGGTGTTATGCTCTGCAGCATCTCACACAAGTTTTGCTTGTGGCCATCTTGAACGCCTACAGCTCCAGAGACACTATGATTACCCCAACCCACGTGACGCAGCATGTGCTTTCCGCTGCCAAATGACAAATGTCTTTCTCATACAGCAGTTTCCTAGCAGTGTACTCCACATGCCATAAAGCTCATTCTGATTGCTGTAGGAATATGACTGGCCAATGCAAAAGGAAAGCAATTAATCTGGATAATTTGCATGCTTTGAATTTCCTAGACATAGTTAATAAGAAGCTTACATAAACACTACAAGAAGAAAAGCTAAGCCAGTCCTGCATGCCCATATAAAATTACTTTTTGATGTTTACTGGATGCAAGAACACCACATAAGCAACATGTTCAGTTAGAATAGCATTAAAAAGGAGATGTATTAATGCATTTAAAAGGAACAGAAGTATAGCCTCCAAAGACTATAGGTAAATGTTTAAGAGAATCAAACCTGTAATTGAAACAAAAATTGCTTTGACAAAACACGATAAGCTCCATACATTTTATGGCAATGGTCATAACAAAGGAAAAGAAGTGCCCAATAGTCCCCCTTTCCTTAGCCAAAGAATACAGACAAAGAGGACAAACTACGGCTACAACATGAAGTCAAGTGATATAAACAAGCCCATGCAAATATTTACTGCTGAGCTTGAAAGAAAGCCACTTGAAATTACTATCAAACACGGGAAAGTCTGCCTAAAAATCCCATGCGCCTGAATTCTTTAACTAAACAAGTAAGATTTCAGGTCCCAAAAGTGTAAATATTTTTAAGTGTAGTGAAAATGCTGTACAATGATAATATGTTTATTTTGATAAATGCTGCACCTCTACAGTTTTCAAAATAAATAAATGTATGGCTAAAAAAGAGTCCATCATGCTTAAATTGGCCAGCATGGAATTGTTCTGTCGGTATGTAACATCTGGAATTAAATATGCAGCCTTAATGTGTCTGTGTTGCCTAAATGGATGAATTCCATTCAAGCACTTCCAGCTTTCCTTAGTCCAAATTTTAGCTTTATGAAAAATTTAAGAGCATGGCAGTGAGTAATTTTATAGGTACATGTTTGTAATACTAGCAATGGACAATGGGAGTAATGTTTTATCATGGATATTAAATATATCTGTGTTACCTCCATGAGATTATTTTTTCATTAACTGTTTAAATTTCTGAGGATTGTGCTGTAAAACATGTAGTTTTATCATAACAACATAACAGTTTTAGTAGCAAAAAAAGTGACTAAGGAGGGTTTGCAAAGACCCTAAAAATAATTACACCCTCTTCATAAGGCCACAGACAGATATGCAAGAGCACAGGAGATGCTCATTTTGGGCACATGCACATTTAAACCTCTGCTCTTTTCAAATATGCAATTGCAGAGGAGCCAAATCTCTTCATTAGTTTAATCTGCAGTTGAAAAAGCAGTGACATCTGAGAAAAATGACAAAGAGCTGACAGAAACTCTACCACTTTCAAAACGCCATATTGTTTTGAGGTTTTTTTCTGTTTTTAAATGGTATCTTTCTTTCAAAAGGTACAGAGAAGTTTGTGAGGTTTTTAAGTAATTGAAAAGGGGGGGTGAAAAAGCATATGAAACACTTAACATTGTAGTGTATGAAACACTTAAATTGAAGCTTAATTATTCATTTATTCAAAGTTTTTCTTTTGACTAGCAAGCAAAAAACAAGGAAAAAACCGAACCAAAGGCATATTTGCCCAATCTTCCTTTGGATGCACATTCATGTTTAGCCCGCTTGTTTTGAAAAGCTGTCCATAAATTCTGCCTGAGTGGCATTGTGGCTCCAGGGTTCCTAGAAGTAAGAGATAACAAAATACTCCTAGATCACTCAGTTCATCTCACTGCTAATGTCAGACAAAATAACAACAAAATAACAGCTCTTACTGCCAGGAAATTTCTCTTACCAGCTACCAATTTTCTCTCACTTGTGTACGCCTCATGCATGAGCTCAAGTTATTCCCTCCTTTGCTGATATTCCATCCACCCAGTGACATGTGACTGCAGTGCAAAGCAAGCCTCCTCCAGGCATCCATAACTACTGCTAACCTCAGACGTTCAAGAATTATAAGGTGTGACTCCAGAATTACAAGAGCCTTAAAAGAAACCCCAAATATTTAAAAGTTATCCCTTTGAGTTCTCTTTATTCAACCTTTCAGGCTCTTGGGATTCATGGTTTAAAATGTTTTTTTCAAGCAGTTGTAAGGGGTTAGAATTGGTAACTGAAGCTTTGATTTTATGCATTTACTCAATAGAAAGATTAGAGTTATAAAGTGAAAAAAATACAAATTTTTAGGATTTGCAAAATATTTACAAGTTTTGGCAGTATCTTACCCCTTTCCAGCATTTTCCCCAGTATTTCTGCATTTACCAAGAAAAACTGCCCTGCCCTTCTGTCAGATACAAGGAATGAGCTTATGATTGTGCCATAGATTTGACACTTTACTCTGCATTTCCAAGACTCACGTTTTCCTAGGAGTTTCCTGAATCTGTGGAGGGAGAGAGGAGGTGACTGCAAACCTGTTGTGGGAGGCACAGCCTAGTTACTTCTCCATGCAGTTCTGGTTTTGCTAAAACACAGGAGTCACTTGAGCTTGTGTTCACCTTATTCCAATCTATCCGCTGCCAGTCTCCAGAGTGTATCCCACCACCTCCCATTTTTAATGCAGACTTTTATTTTCCTGGGAGCGCGGAATGGAAACAACAATTGAAACCTCAGAAGTTGCCAAACAGCAAATTTTTCTGGCAGCTCTGTTCACATTGGAATTTTCAAGAAGCCTTTAATAGTCTTAAATCCAAAAATATTCCTATGAATTTGTGACTTTCATCCACAATGGTCAACGGTTTCCATGAATTGCAGTGTAGGAGTAAGTCTGTCCGGAGAAAGATCACTGCCTTCTTTCCCAAACCTTTGAAGGAATAACTGAAACAGCTGCTGAAGAGAAGGGTTTCAGTCTCTGCTGGTTTCCAATGAGGAGAAATCCTATCCCACTGTCTCGGTGGGACAACACTTCCCGCTTTCCTATGTCCATTCCCGACAAGGATGAAAAAGTCAGCAGAAAACCACGGCTGGATGGTAGCTTGATCCAGAAATGTTGAACGGGTGGACGGAAAGAAGAACCAAGAGGGAACAGGGAAATAGATAGGTAAGAGAGACCAGGACTTAGGAACACAGAGGAATGTGAAGAAGGAAAACAGATTGAACAGGGGAAAGCGGATGGAGCTCCGGCAAGAAGCGAGCAGAATGATTTGGTGAGGGCAGGGCCAAGTTGCCACAGCAGCTGAATAGTGACAGCTGAGTGAAAAAGCAATGTGGGAAGAAATGACAGATTTACAGTCTTACTTACTAGCCGTAAAAAAAGATCTTTCCTAGAGAGCGGGAGCAATGGCTGGACCTGCAGAGACATGCTTGCCTAGCAATCCCTAGGCAGGCAGAACAGCAGCAGGATGCATTTGCTCATTTCCCTCTCATATCCTGGATTTTAAGGCAGATCTCTGACTATCCGAAGGTGGTAACAGCGTAATGACAAGGCTAAGGATGCCTTAATGACAATTTCATTTTACATTACTAAAACACCTGCATGCCAGCTGCTGTTCAGACGAGCCCTCAAGGGTTCCAGCTGGAAATGTTTCTGAAGCAGAAAAGACAGAAGTGCTTGGGGAAAGGAGAACTTCCCTTAATAGGGAAAAAATGTATTTCAAACTTTTAGAACTATAAGCTGGCGGTCTGGATGTGACTTTATGGGATCCTGGGGTCCAGAAAAGATCCATTATTTAAAAAAAAAAAAAAGAAAGGGGGGATATCTAATACAATGAAGTGGAAAGAGTCATATTTTGCTGAATAAAACCCCCTGCCTTCATAGCCAAACACTGAGTTTTGACAAAATATCAATGTGTACAGGAAAAAATCTATTGTATTACATACTGGAATTTCCTTAAGTCAAGAGACCGACCACTCATGCTTGTGAATGACTTTTTACTATTCTCCACCTTCTCTTACAAGAGATTAACATCAAGCTAGGAAATTGCACTTACTTGCATCAGAAAACCTCATTCACATACCAAAATGTCAGAGCACATCAGAAAACCCTGAATTGCGCAAAGCCACAAGTAGCCCATTGTGCATCATATTTTTACTGCGATGAATTAATATGTGGTGGTTTTCCCTATTTGTTTCCTGCTCAGTATTGTCTTTAAAAAAATACTCACTTGTTTGCTTACATTACTGGAGGGAATGATTACCCTCGACAGAATATGAAGGGCAGTAATTGCACAGAACATGAACAGAGCAGTGTGTTCCTCCAGCATCTCTACTTTTGTTTGGCTGTATTTAAAGTAAGGAGGTCCTCAGTGTGTAATTGTACCACCATTTTATATGGTGATACCAGCTCCCTGTGGCATTTGCAAACTTCTAAGGATTCAGTTTAACCTGAATTGGTATGGAACATGACTGGAAATGCTCTTGGTAAAGGTGGCTGGCTGTGGTTATTTGCTGGTGTGCTCAAAGCTTTTAGAAACAATGAAATCTGACTCATGAGTAGGTGTGTGGGGGGGACGACTTCTCTTTTACCATATCAGCATTTGGTTTTATATTCCAATTTGATTTATACTTCTGTATTTCTAACATTAGAAGTTACCCAAGCAGTGCAAGAATGTTCAAGGGAATATGCCAACTGCACCAGCATGTCCTGTATTAGAAGGTAATTACAGTAAGATGATGAGGCAAACTTTTCTGAGAAGAGCATTTCTGCTCCTTGTCTGTATGGATGACTTTGTGAGAGGGCAGGCTTGCTCTTTTCTGCATCACATATAAAATTGTTTCTGAGGGAGTGTGTATGACATTGAGTCAGAAAGACACTTTTAACAAGGGACTACACATTGCTGGTTTTATAGCATCATTTGTCAAAGCTGAAGCACAATTTAAGCACAGTGACTTCACATTAATTTGGAAATTCTGAGTCCCTTGAATGCACCTTCATTCCTTGGTGCACTTCCATCTTCACATGCCAAAAAAAGTATTCCTAACACCTTTAGGTAACCTGAGGTCATCTCCCAGCAACCAACTTCAAATTTATCAGGAAAGCCTGTAAGCTGCCTGGTCATAGGGGTCACATTTCTGAGAAATGTGAATGAATTGTGACACACCCTAATTGAGTATATTCTGCCTCAGTATCAGAAGGGTAGGTTTGGACTTGTAAAAGCAGCGTTGAGTCCCACAGTTCTTGATTTATCCTCTGATCAACAAGGATACTTATGGAAATCCCAACCAAAGACATTATCCCAATCCTAAAATCATTTCAATAAATTGTTGCCCCTTTAAGGCCTGGAAGTACAAGGGTTACTTCAAGCCAGTCCTTCATACATGCATAAAAATAAAGTGCAGTTGACAAAGTGTTCAAAGTGTGGTGGACCTTTCTGCCAGCCACGGCCAATCACTGGGATATGCTATTATTTCTGTTACCTCTAATCCACTGTGAACTATTTGGTCCATCGACTTATTGCATCTTGCTTTTAGCAAAGTTTATAGGCTAAGGTCTGCTTTTGCTTATCATGTGTACAGTACACAGCAAAATGAGGTCCTGTTTTGATAGCAGCTACTGAATGTTACAAATAATAGCAAACATATAGCTGCTGCTACTATTTGACATGACCTGTTTCCAGATAGGAAATGGTCTATCACAGCATAATTGAGAAGATAACCCATTATTAACTCCTGTCTCCAAAACTTCCAAGAAGACTGATTATATGGTTCATCCTGAAACACTGCAATTTTAGTAACATATTTGTTGAAGGCAATTACAATATGTACAGGACTTCATAGATCTTGGAATACAATAGCTTTAAATGGAGTAAATGGCTTGCATGCCCTGATCTCAAATGAAACGTGACACTATTATATCTTCAGAGGTTACCAACAAATCTCTTTCTCCCGGGTAAAAAAAGGAAAATCATGACAAGGAGAGAAATAGAAAATATTTTGAAAACTTGCGAGCCCAGTTGTTCTCTGCCAACAGCCATGCAGACACTGGGACTGATTCCTTGCCAGACTCAGTGCACTAGTTACAAGGCTCACATTCTGAAGGTAGCAGCTTGATCATAAAAAGGAAAAATGTTTTCTTTCTTGCTGCCTTCAGCAGATGACTCCAGCCGACAAGTTTTCACAACAACAGTTTTTTGAGTTTTCGGTCATTAAAAAACTTTGCCAGAGCTTTACTCCATGACCCGAACAGCTGGCTGACTGAAGGCCTCTTCCCGGACTGAGGAGACTGTGCCAAAGGCGCTGTTCTCTCTTAGCCTCATGTCTTAAAATGGCAAAATGAGGGATTTTCACCCCTCAGGCAGACAAGATTGCAACAGAGAACTGTTGAGCAGCTCGCAGGCAGCAGGAGCTGCCTGGGGCACTACAAGAGGTGCTGTTCCACCAGCACAGCAAGCAGGTCATCCCTTGGATGCAGGCAGCAAGGATGCTGGTATACCACCCTGTATGTATTCAGAGGGCACTTTAGCCAAAGCAACAGCTTAGGAAGCTACAGAGTTAGATTTTTGTTCTCTCTACCCTCTCCTACACTAGGGCACTAGAGAAACAGTGCTGCAGGCAGGCTCATGGTTTTGACATAGCAAAGAGCAGGTCTGAAAGCAGGGCCCATATTCTGACTTGTTAGTCCTACCTCTAGCAATTGAATGAAAGAAAAGTGCATGCCCAGTATGGCTGCCAGGAGAGAAGCTGGCCCTTAAGAAAGGATTTAAGGCTCTGGACTCCATGCAGGTGGAGAAATCAATGCAACCAGGTGTTACACATTTGCTGAGGTGATCAGGATTCATAGGACTGTAGAATCACAGAATCGTTGGGATTGGTAGGAACCTTTAAAGATCATCTAGTTCCAAGATCCCCACCATGGACATGGATACCTTCCACTCAGCCAGGCTGCTCAAAACCTGTATAGCCTGCCCTTGAACACTTGGCCAGAGAGCAGCCCTGTGGAAAGGGGTCTGGGGTTGCTGGTTGGCAGCAGGGGCAGTGTGAGTCAGCAGTGTGCCCTGGCAGCCAAGAGGGCAAGCCATCACCAGCTGGTAAAGAGAGGGGATTATCCCACTATATTCAGTGCTGCTGCAGCCTCAGCTGCATTCAGTTATGGGCCCCACAACTTAAGAGGTACATGGAAGTGCTTGAATGCATCCAGAGAAAGGCTACAAAGCTGATGAAAGGTCTGGAAGGAATGTTCTGTAAGGAGCAGCTATGACTATTTGGGCTTCTCTGGTTTGGGGGGAATGACACTGAGGTGCAACCTCATTGCTCTCTACAGCTTCCTGAGGAGGGGAAAGGGAGAGGGAGGTGCTGATCTCTTCCACCCGGGATCCAGTAATAGGATATGTGGTAATGTTTGAAAGCTGCATTAGGGGAGGTTGAGACTGAACATTGGGAAGCATGTCTTTACCAGGAGAGGAATCAAACACTGGAATAGGCTTCCTAACGAGGTGGTCAATACCCCAAGCCTGTCTTTGTTTAAGAAGCATTTTGACAATGCCCTTAATAATATGCTTTAACTTTTGGTCAGCCCTGAATTGTTCAGGCGGTTGGACTAGATGATCGTTGTAGGTCCCTTCCAAATTCTATTCTATTCTATTCTGCTCTGCTCTGCTCTGCTCTATTCTATTCCTATCATTTCCAATGATGGGGCGTCCACAACTTTTCTGGGCAACATGTTTCAGGTTTTATGACACTCATCATAAAACATTTCTTCCTTATATCTTGTCTAAATAGACACTCTTTTTCATTGAAACCATTAACCCTTGTCTTGTCTCAACTGGTCCTGTTAAAAAGTTTGTCCTCATCTTTCTTCTAAGCCCCCTTTAGGTGCTGGAATGCCCCTATAAAGTCTCCCCGGAATCTTCTCTTCTTCAGGCTGAACAAACTCAATTCTCTCAGCCTTTCCTCATAAGTGATGTGTTCGTTCCTCAGACCATCTTCATGACCCTCCTCTGGGCTCACTCTAACAGGTCTATGTCTTTCTTGTGCTGGGAAGGCTAGAGCTGGGGAGGAGGAGGGAACTAAAGAGGCAATGGCTACTTCCCCCGTGGTGAAACAGATAAGAAAGGATGAGGTTCTTCTTCCCCCATGGGGTATGATTTTGTATCCCATTTCCCAAACACATCAAGAAGCCAAAGAAAGTAATTTGTCATGCCTCTTCCTGCCTGTACGCAGAGAAGTGATCTGTGTGTGCATCATGGGGCAGACCTACAAAGAGGAAACCTAGGGAGGATGTGATGTACCACAAAGAGGGAGTGTTTGATGGTTAAAATACACACCTCTGTCATCAGTTCTTAGCAGAAAATGACAGTAAAAGACCAAAGTACCTATGAAGTAATTTAGAGAAATTAGAAGGTTGTCAAAATAACAGAGGTTTTGTTTCTGTAATCATATTGCCCTGAGGAAATCCATTATCTTAATTATGGTTTGTTTTTCAGGGTCAGAGCAGACACAGTACTATATATTGTGAAATACAGGTTGTAATGCTGTAACAGGTTGGGCCACCTCTGTGGGTTTGTCATACAGTTCTGTTTTAACTAGGGTGTACTCACCAAGTATACAAAATCAGTTAGAACTTTTTAATGAAAACCAAGCCAACATCAGCTAACTTGCAGTGTTCTAATTCTCTAAGACAGTCCAAAGGAAGTTTTACAAACCTGTTCCAAGAAACACGAACTGAAATTTAGGAGAACAGCAGCTAAAATTGTTAGGACACTTAGTGTGTTTCATTTAGCCACGTGAACCAATTTTATTGAAAACCTCTGTAAGGGATAGGTAGTATCTGCAGGGCTGTTGAAACAAGATTCACAAATCGTATCAACAGCTATCAACCAGATGTTGCCATTCAGAAGCAGAGTGGCATTTTGCAAACACATCATGTCTGCAAAACAGAAATAAACCAAACAAACAAGTCAGTGTTTATAACAGAAATAAACCCAAGAAACAAGTCAGTGTTTGTAACACTGCACAAAGTATCCTCTGCTTTCTCACTTGCTCCCAGTAATGGAAATATCAACACTGGCTGTGCCTTGCATCTCACTTAACTTTACATCAGTTCTGTGCAGCAGTCAGCATTTGAGCTAGCCTCTCATCACAATCATCCACCCTACTCTTCTGACCTACTTTACATGTCACAGAGATTAATATCTCCATAGATATTCATTGGCCATAAAGGAAATCCGTGGTGAAGAAGATGACAGATCTGCTAACACAAAATGTATGCAGAGAGATGAAGACTCAGCTGTTCAAAAGTTTGGTGGCATCAGTTCTTCATTATCCAACTTGGGGAAAGTAAAATCAGAGAAATTTCAGATGAGCCTATCCTCTGACTTTCCCAATGGCTTTTTCATGGCAGCTTCTGAGGAGTCATTTGGACAAGGGGCCTTATACAAAGTGATCAGATCTTTTAAAACTGAGGGATTCCTTGCTCATATATAGTTACATAACTAGACCATGATCATACCACACATCAAGGGACACAGCACTGTACATACAATATTACAGGCAAACTAGGAATAGATCTGGACATGCAGCAGTATGGTACAGTTGGGGTGACAGAACTGTCTGTCAGGTTACAACAGCCACTGCAAATTCATTCAGCCCTTGGCAGCCCTTCAGTGCTCGTCACCAAATAGCCCTTTTTCTGTTAAATTTCTGGGAGTTTAATCAGAAGGCCTCTTGTTTGTTTTTATGATGGATTGATTGATTTGGTTTTGTTGCTGTTGTTATTATTTGGCACCACCTTGCTTTAAATATCTTTCCTGAGAAAAATCTGACTACAAGAACATATGGCAAAGAAGTAAAAAGAAATAGTATTATACTGAAATTCCATGTGCAGAGTCTTTATAAGTATTTTTGAGTGAATGTAGTTTTAAATGCTTAGGGAAAGTTTTGATGGCTACGTTTATTTGCGTGTCTAGGGAGAGAGAAAAGGTCAAGATAGAAAAGCTTCAATGGCTTAAAATTTGGGGGATAAACACCAGTATAGTCCAAATAAGCTTATGGGGAGGCAAGGTTCAGGCTTGCACTCATCTCTCAGCAGCCATTCCTAGCCAGACTATACTTCAAGTGGGATTCCCCATTCACAAGTAGTGTAGTGGAGCTCAGTGACTCACTGCTTTATATCACTTGTACTCCAGATAGAGGGGCTACCAATTGAGAAGAGACAGGGAATAGGAGGTGGGAAAAGGTAGGAAAATCAAGGTACAGCTCCTTATCAGGACAGCAATAGGTCAAGCAGATGCAGATTAATACTGAGCTGCCACTAAAATATCATTGATTTGTGACCACCTAGCTCACAGCAAAAAACCCACCTCAGCCTGGTCTCCTGTGCCTTGCATGCACTGATTTGATTTATTTATTTGTCTGGTCAATAATCAACATTTCCCATCTTGAGACATCTCAGTGGATGGCTGAAGTCTAGTGTGTCAGACTCCAGAGAAAAAGGCTGTCAAGCAGCACTTGACATAGACAAACACATTAATAGGAAATATTCACAGTTCGTGCTGTAAATAAAGGTTCTTTAACCCCACCATTATTTAAATAACTTGGGTCAACATCATCTCCAAGACTCTGGCAAGTTGTCAGTGAAAATGCTCAAAACCAGTCCTTCTGGCCTGTTATTGAGAAATTGTGTAATAGGGTTAAACTCAGATGGTTCTGGTGCAAACCCACTCAGGCCACACACAGTGGCTGAGGAGGGCAAACTCATGGCAATGGCAAACTGTGCCACACTGGCGAAGACAGTTACCAAAATTGCCAGGTAGTTCAATGTCGCTACTTGGGAAAGGTCAGAGAAAGCACTGGGGAGATGTTTGCTCTCCATGTCCATCTTCCACCTGAGGCAGGAAGGAACCCAAGAGCATGTATATTTGCACAAAAATCATCCATCTCTCATCTTGGCTGTAAACGCCATGAAGAAACACTACCTTGTCATCAAATCCCACCTCCCTGCCAAAAGTCCAAGCCTCTTAGTTGTAGCCAGTCAGCTAGAATGAGTGAGTGACAAAAACAATGCAGGATAGGGAGAAGAAAGATGTGAATAGATCTCTGTTGGAGAATAACAAGGAAGGAGATTTGTAGAACAACAGTGTTGGGGAATCATCAGTAGTGTTCTCAAGGGTGTGTATTGCTTTGGCCGCTGGACTTGTCTTCTGAATGCAATACTGCTGAGTAATAACAGTAACTTTATGGCTACTTACCTCTTAAAGCACACACAGCAGGCACTTCTCATTTTGCCCATTAGAGCGAACTTAGCAACTCCCTTATATTTGCCCAGTAAAAGTGTCAAAGCTGCGTCTACATATGCAATCTGCATTAAAAGAGGGCACAGAGATTGCACGGGCACAGGTGCACAAAAATTAAATTAAACAAACAAAAATCCCAACTTATGTTGTGTTCAAACACAGATTAAGAAATTATGGACCCAGTGGCAGGGTCTGAAGAAAGTGCCCAGCTGAACCTCTGTCCCAGAGGGCTCCAACATCACTCTCTGACAACTTGGAAACAACAAAAAGACCTCTAAATTATTCTTGAAGTATTGCTGGTCTTCGTGGTTTAATGGTTGAGACTGAGCATATTTGGTTGTTTTCTTAAAGCCCTAGTCCCTAGAATCAGGTTATTACCTGAGAATTTCACCTGCTTCCATCCAAAAGCCCTTACAATTGCAGGGGAAGCAAAACCATGAGGAAATAAAGGTAGAGGTGAAAGCATGTGAGTATAAAGGAAAAAAATAAAAGTAGTCCAGAAAAAAGTGATTTTGGGAGCCTGATAACTTTTAAGCAAATGTCTTGATTTGTTGAAGCCTGCTGACTCAGATTTTGAGCATATGGGGCTATTGCTTGCCACCATTAATTTGACTGCTTGTTCAAGTCCTGAGGATTTTTGTAGGCCCCAGCTCTTTGTCAGGCCTCCAAAAATTAAGGTATGCACCTGAGAAATATGCTTTTCCATATTAGCCAACTTTTCTTTAAAATTAATGTCCACAGATTAATTCTAAAGTCTAAAAGATAAATTTCATTAAGACTGGAAGTTGTTTACCCAAACAACTCTTCTCGCATGTCAGTGTGAATTGCTATGAGCAAATCTCATGCACTGAGGGAAGTGACACATCGAGGGCAGAAAGTTTCCAGGTTTCCTGCCATTTGCCTTCGGGTGCTAGGTACAAGGCATTTTCCAAATTTCCACCCTCCCCCACTGCTTACTTTCAGTCTGAGTAAATCTGCCTGATACTGTGACTAGGCTGGTTTCAAGCAAAGGCAGAGTGCGATGGGGTGGGTGGCTAGGGTAGGAATTAAGATACCTAGAAACTGAACATGAGAAGGCTGGTGTTTGTTCGTGTCAAAGAGCCCTTGTGCATCCCACCTTCCGGATGCAGCATTGTGATCCTCTGACCCGCTAGAGCCTGCCTATAGCTGTTTTGGCATGGACTTATCTGGCAAAGGCAGGGTGTGTCACAATACAAGAAGAGTGTGTCTTCCGTCCATCTGATTTACTGATAGCTGCCCCCAAGTGCATTGAAAAGTGCTGACTGAAGATACAGAACTATAAATCCCCAGTTTGTCATTCAAAGCCTCAAGGAAAATAATAACCAAGCACCCTGTTCTGCACTTTTTCAGTTCATGCTCCAAATGGATCTCAATGTCTCAAATGGGCCATCTGTCTTGAGAACTGTGTTTTATTGGCAGCTCACTCTGATACTCAAGGGCTAAGAGTGCATGCTTGGCCTTAAAAATACCAACTTAAAAGTTTACAGAAAAAAAGTTCAAAAGTCTGCCTGGCTGGTGGCTTGGCTTTTTGCTCCACTAACACTGTTTGACTTGGCTGTGTTACTGAAAACCTATATTGTTAATCTGAAATTTTCTATTTGGAAACTTCACTCCCTCCCCAGCAGCTGATAGCCTTCCACCTTTATGGCAGCAATCTCCAGCCCATCTCTGTGACAGCATCAGACCAGCGCTAAATGCTGCATGTCTAGTTCAAACCACTCTGTAAGCATGCTCTGCATTGGTAAATCAGGTTCTTTCAAACTATGTTTGTTAAACTAATTTTCAGGCTGTGGATGGAAGTGGCCATGGGGCCACAAAACCCAATACCAGCATGAGAGACAGTGCAGGGGAGGCCAAGGTGTGTCTGGCAGGTGTGGTGTGCCAGGAGCAAACACTGACCATGAAACCCCAACTTTACAGCTTCCCTGGGTTCAATCAGCACACCCCATTTGAAGGCACCCACTGTTCAAGATCTTGAGGCTTTGAGTCATCTCTTCACATGCAGAGCCAACAATAGTGCTGGCTTTGCCAAGGTTTGTGAAAATATTTTCTCCTTACTGAAGACCAAGACAGGACAAAACAAAGGCCTCCCCATTCATTTGATTTTCTCAGGCTTCCCACACCTCATTGCCATTCTGTCTGGTGTCCTCACAGCCTTTTGGGATGTATGAGGTTTTGACCAATTAGCTCACTGTCTTTTCTCTGAGCCAAGCAATTGTCTTTGCTTCTGCATGTGTTGCCTTTGATGTCAGCTGCCCCCATAGCCACAATCTTCTTGGAGGCTGAGAACATCTTTCTCTCTTTTTCTCAGTCTCCTGTGCCCCAGTCAGTTTTTCACTCCAGTTGCTGCCTGAGAACTGCTCTCAAATACTCTCAATTTCTTTCCATACCCTCTTTCCACCCCTTCTCCTTAACCTTGTTCTGTGACTCACACCCCTTCAATTCAGCCATCAGTCCATGTCCAGTGTGCTGATGATGTCTGTAAGCAAATGAATGGCCTTTTCTGTATCTTATCCAGGTGTTTTTTAATTCTCTTCTGTGGGACTAAATACTGTGGAGGACTGCAGTTTGAAAAAAAAAAAAATCATTCTTATGCATGATTCATTTTGCCCATGTCAAGAGTTTACTTCTTTCATCTTTGCAGATGAGTAAATGCATTTGCTTTTCAATCTGGCATGGTAGGCTCATCTTTTCTCATAGTATTTGTCAGCAAGTGAATGGGATGGCTGCCCACCATCAAGAACCAGCAATGCTAGCAGCAGGAAAGAGTGAGAATCAGGGTTTTCAATTATGAACCAAGTTTAACTGTTGTTACTGAAACACAGTGATAAAAACAAGGCATATAAACATTTAATTCCCCCAGAAACACTTGGAAAATCTGCAGGTCATAACTGTGTCATTCTCCTCTAAACATCATCCTTAGATTAGGGTTGTCAAAAATGTTCCTGAATATTATTTTTTTACAGGCAAGAGTATTTCCAACATGGTGTCTGGTTAAAGAACTCTCTAAAATGTTCTAATGAAAGTAAAGCCAAAAGGGATAGTCCTTCAAAATCTGAATGCTGCTGTGTGGTAAGATACATGCAGGTACCCCCAAAAATGCCAAGGCGATGAAAAGAACCCAAAAAGTTTATTCTGAAGTCAAGAACACAAAAAACTTAAAGAGAGAACCTGCACCAGCGGCGAAGCACTGGGCCTGATAGACACACCTCCTGTTCCTTCTCCAGACTTTATTATAGTTGCCCCTCCTGGCTCTCTCCAGGCTGCAGTAGCCCTGTAACATACCTGAATGTTATGTCTCTCCTCATGTATCAGAGAGAGAAACCTCTTTGGAATGCAGAGAGAGAGAACACCAACTGTCTTAAGAAAGTGTCAGGAAAGACTTTCCTAAGAGAAACAACTGACTCCTCCTAGCAAAATCTTCTGGAAAAGGGGTATTTACCCCGACAGCTGTGTAAGGGCTGTGATAGGAAACATTTACTGCCCATGATACTACAGAAACCTCTTTTCCTGAACATTTCTCTAAATTACTGTATACCAAGTTACATCTCTACTACTTCTGTCAGTCCAAAGACGAGATTCACAGCACAATCCATCTCTGCACATATTAACTCTCTCATCCTACAATGGCATCACTTCTTTTATACCATCTGTTAGGAACAGTCCCTTGGCCACACCACTCTCCAATGCATGCAAAGTATGTGCTGACTGGTACCAGTGTTGCTAGTAGGAAGAGCCCAGATGATTTTTTTCCTAAGCTTTTTCTTTTGATTTCTAACTTGATAATAGTTAGTGATGAAAACAAGGCTCAAGAACTACTACAAAGCTCCACCCAAAAGAAATGCATCTTTCTCTATATGGTTTTGTTTGTTTGTTTGTTTTGAGTAACTAACTGCATGTGGGAATCACAGGCAATATACTACATAATACCATTACTCTTTGGTAAAGGTGTGACATTTAAAGACAAAATTATTTGGCTCCCAAGCATGCACTGAGAAAGGAGGGCAAACACACTGAGGCTCAGGTAAGTGCATGAACCCAGTAACAGGCTGTGAAGTCAAAGGTTGAAGCCTGAAGTTGAAGTGAGGTCTTCCACTCTTGCTGAGGGATACAGAAGCCCCATAATACACTGAGTAACTTTCTATAAAATTAATCTTGAAAAAAGCTAAATATTGTTAAAATCTATGAAATTAATGGAAAAGTTTTTTGGTTTAATTCTTCTTACCTGTTTGAGATCAATGTATATACAAAGTCTAAAATAGCTCATACCAATCGCAGTATGGGAATGCAAGACTGCCATGTCTGGCATCTTCCATCTTCATAGCGTGAGTAACCTATTCATTATCTCCCTGTTTAGTGAGTTTAAAAATCATGCTCCTGGAATTAGCAGATGCCTGGTTGCATCAGAGGTTTAATCTGCCAGAGTTAAAATACACTAATAAGTAACAGACATTCATTCTTCATGCCTCAAGGTAACAGGGTTTGTTTTCATTTACAGAGCATCCTTATATAGCTGAAACAACTTGCCTGAGCAGAGAGGAGATGACCTGCCGGCGACTGCCTGTCCTCCTGACAGAGTGCCAGGACCGACTGTGCATTGCAGGGTGGAAAACGTAACAGGAGACACGGGGAGGATGTCATGTACCGCAGACAGGGCACAGGGTTTTTAGTGGTTAAGATGACAACAAATGCACACCTCATCAGTCCCTAGTAGAAAGCCATATCCATGGAGAAATTTAGAGAAACCAAAAAGGTCCTCAAAAACAAGTGAGGTTTTGTTTTGTGAATAATGATAATGTACTGAGGAAAGCCATTATCCTATTTATGGTTTGTTGTTCAGACTCCCAGCCAACAGCACATACTCTGTGAATATATACATTCTAATGATATGATGGGTCAGGACACAGATGTTACGGGTTTGTCACACAGTCTTGCATGGTTTGGCTTAACCAGCATGTAATTGCAACCAAAAGAAGCATTTATAATTTATAATGCCTGCCAGGCCAGGGCTTACTAATTACTGTAACATTATTGCACATGACAACAAGAGAGAGGGGAGCCTAAGAAGAAGTGATAAAGGGAAGGGTTCAGGGGAGCAGCCCAAGGAACGGCAAAACCAAATTCAAAACAACTTGAGTTGAAACCACGCAGCAATTTTGTTATGTTGATGCAGAACTGTGACTAATTTAATTGACTAAAGAATAAAAGGCGAGCCTGATCTCAGATACCATCAAAGATCACTCGCTGGTCTTCTCAAGGGATGGTCAGGCAATAGAAAATCTAAAATATTAAGATCATTATCATTTTGCCTCTTCCCTACCGAACCACTGAGGTGGGAAAGGGTTTCTGAATCACCATTCTCATCCTCCTTTGTTTCTGTGATTTTGTAGCCAAAGTCTTCCAGGATTTTAAAAATTTGGGCATTTAAACATAAGTGCCTTCCCCTCATGCTCGTCTCTAACATGTTACTTCCCAAGTAAAGCTTTTAAAGGTCATAACTATTTGCAAATCCCCTTGACTTTGTTTGCAGATTACTTTAAATTCTTGGTCTCTAGTCAGTCCTCCAAATATTTGATGCACTGAAAATTAGAAGTCACCGTTGTCAGTTGAGTTTTTCATGAATAGTGTAGGTATACACAACATCACAAATTAGGCAAATACTCAGAAAAAATTGTTTAGAAGACAAAGGGTGACTTGTTGATACAGCACTTGTACATGCAGCTGAATTTTCAAAGAGCATTGAGTTTTGCAATATTTCTTCAAGGTTAGATTCCTACCTCTTCTGTACAATTTTGTGTCTTAGGAGATAAATGAAGTCCAAGTGCCTGAGCTGGGATCTGAGGTCCACATGCTCCTTTGTCCTCACTGCACAAATCTAAGCCCCACTTCATAGCAGGTTTGCACTGGAGACAATCTCTGAGGGATATCTGAAACAGTGCTGGAGAGCAAGCCAGCTCTTCAGCACTGTGGATGACTGGGATTCAGTGCCCAAGCTCACTTCCCAGCTCTTTTCATTTGGCAATGCACACATACCCTTAGAATCCTTCCATTGTCATTGAAAACGCACAAGTTCATCCAGAAGTCAAATCAAATTTTGGGAAAGCTGCCTTATATCCTTTTGGATATGTATCTGTTTGTCCCTCCATTTGGGTATAGTGGAATCCAAAGCAATTTTGGGAACTAAATCCTCTCATAAATCTAGCCCTTTATGAAAGAAAGAAAGAAATTGAGATTCTTCTGGGATTTAATTTTTCCCAGTATTTGAACTGTTCAGGAATACATATGGTGCAGGTCACTCTGTGTGCTGCTGCAGTGCCAGCTGCAGGTTGAGCTTTGGGTGGCAGAAGCCCAAGGCAAGAGCTTGTGAACTGGCACTGACCCTTTGAACAAGAAAGGGCATGGGGAGCTGTGGCACCAGCCAGGTGAATGGGCAGCACTCAGAGGCATGGTAGGAGCTGAGAACTCTGCTGGAAGAACTCAGACTTTCATGCACAAAGACTAGAAGGGTATAGAAACCCAGGGTTTGCTTTGTTCAGGGTCCCTCCTTGGAGGCACCAGCTCAAGCTGTTGCTGCACCATGATAAAACCACTTAAAGGAACCAGAGGTCTGACACTCTACTTGGGGCGCTTGGGGTTGAGCTGGTAAGGAAACCTGGTCTGACTGTGTGTGAGTGGGCTGTGTGGGGAGTAAGATGCAGCACCCATGGGCCCACTAGGTCTGCCTGCAGTGAAGGTGCTTCAGCCCCAGCACTCACAGTCTCATGGGACGGGTGTGTGTCTTGCCAGAGAGCCACCTGAATCATCAGACAGAAAAGCTTCCTTACCAAAGAGCCATCACACATTTATGAAGATGTCATTTCAAGCATTTAGAACATATTAGCTTATCTGAAATGTCAACCTTTCAACTATTTTGTTATTATCTGGTTCTGTTTATAGTCAGAAAAAAGAAGCATATTGCATAACCAAACCAAATACTGTGAGTAGGCAAAATTATTGGTTTTTCAACAATCTGAAAGTAGAAATGTCTTTATGCAAACAGCTTCAATAGTACTTATGAACATAGCTGACTAAAAAGAGGGATTTCTGTCTAGTGAGAAAACTCAATATGTCCAAATCCCTTCACACTTCCAAATAGGAGAAGAAGCATGAATTCTGTATTTTAGGGAAGTTATAGCTCAGGCAACCATCTAGGCTATCCGGTCACATCATACCTCCATGCTGTGTGATAGCCACAGATATCTGTGATGCATCTCATAGAAAAGACAAATAGTAGTATGTCATAAGCCTTGAATTGCAACTGAAGAGCTCAGCTCTACCCTTTGAAAAAAATAAGGTTCTAGAACTCAAAAAAGAATCCCTTTAGCACTTTCAGAGGATTTGGATTAACATACTAAAGTATTTTTTTTTCATTTAGGTTTTATCAAGAAATTCGCCAAGCATCCTAGATTCTCCCAGTTTGAGGAAAAAAATGTTAAGTGTTGATGGAAATGTTTCAGGAAAAAAAAATTAAACCATCTTCCTGTGGTAAATTTTGATTTTTATGAGAACCACATTTTCCATTTTTAAGATAGAATTTCCAAGCAACTCTTAAGTATGGCTAACAAATATATCCATAACCATCAGGAATCATTGGTTAGCAAATGGAAAGAAAGTTCAGGTTCAAAACAAACAATGTGGGTTTGCAACCTTTTGCGGTTTCATCATAGGTATCACGATAACTAGCCTTCTTTTCCCCTAATAGCCAACAGCAAGACTTCGTTCGCTGTCCCAAGTCTTACAAAGAAAACAAAAATGTGAACCCTGAATGCTCAACCACCCACAAGCAAATAAAAACAACACAATTCTTTGCACATCTCTCAGTTTTGACTGGTTGGGGTCCTGACTCATGAGTGTCGAAAGTCTGGGGTTGCCAGCACTGCTTTTGTTTGTCACTAATAATCACATCCCAAGGAACATGTGGTTTACTGTCTCATGCCAGGCCTCCGATCCTAGGGGCTGAGGTTCCTTGGTGAGACAGCCTCTCCCAGCTCCAAGACACATTCTTCCGCATTATCGGAATTTTATTTTTTTAAAGCATCAACTGTAAAATAAATAGATCTTTCCCTTGATAGACATTATGATTTTTTTTTAAAGATTAATCTTGTTAGCCACAGAACTTCTGCAATGTTTCAAGACCACTGATAACTGAGCAGAATGGAAAAGAACACAAGTACATCCAGGCTGCTGTTTCTTTGGTTTTATTTACTTTCTCTGCTATGGCTAGAGACTTCTGGAATTATCCTCTTGGTGGAAATAAAGTTAAGCAGTTGGGCTTTGCTATGAAAATACTTAGCTGAGTCATAAGGGCTGGGGAAAAAGTAACACAGGATGAGCTGACAGTTGTATTGAGTTGTCTGGCAACCAAGGTACATTCTTCAGAAGTGCCCAGATAAATTGCATTTTCTAATGTGTTCTCATTCTCTGTCTTCTCCCTGATAGAACAGTCCCAAGACAAGTCACTTGTTTTTTTATATTGCCTCTTACAGGCAGATTCAGTCTTCATAAATACTGCCTGCCTCAAAGAAGGAAGTGCAGAGTCCTTCAATGGCAGCCATTCTAGGAAGAAGCTCCCATAAGAAAAGACTCCATTCCATTTTCTGCTTGGCAGTACCTCTGTACTAAGAAGCAAATCCACTTCAACCATTGACTACAACCAGTGTCCGTTCCCTCCTCCCAGTTTCTTCCAGGAATATGGTAATCTCAGAACTACTCTAAGACCAGTCCTACAAGCAGGTCATATAGACAGAAATTTAGTGCAAATATTTTATGGGACCAAGCCGTTAAGCCAAGGGGCCAGATGCCCAAAGAGGAATTAATCTCTACTAGCACCAAACAATTTCTATATAATCATTCTAATAGAAGAAAGAAAAAATTTTACATTGGGTATAATCATTCACTTGAACAATGTCCACAGGGCCATGGAGACGTTCCCATCAGTGGAGGTTTTTCTGGATGTGACTCAACAGAGTGCTAGATAACCTGATTAAGGCTCCCTTTCCCCCAAAACGTTGGACCAGATGATCTTTTGAGTTCCTTTTCAACCTGGACTATTCCATTATTCTATGACACATACCAACACATTAACTAGTAATCCAAATTCCATTATGGTTTTAAGCCTGTGAAAGGACTGAAAAAACAAGTCTTACGAGGAGCAGCTGAGGGAGCTGGAGTTGTTTAGGCTGAAGAAAGAAGGCTCTTGGGAGACCTTATTGCTCTCTGCAACTTCCTGAAAGAAAGTTGCAGTGAAGTGGGGGTCAGTCATTTCTCCCAGGTAACAAGCAACAGAATAAGCCTCAAGTTCTGCCAGGAAAGGTTTAGATTGGATATGAGTATAAATTTCTTCACTCAAAGGGTTGTCAAGCACTGGAACAGGCTGCCCAGGAAAGTGATGGAATCATCATCCCTGGAAGCGTTCAAAAACCACGTGGATCTGGCCCTTAGGAACATTGTTTAGGGATGGACTTGGCAGTGCTGGGTTAACAGCTGGATTTGGTGGTCTTAGAGGTCTTTTCCAACCTTAACAATTTTATGATTCTGTTTCTATAACTGTCAAAAGAAATAGAGACAAATTTATTTGGCCTGTTTTCAAATGTCTACATGAAATGAAGCTACTCATGCCCTAGGAGAGTTTTCTATCTGTTGATTGATTGGGTTTTTTTCTCTGAGTCCGGCAGGGAATTTACAGCAGCTGACTATTCACTGGCTGGAGCTTTATGTTGTCAGTCATGCCAAGAAGGAATGAAGGGAAGGTATTAGAAAATCAAGATATCGAATGGCAAATCAGGTATTTCATCCTCTCAGCCCTTCAGAAGTTCTCTGCAGAAGTTTGCAGTGGGGACACATGACTGAACTGGAGTCAGTGCAGACCCTACCTGAGGACAAACAAACCAATGGAGGTAGTCACCAGCAGCCCTTGGCCTGAGAGATGTCTGTATTCCTCCAGTGATGTTGATGTCAGAGTTTAGAGATGTAACAAGGACTGATAGTATTTGCAAAGGAATGTACCATAGAAATTACATATAGCTAAGCCAAGTGATTTAAAAGGACTGACCAAGCAAAGTAAAGAAACAATGAGGGGGGGAACTGAGGTAGGCAGCCAAGCAACACTCAGTTATTGTATAAACAAGTGAATTGCCTTGAAGAAGTTCATGAGGCAGTCACTCTGAACTTTGAGGGCTCCAGATAGAAAAGATCACCGAAGACCCCCAAAGAAGCCCCTCTAAGACCTTATAAGGATATGTATATACGCTTATATATGTATATATATATATATGCTAATAGGTGTTGGGAAGTGTCATAAATATGTAACAGGAATGTGGGGAATGAAAAATGAATAATGATGTAATGCTGACATTCAAGCTGTAGTGAAGATACCTCAGTGGGCATTTTAGCAAAATAATGACCAATGCACCAGGCGCTGATTAAAGAATGCCTGATTTCTAAAACTCACAATTTGAGTCTTAGAGGTTTCTTTTAAATACTGCTTTTAAGCAACAGGCTGATAATGCCATCTTCAGCATGAAGCAGTACATACTACTATTTTGTAAAATGCTAATATTTATACATAAGCCAAGGACATTGACCTGCGTGTTTCTGGAAGGTAAAACAGAAGTGCTGCAAAATTAGCCTCTAAGAGAAGAAACAGATTTTCAGTCTCATAAAATAAATCTGATGACACCTCTGTATGTTTATTTTTGAACTCTGAACCTCAGAAAAGCCAATAACCCAGTAAAGAGTCCTAACTGTTTATTTCCCTCTTGATTCTTACCCATTAGTGCATCAAAGTGGCAATTTTCTGAACAGGCAGTCATTTTGACAAATGCATTTTACTGACCCCTTTTATAAAGGCCCCTTTTACATTGGAGGATATGTAGAAGTTTCTGTAGAAAATTACCTCACTGTTAAGTATAAGGACACTGGGTGTCTCCACCTCAGCCATCCATTAAGTCATCTTGTTCTGTCAGATGTTTTTATGAAAACTCAAGGTAAGAATAGCCATGGGAATAACAAGCCTAGCCAGCTTCATTCTGATATGTTCCTAGCAACAGTCAATAACAAAAGTGTTGTCTTCGCATATGATTCTTATACTTACAAAGACCTTCCTTTATTTGCATCATGCCATCAAAGATTTTCAATAATTAGGAATGACAGTTTAAATAATTGCCTAATTTGAAAGAAGGACCAAGATTTTCTTCATCCAATTTTGGCTTTGAAACCCTTAGACTGCAATCATCTGTGATGTGTACACAAATGCATCTCTTCAAGTAACTCAAAAGCTTTGTGAAACTGCAAACTTAAGAACTCTGTTTATCTTTCTTCTCTCTCAATCTAAAAAATCCTGCTAAAAACTGGAATTGGTGACACTGCACACATTCCCTAAAGAGCTAAAAACTACTGACTGACAAGCTTACAGCAGAAGAGTCTATATACTAGAGTTAGATATGCAGAACTGTGTTTATACCATGTACACATCTTAAGCTGGGCTTAAACGTGAGTATTTGCACATTTACAGCAGTTTGTGTGTTCAGCTAAACACAAACGTACATTTGTAGACAATTTGAAGAACAAGCAGACAGGCAAAAGGTAGACAACACCAAATGTGATGACATAAATAAACACGTTCATCTTTGAAAAGCCATTACTATTCTTGGGCTTTACTAGGCCTGCAGTTTTAACTTAACACCTCTGTCTGGACTTTTATTTCTTGTTCTGCAAAGTGTGACAGTTTCTTCTTCAGTTCTACACTGGCTGGAAGTGCACATATACAAGCTAAAAGATCCATGTCTTTCTCCAAAGCTTTATTACCAAGCACCCACCATACAGCAAGGTTGTCGGGTTTCATTTTTTGCATTACAACTCTGACACATTACATTGCCTATTATTTGCTGCTATTTAAGATTTCCCCAGCTCCAACACCTCTCTGTTTTTCCAGTAAACTCTGCCCTTCTGCTGACCCATATACCCATAATTCAGCAATTGAGCTGTACTGGGTGCACCACTGGTGCCTGTGGGTAACCTCATTCACCTCTTGGCCACCTGCTCTTCTCACTCTCTTGCAACAGTAATCAGAGGAAAATCCCCTTTGCAGAAACCCACCTCTGTCACCTTCACAGCTGGGTAAATGTGCATTTTCTTTAAATCTAGCATTGAAATCACAAACTTAATCATAACATGTTTCCTATGATCTAGAATTGCCACTCTTACTGTGGCAAGGAAAAAGGTGACAAGGATTTTTAAAAGTAAATTCAAATATGAGCCAGGTTTTACTGTAACTTCTGGAGCAAAGTGATTAAAAGGAGATGCAGAAAAATGCAAAGACTAAAAAGGGTTCACTATTCTTTAAATGGTCCCAGAACATCACCTATGAGATATTGCTGATGTAGAGTCTCTATGACCGTGGTTTTGGTCAAGTGAGGTAGGAGGCAGGTGGAAGATGTGGAAGGTCACTTAAGGCTGCTGAAAATAAAGATGCATCTATCTCATAGATATAGTTCATGTGTAAGGATTTGATAGGAAAGGTTTGCTTCATAAGATGTCAAAACTTGTAACTTTACCTTCAACTTCCAGGGTTGTATGTTTGTCCTTAATGTAAGACATGAATATTTGAAACTTCTTACCTACTAAGGAACTATATTTCAAAGGAAAAAGATCTGAGTATAGACAATCTTTCTATAGCATTTAAAAGTCTTATTTTTGTGTCATTCTTTTCCTTAAAAGGCTGTTGGAATTTTCAGTAATTAGTACAAGGATTAAAGTTGAGCAGAAGAACTGATTCATATAAGCTGGAGAGGTGCAGAAAAATGGAGTAATATAAAACAACAATAAAAACTGGACCGGATATACTCACTCATTGCTAGACATGTTACATGATTAATCACTTGTCCTCATTGTAACAACGAAGCCAGGAAATCCACAAAACCTCAGTATGTATGTAATAGTGCATTTCTAGCTAACAAATTACAGCTATCAAGCTACAGAGAGAAGCATGCACCACATTTATTATAATTTAACATACTGGCCTTCCCTGAAAACCTGGCAAAGTTTGCTACCATGCCAGCCCATAGCATCAGAATTCTCCATTTCAATGTGGATAAAAATTCAAGCATTTCAGCATTTACAAGAGATTCAGCCAGGAAGACCACGATCAGGTGGTCTCTCAATTCCACAGAGTAGTTCATTGTGAAGGTGCGTCTGATTGTCCAGTGAGGCCAAGGGATCCACTGCTGGCCATAAACACAGCAGACATGCTAAACAGGTTGTGGTGGCGTTACCTGGAGCCAAAGTACAAGCCTGGCTGCATTTTATGTCAAACCACTGACCAGCCCTATTGCCGTTTGGAAAGTATGGCTGACATCCGATTGTGGGCCGCCCCAAGAGGTTCACCAAACCACCAGCAGTGGAGTGGTTATGCTGCTTTCTTCAAAACATTTTTGTGGCTTTCTTGAGAACACAGTATTTATTAGGTGAGTAGGACAGCCAGGATGGTTTTATCTCCTTGTTGCCAGTACCTGTGCTTCAGTACCATCCCAGAGGCCTCGCTTCTGCTCAGCTGTAAAGAGAGTGTATGAAGAACCATTCTCTGGAGGGGCTGCAGGCATCAGAACACATTTTAAGGCTAACAAGGAGTGTTTTCAGTCTGAAGTCCCATACACCAAGCCAGAAATAGCACCCAATTTTTTACATAACTCTACCTAAAGTATTTTGCATTTCTTTCAAATGTAACTTAAAGAACATTTTTACCTTTTAAGCTGTGATTTTTAAGATGTCAATCCATAACCAATAGTTTCTCAATGGGAGAGGACTAGAAATTCCAAAATGGTTACTTCAGGTCTTCTCAAGGGGTGTTTAATTAGCAGGTGAATTAGCTCCCAGCACTTCAATTAACACATGACAACCTAACATGCCTGTTAACATCCATCTGCCCCACATTATCTTCTGCTTCTGACCTCTTTTCCTGAAACCTTTCCATCAAACTCAGCTTGGTAGGAAACTCCTTGTTCACATAGAAGGGAGAGGGAGACAGTTCCCACCATCTCCCTGTGCAAAGGGCAGGAATTGTCAGTCACTTTCACAAAATGAAAAACAAAGAAGAAAAAGACAGGAGACGTACCCAAAAGACCTTCCAGAAGCTGCCATGTCACAGCTGAGCAGAGAATTCACTTATTCCAGGCAATCAGTGTTATACACAACATGCATCTTACCACAGTCTTTACTGCTCTGGCTTTTATGACAAAGTCATGTCCTTGGGAAAACAATACAAAGAAGGATAATACCATGTAGGACTTCAGATCTTTGCATTTCTAGTGTTATCTTTGGGAACACAGACATGGGTTTGGTACTGCTTTGAAGGTGAGTCATCATCTGCAACAGGGAGCGAGACATTTCATCCTTATGACTCCCCACAGAAAGGTTTCCAAAAGAGAATCAAGTACTTGGAATAATAGGATGGTTTGGGTTCATCTAGTTTCTACTCCCCTGCCATATGCAGGGACACCTTCCACTAGACAAGGTTGCTCAGGGACCTGTCCAATCCATCCTTGAGCAATTCCAGGGACGGGGCATCCAGAAACAGCAAAGAATTTCTTCTGAATATCTGATCTAAATCTCTCCTCTTTCAGTTTAAAGCCATTCCTCCCTGCCCTATCATTACATGCCCTGCTAAACCGTGCCCCTCCCAGCTCTCTTGCAGCAGCCTTCAGGTACTGGAAGGCTGCTGTAAGGTCTTCCTAAAGCCTTCTCTTCTCCAGCCTGAAGAGCCCCAACCTTCTCAGCCTGTTGTCATAGGAGAGGTGCTCCAGCCCTCTGATCACATCTTTGTGGCCTCCTCTGTACCCATTCCAGCAGGTCTGCTGAATTTAGGATGTGATTAACCTCCAAATTATGAGGACTATTCTACATGCAACCAGTTTGGGACAGTCTTTGAGTGATTTCTGGATTTGCCTTAAAAGGCTCACAATTTTCAAGCCTTTTTAAAGGGAAGTATTGGAAATTGTAAAATATTTGTCTATTTGGGAGAGTAAGGAAAATTATAACTATTGTGGGATTTGGCAAATACAAGGAGCATTCCTCATTGTTAGTGCCCCAAACTCTTCAGAAAAGCCCAGGATCATTGTTCCCCTTTATAGAGAGGGACATAGAAGAGTCCTGGAAGGGCACAGGCCTTGCCTCAGGTCAAAGCAAGGCATCAGCAGAGGTAGGTATCAGGTTCCAGTTTTCCCAGGCAAACTGAAAATAAAGCCCTTCAAGTCTCATGTATCTTGTCTCTCTCCTGACACAGTTTATTAGGATGATTTTTATCAGTCATATGACTAAGTCTTGTTCAGTGGCAGTTCACTGTGCACATTTCGATTGGAAGGAAGAGGCTGAGCAGGGCTGTTTGCCCTCTCCTGGCTGCTACACTCCTGTCCAGACTGCCTCTTTACAATAGAGACTTCACCTTTTTTGAGGGTATCAAACCTTCTTCAGGGTCAGTTAAGGGTCTGGAGCGTAGGACGTGAGGCTGGGAGACCTTTTAGGAACAGAGAGTAGTATCAAAGCCAAGTCAGAGAAGCAAAACGCAGGAATTCCAGGTAACAGGTGCCAAGGACACTGTGTGAGGCCAGTGCAATCCACAACCCCTGCTGAAAGTTACTAGAATGAGAGGGTGGACTAATTAAAAAGTCCTACCCAGTAAGAACATTACAATCAAAAAGAAAGAAAAGCTTTGCAACCTTTACTCTCAACATCCCAAGACTGTAGAAACCACAAATTTAAAAAGAGGTATTGAATTTAGGGAATTACTGTGTTTGAACATTGAACTTGCAAACAGAAGACAATTGGTAGGAAATTAATTTCTGTTCAAATTAGTGAGCTGCCAGAGTCAAGACTGTGTTATGATCTGAGTTGATTCTCTTTCTTTTTGTCCTTGTTAATGGGATACAATTACACGAGCTTTAGCTTTACTGCACTTCTAGTTATTGAACAAAGGTTCACATTTAAAGAGAATTGAAAATGAACGATGGAAACAACCAACCTTCCCATTGCTGCCATGTATTCAGATTAATGGTTATTTCCCTAATTAATCTGAACGGCTTCTCCAGTGTAGTTTGGATGACTGCAGCAAGGTTGATTTTTTACGTACTTAAATTTTCTCTTTACAGTTTTGGCAAGCTAATACCCAGAGAAAAATAAAGTCAAATTTTAAACATGCTGACTACAAGCTGGGCACATACCATAAGCAATGGCATTCCAAAACTTGCATAAGAAGAAAAAAAATTCTCATAAAACAATTTTAAACAAAAATGACCAAATTCTCTGAAACCATGCCTCTAGAAGCCTCTCAGAAGCACTTTGATCATACTGATGAGGGCCCTCCAGACTCTTTGGGGAATTTCCAACACCCACCTCTTTATTTTCTCAGGCAGTCACAGGAAAAGAGGTTTTGTTGAAGATGCCAGCATGTACTAGGCTTGTCAGGATGTCTCAGGCTTAACCTTTTGATGACTCTGACTGCCCTTAGGATACAGTCTTCACATCATGGTTTACAGCAATAAATTAGGATACAAGTTCTGAACCTCCTAAGCTAAAAGAATGAAAAATGTGTGTGATCTGTTGCCACAGAAATATTAGTTAAGCATTTCACAGTCCTGCAACAGTTAAATTGGATGCTCTGCTATGCCCAGTGCCTTTTAAATCCAATGGATTTAGCTGTGAACTCTAACTCTTCTCTGATACATACCACATAACATACTGTAAAGAGTTCAACAGGACAGCCGAGAATTGCCATTTCTCTTGCCATAATTTCTCTAAACAACCACATTCTGATAAGCTGCTTTAACAGTTTGGTTTCCACAGAGCCATATTCTAATTTCCTAGAGAAACATTCTACATCTCCTCTAAATCTATGTCTTCCAGCATGAGAAGATGGTTCTTTGTTGTATATCTGTCCATTTTGTTAGTATTTTTGCAGCATCAAGAATACTATGTCTGATTTTGTGTGGTTAATCAATCCAGCTGCAGCATCTGTTCAAAGCACAATACTATGAGGCAGTAATTATGAAAATAGCCTTCTCGGAAACAGACTGTTATTTAAGGTTACTATCTATCTGAGATCCCATGCAAATGGGTGACAGAACTGGGATTTTGCCAGCTTTGATAAGGAATGAGTTTTACCCTGTGTCCAGAAGCCGCCATTACACAGCACACTGTACATATATCTGCATGAATAATGTTGGAGTTACATTATACTTCAGTATCAGCTTAAAAGTTACTTTCAGATCAGCATAAAATCCAAGGGTTTTGCAAGCAATAAGTTGGGTTCCAAACCAAAGCAACCACAGATTACTTTCCTACAGGAGTGAAAAACTCGGCCAAAAGCAAGCTTAGCTCTTCTTCACTGCTTGATGATTTCTGGTAGGCAAGCCTTATTACATAGCCTCACAGCTAAGAAGACTCCCCTTGCTGGTTTTTAACCACTTCCACCAGCCAAGAATGAGAAGGCCAGATGTCACATCAGGACAACAGTGTAGGGTCAAAAAAGAAGCCAAAGATGATAGCTGTACTACAAGACTGGATGAGGGTCAGAAAAAAAAGTAGAAACCAGCAACAGCCACAAGGAAAGGGCAGGAAGAGATTCAGAAATTAAACGAGGTGGAGGCTGTACAAAACAGGACACTGGCATTAAGTGGGCTACAGGGTAGATGGCAGAAAAAAGCATCACACTTTGTTTTCTCAATATTCATCTTATTCCTGGTTGAAGCACGGGATTTTCAAGAAACCAAGTCAAAGGAGTTGTGTAAGTGTTCCCTTTTGTCCGTTCTTAATTCAAAACAAACCAACCAAATAAATGCACAGAGCTCCCTCACAGTCCTAGATGTGACAGGAACTTTTGGAGGGATAAAGGCAATGTAGACTATGTTTTGACTACATAAAGGCCCCAATTTCAGTCTTCACAATTTCTGTGGAAAGGTGTTGTGTGGTCACGGACCAGATAACCTAGATAGGCAGTACCTTGACCACAGACATGGTCTTATGCTCGTCACTGTTAGTTCCCTTGCCTCAAGCAGTCACACGCTTTGTGGTTTGCCTTAACAGCAGGAGAAAGAGACAGCATTTGATTCATATGGTGCTCCATAACCAGCAAGGTCAGTGCTCTGGGTGCATTTCTTCAGCCTTGGCATGACTCACTTTCCATAGCCACCTTCCAATCGGAGGCTCAGAGCAGTAGCCAGCATGGAATTCAGTCACACCAGAAACTCAGGCAAGGGAGGAAGAAGAAGGTCCGAGTAACAGCAGCAGGAGAAGGAGTAGCACACATGCTGGGCGAAGACTACGGACTAGCTGGAGACTTAACTCCCAATTTAATACACCAAGGTTAAACAAAGTGCACGGATACTGTTCTGTGGTTGAATAAAGCCAGCCAGAACCAGACTGCTGAATGAAAGAAAAATAAAGTCCAGGCAGAAAGAAAAAAGCTCAGCTTTATCTTCCACATGAATATTCTCTTCTTTCCCTTTATGAAAATCTTTATTTTCTTTGTTTCCAAACTTGCTACTTGTCTTTTTCAGGGGGCATAATATTTGAAAAGTAAGTTAAATATTTACTTGCTTCAGTTAACATATATTTTTTATGTGATTGACCAAGAGGCATTACCCAAACAAAAAAATCTTTGAAACTGATATGGTAATGAAATAACAGAATGCTCGTTTTGGAAGCAATCTCCAAATACTATAGAAACCTCCTTTAAACAACCATTCCAAAAATAATCCCTGACAGTTGCGCATGCTTACTGCTTTTAAAATAACTTCTGCAAAAATTTCCTAATTCTTGAAATGAAACCCAGCTGAAGCAGATTCACAACTTACCCATCAAAAGACATTAGGACAGCTATTTGCAATGGCAGTACTTCTAAATCTTAGAACCAGTACCCATGCACATCATTTCTGCTTAGCATTACTGTTTTGTGGTGCTTGACAATATGCTGTTTGGTAGATTTCACAAGATACCAAAACACCTGAGGATTTTGAAGAAGTCTGTGAAACTTCATGTTTCACGCATTTTCATTATCAGTGTGTTCTTTCATTTATCCAGAAGACTCTAAAGGTGGGTTCTAACCCAATTCCCCAAACACCATACAATGTACCAAAGTCCAACACGGAAATATCAAGGTAACACCTTCCTAACATAGCTTCCAGGCAAGATGAGACTGAAGTAGCCTGGTTATTACACCCTACTTGTGTTGAGATTAGAATCCATGTGACACTTCACTGCATGTAAGCAGAACTATGGGTTTGCCTTTCAATCCAAAGACAGTAGAACAGCATACTCGCTTCCTGTCAGACACCAATTTAATTCTGTAAGAAGTATGCCATCTACTGATGCATTATTTACTATACCATTCTTCAAGTGCCTTCGAACAACCACTGACCAAGACCAGTCTTAGCTGCGTTAGCTGAAAAGAAAAATAATATTCCATGAATTTACAAGAAACGACAGCACTCTCAAAGCCAGTGAAATGTGTTTTATTTTAAGCCACTGCTAAAACAAGGACAAATTCAGTGCAACCTGTAGTTCATAATCTGAAAACTGAATATAGTTAAATTACTAAAATGGCAAAACTTATCACCATTATACAGTACAAGACCTTCATATTCATTGAGTACAGTTACATAAACATTTATAGTTATTCAAACTGCTTTTGGTATACAATTGCATCACTAACTGGGCTGTGAATTACTGTAACACTGCACAAATAAGCAGCAGTTCCAGCAAATTATAATAAATTTTAGTATTAAATACTATTCAGACATCAAAACAGAACAAAGGCCCTCTAAAACTACAATTCCAGCTATACAACAGGAATGTACAAAGATGGTACAAAATAAAGTGACTACAGTGGCTGGGCTCTGTACTTGCCGCTTCAGAGATCAAGTACAGTAAATGCTTGACAGTAGAGGTTCTTGGTGGAAAGCCAAAATTCTTACACTAAAAATCCTTCCTGAATCTTCTATTTTTCTTTGCTAATCAATTGTCTAAAACTACAGGGGTTTATGCTGGTGACTGTGTGTCCTATTTACTGTGTTCCCATTTCCAACAACATGTGGCTCTCCATAGAAAAGGTCCCAAAGTTACACTAGAAAATGTAACATTTAAAATCTGATGCCATTTTTGAGAGACCTAATTAGTCTCGGAATGTGGGTTGCTGGGTTTTTGAGTTTTGCTGTATTTTTTCTAAAAAGGTTACACAATCTTTTAAAACTCAAGAACAAAGATACTATAGAAATTGCATTCAGGTACATCGTCTGAGCTACATTTTCACATCCTTATTTTGACACAGCAAATCCTCTTTAATTTTGGCATATGGGTTTGAACTTTGTTTGGTTTTTATTTTAAGGTTTTATGTATACTTCTGTATTATTTATGCACCCCATTCTGATCATTTAAACTTGTTTTAAATATGGCCACTTAATTGTTCATTTATAGAGGGACTATTTTCAAAGTGCTTTTTTTCCACAGAATCATAAAAAACATCCCAACACTTCCAATTTTCAATCACCAAATGTATTTATGAAGTGTTTGGGTGATTTCTCAAACAGTAACACCATACTTTACTCAACTTAAAAATTAAATTACCAGGGTTTCCCATACTGAAAAAATGCAAGATGAAACAAACTCTACCTTATTATGTTTGTTTATAAAGCAGAGCTGTCTGCTTTAAATGGACGAGAATTTGGCCCTTCATGTTTTTACAGTTTTCACTTACACTTCTGTATTTGTGGTCAGAAGTTTTAAATAAACTCAGTAACAGCGGAATTTAAGACTCACGTTACCAAAAAACAGCTTTCTCACTAATAGGGCAGACAGCACCAGCTAGATATAGTCAGAGTAAGATTTTCCAAAGATTATTAAAATAGTCAAATAATAATAATTTTGCCAGGCTACTTTAATGCTTTCCTAATTTCATATCCATGGAGAAAAGTAACTTAAAATAATTTGTGTAGAAAACTGGTTTAGTTTCTTTTCTTGTTTTCAGTAAAAATTTTACATTTTTCTCATGTAAATTTGGAAACTATGCTAGTTTTCTCACAGCCTAATAAAACAATTTCTTCCTTAATATAACACCAATTAATAGTTACACAAATCCTTGATTCAGTCTGAAAACAAGATTCCATTTATAAAAATAAATTTTAGTGCACCTATTGTCTACTTAACTTTCTGAATAGCTGTAAGCTTTGGGAATTGCACAATTTTCTGCCCTTCTCCAAGGAAGTAATTAGAAAGAAAAAACTTGACCAATTTTGTAATATCCAACATACTGAATAAAACAGTTAAAAAATGGCCCTTCCTGTGGTGTTGTTTTGTTCATTTTTTTTTTCAAATGTACAGCTCTGTACATTTACAATACCTTCAATATCTTTCTCAATTTGGACATGTACAGAAATACTTTACTACTATTACTGTATTCTCATATCTACTTGGTGAGCAAAACTTACTCCTGAGGCACTGCTTTTAGTATTTTACTTTCTTGACATTTCAATTTTATAGGTAAATTTGTACAAGTATATGAATGATGTGTTAAAGAGAAGATGATACACCCAGGGAATTTTTCAAATTTTTCATCTAAAACAACATTGAAAGCCAACCTTAAAAAAAAGGAAAGGAGCATGGCAATGGAGAAGGAAAAAAAATCTAGACAACTTTTGTACAATTCTTAAAATATATCTGCTAATAGGCCCATCTTCCGAACACAGGAATTAACGTAACTTCACCTGCCCTGCTTCGGGCTCTAGACAAAAATCATGCCTGGCAGCTGGCATGGTATGTTTTACCTATAACAAGGTAAAAGACCTTGAAGTGGTTTTTGGTCTTTTTGTCACAAGGCATACAGAGATTTTTCCATCAGTGAAATGATATATGAAGTGAGGTAATAAAACTATGAGCATAACAGAATTTTAATTTAGTGACAAAAGTTTGCATTGTCAGTTCATATTGGTGAGATTTCATACACAAACAGATATACAAACGTATCTATTTGTGCATGCACATGTGCGTACACACATATGTGCATACACAAAAATATTAAAAATCTTTAGCTCTACGAGAAAGGTGAACTTTGTGAGATCCAAGTCAGAAATTCAGATGACAAATGAAGACAAAAACAAACCAGGTCTCTGCAAAAAGGCCAGTGGAATGCCTTCCTGAAACACAAAGACAAAGGAGAGTGCTCTTGAGTTTATCATTGTGACATCTCATAGTAATTCATGGGGGAGGGGAAATCAGACTTGTACATATGCCATTAAAATTCAGGAATATATTTAGAGACCATCTCTTTCTCCTTTATTTGGTAACAAACTTGGGCACCATATAAACAGTCTATTTTTCTGTGAAAAAGCTTTGAAGATTTTTTTTGTTCATCGAAAATAAGTAAGGCTTTATGACTCTTCTGTAAGTTTGAGGTGGCAACCTTATAATTACCAGCACATGCTTCTTTCTCACAAAGGATAACATTGAAAAAAACAAAACCCAAAAAACATTTTCAAACCTCAGGATATGCAGAGGTCCAGATTTCCCCTCAGACAGAAAGGCAAGTCAACAGTACTGGTGAGAAATGACGAGACTGCTAAAACCATTTGATTAAAAGTCCCTTTAAAAAAATTCAGTGAAGGTAGTTAATAAAATTGAAAACGAATTTGCAAGAAATTGCCCCTTTACAATTAGCTTTCTTTGCTAAATGCTTATGTGCTCACTGAGTAACAAAACTCTTTATTACTGAAAAGAAAATTCCTATGTGGCTGTCAAGAAATAAAGGATTACAACTACTCAAAAAGATGGCCAAAATTCTCAGAGATTTCTATGTGCTACTTTTAACAGATCTGTGTGAGAGACTAATGTACAAATTCCTTGACAGAGAATCAGTGTCACAGAAGTATCTGCATACAAAAAGCTTCAGTAAAAAATTGAGCAATTTAAATTTGATTGGAAAGTTTTAGGAAACCTTGCTGAAGATTTATGAATGAAATTATGTTCAACTACTCACTCTGCCCTTCTACCAGAAGTTACCAGCACTACAGAAGTCAACAAAAGGGAACATGTATTTACACCTCAGTAATTTCAGAGCAGACTCTCCCACCTTCACATAAAGTTAAAACTGACAAAGGTGGCTGTGAAGCCAAACTGTATGAACGGGCTGCTTGGGCAGGTCACAACTTCCTCTTGGCGACAGTGCTCTTGGGCACATAACACCTGGCCAAGACTGGTAATTTTTTTCCATCATCTGCAGCAAGGTATTTCAGAACAGATTCTTGCAGAAATCAGTGCTCTTAAATCACGCTGTGAATACAGCACATATAGGAGTGGGAAAATGAGCTGTCCTGGCACAGTGGGAATCCCAACTATCATGCCTGAGACTGTCTCCTCTGAACTACTATCACAGACACAGGATGTTTCCATAAATATTTCAATGGTCTGAACAGAGCAGTAAATACAAGTTATGCGTGAGTGGACAATACCGATTACAGACTGAATAAACATACCATGTGCACAGTATCATAAAGCACAGCACAGCTATTGACTTTCACCTCAAAGTCTTTTAATTGCTGACTATTACTTAAACATTCACTAGTTGAATTTCACTTAACACATCTCTGTTCTTTCTATCTCCTTTCAAAAGAGGAATGAAGTGAAGAATGTTGCATCTTTGGACTTTTCAGACATTTTCCAGAAGCCAACCGACGAAAGACTTATGTAGAGTTTGCTCTCCATCAGATGCCTTCTCCATCATTTCACAATATTTCAGCACTGCTTGCAAAAGATCTCCAACTTTCCAATCTCTTTCTCGCAGTCTTCTGGAAAGCTAAAAGGGGAGACAGATGAACAAAATAAAATATTTTGACTGGGACATCCTGATGAACAAGAAGTTATTCTTGAAACATTAGGTCATAAGAGATCAGTTGTAAGAAGTTAATCATTATTCCCACATCTATAAAAACAAAAACTTCCGCAAGAATCAGGCACTTTTCTTTAGGGCAGTTTTCACAAAACTTTCTTCTGGAGGGAGCAACATTTTCAAATTATGTGGTGCCACAGGTATGAGGGCTGTGGGTCATCAAGACTGCAGAAAACAGGAAATTCTGAACACAAGATGAAGACATTTGCCACCCCTCCCATGCCAATAATGCACGTATAAAACGACAAAACTCAGTCTTAATAAAAGGATGTGGATTTTCCTTTCACAACATATAGTGTGGTTCGGGTGGCACAGACACTACCCTCAAGGAAAACAGTGTCTTCAGAGCTGAAAAATTATAACATCTTGGGGAAGAGGAAAAGGTGACAATTAAGTTAAACTACCACTCAGGAGCAGAGATCAGCATAGCTGAAAACATTTTTTTTTTTGCCCAGGGTCCAAGCAAAAAAATCTTCCATTGCTTATGTGTCAAGCTCAGCTATATATGCAAGAAAGCCTCTCTTCAGGAATGAATGAATTGCCAGCTTGCCCAGGAGTAACAAACCAAACAACTTCTAATTAAAAGGAAAAAAAGAAAATCAAAAAAACCCAACACCCTCACAAAGAAACTTTATCCTCTGTAGTTTTCTGGCCTGTCAATGCTGCATTTAGTAAACACAATTTAGATGCTTACTTATTCTTTGGAACTGTAGATTTTTATTGCCTTTTATAGTCTCTATCATTAGGTTCTACATATTAAGTTTAAAAAAAGTGATAAACAATGTTTAGGGAATTATCTTTCATAGCTACAAAATTAAAAATTCATGAAGTTTCTACTCTGAGACCTGTCAGATTGCAATATAAAATTCTATTAAAATGAAAAGGAAGACAATCTTTCCCTGCTTTTTTACCTAGAGGATGTTCCAACTGCTACAAGGCAGGTGATGGAACTGACAGAAAGAATGTGGGCATAATAACATGTATAAAACAATTAACTTCTTAAGCAAACCATTAACTTGAGCAAGCAAAAAAAGATCCTCTCTAATTCTGAGCACAATCCTGAGAACTTGAAACTCTTCTCAGTGGAAAAAAAAGACATCTTTGCTTTATAAAAAGAGACTGAAATTTGTAGCTATTTCTGTGAATTTTCAAGTAGAGCACAGGAAATAGGAGTTTTATAGTCTTAAAACATGCAATTTTGTAAATTATGTTTGTTGGTTTATAAAAGAATGGTTGTTTTTCTTTTCCCTGCCAGAGGAAAGTTTGGCTAATGTCCAAATATCTACTTCAGCAAATGCAGTATAAAACTTCTGTCCAAAGAAGATTCCACTGTGGTAAAACTACAGAGCTGGCACCTACCTTTTGAGCTCAGAATTTAATCTCACTATTTCCTTAGATGAATAATCTGTTTCTTACTGTCAGACAAGTGAAATATTAGAGTTTAGTCAAAATAGGAATCTTCCAACAGCTACATAAGGTCTGATTAAAAACTGAATATATATGCTTTTTAACCCATATCCACATTGCTAGGTTTTCCAAAGTCAAGAACTATCTATTCTGATTTATTGGTTTCTTGTTATCACTCCTAACAAATGCATTTTGTTTCATACATAGGTATTTAACTTCCTTCTGCCTTGTTGAACTTAACATGTACCCTTAGTTCATACCCAGCTGCAGCAATACCCTGCCTGATATATGCTAGGAGTCTTTTTGCCTTTTTTAACACAGCCACATCACATCAGCGGCTCATTACCCCGCTGTGATCAGCTAACACAAGCCTTTCCTCCCTTCCACAACTCACCAACTGGTTCTATGGAAAATTGCTGTTTTCACTGTAACCTAGAGTCCGGGTTCATGCCCCATGTAACTGAGGTGACTTCCCAAGGTACCCCTGAGCTGCCCCACAACCCGCAGCTGGCCAGGCACCAGTGCCACGGGGTCGGGTTCGCCTCCTGCGGGGCTGCGGCGCCCTCTGGAGGTGCTTGCTTAGCCTGACAAGTGACACAACTAACTTAAACCCTCAGCCTGGGTCAGGGATCACTCCAACTGGGAAATGGGACGGAATACAAAACAGCTAATCCTTCTCTGTCCTCGGGGAGGGAAACAGCATTCCAATCTCCTTTAACATAACTGCAACTGGAGAACTAAAAATAATCTATAAAACTAAGTGTAACAATTAACTACTGCAGCATTTTCAGGACTGCATGACTACTGTCTGCTTGAAGGTCTTATACCTTATCTTTAGGTGTCAACTCAGTATCAATTTATGACTGAACTACCAAGTAGAAAAATATCATTTTTTCAGAGTGCATACATAACAGACACTACTATTTTCCAGAGTGCTCTTCTTGGTATGTTCTCCTATTAAGGTAGCTGAAGTGATGTTCAGATACAGAGCCAGCTAATAATTTATTTCCCATGCGTCTTGCAGCACTGGCTAAAATTCTACCATCACGACTTTGAAGTCTATTAACTCAGTGCTGGCAGAAGAATGAGAGACTTGAGGAAAAATTTAAAAAAGAGGCATCTACCATCTGATTTTTGTCTTACATATTATGTTGCAGTGTAAGATATAGGTCTCTCATACACAAAAACCCCCAAATTGTTAACACTTGTGGGTCCTACCACTATCCTACCTGAGTATTTATAACACTGCAATTCACATACAAGCATAAAATAGATGAACGGATCTTCAAAAGATGGCAAAACACACCCATAAGGTAAGAATCATTGTAATCCCTAAGCCAAACTTGCTCCTATCAAAAAAACTTCAGAGAATGGTGGGCCAGGCATGTGAGAACAGAAAAAGTCAAGTATTTTCCTCTTTGTGTTAAGGCACTTATAGAGCTAACAGAGAAGGAACATATATGGATATAATGATTAAAACCACCTATTTCAAATAACACAGAAATTGAGAAAAGTATTCTCAAACTCCCCTCTAGTTTATGAAAGCACAAAGTCCACTCTAAATGCCAGAACTAACATAGAACAATGATATTCCTGAAATAATTCTAAATCAAACATACCAAGCTCCAGAGAAGGAGCATAGGGGATATATTTCTACATGCTCAGAAAACATTTCCTAATGTTCCAGGTTATTTCAAATAAAAAAGCAAGACTGCCTACTCTCGAAATCTAACACACATACCACACAGTTACACAGGCAAAAAAATACCCCAAAATTATCATTCTATCATTCCGTTAGAAATGGAGAAGACAGTCTTAGGAAAATTCAGACCAGGTATGATGTGGACTGGCCACTAGATACTTTTCACATTCTTAAGTCTAGAATAACTAAGCACCATAGGTGCATATATCCAAGTTTGGCGGTCTGCTTTGTCACACCAGCCTCTACCTTCTCGTCACTCTATTTTTCTCCTGACATAATGTGAGCTTTGGAAAGCACCAAGCTGAAGACTTAATACGAAATTTCAGAACTGAGAGCAAGCTTTTCTTCCTTAATATACTGATATGCACATTAAGTCGGTTTTGCTAAGATCTTAATTACTAAAACCATACTAATGGCATCATGTTAATGCTTTTTCACATTACCAGGTCACAAAATATACATTTTTGATAATTTATTGTTCCTACGAACCTCATCATTGGAGACAATGGCCATATATATATTAAGTCAGTTTTTCAAGAGTCAGGTAACGTAAAGTAATTCCTTGGTAGAAGATTGAAAAATGTAAGTTAAATGTAATAAATTCCAGATTATCCTGTGCAGTTTGGTGTGAAGCCATGAAAGAATAATTATTATGATTTTAGAGGAATAATAAGTTTGTGATGGAAATACTCAGGACAAGATGCATATGAAAATACTGAGCCTTCCCAAAGAGACACAAATTGCTAAAGCCTAACTCTTTTAAGTTCCACTTTCTCTTGGGTTACATTGAATTCAATCTATAAAACCAAAATAAGGGTGCCTAAGACTAGAACAATCTTATTGTGCCTTCTTTCTTAATACCTTTGGTTTCAGTTGCTTACAAAATAAAGATTTAATAGTAACTTAGAAACTAAACTTCTCTCTAATACAAAAATGTGTCTTTGCTAGCAGAAAAACCTCTAGGCAGGACATATTAAGTTAGAAATTAATTTGCATGACAAAATTCCCAGAAAAATTCAATTTACAGACAATTCAATGCTAAGTAAGAGAATGCTTGAAAAAATACAACTTTCACCAAATTTTGTTGGGCTTTTTACAGTGCTGTAATTGTATCCTTTTTTGGAGCAAAACACTTGTGAAACAAGCTAAGTCAGCATCAATTAATACTCATTTACGTACGTTAAATACACAGGCTAACCAGGTTGTTCTATTTTGACATCTCAGTGTTTAAATAATGATTTTCCTCAACAGTGAATAGCAAATGAAGTAGTAGCAGCTGGTATACCACAGCAAATGGAAGTCCAGAAAACCCATTCCCTTTCCCAGCACCCATCAAACCCAAATACTTACAAAGACAAATTCCCTCGAGGCAGTGTCTCGGAAGTGAAGATTAGACACCTCTGTTTCAGAAGCTGCCAGCCACTGGAGCGCTGCTCTAAGCTGGGGGTCCACTAGATTTCGTTCCAGATCAATATTTGCTATTGATAAAGTCTTTCGGATTTGCTCCAAACCTAACATTAAAAATAAAATCATCAAATCTGTAGCTTCAAATTGTTTCCAAAAAAATCGCTGTAGTTCAATGTCTAAAGACTCTACTACCTTAAAAACCTCAATTTAGTACATACAGAAAATATGAAAAGCAAACGTAATACTGGTCTGAAGCGTTTCACATAAGAAAGTACTGTTTATCTCATTTACAGTTGTGTGCAAACATAGCTGACTATTACAATCTAAATGGCAAGGAATTTAACACAGCCTTTCATAAATCGAACACCAATGGCTCTCACATGGTCCATCAGTTACTTGCATTTCCAGCTGTTATTTTTTGCTCTGCCTTCTTCTACTGATTTAAAAAAGTGTGTGTTTAAGAATTCTTTCCTGTACTGGTCAGACAGTCTCTGAGTTCTTCCAAAATATATATTGCCAGTTTTACTGAGGCCCATCCAATCTTTCAACGCTTTTTTACATCGTAAGTTCCAAAAATTAACACGACATTAACACAGGAAGAGTAGTTGAGTTAGTAACACTTAGGAACTGCAGTATTGGAATCTTCTGTTTCCACACTGAGTTTCTGTATCCAGCTACCACAGTGATCCTTTGTCACACTCTCAGAAACAACTAAGCACATACATAGTGCTCTCCAAGTTGTTCTTGAAGTCTCTACTTCCAGACTACTGAACCTGACTCTCCAGAAAACTTTGTATTTGCAACAAAAGCATATGTTCATGTTCAGTTTACCTCAATCTCTGAATTAAGAAGTGTATGTAGGGCATTGACCTAAGAATACATTCTGACACTTGGCTGACATCCCTTATGATGAATAGGGATAATAGGGTTGTAACCTAGTTTTGCAGACTACAAAAGCAAGGAATTAATGAAATAATTAATGTAGAGTGCACAGGACAAGAACAGTAGTATATGCTGGAACTGACATTTACCTTCCACAGCATCCTTGGAATCTTCATCTTTATCTTCTGTTCCATCACTGTATTTAAACAAACAAAAATTTGAATACAATCCAATATATATGCATAATAAATGTAGTAAATCCTAAGACTCTAATGAAGGTTAAAAGACAGGAAGATCATAAAAGAATTAAGGAGTGATCATGAGGAGAAGCTCTGCTTCTCACATTGCTTCGTAACAGAAAGAGATATCAACTTTACACTCAGGAAAAGAAGGGAGAAGAGAGAAACAAGAGTAGGGTGTTAAAAAAGCTTGTAACCTGAAGGCATTTAAAAACGAGAAAACATTGATTTTAATAGTTTTCCTTCGTATGTGAAGAAGTTGAGCCATCTTATGTCACATGTATGAATAGCTAGTTACTCAAAGCTGCAAGCCATAACTATTCTATTAAAAACCAATTACTAAGCAATTTTGAAAGTTTTCACAAGCTAAAGTAAAAAAACCCAAAAACAAAAAACCAAAAAACCCACAACACCAAACATACCAGAAAGCCTCTAGGAAGCAAGCTCTAATTTGCATGAAAAAAAGTAAATCTAAAGACCTGTAAAACTGCAGGCAAGAACATGCATAAAAGGGACCTTTCATTCTGCAAGCAGAACACATTCATCCGTTTAGCATAGCAAAATTTAATCATTCAGGATGGATTAATTAATGAAAAAATCATATTGTGATTAAGCAACAAGAGTGTGAATAAAAAGTGCATTGTATTTTTATTTTCCAAAATGATGATTTCATGCATTAATTATGAGGAACCCATCTGGTTTATATTTCTCAACTCAACCAACCTGTCTGATGTTGGAAAGGATAAATTCTCCTCAAACATATCCCCTTCTAAACCAAGACTGCTCCAGCTACTGCTGTTACCATTACTGCCAGGAGAAGAAGAAAACACAGCTGAACTAGAAAAGAACAATAGCTCAAACTAGAATCTTAATTTTCCTTACAACTGTTTTGTCAAAGACATTTAATGCAAGACCACTGAAACTTCCTCAATACGCTTGCTGGAACACAGTAAAAACTATCAGTGCTACTCAGAGCAGCAATGTGCACAAAACTGCAGAACTAGTAAGTTTCAGTACACAGGTGAAAGTATTCATTTGTACTCATTAATTTTCAAGATCAGTGTTAGCAGGAATTCTGTCCTCAGGCCTAGGCATATTGCTCATTATTTATACAGGCTCAACAATTTCAAAATAATTACTCATAGAAATACGGATTATGACTGCAATATTTGCTTAAGGACCAGCTAAGAGTTAATAAAATTATGCATTGTGAAGAAAACTGTACTATCAAAATCCTTCCAACCCAAGCCAAAAATCCAGTAATTGATGAGAAGGAATTCCTAGAGTAAATAATTTTTGTTTTCCAATTCTGAATATTGTTTTGTAAGTTGAACTTTTAAAAATTGGGGTGGTAATAAAGCTGTGAAAACAATACTAAAAAGATTACTCAATTCATAAAAATACTGCATTTACCCCATGACTACATTCAATCCAATGCAAAGAACTGAAAAAATTGAGCAACTCCTTACACTCCTTAATTTTAATCATTATAAATAGCTGAGTTTGTTAAGCTTGTGATTGTGAACAAGACTGAGCTAGTCATATGATTAAATCTGTTACCCAACTTCACACCTCCCCCAGAACATGTCTGGAAGCCTTCCAAGAACAGGACTGCCAGATATCCAGCACTCTCTGAGAAAGCTAAATGGTCTACAAAAGATTGTATGAGAACTATATATGATGTAACTCCAGAGAACAACGACTACAGGAAGATGCTTTCTGCACTTCTGAGTGTTAAAACCCTTTTCCACCCATACCACTCAAGACAAATAGCGAAATAGTGGAAAGGAACATTTCAAGAGTCACCAATCTCCTTTTAAGAGCTTGCCAATAGCAGTATTGCCTATCAGCGTCCTTTGCTTTTCACCATGCCTTCTTGGATCCTAATTTCAAGATTTTGCTTTAAGATTTTTGCTTTAAATTAACAGTCTTTATTAAAATAAAGTCCTTTAACCACAGAACAAGCAATAAACAGACAAGAGCATTATAATGATTCCATAATGGTTCATACAGCTCTTCAACATTAGCCAGCAGAAAACAGCACGAAAAGCAAGAGGCTTCTGCTCTGAATTATAACCTAACCTGGATGCTCTTGGCATGCCCTGGAAAAGCCAATGTCTATGCCTGTGCTCGTCCCCATACATTAACTATAGAGCAAGCTTAAGATTGTTTTATTTCCAAATTTAAGTCACTAACATTAGGCACAAAAAGTAGAAGATACAAGCATTCTCCCTGCATAATTAACTACCAGGTTCTCTAAAGAACTTTCATTCAAATGGAACTGCCCATGTGAAGTGGTGAATGAATTCTCTGTTTTGCTTTGCTTGTGCATGACTTTTGCTTTAGCTGTTAAACTGCCTTTATCTCAACCCACGAGTTTTCTCACTTTTACTCTTTCCATTCTCTTCCCCACCCCACCTTGGGAGGAGTGAGTGACTGGCTGTGTGGGCATTAGTTGCCAGCTGGGGTTAAACCACAACAAGTGTTATTACTGAATCTTGTGGTCAGGTCTCCCCCAGGTTATTGGTTTTTACTCAGGGTAATAAATCCAGATCCTGTCACTTCCACCTGCTAAACCTCAGGAACACAAACAAACACAGGTGCTGTTGCTAATCCATAGTTCTGTAAAACTACATGACCAACTTGCATATGCCAGTTTCTCCTGCCAACATTTTCCGATCTAAATTATGCCTCCCCTTATACGAGTAACAAGCTAATTTAGCTCACTTCTCCTCTAATGAGCCACAGATTTTCTTCCCAGTTATATAAATTACCTTCTTTTCATTTATGTCTGTTTTGGGGATGATAAACAAATAACAAATACAATACAGGCATGACAGGTTCAGCAATTTTTTAATACATTTTTTTCCTCAGTATCCTCTAATTTATATTTTATTCTCTATTTGTAAATACCAATATGCTGAATATTCTTCCTTATACTCTGAATTTTGTAACTCATTTTCACTAATTGGACAGATAATATTTTATCAAAGTACCTCTAATGTATTCATTTACAAAATTATTAAATTCTATGAGTGATAAATTACAGTAGTATATATAGTTGGCCTAAACTATTTAGTTAAGCAAAACATGAAAAATACTGCAGAAAAATAATTAACTGAGCAGTTTCACTTTGGTACCAAATAACTTATTTGTATATTACAAAAGGAAGCACATCTTCCACTTTCTTTAATCTCAGCGATGCTGGAAGTACTAACTAAAGAAAAAAAACGTCTCCCCCATTTCTACTATTCTTCAACAGAAATGAACTTTCTACAGCAACCTAAGTGTTATATCAATCATAAAAAACTAAGTTTACCCATTCCTTGTGTATTCCTTACACAACTCTCAATATACTCTGCCCTGGCAACAGGCAGACACTGAGATTTTAGAATTTACATTCCAATATTCATTAGCTATCAATCACCCAAGGAAAGTGTAGTGAGAAGTTACTACCCTGAACAGGTAAGTTGCAATATTACACACCTGCAAGCCCATTGTTAGCAGTATATAAATATTCCACCAATATCAGTTAGACCAGCTTATAAATGTCAGTACCAAAAAACCAAAAAATAGCTGTAAAAGCTCCTCATGCAAATTAAGCTTATATTACTGCTTTTCAAAAATAAATTAATTTATATAAAACACATTCTCAATTTTTAAGTTTCAGTATTTTAGAGCACAACTTATAAAAAGTACTCTCAGGCTGTATTTTACACAGGGTAGTTATTTTTAAAATGCTTATATCTTTTGCTAATACTTAAATTTTATATGTACACTTTCATTTGATGTGACTTCCTGACATCAATGACAATGCACATTCCACATATTTTACAGTATGAACATTTGTGGCCAACATTATGTTAAAAAAAGCAAAACCATAATATTAAATTTTAATAAAGAGGTCACTTGTATCGAAGACAATTTCTTCTCCCTCAGACTCCAGGAGAAAACCACTTGATGACAAGTTACCTGATGTCAAGATAACTGTTTAACTGTTCTAACATGTTTATAGTTACCTGTCACTGAGGTGAAGAAAACTGCTGCTCTCATCAGGATGTTCATCTTCAAAACTTAGATTGGACCAACTGCCAGTGCTATCATCACCAATACTAAGACTCATCTGATGACTAACAATAGATTCAATAGAGTGAAATCCTTCTCTTCCAACGGAGCTAGACAAAAATTTAAGACAAAAACATCACTGTATTTCATGCTGATCTGTATTAGTTAATTCAAAGCAACTTAACACCATTTCAAAAGCCATTAAATTCCAAGGAAAAAGAAAAGGAAGGGAATCCCTTAACTTGTACCCTATTCTCAATACAGAAATAGACCAACCAAATGAACCTGAAACATCAACTGGCTGCTGGGAGCTGTTCCACCAAGCAGGGGAAATTCTTTCACTAACAGTCAAAGGGAGTGGCACTAATAATTCTCTCATTTGGAAGATTATTGCTGTAAAGCACAGAGGGCATTGTAGCCTTGCAGACTGTGGATCAAGGTACAGTTTTCAAGCAGAAGACTTACCATTTCTGAACTCGTTCACCACAGGACAGTTTGGTTATTTTCCCTGGCCTGCTTCTGGTACAAGAAGCCAGGGGGTCTGCTATTGCAGGCAAAATGCTTAAGTGTGAGCTGGTGTCTAAAATACTAGGATGTCATTTTTAAAAAAGATCTTTCTGAATAAAAGGATTTGATCTCCTCCTTCAAGAAAGTGTAGCAAGGCATGGCTTGTACAGAATTTTTCCCTCAGGAAATATGCTTAATTTTTTTAATCCAAAAAACAATCAATGAAGCATAGTCCATAAAAAGTAGTCTCTATAAGATACTTCAAGAAACAGATTTAAAGAAGTTTGAACTCTTTACAAAAAAAAAAAATTACAAAACGAGAACATGCAGTTATGGACTAACTTTCATGGGCAAACTGTGATTACCTACATACATATGAAGCAGTAGAAAGTTAAAAAAATATGATCATTCTACTACCACCATAGCAAGCAGCCACTGTAACGATCACTACTTAGAAAGCCAGCTTTACCTCATCACTGGTAACACTTTGCTCCAGTTAGCATGAATTTGTGTAAATAGGTAGCTTGAACTGGAACCCATCAGGGTAATGCAAAGGTCACTTTTTCCACATTTTTATTTACAGTTATACCAGCACTAGCAGCATTCCTCTACACCACACAAGGCAGCTTCTCAAGAAACATATGGATTACATACCACACAATAGATGACAATGTAAGAAACATTTATAAATTCTGTCACAATAAAATTCTAGTATTGCCTCCTTGTCACAAATTTACCAATAAACATTTGTTTGAACTCCACATTTTGTTGTTGCATTTTCTAACAGAATTTTTAAATGTCATATTTTTAAGTGTCATCTTTGATAGCGTATAGAAACACATCACCACGTAACTACCTTCTCTTTTGTTACACACTAAGGACTCAACCCTGTGGTGCAAAGACTGACAATATATACATCTCATGAGCACTCTCATGATGTTAGTATGTACGTGTTGCATATCAAATCTTAAAAAATGTAGTTCAGTCCCACTATGGCCTTTACCCATTGAACACAAAAAAAAAAATCAATTTTATTGTTTATCATGATGACCCTCTAAAAACCAGAAAAAGAAACTAGTGTAAGGAATTCCCCTCCAAAAAGAACAAAGAAAGAATATAAATATTATTTCAAATTTAATAATATAACATGGTAAGGATTACTCTTGGACCTGAAGAGGAGATTTCACTCTGATCACTGCACAATCTGTTGTAAAAAACAGTTGCTTGCCACAAATTTATTGTGGCATGTATTTCGTATATATAGGCCTATTAAAGGAAACAGCATGCTACCTTTTGCTAAATGTGCAAGAATTTCAAAATCAATTCCTTATTTATTGTATTACTATTCTATAAGCTAAAGTGTGGTTTAGTAAGTTGTCTTTTCTTGTAGTAACAGCTTGGTGGTTTTTGTTTCCCCCGCACACATCCCTCCCCCCCTTCAATAAGGAAACTATCACTACACAGCCATTATCAAAATTAAGCCTTCATACTACAAAGCAATGGCTCATTTGGTCACAGTTCAGATAACAACAAAACTCGTAAGGGGTACTATTCTCTACTGCAGGTAGTATTTTCAAGTTGAAATAGTGAGTTCCACTTAGACAACTACTGGAACATACACATGCTGATACACATAGAAACCTTGGTTTCAAGCTCACACAGGTGGAAAAAGGCTTTTTTTACCTAGTTCTGAATCATTTAAATATCACCAGAAGAATAAAAAGAAAACATTCAGAACATAAAATCTGTGTTTCTAAGAAAATACATATTAAAATTCATTATGAGCACATATTTGTATTAACAATCCTTTTTCTGGTACAAATAGCAACAAAAAAGAGAAAATTAGTATTACCTTACGGTAACTGCCTGACCAATATTAGTCATAGCCGATGTCATTATTTCAGTCGTAATACTTTCAGCAAAACTGACTCCATCTTGTCCAATACCACTGTCAGCTGCCAGATTCGTGTAACTCAGCTCTCTTTCTGCTTTCTCTACAGATGCAGTAGCCCCCTTGTCAGAAAATACTGTCCTCTGTTCTACACCAACATGAATTTTGGGAATACCAAGTTGAAACACTCTTGAATTCTGACAGGCACCACTCAATCCAGAATAATGTAAATGCCTCGCTGGAATGCAGGATTCTTGTGCAGGTAGATGACGAGACATACTTTCGGTACAGTACCGATGTTCCTTCATACTGCAGCATCTACAGACAGTTCCAGAAAAAGGAGAGAGTTTCTCAGCATATGAGAGTTTATGCCCGTTTTTTCTGTTTTCAGCCACATGGAGAACAGCCGACTCTAAACTCATTTCTAGGGTATCATCTGCTACTTTCCTAGCATATTGTTCTATAGCTTGAATTATGCCTTCAGTGTAGCCATTTTCATTTACACTACCTGTACTATGATAGAGTTTATGATCTGGGGAGAAAGGAAGAAATGTCCTAGAAAGTCTTGTTTTAATGAGATCCCCTGTGACCTCATCAAATTCAGTCTTTTGATATAAACAGGAATCTGTAAGAGATTTCGGCAAACATGCTCCCGACATTTTCAGTTTCTTCCTGACATCACAAGTGATACTGTGAGCAAGGGATTCTGAAAAATGTAACAACTCTGTTCGTTCTGCTCTCTGTGTGCCAACACTCCTTTCGTACGTTTGGCCTTCACAGCAATGAATGCTGCTTCTAACTTGCTGCACTGCATCTTTATTCACTACTTTGATCAGCTCCAGCTTCCCGTTTACCTGTGTGTTTTGCCCAGGAAATGTCTTTCTGTTGTACCGCAATTTAGTTTTTCTAGCAGCTTGCTGCAAGCCTGATTTGATAGACCTGTAAGCAAGCCTGCTAGCATACTGATCCATTAACAGCTCAGCACTACCACCTTCTCTTTTCAAAACTTGAATGACATGATCTGCGTATTCATCAGTCACACTTTCACAGCTCGGGTACTTGGAAGTCAAGCCTGTCATGCCTGAACCTTGTGGTAAAGGAAGCATGGATGAATCTCTCTCCCCCGGCCACTGGTCCTGCACTGGACCACACCATTCTTTTGAACTACCATCTTTATCGCCTTTTCTCAGATAAAAGCAATCTACCTGACAGTTAGCCTGTTTCAACCTTAGCAGTTTACAATGCCTCGACTTCACTACTTTCTTGGCCTCATTGATGACTTTTCCTGCCATATCACCTGCATAATTCCACAAAGAATTGCCCGTCTCTTCTGGGATATTTATAGATGCAGTATACCCACATATTTTCTTTTGCATACCTAACTGAACCTGTCTACAACCATCTCTTTCATTTGTTTTACCATCTAAACGGGAAGCAGCCATTTCAGTTGCTATTGAAACTATATGGCTAGCTAAACAATCTGCATATTGAATTGTTTTTTCCAAACGTTGCCCTTTCCCAACAGGCATTTGAGAATGATCTTCATCTTCACTGCTTTCCACTTCTTCAGAAAGTGACCGCATGAGTCTCAGCATAAACTCCTCATTTTCCAAAGCGTCATGTTCCGTTTCAGACAAACCAGTAATGGATGGATTGTAGGGTGTAGAAGGTGGAGTTGCAGGTGCAAATTCCTTTGCTAATTCTCCCTTGAGTTTCTTGGATAGCTTTCTTAGGCTCCTTTCAGAAGTACCTTGACATGGCACTAAAGGAGTTGGTGGGGGTGTATCAGGCATTAAACAGGTATTTCCGTGTTTGAAATTTGATTTTTCTTCCATCTGCAAAGCAGCTTCACTGCCAAACATTACTGAAGAAAAGCTATTTGCATGCAGAAAACAATCAGCTTGCCTGTGATTCAAAGCTCCTGTTGATAGTTTCTGGATGTCATTTTTTTTTGAAGGCTTGTTTAAGCATGATATTGAACAGCTTCCCGTATCAGTACAGTCCTCTAGAACATGCTTAGCAAAAGTCACAGTGGAACAAGGTGGTGGTGATTTTGAAGAAAACCTATGTCCATTTTGTTCCTGCCAACAATCTTTAGATTCTGAAAAACACTGAACAGAATGAGTTGGAGTAAGAAATTTACATGGATTATTCAAAGGCAACTGTTGTTGTTCCACAATTATAGAAACATTACTTTGTTTCTCAGCCTCTTGCTTCTTTATCATACACTGTTCTTTTCGATTAGTATCTCCATAAGTCTGCGAGCTCACATTACATGTTAAACTATCACTAGTGTTGCATAACACTGTTTTACTTTCATCCACTGATTGTTTTATGACATACTTGGCCAAATGATCTGCAAACATATTCTTGGGGAAGTCTTCACCAATACCTTGCACAAAAGGTTTTTTATCTACTATTTTTCTTGTGAAAAAATCTGTATACTCTTCTCCTGCTTTTGTTATTTTAGATGAGGTTATGGCTTCATAAGCTTCATTTACTATCATATCTACCATAGTTCCAGAAAAAGTATTAATGTCTTTTGACTCACTTGTTAATTCTGAACTACTGTTCATTCCAGATCTGGTATTTGTTAGTTTGGTATCATTTTGGTTACAAAAGAGTGATGGAGTACTTTCAGTACTTTGACTGTGATCTGAAGTTAGATATATATTTCTGAAAGAAGAGACGTCCTCCTCTCTCTTTTTGCTTGTGAAAAATGGATGAGTGGTGTCTTTGAATACTTTCACATTGTCACCAGCATTTGGAGTAGTGGATACTTTTGCTCTGTAAGTATCAGAGGAAACCTGTTGTTGACAAAGAACTCTTCCAGCTAAGGGCACAGGTATTGAACTTATAACACCAGAGGTGCAAAATAGAGCTTGTTGTACTGTATAATCCTTCTTGGCATCTTGGATTGGCTTTAGTGCTACCCTATCATTAAAACTAGGAAAAACTGTGGAAGTTTGTGTTGACTCTAACATACTTTCTGCACTTACATATTTAATGTTGTCCATGGAAACACTAATGGCTGCTTGTGTTGTGAAGGTCACATCAACCTGAGATAGTTCAATAAATGCCTCCTGAATGACAGATTCAGACAAATCTCGGGCATAGGATCTTACCACTTTGTTTTCATAATCAAATGATGAAGGCTGTGCAGCTGTAGGTGTTGATGGATATGAAAACTGGCATACTTCCATGATTCCTTCAAACACAAGTTCTTCAGCAAGGTCTGCTGCAAACCGTGCAACAGTGTTGGTAAATATTTGTTTCTTTACCTGACGCAGTTCTTTCAAAGCACCAGTTATAGCTTCGCTCACCAAAAAGTTTGCTATCCCGTTAATGGCACGTTCCTTCAAGGAGATTGCTCTACGCCTTCCAATCTCATAAAATGCCATCTGAAAGACTGAAGAAGTCAACTTAGCAGCCAAATGACAAAGTGCATTGGTGCATGAAGAAACACCTTTCTGGAGGTCTTTAAATGCACTGCCAAAACTTTTTTCAACCAGTTCAGATGCAAATTTTTGAATGCTATCTCTAATCATTAGTGACTTATGTTTAGATTTTGCTTGTTTATCTGGTTCTTTACTAGTTTTTGTTTTGAGATCTGCAGCTTGCTTTTTTTTTTCTTTCAAAGTGATTCTTTTGTGCTTCGAATCATTTTCTGCACACACTTTTTCTGATGAGGACTCAGAAGAAAAAACAGAACCCAGTATTTCAAATGAAACACTATCAGCATATGCTGAGTAACTATTGTAAGTTGCATCGTGGTGATTTTGACCTGTCCCATCTCCACCAAGATTACTTCGACACAAACATTCCGAAGAACTACAGCTCCCTAGCGGACTGAAAGCCGATGTTCTAATAGGGCTGAAGAAGCCTCCACTCTGTTCCCTTGATGTTTTAACTGGGCGAGGGGAATCCGGGACCTCAAAGATGCTGCTATACGGTGATTCTGGCTTACGAGGAGTTGGTTTCTTTACATTGGCTGGGAGAGTAGGACGATCAAACTTGAATTTCTGAGGATTCATTGTAATGCTTGCCGAAGAGAATTTTTCATGGGCCGTCCTCCTTTTCTGGGAGGGATTCCCTAGGATGGGATCCCTAATAATTTTACAAGAGTTTTCCAAGGCTGGTTCCAGCTCATCAAACTGATCAAAACTATCAAAAAATTCACTTACTTCTGAGTCTGAATCCTCTATACCATCTTTCACTACTGGAATTTTTGGCAGCTGAAGTTTTGCCTTCAAGCTTTTTTGATACCCTTCTTCATCTAAGAAGATGATGGGGCTTGGGCTGGAGCAATCTGACTCAGAGGATTCAGCTGGAGAGGAAGAAAACAATGTTTTACGTAAAAAATTAACACCTTGATCAGAAGGATTATATGGCTTATAGAAACTCCTTTGTATCCAAGGATCAGAAATTGAAGTTGTTACTGAATTCTTTACTGAGGACAGTTCCTTAAGTCCCAAAATATCAATCAAAGTAGAAGATCTGGCAGATGACTTTCGATGTGCAGAACCCACAAGGATCTTTGAGTCAATAGTTTCTAAATATTGAGCAGGGGTGGTCTGTGAAGCAGCATCTCGATGGTTTTGAGAAGTAAAGCTGCATGCACCTGAAATGAAAAAAGATGAAAAAAGATTGCTTCAAAACCAAGAATTTCCACAGAATTACAAAAAACAGGACAGATTTTCATGGCAACTGGATTTATTGTTGTTGCAAAATGCCAGCTTATCTTTCACTATTAAAGCAACCTTTCATTTTCTTCAAATCCTATTACACAAATCTAATCAATGACAAATAAATGCGCTTTTAGCACACAAAGTAGAATAAGATTCGATATCCATATGACACCAAGATTAGAATGTTTGGCTTATGAGTTGGCAAAGTGTTGTGAAAAGAGAAAAAAAATTAATTTTTCAATTGCATAATACTCTCTTACAATACATGATTAATGTAAAAAATTACTGCTTACTTACATTTACTTTCTTTTTAAATCCCAACAGCCTAAATTTCAAATACGAATTTCTACAAGACCACAGCGTGCAAGAACTTACCAGCACTTTGTATCTTTGAAGGTTCATCTTCATCTAAGTGTTCAAAAGCAGTGACAAAATCATCCTCAATTGAAGAAACTGACTGATTAGTGTCATCATCTTCTCCATGGGATGTCTCTGTTTGATGTTTTTGCGAAGAGTTTATTTCCACTGCGTATCTTATGCCTGTGGTATACTTGCTCAGCAAGGTAAATATATAATCAACTTTTATCCTTGGGTATGAAGGAGACAGTCTCATCACACAAAACACTTCAGGAAGTTGATTCTTGAAAAAGAGAGCAACAAGAAAATAAATACAGCAATCTCAGAATAATTCAGCTGTCAGAAGGGATTCCTTCAATGCATGTCTAGGATGAATAAATAATTTAGAAATATTTTAAATATAAAAAAATTAATTAAATAGTTTGTGTAGAGTGATAGAATCATCCAGTTTCATACCTTCTGCATTCTGAATAAATCATTGCAATAAAGTAACACAACCCTGATAATATACAAATTTATTAAAGAATGCACGTGAAACATTTGTAAATGAAAACAGGATACTTGTTTCTTCAAGATATTTTTTATCTTACATGCAACATTTCTAACTGGAAAGAATATAATTGACTTGGTAATAATGGGAACAACATCAAAATAAAAATAATGGAAATTATATCATTAATAGCATTTATAATTGCAATTTTTTTTGTAAGAAAAGTCCACTGAGTTTTATGAACACTGGACATTCACATAATTTTTGGTATCTCTATTTCAACAAGAGAAGTCTGCTGACAATGAAAGCTGTATCTGAGTAGAGCAGAGATAGGTAACTTGACAAGTTTCATATTCTTTCCAAACTGGTAGTGAACGGGATCACAGTCTAGCAGAAGCATGGGATCAACACCATAATTAAAGATTTGTTGAATATTTCTTGTAAACAAGACAGCATTGTTTATTTTTATATTTTCTGACATTCATTTTCATGGAAACACAGAAATATGATATTAACCCTGCTGTGGATAAGATGGCCCCAAACCAAAAGCAAGAAAAGGTGTGATATGACTAAACTCTTTAGGATGCGAAATATGCTTTTGACATGCAAGAAAGCACAAAAATTTTACCTGATGTTTCATGACATAAGGTTTTGCCAAAGTTTTCTTTACATCTTTTAGAAATATAGCCTCATTTTCTTTTAGTTTGCGCAACTGGAGCGATTTCAGAACATCTGGAAGCTCTACAGAAACAGCTGACAATTCCTGATTTAAATATACAAACACATGGAGAACATCAAGTAAAAAAAATAACTTGTAAATGACAATGATCTCATAACCCCCCTTAATAATAACACCTACTAATTTTGGTTAATTTTTTTATGATTCCCTACTTTTTGCTCCATCTCCCACTTACTCTCTTGAACTGTGGTATAAAGTTCATGTAAACAAGGTTTAATTCAGTCCTTGGAAGAGGCTTATAAGTCATAGACAAAAATCCTGTAAGCTCTGAAAAACAGCTGCACATCTACAAGGTACACAACCAAAACAACTGCCTTAAGCTAAAAATGGTTATCAACAGATCTCTATGTGCTCTCAGTGTGCTTTATTGGTACAGTGTTCTAGCTCCCTATTACAAAATGATGGACAAGGTACTTCTTTAAGGATGACCTTGCAAAACTTTTAGATTTACCTAATATAGAAGAGGCCTGTGAAAAATGTTTTTTCAAGTTTTTTTTTCAACAGTCCAAACACTACTGATTCCTGTGGTTCAAAGCAATCTCCACAAACCTACTCTGTCCAATTTTCTTTAAATTCCATCTAATTCTAGACAATCAAATAGTTTTTACCCATCTTTTAAAGAATGTCTAGTGTTATTATAATCTGATTAATTAACAATATTGATAACATTTGGATCACAAATGGATTCAGGGTTTCTTTTTTCATATTTAAACACCAGCAAACCATTAGAGCATTCACTGCCTAGTAGGATCTAGACAGAGTAGAAGTGTGGAATTGCGCCATGAAGGTGTATGTTATGAATTATATTGATGTGTAAGTTGTACAGGAAGGTTAAACCCTTAATTTATGAAAATGGCACAACATAACCCTCCTAGTTTGCTGGTTTTGGCCTTTTAAAATGATATTTCCTTATCTAATTCTCCAGAATAATATCTTAAGACATTGCCATAATAGTGACTCCTGACCCTCCCCACAAACAATTCACAGCTAGCAGTCAGTTCAATAAAGTTTTAGCTTCACACACGCAACTGTACCATATGAATAAGCACAACCCAACTAAGGAGAAGATTACAAACTAAAATGCTGATACACACAAGTTTTTAACAACAACAAAACCCAAACCAAAAAAGCACTCACAAAAACCACAATCAAACTAGCCCCTTCCCACCCAAATAGCTCCCCAAAACAATCATTCCCCTGTGCCACATTTAAGTTGTTCCAGACCATCTTAATGCAAAGACTGACCCAGGTAATATTGTAAATATATATAAAACACTTATTATCATATTGAAATAATTATTTTCAAGCTTTCAGTGACATTAGAAACTTAGGCTTTTAAACGTTCAAGATATATCTATTTCATTTCTCAAACACCAAAATTCCTCTATTTAAAAAATTAGGTACTACTTAGAAAAAAGCAGTAGATAAAGAAAATTATTTTCCAATATAGATATATATGTACCTGCAAGCGAGCAGTATCCATCTCTTCAGCAAAACCTATAAAAGTAACCTGTAAAATAAATACATTAATATAGTGAAGTACAGAAAAAAATGTTTTGGTTTCCTGCAGATATTTAAGAGTTAAAAATTCACAGACTGTAACAGAAAGCTTCACTCCACTGCCAGAGTAACCATACCTTAGGGTAGCATAGCTTGTTCAAACAGTAGCACACAGTCTTTCATAAAGAATAGTAACCCTACACTATTAGACTCGTGAAAGGTCAGGTCAGACTGAAGAGCATAGACATTTAAAACGCACTACACAGAAATTTTTCTAGTGACTGATACATACAGAGCAACACACAAAAGCCTTATTACATCTGTTAAAACAAACACGACTTGGCAAAGATCGGTGCTCATCTGTCCTTGCTTCAGGCTGGGCACATATAAAACAGTTCCAGTCTGAAATCTGTCCATGCTAATAAACTGTTACACATTTGGATATACTAAAGAAAGCATAATGCCAACACATTATACAATTTGCCATGTAAATTGATTAGCCTAAGGCCAAAACGCAACGGATTACTTAAGCCACATGTTTGCACGCCATATCGAAGCAGACAAACCCTTAACTTCATTTCAAACATCAGATTTCCTCAGTACTTTTTTAGTATTTCCCTAACAACAATCAATAGCATATCTGCATGCTCCAAAAAAACCCAGGGCATTTATTTCAAAACAAGGTTGTCAGAAAATTATTTTTGCTTCCATTTTGTAGATATGGAATAAAGCACTTAGGACTAAATACTTCCAATGATGTTTGAATTTCAGTTTCATATTGTTTGGATTTCATTATTTCAGAACACTACGCAATAGACTGAATGTTATGTATTAAATCCACAATTCATAAATTTGTAGCAACTACTCCCATTACTCCAAAGAACAGCACTATGCCTATAGTAATTTATTATTAACTGGTTCAGCTACCTGCTTGTACATACACAGAATCTCTAGAAGTACAGAGCTAGAAAAAGAAATGGCTGAAAAACAGTTTTATTTTGAACTGCATTTGTGTTTTGAATATGCTCTTTCAAAGTGTGACCAAAAAAACCCCAAACTTTTTTATTTAAATTGAAATCATCCTATGAAAAATTCTGATGTGTTTATTTCAGGGCGTCTTAGGCTGCGAAAAAGATCTCATGCCCCCAGAAAACATCTTCCCACTTACATCCACTTATGTCAGCTGTGACAACATCAAAAATGAAACAATGCTTCACAGCAGCATTCCAAATAGTTCCAAAGTAATTACACACCTCCACCACCAGATTCACTGTGTTAACTATGAAAAAATCCTGTTTGAGCAATGTTACCTTTCAACTCCTACATCCTCTCTTCAACTCCTAAATAATTCATCTGCAGTGTATCTGCAAGACCCTTTTCAACTTCTGTCTTTTCACCTACAATATGAACTGAATTCCTCCACAGAAAAAGCAAAATATCGAAAAATTTAAAGGACTTGGGGGGAAAAAACTAGTTCCCCAAAGAACGTTTTGAGAGGCTTTAGAGTTTGTTGCTGCTGGGGTTTTTTTGGCAGTTTTGTTTGGTCTTTCTAATGGGTGTTTGTTTTTTTGTTTTCTTACATGCCCCTTCCTCTTCCTCAAGATAATGATTCCAACCCTTTCCCTTCTCCCACGGGATAACTCATTGTGCAAGACAGAGCAGTATGCAGGAGTCATAGCTCCACACAAATGAAGAACAGTATGTACCCTGAGTGGTCAGAAGAGTGCTTCAAAGAGACCACACCCCTACTGAGTCTGCCTATTTTTGCCTCAATGACAATACTAATTTATTGTGCCCAAACTCCAGTATTTAGAAAAGAACAATGACCTTTTAATACCTTGAACGAGTCTGAAGTTAGTGCATCAATTCAAAAGTTGTTGGGGAGCAGGTCAGGGAAATAAAAAGGTCAGCAGTAACATATGTCCTTTCTTTAAACTAAAAGTAGTGTATGAGGAACTCTATTTGAAGGTTCATGGAGGAAATGGATTAAAATGGTACAGAAAAACCTAAATACTGGGTTTCTTAAGTCTGAGTAATTATCTTTGCAGTCCTAATAAAGTTCTTTTAGCATCACTCCCCCACCTCTTTGCCTGTATTTCCATAAGAAAAAACACCTGGTCTGTGGCAGGCTATTGACCCTCTTACACTACACCCCGAGGGCTCTTAATTGCTTGATCTAATAAGGTAACTAAATATAGTCAGCTATCTTTCTCCATAGGGACCATTACTGCAGGCATATAAAACATGTTGCCAGCTATTTGTCAGGTATTTGTTACAAGACAAAAACTGCCTCATAGATTTCTAAAGCATGGTCCATCTGGTCAGATACAGACGAGGTTTTGCTCACTCCTCCACTGCACAGCTCTTCTTTCTTACCTTAATTTGGCACAGATTTTTATCTTTCACAAATTTAGCTTTTTGCCTGCTCCCCAAATGGTCCTTAGAGGCGTTAACTCCTGACTTTATCCATCCAATCACAAAACCCCTAGTGTTATCCAGACAACCCTAATTCTTCTCTGCCAGTTGCACAATCTGCCTCTTGCCTTCCCCCAGCTACTCCTTAAGCAATTACCAGTCTTCCCTAACCACTTCCTGGGTTGTCTTTACTTCATGTCTCCCTGTCTCAGCTACTCCACATGGCCAGTCCAGGTCATACTTTCCTTCTCTAAGCTCCTTGTCAGGTCTGTCAACTCCTAATTAGAAGTCTTGTAAAACACCTAATACAAATCACATGCCACACATTGCTTCTTACTTTTTTTCTTTTCCTTTTGGAGAAGTTGCTGCTAGCCTTGTTACTACTCAAACAGTTCTAGTAATTCATCCTTATAGATTGAGATTTACCTAGACAATCCTGCATTGTCTTCTCCCCAGACCTTATCCAGTTTTCAGCCCATCTGGATTCACGCAAAACAAGTCTAAATCTGCAATTTTGAGGCATCAGCTTTTAGTGCTAAGCACAGGGCAAGCTAGAGCAATCACTTGAATTTTTATCTTCAGATCTGGATCAAAGTGTTACACTACTTTGTTAGGATATCATCCATACAACCTTGATCACAGCAGTACTCACAAATGCAGTACACCCAAGTAATCTATTTACACATTTTGGTTTTCTAGTTTCTCAAATCCTCCAAAGCAGAGAAATGTCACGTTGAAATGTCACACCTCTTTTTAAGACTATACTGACTGAATTCAAGAATGACAATAAGGGATACAGATTTTACGGACAGTAACTTGAATCATTGTTCCCATTTACTATCCTACAACTTCCCATACTGTTTCAAGTGCAATTGTTTTCTATCATAGCCACAAAATATATATAAATGATAACATCATGCCAAACCTCAATAAAATTATCTTCTTCCTCCTGATTTAGGCATTCCTCTGCTGATATGTTGCATAACTCTTTCCTGCTCTGTAGCAGTGACTTCATAGAGTGCAGGATACCTTCACCAAAACTCTGTAAAACAATGAGAAAAAAAATTAAGAAAAAAATGCATTTTGAGCTGCATGGTCCACCCATCTCTCCCCTACCCCCCATAGGTTTCTCTACTGTAATTACTATTTCAAATTACTTTGTATATAAAGTTTAAATTCCTTTCAGGATATGGAACTGAAACAGCTAAGTTGCTTTCTTCAAGCATTACTTTTATTCCAAAATAGGTTACGCATTAAAAAAAAAAAGATAAAATATAACACAGATTTGGAAAAAAAGAATCCGAGAAGAAATTCACACCCCATCTACTCCTTGCATTGAAGGCTATATATGGAACTTCTTCAACAGCTTTTCCTTAAATAAGATTAAAAGCAATTTTAGCCAAGAAAAGTCACACAGGTGGCTTCAAAAGTCAGAGGGTAAGAAAACAAACAAGCAAAACAACCCAAGAAAATCCACAGAGATTCTTTCCCATTCTTTGAAAGTTATGAAACAACTTAATACCATGTAAATACTTCTTATAACATTCCTTATAATAACACTTATGGTGACATGCAAGCACCCACAGATGGCTAAAAAAGGCTTAAGAATCCAACACTTTCTCCCAGTGTAACAGAGTGCAGAAAGCAAATAACATAACAACAAAACTGGTTCACTAAGCTTTTAAAAAAGGCAAAATCCTCTCTATTGTTTTAGGAAGTCAGACATATTTTTTTAAAATTTAAAATTGTCATCTTTTCTAGCAAGTTGTAAGGTTAAGAAGACAAATCAAATCATCATATGGTTAAAAACTGTTAATCCAGTTAATTATTCTCTACAAGACCGCCCTGTTAAAAAATGAAATAAGAACTCAGTGTATCCAACTCACAAGGTATTTCAAATTTGCATAGCTTCTCAAATAATAGTGAAACTGCTAGATAGCCAAATTTAGTCAGTTTTGCCTTTCTGACACTCCTGAAACAAAAACAATCCTTTATAGTAAGAAGTATCTTACATATTAGAGTTAAATGTCGAGAAAGATTTTATTTTTTCCCTGTATAAAAAGCAGTATCATGTACTACTACATAGGAAGTAAAATCATTAAAGCAGGGCTAGTGCCACCCTGCTTGTGCTCATGGCAACACAAAATTAGGAATGCAATTCTAGACTGAATAGAAAAAAGGCAAAATCAAACTTCAGGATCCTTGAAATTACAAAAATACCTTTCAGAATGTTAGCAAACAAGGCTCAGACTACCAACCTGACAGCCAAGGCCAAGCGACACAAAGAAGTCACAACAGTAATTTTTATAGAAAAGCAGCAGCTTAACTATTTTAAAAACCATTTTAGGCAGTTATGGGGTTATTTGAAATAAATTAATGCAGCATTCACTTTTATCTATTTTCTTGCCCCACATGTTTAGCTGCAATTTACTTTCACAGTTTAGTAATGTATCTTTGTACTTTCCAAAGTATGCTGTCAGTGTCTTCCTGTAAGTCTCTGGATCTTCCAAATTACAGGTGGCTGCAATACCAATACTGCTCAAAGAGCGTTCCCCAGCAATTCCTTCACTCATCTTGTACAAAAGTAATTTGGGAAGTTGAGCAAGCATGTTGAAATGTCTCATTTTCAGCTCCTACAATAATTTCAGCACTCAAAATAGTAATTAAGGGGAGGGGGGAAAGTCATAGGACATGACCTGCTAATTTTCTGCAAGCCAACAGTGCTACAGTTTGAGAAAGGCTCATTGTTATTCTCTAGTTAGGCTTTTACACCTTATTTATAAGCAAGTACTATTTCCTACTCTTACATCTAAAAGGCAGATGAATAACTACGAAGTAGAGCATTGATGAGGAACTACTGAGGTGAAGGAAAATTCAACATTTTTGAGAATATTAACTTGAATTGGGAGAAGAAGAAAGATGAAGGAACTGGAAAAATCTCCCTAAGGTCTGGAATAATCAGCATACAAGACTATATGCACATCTGGTAGCCCATGGTAGCACTATGTAACTGAAGAGCTAAAATATCCTTATTTAAAATGAGGAGGAAGTGATGCATGTTTTTAAGATCACATTAATGAATATAAAAAAGTTCAGAATGTAAAAATAATAAGGATATGGAAATTAAGAGCCAAAACACATACACAGAGAAAAAAAATCTTACCTATCTGTGAATTCCATAGATTATTTACACTGAAATATATGAAGAGTTAACAAAACAGAGAGAGTTTACTAAAGGAGCTGGTTTTGGAAAAGACTGCCTGAATGGAGGTAATATAGCGATGTTTTGAGAATAGCTGATGTAGGTCAGTAAACCAACTTCCTCAAAATTTATCTTGAGACTGATGTCAAGCATCATCATCATTAATAAATTTAATGAGACAAAGTAAATACCAGATGGAAACTGATGCTCACTGAAGTAAGCAGGTGTCATCAGCTAAGAAGAATAGCAAATCATACAGGAAGAACTTGTTCAATATGAGAGTGTTTTAAAATGCAACCATAGGAAGCATAAAGTTGTGTCTTTAAAAACTAAAAGCAAGCTTCAAAACAGAATTGCAAATTCACAGGCTGGGAAATAAAAGACCTGAGTTGACTTCTTCATCATGGTAAAGCAATGAATGAATAATCAATATGATACAGCACTGAAAATAGCAAATGTGCATCCTATAGTGAAAGAACTGACATCAGAGTCACTGAGAAGGACATTCTGTGTAATTGCACGTACAGTATTATCGACATGTAAAAAGAAGATTAACTCACAACAAGCACAGAAAGTAGGACTATGAAGGATAATCGCTGGAATGCAGAGGCTTTCATAGAAAAGCAGACTAAAACCTTAGTTTACACAGTTTCCAAAAACCAAGGCTAACAGAAGACAGACCACCAATTGTAAAAAAAAAAAAAATACGGGTGAACATCAGCAAAAGAAAAGAAATTATTTAAACGGAAGAATAATGACATCCATGAACAAACAGGTATAAATTTGCCATTGAGTAGCTTTGGCCTGAAATTGGTAAAATTCCTAGCTATTTACTGCAGTGTGGTTCAAAAGGAATTAAAACCAGCAGTAGGCTTGATGGGGGTGTTATACTCCCCTCATTAACTGAGAGACTATTTTAATAACTTTTTCATATTCTTATCAAAATTGTGCTTGTGACAAGAAAGGATTGGACTCAATTACACAGAAATCCTCCTATCAAACAGACAATGAAAGCAAGTTCTCTCACAATCCCAGACTATAAGACAAGAAACTACATTAAAAGCTGACAAGCAAGTTCCCAAGATTATCAGTTCAGTTCAGGTAAGCACAAGAGGTCATCTTCAACAAAAGGAGGTAATTTGTTTTAATAAACATTACAACTACTTCCAGTGTACATTGACATATGGGCAAAAAACACCCAAGCAATCTATAAAGTTCTAGTTTCTAGGCCTGTGTACTCCTTCCTCACAGAAATTCAGAAGTCATGTCTTGCAAGAAATCTTATGTCATTCTTGAGCACAGATTCAAAGTTATGCAGTCATGTCAGAAGAAAAACATAAATATCATCAAGGTGCTCAGACCTGAAAAATGAAAATCTTTGTCACTCCTCTAGCTTCAATGAGCAATTCAAAGACTTGCATTGTTCTCCTTTTTCCAGCAAATCAAAAAGTCATTATCTATGGATCCTTCACAGTATACTGGAGGAAATTCTGTAGTACTTGGTCTCATGAAGTGTTTTATACAACTGCTCCCTAACATCTCAAACGACCTGTAAGATGTCACAATCTCTAGAGAAATTAAGTTCAGTGCTGGAGAGTCATGCTTAGTCTGCTCTTAAGCAACAAAGCAGCTGTTGCTGATTTCATGTGCTGTAAGATTTTAATGGACTGAATATTTTGAGGTAATTTTGTAAAAACAGAAACTTAGGCTTTAAATGTGCATACCACAACTTTGCACTGACTTTTAAGAGCTATTACTGCAACAATCCCTGTTAATTATGACAAAGTATTACAAAGAGAACAGGAATCAGACAGCAATCTTCTGTGAATCAACAGAAGATGAAACACAGTGCAATTCCGACCACTCTGCAGGAGAGAGAAAGTTCCACACCATGATCTAAACAGCCACTCCTCAGGTAAACATCAAGAAGCAGCAGTCACAGATCAAAACACCGGAGCCCCTGGCTGTATGAAAATGTACAATATCGCAAGATACTTGAGAAGTATTGAATTCGTGTTTCTAGAACCACACAGTCCAGAATGCTTAATGGCAATTAATGGAGCAGTTCACAGAGATAATATTTTAGGCAGCTATTAGAATCAGTGAAGAATCACTGGTCACTGTCATTATTAGAAAGATCTTTCTATAACCAATAGGTTTAAAAACCCGGGACTAGGAGCATTTGGGTAGGATGGTATTTGTTTAGTTTTGCACATTGAAGCGGAAAAACAAATAAAGATTTAAAAAGTCCTTTAAGAATGCAAAATTACTTAACTGTAGTTAAAGAACTCTTTTTGTTGGAGAGTTCTTATAAATTAATAAAATACAAAGTTTTATACTGTGTGTCTTAGAGTGAAAGAATATCACCCATAATTACAAACTGCTTAATATATGTCAGTTAATGTTCCATGTCAGGACCTGGAACAACTGACTGTCTCACAGTACTTCCTTTTGTCTTCAGTTTCTACGGGACATATACTACAGTCACTGTTTCCTTAAAACAACAAAATCTGCTTATAAAATAAAATAATGCAATTTTCATGTGACAAGATGCTTCCTTGCTCAGTTTCTCCTCTTACCAGTGCAGCAACTTGCAAATAAAGAAGTTATTAGTAACCAGGAAAGACCTCATCTAAATACTCATCTATTTCTCAACTACCCTGAGAAATACAATTGGATAAATAAATTTGTTCCTTCAGGATAAACTGCAACTTTCATTTCAGTAAGCAGTTATAGAATTTGCAAGAAAATTTGAGGAAGACTATTTATGTTCTCCAAGCTAAAGTGACAAAATTTAAAAGAATAAATAAATGAAAAAAAAAACACTAATCTTTTGTAAGTGCTAGACATATATTCTTTTTCAACATGGCCCTTCTTACATGTTCATGTAAACGGAAGGATAAACTAGACAAGAAACCAAGATCTAAAGACTAAGATTTTACAAGTAAGCCATAAGACAGACTTCACAGAGATCTACGAAGACTACGTATTTGTACTTTATTACATATAAACTCAAAAAATCTGTTCTAAAATAAAAGCTGTCTTCCAATAAACAAGGAAATGAATGCATCATGATTTTATCATGTCACTTTGAAAGACAAAAGCACGCATTCCTTTCTTAAATTATGCTGTCTCCCAGTTCAATTACATTAAATGTGCCAAAGCATGAATCAAAGGCAATTTCTTTCCCTCCTTGAAATGTTAGACAATCAAAATTAAAACACATTAAAGACAAAAACCATACTCAAAATACTTCAACTAAACCAGTTCATTTGGTTCATTATTAGATTGAAAACCTCAGAAATATTTTTTATTTAAATACAGATAATTACCTTTTTCACAGATACCCTTGGTTTCATTCGATTGCCCTGAGCCCTGGCGTACATGTCCATGATCTTACTAGTCTTAGTATTCGATGTAAGAAGTCAGCTCAAAAATACCTACAAAAAACAATTATATTTGATTATTTTATGTTTACTCATTTAGCTTGCGTCCACTTTGAAAGTGCAAGTAGACAAAACAAGAACCAATAATCAAAACCAACTGAAAAACATTTTAAAACTGAGAAAGATTAAACAGCACACCATCCATACTGACAGCTTCCTTCAAAAAAGAACTGCCTGAATGACCAGGCATGAAATATAGAACACCCACGCCTTGTAGTAAGATGCACATTTAACCAGATTTGAAGGTTGAATGGAGGGCAAGGAGGAACATTACATTAAATATTGTTGCACTGTCACCGGTACCCTTGAAAGTTATCAGCAAATTTCTGTACATACAACGCGCTGGAACTACCTTGCAACAATCTCGAGAGGCAAGCATACAACCTACCCACTCAACCAACTGGCCTAGTCATTTCTGTCACCCAGAGGCACTACAGGCTAACATGGATCAACACTCTTGTCCTCTGGCCCTGCTCTGGGCAGTCCAGTCTCTGCTAGCAAAACACAGCGGACCAAAGATGAATGTATCAGCACCTCAATGAAGCAGATCATGAGTTTCTGCTCAAGTCAGCTGCCTTTATTGATCTTAAGTCTAGTTCTAACAACAAGAATATAAAAAAACAGCTATGACATGAAAACATTTTTTTCCAAGTTTCCATCTTCAACCAGCAGCAATGAATCTAGTTTGTTTCATTCATCTCTACATCCCCTAAAACAGGCAATAAATACCACGTGTTGTTAAAGACAAACAGCATGTGCTGGGCTTTTCAGTCCTATGAAAGTTTTAATATTTCAGCTTTTCCCATAGTCACACAATTTAACCAGGAAAAAGAACTCTTAGACTATTCACAAAAAACAAAAAACCAAAACAAACAACAACAACAAAAAAAACACACACAAAAAAAACCCCACCAACCCAGGCAGGGAGCAAGGGCATGTAAAAATGACTACTAAATAAAAAAAAAAATAAACACCAAGACATAAGAGTATGGATTGTCACCGGACAGGTTTTCTTGATCTCATCTCAAGCACATATCTAACTTTCATATGGGAAATAAATCTTTACAGGGATTTGTTCTTGAGTATAAGTAACTTAAATAAAAAGATTAGCACTGTCATCAAGTAACTCTGTTCTTCAGCTTGCTCCACTCCCAGCATAGATAAAAATAAAACCTCTCCAAGAATACAATAGCAAGAGATTATTATTAGGCACATCTATTCAGAATTCACCTTGATTTCTGCTTTCCTTCACAGAGATGAACTTGAAAGAATCTTAGGAAAAAAGTTACATTTATTCAAATAAACTGCAACATCTTAATCTCTGGAGCACAGTATCTCTCTTAACTGGATGTCTGGTTTGGCAAATTAAGCCAATGACGCAAAGCAACTAGGCACATGTTAAACATTATATACGATATATAAATATAATAAATACAAGTAAGAAGCTCATTTCATGGTAAACTATGAACGGAAGATTAAAAACCACAACAATTCTTCTGCTGAAACTCAATGTGTTTAAAAGAAAAAAGCCACAAAACAGTATCAGGCAAGAAAAAGAGATCCACTTCGTTTTTCCCTACCGCTCCATCTTAAATGGCTAATCCACTATAAATTTAACCATATTGGGGAAATAGTCTTAGACACTCCAAAAGAAAAGTCACCTATGGAAAAGCTGGTTTTCCACACAGGTTTTCCAAAGTGGAATCAAGTGCACTCTCTGCAAAACTGCAGATGACACAAAGCTGAGTGGTGTAGTGGACGTGCCTGAAGGATGGGATGCCACCCCAGAGGGACCTGGATAAGCTCAAGCAATGGACCCACGTGAACATCATGAGGTTCAACAAGGCCACATGCAAGGTCCTGTGCCTGGGCTAGGAAAGCTCCCAGTACTGACACAAGCTGTGAGATGAAGAGACTAAGAGCGGCCCTGAGAAGAAGGACTTGGGGGTGCTGGTGGACAAGCTGGCAATATGTGTTTACAGCCTAGAAAGCCACCTGTATCCTGGGCCGCATCAAAAGCAGTGTGGCCAGCAGGTCAAGGGAGGTGATTCTGCCCCTCTACTCCGCTCAGATCTCACCTGGAGTGCTGCATCCAGCTCTGGGGTCCTCATCACAGGAAGGACATGGACCTGTTGGAGTGGGTCCAGAGAAGCGTCACAAAAATAATCAGAGGAACAGACCAGCTCGCATATGAAGACAGGCAGAGGAAGTGGGAGTTGTTCAGCCTGGAGAAGGCTCCAGGGAGGCCTTATAGCTGCATTTCAATACTTAAAGAGGGCTTATAAAAATGACAGGGACAAACTTTTTAGCAGGGCATGTTTAATAGGACAAGAGTGAAGAGTTTTAAACTGAAAGAGGACAGATTCACATTAGATGAAAGAAATATTTTACAATGACAGTGGTGAGACATTGGCACAGGCTGTCCGGAGGTTGTAGATGCCCCATCCCTGAAAACATTCAAGGTCAGGCTGGACCGGGCTCTGACCAACCTGATCTAGTTGAAGATGCTCCTGCTCACTGCAACAGGGTTGGACTAAATGGCCTTTAAAGGTCCCTTCTAACCCAAGCCATTCTATAACTTTATATGTCCATTTTTTCCAGTGATTTGCTGAGAACACCCTTTTCATCTGACCACGTAACAAGCATTTAGCTAGCTTTTGCATATATCCTTGTTTGAATACATGTACAGATCAAAATTAAATAATCAGCTTAAGGGAATGCAACAGGAAATTTGCCATGAATTTAATCTCTTTATATAAGTTTATCCCATGTCTAAATTTATTATAAGTCAGTGTGTATTGATAATTATTAGCTGGCACAAAGAAAGAAAATTTATCTGTTTTCTGTAAAATGAAAATGTGCTGAGTAAATCTCTTCAATAGCTATAGGAGCATATGTAGACATGTGCAGACCTATGTTAAACACATAAAGGATATGAGAAATTTCAACTATACAGGCAATAAATTTGAAATATATGTAATACGTTCTTATTAAAATTAAAGTTCAAATAAAAGATTCTACACAATGACATTACTATATCTATAGCTATGTTTCAAAAAAGGTTTTTTTAGTAGCGCTACAGCAAAAACTTTTTCTTTTAAAGGAAAAGTACTCTTTTTTTTCTTCAATACAATGACCTGAAGCAGACTAGAGAACTCTGACGATGATTTGCAAAAACCAGGCTTTATCAACACTGACTTCTTAAAGATTCATTCCAAATAAGAAATTTAAAAATACCTTAAAAACAACACTTTTAAAAACATAAAACCATTAAGGTTGAAGAGGCCTACAAAATGATCCAGTCTCATTGTCCATCCAGTACTGCCACTGTAAACACTAAACCACATCACCCAGCGACAGATCCAGACACTTCTTTAACGCCTCCAGGAATGGTGACTCCACCACCCCCCAAAGCAACCTATTCCAATGCCTGACCACCCTAACAGTGAAAATTTTTTTTCCAATGTCTAATCTCAATCTTCCCTGTCTCAGCTTAAGGCTATCACCTTTGGTCCTCTCACTGCAGGCATAGCAGAAGAGACCAACCCCCTCCTCACTACAACCTCCTTTCAGACAGTTGCAGAGAGCAATGAGGTCACCCATAAGCCTCCTTATTTCCAGAGTAAACAAACTCAGCTCCCTCTATTATTCCACATAAGACATGTTCTCTAGTCCTTTCACAAACCTTGCTGTCCTTTGCCGGACATGCTCCAGAACCTCAACGTCCTTTCTGAAATGAGGCACCCAAATCTGAACACAGGGTTCAAGATGTGGCCTCACCAGGGTCAAGTACAGAGGGACAATCACTTCTCTAGTCCTGCTGGCCAGACTATTTTTGATTCAAGCCAGGATGCCATTGGCTTTCTCAACTGCTCTCAAGCCATTCCTCCTGCATCCTGTAGTGCTGCTTGGGGTTGTTGTGATCCAAGTGCAGGACATGGCACTTCACCTGACTGAATCTCACAGCAGTGGCGTCAGTCCATTGGTCAAGTCTGTCCAGAATCCTCTGCAGGGCCTTCCTGCCCTCCAGCAGATCACCACTCACACCCAACTTGGTGTCATCCGCAAATTTATTGAGGGTGGACTTCATCCTGTCATCCAGATCATCAATAAAGATGTTAAATGGGACCAGCCATAAAACTGAGCCCTGGGTAACACCACTAGTGACCGGTTGCTGACTGGATTCAGCTCCCTTCACCACAACTCTCTGTGCCCAGCCAGGCAGCCAGCCAGCTTTTTACCCACCAAAGAGTCCTCCCATCCAAGTCACAGGCAGCCTGCTTTTGCTAGGAGGATGCTGTGGGAGACACTATCAAACACTTTACAGAAGTCAAGACAGACCACATCTACAGCCTTTCCTTCATCTGCTAAGTGGGTCACTTTGTCATAAAAAGAGACCAGGTTGGTCAAACAGGACCTTCCTTTTGTAAATCCATGTTGGCTGGGCCTGATCCCCTGCTTGTTCTGCATTTGCATTTATAGCCTTACCAAAACAATTGCTATTGAGAAGCATATTAAACAAGTCTACACTGACAAGCAGGCAAAATAGTCTAATGGATCCTGCTCTATTTTTCATTTCTAATGGTTTATCTGTTTCACTGATCGGGTCGGCAGTCTTGAAAAAGTCCATTTATAAAACACAAGTTGTCTCAATCACACCCACACCTACACCAAGAAGCGGGGAGTGAAATCCATCACTGACAGTGAGCATTCATGAAAGGTGGGGCCCCCTTTTTCATGTTTGGTTCTAATTCTTTCATCTTGTATTTTTTTATTTATAGAAGCATGACATGAATACCAAGCCTTACCAATTTCAAAAGAACCCTTCATTTTCTTTGTCCAGATCATCACTTAAACTTATCACCCACAGCTTCCCCCCAGTCTGGGGTGTGTATTCCCAAATACATCCTGGGAAACAATGTTACTTGATGTATCAGGAATACCCACTAGTCTAGATTTTGTGGCTTGTGCAGTTACATTTCTGTACTTTAATCCACTGTGTATTTTGTACATAACAAAACTATACCAAGTAAGTTTGGGGTATTACTTTCTAAGCTGCAGTATTTTCTCAAGCAGTCTTATTTCCCCTTAGAGAAAACTTCACCAGAGAACAGCTTGATTAGGAAATACTTTTGAGTGTTTTTAAGATTATACCATACCAAATGATCAACAGAAAGTGTGAATAATCTAATCTATTATTTTTCCATCCTGAGTAAGACTTTTCACTACTGTGTTTCTTCAACTACCAACAGATTTTAAAGAGTCCCTGAAGGATATAGAACTATGAGACATCAACCAAGATGGCATAATTTAATTACTATATCCACCAAAAGATCACCTTGCCTGCAGACCAAGAAATACCACTGGACAAATGGGACCAACATTAATTAAAACCACTTAGTTACTCAAGGATTCATTAAGTACTGGTGGTATCTATCACTAAAGTCTAACTATACCATTCTGAAATAATCTTACACATATGAAGCAATGTAAGACTCTTCCCAAGTGTAACATGGATAAACTCTGAGCACTGTGTTATCATTTATTTCAGTATCATATATCTTTTTCAGATACAATCTAAGGGGGTTTTTTTCCTCCCTATTTCACTCTGGCCGTATATCAGAGCTTCAATTAGAAGACTGTAATATATACACAGTTCGGAGCCACAGTTCACACTTTCTTTTTTCCTTTTGCGTGTTGTATTTTTGGGGACAAAACCAGAGAGAGTTACTTCAGTTGTAATACGGGAAGCTAAAGAAAACCCCTCAAAGGAGCCAAAAAAGCAAAGGAGGAATGCTCGCTGTTCCTCCTCCCTTGAGGAATAAAAGGAACTGGGAGGAGGACGTGGGAAGGGAGTGGGAGGAGACACTTTTAAAAAGCGAGATGCTGAGAACGGGGTGAACTTACTTAACCCGTGTGCACCGACCACAGCCCAGGCCACGCAGGAGGGGACGCGAACTACGGAGCTTCCGCGCAGCGCCCGCACCACCACGGGCAGGAACCAGCCCGTCCCCAGCCGCGGCTGCGGACAGACACACAGACACACAGACACACGGACACACACACAGCCGCGGCGTGGGGGAGCCCTGGGGCGGAGCGGGGGGAGCTGCGATCCCCCCGGGCCCGTGGGTGCGGGGTCCGAGGCGCTGCGCTGCCCCCGCTCCGTGTCCCCCCGGCGACCGGCCAGGCCCGCGGGTCCCGCGCTGCCCCAAGTGGATCCTTCCTCAGGGCAGGGACGGGCAGGGCAGGGCAGGTCAGGGAGCGGAGGATGCTCTGCGCCGCTCCTCCCCGGGAGTTCCGGGGCCACCTGTGGCAGCGAGCCTCAAGGCCGGCGGGGCCCGACCCCCAGCACCAGGGCGGCGGCGGGGCCCGACCCCCAGCACCGGGGCGGCGGCGGTGGTGGNCGTGCGTACGCGCGCGGGGGTGCGCGCCTCCCGCCCTCCCTCCCGCGGCCTGCGCGCGCCCCCGCCTCAGGAAGGGGACACTGTGCTCTCCCTGTCCCAGCCCATGTCCCTGTGTCCCCCGTCACTGCCCCAGCCCCCATCCCAGGCTCGCGGGTATGTGCCTGCCAGGCGGGCCGTGCCGTGCCGTGCCGCGCCGCGCCGCTCCAGCCTGGCTGTTCGGGATCGCCTCTCAGCCGGGCTGGCAGCCTCGGCGCGGGGCGTGGGTTGGAGGCTGAAGCATGGATTGAGTCAGAGGAGGCACAGACAATACGGTCAAACGCTGTCCCTACGCCGCCCCTCCCTTCACGCTCCCTTTCCCCGGGACACCGGGTGTATTGTTTACCCCAGCGAACGCGCAAGTGATTTCCACATCCTCTCGAGTTGCGATAGTGTGTGTTCCAAGTGTGAGTGCTGCTGGGGCGTGGGTTTCCTTTTTGTTTGCATGGGAACAGTAATCTCGTGTAGCTTCCCAACATAACTGGGTTTCACCAGGAGCGTCCCTTCAGACACTGACCTGACAACAAGGACACAGATGAGGAGGAAGCGTGTTGGACGGGACACCATGGGCCGTCTGTGGGATAGCAACTGTGTCCCTCCCCGAAGGACAGACTCCTGGAAGCGGGACAGGCCTTTCTGGCACTGGGCACGGAGAGTGAAGCTCAGGAGGAGGAACAACAGGGCTGGAGTTCCGCTGTGGAGACAGGACAGCATGTGCTTGCAGCAGCTCCTGGAAGGCAGAAAAGACAGAGCCCCGAAGCTAAATTCAGCGAAAAGTCCCAAACTTCTTTGGGAAGGGGTTAGGGAAGAAGACAATCATAAGGTGCTAACCCTGTAGCTTTTTCAATACTGTGCGGTTTCAAAGTCTAACCCACCCCACTTTAGAGAAACACAAGCAGGGGGAGACCAACTCCATCCCTAAAAACACTCTTCAGTTTTCATGAAAGCTAAAGGTTCTGTAAGAGGGTTTTGTTGTTTTTAATGTATTGTTGTTTTTCATGTATCAACAATAAGTAAAAAAAAATATTCCAAGGCAAAATAGCTCTGGAAGCAATGTAAACATGAGAGAGCACACTTTAAAAACAATTTCAAGCCTTTTGTTCCCTTTGTTTTATATTTTCCCTTAAACTATTCAGAATAATGAGTTCCTATGGCTCCCTGCCAAAACCTTGAGAAAAATCAAGATTTACCCTCATCAGGAAACTATGAAACATAACCCACAGCACACCATTGTTTGTCAGAGAAAATGTTATTTTTTATACAATAACAAAAATGGGCAGAGCTTTGAAATACTGATTTTTTTATTATTATTTTTAATTGATTTAAATACCATCTATGTAAAAGCTCAGGAATCTTGTCTAATCAGCCAACACTTGTTAAAATTTATTTATATTATAAAGAAATAGAGTGTTGTTTTCTGCGCTTTGGTATTTTCTGTCCTGTTGATTTTTTATATTTCAGGGCAGGGTTGGCCAGTCAGAACCCATTCTGCTGACCTCAGCCAGGGAGCAGGGTAAGCTGGGGACAGCCCCAGCTTGAGGCATCAAGCACTTGTGGGGACAGGAATAGGTAAAAACCAGACTGGGACATCAGTCCACATGTGGGGATCAGGATCAGGCCCCACGAAGGGGATCAGCAGAGCTGGCCATGCACCTGTAGTGTTTTCTGCTTGCTCTTTTGGTATGAAAAATAGTCACCTTTTTGTCAAAACTAGTGTTATGGCCCTGGTACTATTCCTGACTCACTGTCTGCACCTGTTTTTTAAGCTTGGTATTTCAGGATCAGTGGCTTGAAGCAACTTGTTCAAAGATTATCTCAGACTGACTGATACGTCATCTCTCTCAGGTCTCTGAAAGGTGTTGAAGAACTGCTCTGTGACTTTATGGCCATTTTCTTCCTCGTCCCTTACCTACATTTTTTCCCTCTGTATATGAAAACTACAAAACTGCATGTTTGTGTCAATGTTGCTTTGTCAGGGTTTTTTATGATACTAATTCTGAAAAATCTCCCTCTATAACTAAGCTTTATTAAGTTCAGGCAAGTCTTGAAATTATGTCCTATAAGCCACACTTATTATAAGGATTGCCTTCTCAAAGGCAGATGGGTAATTTACAGTCTGTGTATTCCTACCGTTAACAGGAGGCATAGCATACTGTTCCTGTCTGAAAACCTGTGTAAGCCTTTTCCACTGATCGCCTTGCAGCAAGCTGGGAAGGATCTGCCATGCTTGATAATGTTTCGCCCTTCTCCTCCCTCCCCCTTCAAAAAAAATGACAAGAAAATTTTTTTAAAAATCTAAAGCGCATAGCTCATGTGATAATTAATGATTTCTAGTGGCTTCTCTGTTTATAACATAACCTGCAGCTCTGCAGCCCAGCTCCCTGCTCCTGCGTCTGCACTGCTTCTAACTGTGCCAGCATGAACATTTGTGAAATCAAGCAATAAATGAGACTGAACTGAGAAGACTAGAGAACAACCTGCTTTCCCTCCGTTTTGCTGACCCAGTTTGCCAGGATAATAAATGTGTCAGCATGGCACTGGGGATAGCACAGAAACAACCGAGAACAGAAACAGCTTAAATGGTCTTGTTCTGCTGCCGAGTGCATACCCATGTGTTGACTTGCTACGCCCTATTCAGTGTCTCCTTGAAAATATTTTTGACATACCTACCACCTCCAAAAACTGGAACTCCTTGTCTCAGTGGGTAATTCTATTAGTCGTCATGAATCTTTGACCTCAGCTGGACCATGGCATTTGTCTCTGGCAAGGGCTGAGTTTATGGCTTTATAGTATCATGCGATGGCACTTTTTGGTTTCTTTTCACTGAATGTTTCACAAATCCATTTTTGACATGTCTCAGAAATAATTTTTACTTGCATGTTTATGGATATTTTAACTTCTTTTATCAACAGTGAAAACCTAATAATCTTTATATATGTGACTATTTTGCAGCTATTGCTGCTTTCTCTTTCCCTGGAGTTTGAACTGTGACCTGTGTAAGTCATCTTTCAAAACAATATGCATAAGGGTTGTAATCCATAGACTATATACTGAGTTCATCCCTCAGTTGGACAGTTATATCCTGCTGACAAATGAGTTCTTGGAGCCAACTAAATAGGCGTTTTAATGGAAAGTGTCACAAACTAACCTTATGAAAAGATGCATTGTACTCCATAGAGACAGTTTCAGATGATATGAGATTATAATCCAAAGCCTTGGAAAGCTCTCTGAATTCACATCCTTTCTGTGCATTGTGTTTGCTTAGAGGATGTGATAAACACCGTCACTGTGTTACACAAGAGCATACAATAATAACTGGAGCTGGCTGGGAAGTGAAATTTTTATTCTACAGGAAATTCTAGCTTGTCAATATTTTGTTTCATCGAGTGCTGGAACAAAATATGTTGGCTCTGCAGCCTTTCTGGCAAAAATGGAACAATCTATTTTTTTGCCAGCTGACAAGCCTGGGAAGCCAAGAAACCAACTGAGCAGTCAACTTGATGCCAGGCAGCTAGATAACCAGTCAGCTGAGCTACAGTAAGAAGCCAGCTTGGCCAGCAGCCACAGCCAGATCACAGCTAAGGCTTCTGTAGAAAGTTTTGATGGAACTGGGACAATTCAGAATTTCCAGTGCCAACCTGTTCAATTAGAAGATGGTCAAACCCTCTTAATGACCAACTACAATCAGGAAAGGATGTAACTGTACTGCCCTTTGTGTTCCTTATGGATTTCTTCAGCTTTTGCCTTTCGAGTTATGCACACATTTAGTATGAGCTAGTATGAACTAATCAGATGAATTAATTTTTGTTAAGGATTGATGGTGTCACCCAAGCCTATGAGGGAGCTTTCAAAGTGTCTTTCATTGCTAGTTTTGTGATGGTTGTTCAAATAACATTGCATGCCAGCAATACCTCATGGTATCTGCTTGTGTGTATGCCTGCTAACCAGAAAGTGCAGTTACGGCAAGCAATACACTGTGAGACTGAAATAAACTCTTATGTCTGCTATCTCATTGTCTTCAGTCCATATTTGTGAATGAATATAAGTTAAGATGAGCTTGCCAAAAATACAATAGTGAGGCAAATACATCTTCTGAGCTAGGGAAAAAGTACTGATCTTTACTGGGTAGTTGATAATGTCAACGCCAATATGGAGAGCTCCCTTTTTTATCAGAACTGGCTGTGCTCAAATGCTGTTTGCTGAATGTAACCTTAAACATTATCACAGAATTCTTGCAATACTCCAATTACTTTTCCTTGTTGCTGTATTTTTGGAGAAGTATCAGACAAGTTTGTAAAGAAAATTTTATCTTTGCCTTCCTGCAACTTACAGTTATGGTGTCATCATAAAAGGTATCAGCTACTTTTTTTCAAATGTTTAGATAATTTCTATTTTAGTATAAATCTTGTAATTTCTTAACTCTGCTGATACTGTACACCCTATACACTTCTGTCATTTGTTTCCAACTAGTTGCTGCATAGAATTCCTCTTTAAAGGCCAGAGATGTCATACACCATCATCACTATAACTGTGGTAACTCTAGGGAACAATGAATTTCCTTGCAAATGTTTAGTGGTAATTAAATTTTCTGCAACTTCATCTATTTAAGTAGTCTCTAATATTCCTGCTGTGAAACTGCAGGACAAACAGATGCTTTACTGAGAAACATTTCAGATCTTGTTCTTTCCACAAGTAAATAAACCTCACTTATTTTCTCTCTCAAATTCAACTACTGCAGAGATGCTACAGCATCTGGATTCAAAGTGGATTTAATGTCAGTTGTTTTTCATTTTCACATATTTCATAGTTTCTAAGTATGGCCCAGTTTATTGCTGTTTTTAGAGAGTTTATTCTTGAACTGGAAATCATTTGCATTGTGAGTATTTTCCCACAATCTATATAGTTTAATGTACTGTTCATGGTGCACTTTCCTCTTCATTTCTACTGGAATTGTTACAGTTTTCTGTGTGCTGGTGCAACATATCTTGAAATGCGCTCTTCATCTCAAATGAAATAACTTGAGCATATGTTTAAGCTTTAAGTCAGTCACAATATGATCATTTGGCTTGCCTGTTTTTATATTCCGCACACAAATAACCACTGTTGTTTGTCATTTAAGTCTTTCTGATTCTTAATTCCCTCAGTATCACCACATACTCAGAGATTATTTAATTTCCGTTCTGATTCAGTCTCTAACAGAAATGCTCTTTAAACATGAGCACAGTGTTTAATTACAGTGTTACTGTGTTTTTCCATCAAAATATTGACTGGAAACTACCAAATCCTTATACGTCTTGTACATCTTGGTGAACCCTTTCCGCAAAATTATTAATAGCTTCTCCCAAACTTCATTTTCAGTTGTCTCTAGAAAAAAACAAACAAACAAAAAAACCCAAAAAAAACCCAAACAAAAACCCAACCAAAAAACAAAACAAACAAAAAACCCCAAAATACCCCAAACCTCAAAAGCCAAACAGAAAAAACAACCCAAACATAAAAACAGCAACAACAGAAAAAACCCAACTCCCAAAATACACCTCAGTGTGTTAAGGAAAGACATCTAAGACAAACTAGGAGTGCCTCATTTCTCCATCGACATGGTTGTCTAAAAACTCGTGTAATACAAATAATCCTGAAAAGCCTCATGTCAGAAAGAGGGAAATTTTACTCCAGGGGGCTGCCATTGTGAAAAGTCACTGTACACCCCTTTCCCAGGAGTTCTTTGCAAATCACTGTTCAAAGACAGAAAATCTTGGCCAAAATGAAAAAAGAACAGAAATACCTGAGAGAAATCCTGTGAGTACTTCCCTACCACCATAAGATTTTTGAATAGCTGTTTCCAAGCTACCTTCACGGCAGGCTACTTCATTTTCCCAATGAGATTTTTCTGGGAAAATTTCTCAGCTCAGAATTGTTACAGGCCCTGTTGAGAACCAGACAAATTTGATTTTTAAACTGTCACTGAACTCAATCAGAGCAGAAATGTAGAATGTAAACATTCAAATGTATTTCCAGAATACACCTCATTAAGCTGAAGTGTGAGTGATGATTACACTGTGACCTCCTCATGTATGGACTCTGTTAAGTCAGTAATGGGATGGGCAGGGTAGTGATAAACTATGCCTGAGTCTAAACTGGAACACTTTTTAAAAGATCAGCATCTAGAGCTTTGTGGATAATGATCACAATAATGTCTATATTATTCTAGAATATATAATTAAGTTAAGGTGCAGCTTGGGGAAAAAGAAAAAAAAGCGAAAAACAACAAAACAACAGCCTGGAACTTTCCAGAAGAAGCAACTCCATGACTCTGGGTTGTCCAGTGAGACAACAGATCAAAGCTTTTAAGAACAAGCCTTCATCTCTCTTTGTTGCAAAAATGTGACATACAGAGCACCTGTTCCATGGTGTTATCAATAGTTACAGCTCACTTGATTGTGAGAGTAAATTGAGTTTTTCAAGACTCAAAATGTAGGCTAAAATTATACATCTTGGTAACATCATGTTTTACGGGATACTTTAGACCATGTACCATGGAGGCATTAGTTATTCTTCAACTAATTAAGAAAATTAATCTTCTTTGTGGTCACTTATGCTTTAAAGCTGTGAAAATATATATATTTTCTTACATATATATAAAATATATAAAATCAAAACATATTTCATCAGTCAAAAGGGGAATAATCCATTGTCTATTTGTTCAGTTGCAAGAAACTGCATTAGAACTATTTGAAAATGTAATAAAAGTGTTTTAAAATAAAAATGGTTTGAACTTCAACAATGTGTCATCATTTACAACTGGTAAAACACTGTTCTATCTATAAATGACTGGAAAATGAGAATTAATATTTGCTTTCATATAACTGCCCAGGTCATATATTACATAATAAAGCAGATATGCTCTAGATAAATCAGAATTTGATCCTAAAGGCTGTGTTGTAAAGGTATTAATTTATTTTTTCCTTATCTTTCAAAAAGCTTCCAGAATAACCAGTAGCTTTTTATTTCATCAGTTTTGAATACTTGGAAGTGTTGAGGCCTGTCCCTGCAAGTTGGTTATCTTGAGAGATTGCAGTCAAAAGGTTTCTTAGGTATTTTCCTGCTACTAAAATTTAGGTAAGGGTTGACCAACCATGATTTTCTACTCTTTAGAGCAGTGAAGATGAGGTGCAGGACAGAAGTTAGTGTCCAAAGTGCCAATAATACCCATACTTTTTTACTTTAAACTAAAAGGTCTATGATAGTCATAAGTGTTAAACCATCTAATTCTTATTGAGCTGACTTTAATAATATGATAAAATTACTGAAGGTTGAGTTACAATAACATACTGATGACAGATTCTTTAGTAATATATCCTTTAAAACATATCATACCAAAAGAGAAAAATGGAAGTGGAGTTCCATTCCCCTACAACCCTAACTTTACTATTTTTTTAAATACCAAAAAAACAAAGACAAATTGATCTGATGTAGCTTATTCATTGGCAAAATGGTGTTGATTTTTCAGAGCATTGAAAGGATTTTTTTTGTGGTTGAAAGCTGATTGATATGAGTTATAAGAAATGCAGGGTTTCAGAAGGATCACCGAGGACTTCGAGCCTTTAGGAAACAGTCTAATGTTTTGTTTTCCCATCCTGGTTCCCTCAAGCTATGAAAAGTCAGGTTTGCCTGAAGGCATCCTTTCTGCTCCTGCCTCCTTCATTATCCAGGCAGCTTTGCAGCTTTGAATGGCTAGTTTTTCCCTTTCACGAAAATAGAAGTCTTTTTATATGAGGGACAGTGTTAGAACACACAGGGCCACTCCTGATAGCTGATATGTGATGAGGGAAGCGGCTGAACCTGAGAAATGAGAAATGTGCCAGGATCCACTGTACAGATTGTTACCTTCCTCTTTTTTTGCTTGTTTTCAAGGCTTTTTTGGTTTTGCCCCCTTCTGTCTCAACTGTGCTGGGGGAGGATAATTTTCTGTGTAAATGCACTTGAAGAGACTGGAGAAACCTGATCTATATGGATGATGTTTCCAAGTACACTTTATTTCAGTTTTATAGGTGATGAATTTTAAGATATTATTTGAAATTAATGTTTATAATTAATATAAATAATAAATTGCAACTGAGCATGGCTATACGGTATATTTGAGGGTAGTGTATATATGTGCATGTGAGTGGGAAATACACACTGTGCTACAGAAAATACGTTATATTCATTAAAATAAAGTGTTCTGCTGAGGCCTCTAATTTTTAGTGTGGATGTTTTCCAGTTCTTTTCAGGAAAGATAATGATGCACACTGCAGGTGAAGGAGACTTGTCAGAGCTAGGAATGTTGCTCACATTATGGACTGAGGAAGAGAGTACCATATAGATAGACCATTACGGTCCCTCAGACTTCAGAAGCATCTGGAAGAAGGCAGAAAGTGAATTTTAAGCTACTGTGCACCTCACCATCTTCCCTCTGTGCACCTCACCATCTTCCCTCTGTGCTTCAAAGCCCTTCATACATCCCCCCCCACAGTGATCTCCAGAGCAATCCTGATGTGGTATATTACAGCGCCTTGTAAATTAAGTCTTCGTTCGTTAAAAAGAAAATCCCAATTTAAAAGTACTGATGTACTGTGTCTACATAAAGGGCTGCTGGTTTTTGGACTGTATTTGTTATATATAAACAAAAAAGCCAACAATCCCAAAACCTCCCTGACATCCATCTGGAATGATCATACACACCTCTCTTTTTATTCAACAGTCCTTTACCAAGGATAGTACAGATTTAATCTGAGATGATCCTAAGTGAAAAGTAAAGTTCTGCCAACAGGACAAAGCACTGAGAAACATGATTACAGCTAGTTTTTTTAATTGAAAGAAGCTGGTTTAGACCTCTTCTTCTATTAAATTTCCTACCACCATAGAAATGTCAGCATTTCCATCCCAGATCCAATAGTCCAGCCCATATTCCATCTCTGACAGTAGTTAACAAAAGATGTGTTACATGAAGGTGCCCATTATCCAATGCAGACCAAATATAGAAAATATTTATTTAAAACTGTCATTTAGCAATTTTCTCAAGTTTTACAGTGTAAGACACAGGGTTTCTAGAAATGTTAATCTTAGTGATAGACTGATCTTCTAGCTTTTGTTAAATTTCCTCTTTTTTTTTTTTTATGAGGCTCTGCACTTCTTTAAAATCAGATTAGAATGAAAAATTGCTGATTCTTCACTTTAACTGAAAAACTTAACCCATACAATAAAAGGAGAATATTATCAAATACAGTGGTAGCCATACAGGGCTGAATTTAGCTATGCTATACTTTACACAGGGCTGAGTAACTCAGTATTTTCAGTTATTACATATGCACAAAACACCCCAAACTCACCTCTCATTTAGGGAATTATCCAATTTATCCAAAGCAAAATTCAGACAGGATTGACCTTCACCAGAATTTAGTTATACTATGAGAAGTGCCACAGGACCTTTAGTAACAGCAGATGGTAGGTCTTCTCCTTCTGTCTCACTGGGAGGAGGAAAAGAAGCTCCAGCAAAATGCTGGGATAAAATATCTTCCCAGGACACTGGTTACACATCTAGTCATACAGCTACAGAATTAGTAACATCATTCCAAGCTCTGCTTTTCGGCTTTCTTTGGAGATGTCACATTCCAGTATGGATACTACTTAGCTCATGACTTTTAATAGCACTTGTAGAGGACCGGGGCTTTTTTTTTTTTTTCCTCTTACAGTGCATTGCTGTCAGTCTGGAGAAGGAGCTGTCAGTGTTTCTACCTTCATTCTCTTTTTCTCTGGGGAACCTGAGGTTGCACTTTATGTCAGCTTGCTGGTGGTGGTGAAAGGGGAATATTGTCCTCTTTTTCCCTTTTGTCATTCCTCTTTTTTCCCAGTACTATCTCCTCATTGGGCCGGTCCTGTTGCTAGATCCTTCTATAATTTGGTTTAATTCAGCAGATCCCTATGACATTGTCAAGTTCGTTGACTCTTCTTGACCATATTAGGGAGTTAATGCTGGTTGACAGAAAGGTCTGACAAAAACCAGTGCTGGGGCTAAGCAAGTAGCAGAGAGCAAGACAGGGAGCAGGCATGTAAAATCACAACCTAAAGTTTCTGTTCTTTTAAGTTGCACTATGGAGTGGTGTGTTTCGAAAAGTGGGTGAGAAGCTCCATGGGATAAAGGGAGTGCAAATGAGGGAGGGAGCAAGCCAGGTTGTTGGCAGTGGGTTTCTCACTGTGCTGAAGCTCTGCAAGCACTAGGTGGCCTGCTTTTAAAGGAAATGGGAAATCCCATCCATGTCTGTGTGCTAGCGAGGATTAAAAGTGCAATTTAACACAAGTTATGCATCTATGTTATGTATCATGCTATTCATGCTAAAATTTCATCACCTCCACACAATGCTAATCATGTCTGAAGGAAGAGACACCACCAGTGTTGGTGTTGGATGCCCTCAAAGACACTGAGGGCCAAAGGAGAATGGAAAGTAAGGGGCACAGTTGCCCTGCAAAGTGTGGTATTATCAAAAAACAGACTTTTTGCTGCATTTTTAATTTTGACTATCAAAAGGGGAGGACAAGAGGAAACAAAGGGATGCAGAAAGAGAAACTGCATTTTAGCTGAGGTAGTGAATCTTCTGTGAAAGTTCTCCAAACAGTAATTTGCGTATCTGTGAAAGAGAATGATTTCTCTTCCTGGCCAGTAAAAGGAGTCCACGCAAAAAGAAAACTCTGATTTACTGTGAAGGTCTTGAACCACTAAATACATTTGAAAAGTCAGTTAATATTGAAAGCAAACAAATCTTTGGTGAAATAGGGAGTCTAACAAGAAATTGCAACAGCATCATTATACACATCTTATGCTCACTGATGCCTTACACACCAGTCACTCAGTGCCCAAAAAATTTAACATGGCATGCACCCTAAAATTCTCATTTTCCTCTGTTTAATGTGGGAGGTGGGAAACCGATGGCAGCAACAAGTGAGTCTGGCAGCCAAAATGGGGACATTAATGGGTTGGTAAAATGTCATATAACATCTTTCCAGCACTGTGATTCCTTCCACGCAAACCCTTTCTACCAACACAAAGGCAGCCTGATGGTCAGGTTCGCACAGGTCACAAAGCAAATAGGTTTGTGGAGGATAGGAGTCCTATCTAAATTAAGGGAAAATATTATTTCTTTCCACTGCCCCAGAGATTAGTCGGAATATCAGAAGCATCCAAACTGGGTATTAGCTTAACAGATCTAAAAGAAGCACAAGGGTTTATGTTCCAAGCTTTTCTCCTTTAATCCCGCAAGGGAAAAAAATCTTTAATGAAAATCCAGATTGACCAGCCATCTAAGAAAATGCTGGACATTGAATCTTGTTTTCCAAATATATACATTTTGAAACGTGATTTATGTTGAGAAAATGAGCCATGATAAGTTGTTGATCCTGCTAGCAAAAGATATGGGTTAATAATTTAACTTCAGTTTAAAAACTAGTACTTCACCAAACCTTAATTGAATTTAGTCAGCCATTAGCTATGGTTCTTATTGACTGAGAAATAAATGGTGATTGATTATTCTGACATAATTAATTGTTATTGTATTTTTCAGCAATTTAGGCTCATTTGCCCAGGGTACTCTTTCCACAATATTCAGAAGATTTAATTAATATTCCTATCAATATTTTAAATAGACTATAAGATTCTGGGAATTACAGAGTAATCGTTTTCATGGCTGAGTGGTCACAGGGAGATAAAATGATATTGAAAATTTTAATTTTGGGCACATTTGATTTGTAATGCACTATATACCTTCCTAAGACAAGAAGGCTTTACACTGAATCTGTAAAATTTATGCTGTTCATTTCTTGATGCAGTGGTGAAACAGAGCTGGCACAGGAATTGTTCTTCCATCTCCTCCTGTGTAGCTGTCTTTATAAACTCCTTAAGGAAGATATTTGATTTTTATTTATATATAAACTCATTCAGTTATTTTCTTCTGATAAATAAAATGACAAATGACAAGTGTGACTTTACCTGGCACCTGGAAAAGTAATCTGAGACTTCAGCTGGATTTTACAAGGCACTCAATGCTGTCTGATGCTTTCACTTCTCTTGATCTGGAGTGTCCCTCCTGTACCAACACTACCTTGGGTTTATGGCCTCTGGATTACCTGAGAGAAGATCCTCAAAACATGGAAGATGGAGGTCCAGAAGAGAGGAAGTGAGAGATGGAATACAAGAGCAGAATCACATACAGCTCACATTGTTAGAAAGTCAGTGCTTATAAAAGAAAAACTCGCTTTATAACATACAGGTTTATTCAAGTGCATTGGTTTTAATTTTAGGAAAGGGTTGCCCACACACCTCCAGATAAAGGCACTCTCCTCCAAACTTTCACTGTGCCTCACATGAGTTTACCCTGGAGATCACCTGCTCCTTCCAGTGTTTATAGAAGCTGGTGAAGGAAAAAGGATAGCCTGAAACCATTACCTACCAAGCTTTTTGTGCAGGTATTCCAAAACCTACAATCCTTAAAAAAGCATCTTCTTCTCATTCCAAAGAAACTACATTTTGGGAGCAGTTCCATGGCATTTCCAACCTCTTGAACTCTTTTTTCTTTTCATTCATCTGAAAATAGCCCCCTAATATTTCTGACTGACTGAACTAATGCTTTAAAGCAAAGTTACTTGGAAAATAAGCCATCAAGCATGAATCAGGAGTACATACTCCTACACCACCTGCAGGCTCCTGGGTGAACACTTGCTGATTTGACCTTCAGATGGCTTCAACAGTGGGTCAGAGGTGCTGTGCCCAGGAAGTCTCCGCAAAGCAGCATTCCCTTGGAGTGAGAGAAAACACACTGTCCTTTGAATTGTTATACCATTAACAGATTACTCTAATTACCAGGGACAGTGTGCATTAGGGATTCAGAGGTATTACGTGACTGATTTTTGAATAATGAACTGATCTACTCAGAGGACAGCATGACTGCCAGAACACATATCTGCTGTTACATTGATGTCGCTAGGCAGCAGACAGCCTTTTTTTGGATTGAAATTAAAGAAAGGAAATTGCACTTGGCAAAGTAATTGGGAAATGACAGTGGGTAGCTGAGAAGGGCTGAAAGCTTTGAACCATGGGAGCAGCAAATAACAGCGAAAGGGCAGAGGGGTGGAATGAGTTCAGAGGGGCAAATGCAGGCACAGCTGTGCACTGCTGTCAGGGAAAGGAAATGGAAACTAAAGCTAAGAGCAGAAATCCTGCTGCCTCAACAAGGTGTCTTCCATGTCCCAGGATGTCCCATTTCATCACCACGACATCCATCATCTCTCTCTCTATAAAAAGAAAGATGCACTTCCGTGTAGATCCCCTCTGTCCTCATCTGAAGGAGGAGGACATGGTCCAGCTGCTGCCCTCGCTCATCTGTTGTGCATTTGGCCAGGACAGAAGTTATTGCACCTGCTTGGTGTTTTGTCATGCTTACAAGACAGATTCAATCCATGACATCTTCCTGGTATTAGATGGCTGGGGAAGATCAAGGCCATGGTTCCACTGATATATTTTATTTTCAAAAAGTATGCTTTTAAATATGATCAGAACTACATTTATGTAATTAGGAAACAGTCTGCAATCACTCCAAAGGAAATGGGGGAAACAACTAGTTAAATACACAACCCACTCAGGCTAATGCCATACTCCCACATCTGTTTCCAGAATGGGCAGATTTTAATAGAAATACTTTTCTAAACTTTTAGTGGCCTGAATGGCACAATTTAAAAATAATTTTAATTCCCCAGTTTTTGCCATATTCTACTTACCAATATTCTAATAGTCTAATATTAACATGAAATGAAGGAGCTGCTTATACTGCATCAATTTCATTTTTACCCTTGTAGTTTGTGACACCATCCAAACTGAACCTCTTTAAATAACTTGCTACTTGATTGTGTGTTTTAGACAAGACATCTACACAGCCCTTTTTTATAAACTGGGCAATAACACTGTTAGATTTGCTTCTGGACTTGTAATTTCAACTCTTTCCTGCCTACCACTTTCTTTTCTTCAGATTTTTATTAATTTAGTTAGAGGAGTTAAATGTCAGCACAGACTTCAGCAGCACCTATTTGGTGCCACTGACATGAGCAGGTTGATTATATGCCACAAGTACTAAAATGTACGAAAAGTTCACCCATTTACCAAACTTTTCTTAAAATTATTAAAAACTTCCCTCGGTGCATCTCCCAAGTTAAGACTTAAAATGCAATCACATTTTTCATAATATTTTACTTTATTCACAGAAATCTAATTCATGGGCAAGATGAATTATGAGAAGCCTACTTTATTGTTCAGTCTAGCTGCTAGAAGCAATTTGGGAGAGTTTACAGTGTCCAAGCACCATCACACCCAGTCTCCTCAGGTACTGCAGAGTGCTATCCCCAGTGGTGTCCCCTACTTTACCCCATTAGCTATTTCTCCTACTGCAATCTCTCATCTATGCCACAGGTTTGACTATTGCAATCAACCATTTCAGCTTAGTTAATGAAATGGAATGCTCCCAAAACATACCCAAAATTGAAGTACAGGCTTCAGTCCTAAGAGAACTGTAAGCACCTGGAATTCATGATGCATTAAAACCCTCAGCACTGACCTTTAAGCATTCTGGGTTATCCATAAAAATGCCTCTCCGGTGTATGATTGCTTCAGGACAATAGGATCCCAACCACAAGACAACTGCCTTCATCAATCACATGTTTATTGCCTTCATGAACTGACATGGGTTCCTACACAGTGTATTTTTCCTTCTGTATATGCCATTGATTGTAGCTGCTTTCAACTCATGTCCTGTGTTAAGTACCAGCCTAGTAGCTCACTGACCTACAACACAGTAGCTAATGATTGCCTGCAGAATTGCCCTCTGGAATCAACTCAAATGAGTGTTTATCTGGGTTGGTGTTAGAGAGACACAGTCTGCACTACTAAGGAAAAAATGTGTTTGCTTTACTGCCACTTACCCTTGGAAAAACCAGCGCTACTGTATATTCTCTTTTAATGACTGTTGTTACTATGGATGCAAATGCAAATCTGTTTTTCCACTTAATACACTGTAAGCCAGCAATATCTAGTGGAAGATCCCTGCAAATGTAAACACCTATGTGCACAGTGACCTACTTACATGTGGGTTTGCACATACCCATATAAAGGATGTATAAAAGCTGTATTCAAAGCCTGTCATTTAAAACAATTTTCAGGCAGTCTCTGGCAGACTGAATAGAAATGCTGCTTCATAAGTCATTCATCCAAATTTTATTTAGTTTTAATATACAGAGTTTTGTTTTACATTACAAAGGCTTGCACTCTGCCAGGGACTTGCCACGGTATTTATTTCCATGGGGAATTTTTGTAGCAGCCTGCATTTTGAGTGGGTAACATCTAAAATTCAGTGTCATGATGTTCAAGGATTTCCACTGATTTTGAGACACAAAAATAATTCAAGGACTTCCATACATTGAATGCATTCTGTTTATTTGAGAAGGAAGATCTCATATGAGTGCCCATTATGGGAGGCATCTCTTATCATGTACAATAAAATCAACATTGCTTCCAGCAGAATACAAAAATACACATCTCAGTGACTTCCATACAATAATAAATACATAATCATGCATCCAACAATAAAAAGGCACGGAAAACTGGTCACTTAGTAGTCATAAAAATTACTAACTATATTAACAAAGCCACCCAAATTATCTGTACAAGGAAATGTAACAATATATTCCAAAGGTGAAAACACATAAAACATCTTTAAAATAGTATATGCAATAAATACCTCAGTTGTTTTTATATATTAAAAATAAAACTGTGCCATTGTAAACAGTATGTAAACAAACAAAATTCACTGTTCCTTACCATTATTACAAGTAAATAAAGCCAAAAGTTACACCCCTGCTCTGTTAGATATACTTCATTGGCAAGTTTTGTCAGGCAGTTTAGTTTTACTCTTTTCTGCAGCAAACAGAGCCCGCTATGTGTGTAATTTTATGTATTAGAGCAATTGCTAAGCTTCAAAACCAACTACCCAGGACGCAGTAGGTCATCAAAGAGAACTGGAACTAGGAAAAGCAAATCTTCGAGAGTTACGGACAAAAGTCATTTATTTATACTACACATAAGAGTGTCAGTAAAACTCAGCTGCTTATATAACACTGCTCTCCTATAGGTCTCGAGGGGGCTGTACAGAGGTGGTAAGCGTCCTTATTCCCGCGGGCGGAGAAAGTGAGGCACGCAAAGGTTAACTGAGTTGCCCCCAGTCTTGCAGCAGCTCTGCAGCAGGAAAGTAAAGGCAGAATCCAGACCTCCAGCCACTTCCTCCTCATTTCCTCACATATCACATGGCCTTTCACACAAACACGGGTGTGTCCTGAACTCTAGCCCTGAATAGAATTACAGAAAGATAACCAACATGCAAAAGGAAAGGTGTCTGCTCTCTTGGGTGCACATCTGCCCCTGCTAGCAACTATGGAGGCTTGCCACCAAGCTGCAGCAGGAGCACAATAGGAGCTTTTCCCCCACAAATTTGTAATCAGATCCACATTAAAAGACTAGAGAGCCCAGGTGGAGCCCTGTGTATCCTCCACGATGTTAGAGATTGCCTCGACTGTTTATTCTTTTGAGGTCTGTTCCTAAAGCCAAAAATCTCCTGGAAAGTTCAACCCAGGTGCATACTTTCTTCCTTAATAGTAAGGGGAAGAATGGGAATCTGAGTATGATCCTTTCTTAAACAAAACTATAGGAAAAGATTCTTGGAAGTGGTGGGCATTTGCACAGAAGTCTTCAGAAAGAGCCTCATAAGGGAATATGCCTTGCCTGCCTTACTATTTCTTCAGCTTTTGATAATCTTGGCATAACTACCTCATTTTACAAGTCCGACTATCCCTGGTATGACTACCTATGATGAATATAAACTTACATGTTCCCAACACATATATTTCAAAGTGCACAATAGCTCTTGTTTGAAAATTATATTTTTAGCCTTAAGATGAAGAAATTAGGATGCATCTATTTAGCTGTTTCACAGCCTTATGTCTTTTTACAGGAAGAATATACTTAGAGCATACACAATTAAAAGATACCCTGTAAAGGGATTTAGGAAGCACTGCATTACGGTATTTTTCCTCCCTTGTGCTATTAAAGAACTGATCCTTCTGTCCCTAGACAAGTGATTTCTCTAATGTCAAGCAGTTGTCTGATTTGCCCTACCACTTTCTATTTTCACCATTTTAATTAATCTGTGAAACATAAAACATCATTCAAAATACTGGCTGTGAAGATACCTCCATGTCTTGATGAGAAGTTTAAACCCACACACTTACAATATAACATTTTTTTCGAATAAAGTACTTTTGGATAAGGTACTCCAAGTGTCTCATTCCAGATCTGCAGAGCCAGGTGAACTGCATGAAATCAGTAGGTATACAAATCAGACAGGACTACTTTTTATTCATCAATGAATACTTCTTCATATTCACCTGCCACATTGCATTCCCTCTTTGTGGAAAGAGGTATGAAAGGTGATCTTGTTTTAGATGATTCTGTATTAAATCTTACAAAAGCTATTTTAGAAGGTATTTTCTTACACATACTCAAGGACCAGATCAGTGAAAAATTCTGTACATTCTCTGAGGCATTTATTCCCAGCTGTGTTGTAGTTTGCAGGTTCTGTAGAAAAATCCAAATAGTAACTGCAGATTTCACATTGGGAAAAAATAAATATATTTCACTCATTTAAAAAAATTATCACAGTAGGAAAATAGCCAGTAAACAATAGATTCAGAGAGGTTTAATCTTGGCCCCAATGAGATCAGTGGGAGTTCTGCCAAGGATTTCAAAAAAGCCAAAATTTCACCCAGAATCATATACAATTCTTTAGCTGACAACAATCATAAACATCCTGCCGCTCCATTATATAAGTTAAATATTAATAAGCATCTGTAAACATCCCAAAATTCATCTGATATAAAAAATACTATAATAAAAACAATGCAGCATCTCAAGCACTGTATAGTTTAAGTTTTTTTGGCTCCACACACAAGTTGGCATGATGATGTTGGGCAAAACCAGGGTATGTATATACATATATATGTACAGGTGTGCTTGCACATACGCCCTACAAACTAGACACTACATATCTATACACATCCACGCACAAGTACTGGCAAGAGAACAACATTCATAGGTATGGCATTTAAAAGTCTAGCCATGATGAATCTGATGATCGCTTTTATGAGAGGACCAATTTCCCCCAACCCAAATCATCTGTAGGCTTACATGTAAGTGCTAAAACTGAAATACATGAACAATCTCCAACAAAGACTAAAGTACTGTTTAAGGACAAGCACATGCTGAAGTCCCAACAGATCTATATGTTTGCAAAGATGATGAATTTTCTTGTGGAGTGAAAGGGAACAAGGGGAAACAAAGGGCAGAAACCACTGAGTGCACACCAATTTTTAACTAAACCAGTACAAATTACATTATATACATCATTTTCTATTGAATATGGTTTTGAATTGGTTGGAAATCATGTGTTTCAGCTTTTTGTTAATAACTCCATTCAGACCCAAATATATGAGTTATGCAGAAAATTAAGACAGCATCACATCTCTGCAATGCTTCCATGTGCACTTTATGCATCCACTCATGCATGTTGAGTGGATGTTATTACACAATTAACTAACAGTCATATTTGACTGGAATACTAGTTTAAGTTACAAGCCTGGCTAATGACAGAAGATACTCATGTTGGGTTGGAATCCTCTCAGAACTTGTAAAATACCTTTAGGTAAAATCTACCCTTTTAAAATGCCAGAACATAACTAAAAATACATTCATGCAATTCCATAGTGCTCGACATTTAAAGACACCTGTTCTAGACATACAGATGTGACAGTGAGAAGTTTTGTTAGTGCTAACTGATATGTTTGCCATCACTGTGAATTAAGACAAGTAGCTGCTAGTATTAGATGGCATGAAATCATCTGTGTGTGGTGGCAGAAGAGGTGAGGTGCAGAGATCAGGCCCTCTTCACCTTTCAGAAGCAGTTCAACAGCTTGTACTCTTTATGTACAAATCCCATCTATCGCATATCACATCTGTCTATGTGAATATTACCTTACCCTTTGATGATCCCCTCAACATACAAGCATATTAAATTACTAAGGTAGCTGGCAGCTCTCGGGAGGTTCTGTGTTTCAGTTCTTTTAAGATTCAAAGGATATAGTGTAAAAGGGTGGCTAATGAAACAAATTATTTCAGGAAAGGTTCCCAAGGTGTGCTCCTTCAGAGGAAAAATGGTAATTTTTGTCATATATGGACAACTGCATTTTTCAAGGTGCACAGTTTAAGGAGACAGAAAACCAGGACAGAAAGTATGGACACGACAAGTGATAGATGCTGAAGAAAATCCTCTGGAATAGTACAGTCCCAATACCTATTTCAATATACAGAGGTGGCATCTTGTGAGAGGACAGTGCTACTAGGAACCTTCACAGTTAACTTTCCCTGTTAATGACATTGTCAGATTATTAATTAAACTATTTTTTATCCAATTAATGCTTTAGTTTAATAAACTTAAGATTTAAAATGCCAATTAATTTTAAATAGTCATAATAGGAATTTGGGGCACTGTGGAGATTTTATTTTTAGCTTTTCACACAGTTTCCATAACGAAAACAAACTATCCAATTTTACTTTTAGTTAATTTCTTCCTGTTTTCACCTTCCAGTTCACATTCTCTTGTGTAGCTATACCTAGATCAAACACAGCTTCCTAAAATAGTTGTTACCAATGAATTTGGGAAAAAAATAATTCCAAATTACTTTAAACTTTGTACCATATTGCTTTTACCTTCAGTAGCTTTTCAATCCCAACACTAGACTTTGAATCATACTATAGATGTATTTTTCCAAAGTATTTGTTCCATAGAATCAACTATTGATTCATCAGTTGAATACCTGTCCTACTAATAGCTACCATAATTTTCATTATTTTCAATAGTCTTACACAGCTGGTAGTAAACCAAAACAACTTCTCTTTCCAAAGACATTTCCATAGTTATTGTTAATCATTAGACAGAGCTTCCAGCAGGGATTGCAAGAGTAGAACTTAGGGGGTTTTAGTCCACCATGGCTATGCTAGGCTTTGGAGCCTGAAGCCTTGGTCAGTCTCGATCTCCTGGAGCTCTTACAATTTTTCCTAGCTTGCCTGCCCAGCTGTTCTGAGCAGAAACAGTAGGAAGATATGCAAAGGTCTCATCTTGCCAAGAAGCTGGGATATCATCCAGACACAGAAGCTGGGAAGCAGCCTCAGAACATTAGTAAAGACATGACTGGCGTTAAACAGAAATTGTGCACCAGCTTCTTCTGCCCTCACTAATATTAGCAATAGGTTATATGAACTCAAAATCCCATCAAAGACCTTATCAAGTTTTTGTCAACTGGGAGACAAGGTCTTGAATTATTTAAAATAGAGGTTTCTAATTCCACCATGTACGTGCATGAATTTTGTGTTGACTGCTCTGAAGGTGGTAGGTCTTTAACCACTACAGCTAAATTGATCTCAATTTGTCCAGAAATGCTCTTGGGTCTGTATTCACCAGTATTTTGCTAGTTTGCAAAAGTGTCAAAGTATTATTTACATATGATGAGGGGATGGCATTTTAAGTTTAATTCTATGGACTGAAAAAACCCACAAACCTTTCAAAACAATTTTTTTTTCAGTTAAAATATTAAGGGCAATCACTACTAAGCCTACAGAAGTTCCTATGAATGATGGCATTAGCTCCAACTGGCTACAGAAATAGTCTTCTTAAAGTGTCCAAATGGCTTCCAAATGGATTGTAATTTCTGAGAAAGAGACTGGGCTTCTGTATGGCAGAAATGAGCATTTCAAGTACATAAGCTAACACTTAACAAAGCTATTAAACCTACTGAAACAGTAGTAGAAAACAACTACAAACAATTTTTTTTTCTTTCTGTAAAAAAGATCAAGTTCCACACTATATTCTATATATAAATAGAGGAATTTATACAACCAGTAAGATTTTCTATTGATAATTACCAAATGATGCTTTATTAATCCTGCTGATGCTACCACTCATCTCTGAAGAGGCAGCAGAAATATTTTAAGTCCTATCCAAACTCTTCAGCTTCCTCAAGTCATCAAAAACTCATTCCTTTACTTAAGACAGCAACACAGTCATGTACAGTTCCTGCAAACATTAAATTGTTGCAGTTAGAATAAGCAGCATCAAACCTTGATGATATCAAAATCATACCACCTAACATAAAATCCATGAAAACAGAATAAAAAATATGGGAGAGCCTGTGTTATAAATGTAACACCCAGGATGCTGCAGTTGAGAGGTGCATATGTTATTGGGGTGAAAAATATATTTAGAATTACTCGTATCATTTTGTGTGGCTCTCACTTACTCATATGAGTGACAAAATGATTTCCGGATTGTAAGCTAAATAAATTGCTCCAGCTCGGTTACATTCAACAATTTACATTACTTGTGACTTTACCTTTCACAAAGATCTTTTGCACTACTAAGTATTAGTGACCAGAACTGCTGAACTTACGAGCAAGAACTTAATATTTAGGGGAACAGAGAGAGCGCTCCAGAAACAGTAGTAAACATTAGTAATGCAATCATTAATAAGAAGCATCAAACAAAATGGAATCACTGTGGGGCTTTTTGTCTTAAATGTCCATTATGGAATTATAGCTATGGATATCATCTAGTTTTACAACTGTTTTTAAAGTAGGACTATGGAACATCCTCTCACGTTTGCTGTATATATTAATTTTCTATTACACATGAAAAAGATTTCTCTGGCCAATCTTCCTGAAATAAAGACCAGATGCATTGGAAACACTGATAATTTTACCCTTGAAGTAAGATCTGTTCATTATCAAGACATTATGAAATTTTCATTAAGTGAATTAGCATTGTTGAGTTCAATTAAAACATAAAATTGACAGGTTATCTAGTTCTCTACAAAAAGCATAGGAAAACATGAAATGGAGCTTTATGTAAAAAAAAAGAACTAAAAAATCAATTCCTTTCATTTCAATTACAGTCATAGAACATTGCAGTATGAATTTCTTTGGGCAGGCATAGAGAGATAAAGGTGATTTCTATTTATTATTTACAGGACTAAGCATGTTTACTCCAGTCCCAAAACAAGAAATACTGGATTGTAATAGTCTAGGAGAGTTTTTGATCATACGCATTACATTTTACAGCTCTTCCAAGGTTAAAATATTTTTCTTTGAAAGAAAGAGACATTCAGGAGAAAAAGAAAAAAAAACAGTGGTTAAGGGGAAATACATAAAAATGTATCAAAGAAAATTTGCACTTGCCATCACATAAAAAAATTGTTTGAGTTTTTTTCTTTAAAGTATTGTAAAAAGTCCCCAACACCTACAACCATGAGTTTGCTTCATTTCATTCAGTTTCTAAGAAGGCATTAGGCATTATAAAGGCAAAACTTGCATGACCCGAATCAGAAGTTGCTATGGCAATTGAATCCAGTGAACTGGGAAAATACTATTTGAAAATGACAAAACAGAAACGTGCATTTAGCAACCTACTGCCACTTTAAACATGCAAGTCTCATTTTCTCCTCTCTGAGTTGTAGAGCTTTTCATCTATATGAATATGAACCACTACAAAAAAAAAAATCAGATTACTCTGTATTCTGTTCAGATTTTAATGTATGCTGACTGGCCATGGAAATTATGTGTATTCGAGTAGGGGAAAAAATTCAACCAGTAAACTTTGCATAGTGATAGTCTTGATGAATCCAGCATGCTGAAACAGGCTTCACAAGATCTATTAAGATAACCCATTTCCTAAACAACTAACTGCTTGATTAGTTTACCTTAGTTTACCTTAGTTTTGTTGAAATATTGGGATGTGTCCTTTGAAGCACTTTTAACATCAGAATTAAATTAGAAAGAATAGTGTTCATTAAAAAATGCTATTAATGTTCTTAGTTCTAGGAGCTGGGACCTTTACAGCAGTAAGGGGAAAAAAACACAATACTTGGGAATTCAAATAATCATGAGAGAGTAACACTGTGTGGAAAACTCTTTAGAAAAGCCACATCAATTAAACACAATTAAAATCCATGATCTCGGCAGAGAGCCACCATTAAATATTTTGAGCCTCCTTGTCAGACACATTTGCATTTCATAGCCAACACAAATCTAAGGCATAGAGTTGCATAAAATTTGCTCTCCTGGGCATCTAATAAATACATCACAAATGATGCTTACAGGTTTCTTTTTTTCTACTTGCACGTTTAAAAAAACTGCTCAGGACAATCAAAGTTAAATTCTTTGGTGGTCATTTAGAAAAATGAACTATACATAGATCATTGATCAGTTGTCCTATACTGAGGTAATTTGAGGAGTGCCATAGCAAAGTTGCATTATAAACATTTGCCCGCTTTCCCTGCCTAAAAGCAGCTTCCATTTTTTAATATACTCAGCGTAGACTCCTACAGTGACCTGAAGAGATCCTGTTTCATAGCTTGTCTTAATGCACTGCATACTGCAAGGCTGAAAGTTAGAGAGAGATTGTATCCTACAATCAGGAAAGCAAAGAAAGTTCTTCTAGGTATTATGCTTGTGAATTGACCAGGAAGATTAAGTATGTAGTCTACTGTAACATCAATATAGTAGAATGCTGCCACATGTTAAAACACAGTGTAGCTCATGGAGAATCAAACAGAAAAGGAAATAAAACTCACAAAGACTCGACATATGTCATCCGAACATCATTAAAGGGGTGAATGCCAAGTACACTAAACCAGAAAAAAAATTCAAACTTTCCATTGTTTGCCTAGCTTTCCATTTTTTGCATATGCTTTTCATACAACAGGATGAAAATCCTATCATTTGGCAGAGTCATTTTGGTTTGTTTTTTATGGAAAACCTAATAGAACATAGCCTTTTACTTTTGGTTGTTTACCAGACTAATCAATTATCTCCACAGAGATCCCAGAGTGGTGCCTGATGAACCTACAGCAGCAAGAGCACAAAAACTACAACTGAATATAAATGAAGCCTGTTTTGCTCCTTTTGAATTTTTTTTTCAATAAAACAATGAGGAGACTAGAGTTACTTTCCAAGGGATGAGTCCCATCTACTTGCCAAGGAACAACTTATATCATGCAGTACTTGACATTGTCCCCTTTACACAGAGAAAATAAGCTTTGGTAAAAACCAAAAGAAACCTTACTCTTCTGCCTATGAGAAAAACATAAATAGATATTAGGATACTCTAATGTGCAAGAAATGTCAAAGCTACTCGGTTAAGTAAAAGTTAAGTGGGTTCCTTGTGCTGCAATGACACATTGCCAGGAACAGCAAGGAGACAGCAATTCTGTGCATGTTTTCTGTCAGGTGGTGCAATGTCATCTCACCTCAAGCATTTAAGCAGGATTTATTTTTTTTTTTTTTAGATATCTGAAAATTATTTTTCTACTAGATTAATACTCCTGTGAAAAATTAACCAGGAAATTCAATTATGAACCTATGTTTAAGTAAACTGTAAATAACCTTACAAACTCTGGTCTAGCACAATTTCTAAACAAAGATGGTGTTCATTTTGTTAAGTTGTTGACACTCATGGATTACTGTCTTGCCTGTGATTCATCTTAGCATGCGTAGTGTAAAGCCATAGAGTCTGGGTTTTCTTAATTTTTATGGTCTACTGATGTAGGAGTGCTGTCAAGAAACAAATGGATGCCTTTTTAAAGAAATGCATACAGATGCATTTTTAAATTAATAGTTAATTAGTAATGAGTAAAAGCTTACCCCACAAAAATCAAATCAGCTGCTACATTTTAAGTCTCTTCTTATGTATGATAAATAAAATTAAATTTTCCTGTAAAAAATTTCATTAGTTTTTTAACCTGCTTTTTGAACAATAGAATAAATAAAACCACTAGTGCCTAAAAATTCAAATATGCTACAGATATTTAAGATAACTGAATAATTACATTAAAATGCACCATGAGAAAATTCTTTATAATTTTCCATGCAGGAAGCCAATTGATATTTTTGTGAGGTACCGATCTTCCAAAAATTCTCATAAGTTAGTTACCTGATAAACATTCTGTACATGATATATTTAAAAATCTAACTGTACAGTATTTCAATCATATATATAATCTGCTGAATATGGCACAAATGCTAAGTTTCCACATCCTTTGCCATAGAATACATTTTAGGCATAACACAACACTGAAGAATAGAAAAGTGCCCGAAAACTGAAAAAAAAGAAAAAAAAAAAAAAAGACACTCAAGTAGTAATAAATTAAATCTCATTCAAACTGATATAAAAGTTGTTCAAGTGTTTAAAGTATCAGATGTGTCATGCAACAGAACAACAGACAATTCAGGCAGGCACACCATGCATTATAGTTTGCATTCATGGTATCACAGGGTATCTCTTCCCCCTTCTGTGTGGCCAGTGAGTGCTGGATACCTGCGGCACTGCCAGGCTCACGTGTTGAACCTTCAAAAGCTCTTGGTCTCCTGCACAGGAGGTTTTACGGAGCTATGCCTCAGAAGGATAACTGGACGACCTCATGCTGTACAGTGGCATCTTGCTGCAGCATAAAGAGAGGCATACTGAGCTGCATGTAAGCAAAGCAATCATTTCTTGATTATATTTTCCAGTCAGTGCAGTTCACCATCAACCAATCAATTTACCAAACTGGACCTATCCAAACTGGTCAATTTGCACACCAAGAAAATGTCTTGGCAGAACATACCACCTTTTCCTTTTCTTTTTTTTTTTTTTTTTTGGCACAAATCCTTTCGTACTCTTGCAGCAAGTTCTTCACCACACAGGAATGCAGAGATGCTAGCCTGTACAAGCACCAGTGCTTATTCTTCCATAGAGTAAACTACAGAGACAGCTAGGTGCCTGCAACAGCTCTGCTTCTGCAGCAACTTTCCCTTCTCCCTCCAAGGAAAGCACCAGCATAATTACACTTCAGACAACGGGCTGTTCTTGCCAAGCTCTTTAATTCCCTGGAGAATTCGCTTCATATGACCCACCTTCGTTATCCCCAGGTCCTACAGAAATTTAAACAAACAAACAAAATAAAAAAGAGAGAGAAAAAAAGAAAAATAAGGAAGTTTACTTACAAAAATTGAAAAAAACCCCAACATTGATTATGATCTATATATGCAACAGATGTCTGCAAATGTGCTCACTGCAACCAACATTAACCAGAAAGTGTTAGCAAGTGATGCCTAACAAAAAAAACTGCTGAGAGCATACAATGAGTCCCTCTCTGTTGTGCAGACTGAAAATAACTTACCTGCAATATTGACAACACAAGGCTCTCCAATATATATCAAAATCATCTCTGGCTTGACTTCTAAATACAAAAACCCTTCATAATTTTCAGGCAAAAAAAAAAAGAACAATCTCCCCCTCCTCTCTAATACAGCGATCAAACGCTTCATAGGAGTTGATGGATTAGAATTTCTGTCCAGCAGTGTCACTTGATCTGAGGCCCTTTCATGTCTGCTTTAATCAACAAACACATGTATCCCCAGTTTCTCAAGGGAAAGTGGATGTAACTGCTACAGGTATGTAGGACAACTTCCCTTTAGAGAGCAATAGAAAAGATAAGCATTTGCTTTTCATTACAAAAAAAGGTTACATCTGCTAACATGGATCTTCCTGATTAGAGAGCTGGAAGAAAAATTCTCAGAGACATGACAGTCACATCCCAAAGGAAGATGTAAAAATCACAAGAGTAAATCTCTTTGTAGCCACCACTGAATCATTCACTTCAGCTGAAATGTTTCTATTATCGGTTTCTGGGACCCATTTCTGTATGAGACAACAGACAAGAATTTTTTGCAGCAAACTTCCTTCAGTATTAGTAACAGCTTTAGCAGCGTTCTTTTTCAATTTGGCTGGTCCAATGGTCAGAGCAGCAGAATGGGATGCCCGGCTGTGCTAATGATGCCCCGCACTGCACTAATGAATTTTCAGCTCAGTTTGGTGGAAATCTGCTTCCCTTATCTGTAAAACCCAGCTATGAAAAAGTCTTTAAAATCCTTGTGTCAGTGATGTTGAGCAACTGGCAGAGTCAAACACTAGTTATTTGTAGACTAAACCTTTTATAAATAGCTAGTGGTAAATAAATAAATAAAAACCTTAGAAAAGTTTCACTATGTATTTTTTCTGAAATTCAAATACTTTCATTTTAATAGGAAAATTTTTCCATTTCAAATACATTAAAAGGAAAGGAGTGTAATTAGGCAGCTTGAAAAAATTGTTCTCATACAGAGTGGAAAATGAAACCATCAATATTTTTCTATACATACTCCACACAAAAACTGTATCTACCTTCTTACAGCCCCAGAAACCTCAGAAAGTCTGTATTTTATATTACTTAAAATTAGCATGCAATTCATTTTGGAAGAAAGGGGTGGTAAGATGGGCATGAATTAATTACTTTATTATAAAGGTAGCACAGCCAAGATTAAGCAGATGGATCAATTGTCAGAGAGTCAAGACTGGATCCTGATTATATTAGAGATGAAAAAGACTTGGTTGTTTCTTCAGCTGAAAACTATCAGCACTATGAATACATGATCATCCTTTATAGTACTTTAGTAAAAAGGTGGCAGCATTAGAGAATTCACAGTATGTCCATAAAAGTTCCCAAATCAAGTGGTGTTCATAAATCTATCTGCAAAAAACTCCTGGTTTTCCACATCACATCAATTTATATTTTATTTTTGTTAATAGTCATCTCACTTATAAACATAATAGCAATTTTTAAGACAATTAATGTAGTTAGTAGACAAATTCATCCCAAAAGGACAGTAATATTTATAATTTCAAATTTGTAAAATATTTTCTTTTTTATGCTGAACTTAATTTTCAAATGAATCAAAAATACACATGACTACTGAAAGTAATGAAATAGCCTAGTTGCTATGTGAGGAAATTCTACATAAGCAAAAACCCATAAGGATACTTTCCAAACTACAGCAAGCCACACAAATTAAAAGTTAAGAATGTAAAAATTCTTCAGAACAAACTTTTTTTCATGAGCAGAACTTCTGTCAGAAAAGCAACATAGTGAGATGCTGCCAGACTTCAAAGATCAGAGGAAAGAATCATATTAAGAAATTCCCAGAAAATGCAGCCACTTTTTCCACCAACCTTTATAAAGCATCCTCAACAACCCCTATGTTTCAGAGGCAAGAAATTTTGGGTTTAATTCTGTTCCAGTTGAAGTTGCTGTAATGCACATAGGAACAGCAAGTCACAAATTCTGGGGACCCCCTTTGATAAATCCTGCTACACATCTGGGGGAAAAAAAACCCTAATCAACAACTCCGAATTTTTATGCTTGTGTAATAGTTTTTAATTTGGTGAAAACTAGAATTGATATATTCCTGACACTGAATGCTATCTAGTGTCTCAAGTTTACTGCTCATGCAGGCAAGATTTTAGAAATTCTCTCAGAATAAAAGGATCTGCTGCATCAGCATATCACGCATCATTAAGAAAAAAAAAGATCCCAAATATCTCCGCATTTTTGTTCATGCATGGGTTTCATCATCCTTTACATAACCTGCTAGTATCTAATTGATATCTAATTAACAAAAATTCAATTTGAGTAAAATGTGGCTTTGAAGACAAGAGTCTAGATTGAAGAAAAAAAATAGCCTTTCTTTTTCCCCAGCTATGACCTTAAAACTACAGTATCACCTCACCTCCTGCTTTCCCTAATCACTGCCATTTCCCAGCTATTTTTTTGGCCAAATGTACCACCAGTGTAATACTAGCAAATGATTTATATTCTAGCAACCATATGACTTTCTTAAACTAAGAGGAAAAACTAAAATTATTTTATTAAACATATTATATTATTGCTATTCTATAGCAAACAATCTATAATACTTCTTAATATCAACATCTTCCAAAGGAGGAATCTACCCTACTTGCATTCCCAGTGTAAGAAGCCACCTGGCGTGTGTGAAGTCTAACAAATCTTACAAAACCTTTTCCGTGCAAGAACCTTCCCAAAACACACTGCTGTGAAACACAGGGATGAAGCGCCGCAGTCCTCAGCACAGATTTTACCTTGACTGGCAATGCTCATCAAGGTGACATATGGCATGAAAACCCTTACTCCAAGGAAACCAACATTGCTACGGAGCTCTCAGGAGACATCATCCTCTTGTCCTGCCAAATGTGTTGCAGTTCTGATTATGACTAAGTTGCATGCACAGGAACATGGTTATCAGTGCTAAGAATGCCAGTATTTATTTCAGAAAAATCATTCTAGTTTTCAATGAGTTTGCTTGCAAAATAAGGTTTAAAAAAAGTCACACCAAGCTTTCTTTCTACCATTTCTACAGCATGATTCACAATTCACTGCCCAGCTGTTCCTCAAGCAAAAGAAAATTACATGGGCATAAAATTCTAAGATTCCCTTAAATAAAATCAGGCATAGAAGGCTGAAGAAAGGGTATTACTGCAGGGGCTGGGTGGAAGGAGGTATCTGGTTTCTCTTGGAGGTGTTCTCCATTTGCCAGTTGCCACACAGAGCTAACTGAGAATGGGATCCACAAGCTATGGAGAAATATAATTAGAGGTGCCCAATTCTTCAGTTAATGTATCAATCTATTTCAGCGATGGGTGCAAAGGAAGAGAGTTTCATCAAATCCTTTTCCATGCTGCTTTTTAGCTCCGCTTTTGACCGCAGAAAGAAAGGTGGGCCCGGAGGATTCAGCTAAAACAGGCAACAATTTTTCCTGTTGCGGACGTGAGAGGCAGTAGAGGTAAATCTATTATTGTACATGACTTTGTTGCTTGTGGATCCAGGGCGATCCTGTTCAGCTTGTTGGGAAGCACAAGCCTTGCAGTGCAGGAGAGGCTGTAGACAGATTTTAACTTGCAAGAGCACTGAAGACTCACGTGCACACCTCGCCAGCCAAAGGGAGGAAGGATTCAGAGGGCAGCTTGTGACGTGCTCCTCAATCCCAGAGTGCCACATTACCCATCATGACAGCAATTCAGGTCACAGGCAGAAAACTGAGGCTACCTGAGCCATCTTTAATTGGCTCCCTTCAGAGATCGTGGCCCATATGTAACCAAGTCTGCTATTGAAATTCAGTGCTGTTACGCAGAGTGCAAGCCATGCTTGGCCAAAAGCCTGGCTTAGCTTATAAACAACGCTGATTTGGAACCTCTCGGCATCTGCTAACGAGCACATGGGGCAATTCTGGAGCAAGAGTTGGGCCAGCACATGACATACCCTTGGCAACTTGTGTAGAGCATCTCCTTGTCCTATGTGTCTCCAGGCAGCACTAGATAGAGGGGACAGTATGTCTCTGTGGGCCCTCTAAGGCAAGCTTCTAGGTATTTCATGGCATGGACCTTTGGGATGGGGCTTTATTTACCCTGAATTGAAATCGCCTGACTCTCAGTAACAGGGATGATTACCCTGCTGCAGATATTTTCTTGCCTGAAATGCCAGTCTTCTGGGGATGCAGTCAAGGTGCCTATGAGAAACAAAACATGGCCACAAGCCATGCCTAGTTTAGCACCGATCTTACCCACAATTATTTACTCCAACAAACTGGACTTTTTTCTTTCTTTCCTCCCCCCCTTCCAACATTTCATAACACTTTAGAAAACATATGCGTTGTGTGATACTGAGTTTTAAGTTTGTTCAGCACCCATTCAGAACAGGGACTTGCCACATCTATCACTGGAACATTGCAGTAGATTGCTTGGGCAGTTTTCTGTTTCTAAATTTTTGCAGGAAGAGACTGTCCTGAAACTGTCCCTGCATGTTAGGAACTATCCTGAAAAAAAAACGGAATTTAACTTCTATTGAAAGAGGCTTAGGGAATCTAATACCAAGGGGTAAAATAATACGCAACAGCCAGAGAGATTATCTCACGCACAGCTATCTTCAGCAACTGCCTCCTACTGCCAACAGGATGCACACAATGCAAGCACCACCTTGTAATGCCAGGACCTCATGCTATACAAGAAAACTTTACATGAAGTAGCACATTTGTATGAAAATATTGCCTCTACCTGCAGACTGCTGCATTGTGGCTAGAGCAATGACTTGCACTCTAAATGTAAATGTTTGCAATTTATACACTATCCTATTTCCTCTCTTATGTGCTAAAAGCAGTTGCAAAACACATTACCAAGAACTCATTACTACTGAGTTCCCGGAAAAAGTAATGTAATGAATCCCCAAAGATACAGCCTCTATTACATATAATGGATGCACTTAAGTCATTCTTGAAAAGGACCAGCAAGCTCAAATAACAGCCTCAGACTGCTGGGTAACATTTCTCCCTGAAAAACTTATCAATCTGACCTCAGAGAAAGAAAGTTTTACGATTTTGGAGTCAAAATGAAGTGCTCTTTTTTAAATCTGTATAGCCAAAATCCAGCAGGGATGAAAAAATCTATTTTGACACACAAACACCAACACCATATGAGTCCAATGGCACAATTTATTAAGCTGCTTATGCCCCTCACACCCACTATATCCAATATATATACAATAAATCACCTGAAGCAGATTAGCCTTTGCAGTAGATGGATTAAAAATTATTATCACCACCTTCCACTGATCCATACTGAACATGTTAAATGGAAACAATGAACTCTTGAAGATAACATTATATTACACTGGTGTCAGTAACGTATCAAATGTGCTACTCCTATGCCTTCTGACATAAACTGCAATGCTATCATTCTACATAAAGTGCAGGAAAAAAAAAGGAGATTTCGGATAACACAGATATTCTTGGCTGTGAGTTCAAGTCAGCACTTCAGAAAGTCAGGCCTAAGGAGAGCGCATATTAGTTTATTGCATATTTGCACAGTGTAAGCCAAGCTACAAGCAACGACAAGTGCAAGGAAAGAAGAAAAGTTGGTTGTTGTTTGTCAAAGAAAATGGTCAATAGCAGAAAAGTAGCACAAAGGAAATACCTTAAGGTCTCGCCTTTCCAGATGTAAAAGCTCAGAGCCTCGGATGTCATGGCTGATGAAGATTTCTTTGTACTCTCCCAAATTGAGCAGATCCAGCCAAGCAGCAACTTCATCTGTGCCCCATTTTTGAACTACCAAAGTTAAGAGCAAAACCCCCTTAATTTCTACATGCTCAAATGCATCACAAGCAAAGGTTAGGCCAAAGAGAGTGGAAAACAGAGTAGAATTGCCGTGCTAGCAAAGGGAAAGGTTAGAGGTGTCATTTCCACAAAAACTGACAATATCCTTTTTGCATGCAGGTTACAGGTTAGCAGTTAACATGAGAAAGTATCTAAACAAAGTTGGGGTTCTTTGCTTTGCAGCCATGCTTTCAGCTTTACTCCAGTTTCTTCAGTAAAGCCTTTAAAACCTCATGTCCCAATAAATTCACATTAAACCAGCTTAGGATCAGTGACGCAAAGTCTAATGTTGTTCTGCTTTATGCCATTAATTTATTAGTATTCATCCAGGGAGCGGAGAAGCCTTCAAAAACTAATTAACATGTAAAATTAAAATAGCAACCACACCTCAAATATAGCAATGGCAGCAAGCAAGTCCAGGTTTAATTAACAGATTCTAGTACTCTTAATTAACACAAGTACTCTTTAAGCTACTGTGTTACACAGGCCATTAAGAAGCTCTCTGTAAAACATTGTTCTCCAAGGTTAGTTGCCCACATTAGTCCTATTAAGACCACATTTATTAAAATATAGTTATTCTACGTATTGCCATAATTTTGCAACTTCATTCAATGCTGATCACTTTATAATGAAGTGAAATCTAAAATCTAATCTGAAAACTAAAGTTTGATCAACAACTGTAAGATTTTGCAGATTATAACCAATTCATTAAAAAGGTAATGATGCAGAAACAGTTTTAGGACCACCTGATCACTGATTACCTCCTGGACATAATCTTAAGGAAGTAAGTTCATGGAAAAGAGTGGGAAGAGAGGAGAGTGGAGTTTGTTCAACTTGTAATTATAAAATCAATATTGACTATTGTGTCATTTGCTGAACTTATAATGCATCTGAATTTTAAGAATAACTGATTAATTAAATCAGTGTGATAAAAGCTATTGTACACCTTCTTGAACTAACCTGAAAAACCTGAATTGGAAATTCACAGGGGAACAACACGCTTACCCATGGCTTGTATTGCTATGAGTTAATCACATGTAACCACCAGCAAAGATCTAAGTATTTTCACAGTACTTTTTTGGTTCACTTGGAAGTATTGGGCTCCTACTGAATGCTTTCTAAACTCACTGAAAGAAATCTTTATCCTGATGAAAATGCCAGACTTTACTCTTAGGCAGAATGCATCATAGAATCATAGAATTCTAGGTCATGTTACTTCTTACAAAAAAAAAACAACCAACCAAAGAAAAAAACAACCCAACAAACAAAACAAAACAAAACCCAAAACCAAAAAAACACCACCATGAAATCACATTTTCCACAAATGCTACTATTTTTCTTGTAATTTCAAAACACATACCAGGCTGAGAGCTGGTCTTATGCTTCTGAACTTTTTCTTTTTTAAACTTTGGCACTATACGAAACACTGTACTTCTGTTGTTTCTTTTAGCAAAATCCAGAGGGGGATCCTGCATGAAAGAAGGGGCATAGTTACCTTCAAATAACAGAAAACAACAGTTCAATTACATGCTTGTAATGATAATTCATAGTTAATCTCAAAAACAAAGACCTAATTTTACCTCCATAAAGAGTAATCTCAGGGTTTAACTCTCTATGTGTTTCATTTATTAAATAACTATTCAAAACCTTTACATTCACAGAAGGGGACAAAAGACCAAAAAAAGCCCCAAGCTTAGAAGTTTGTTCACAGCAGGCAAGAAATCATCCAGCATCGCTACTGAAATTGCCTCTCCAGATCATGAAAGATTCTCACTTATTCTTCCCTGTCAAAAGAGAATTAAGTTCAGTTAAAATCAGGAAGTATTAATCAAACTTACTTCATCATCATTTGGTTGAAAAACGTAATAAAGCCAAGGAATCTCAGCAAGTTTTCTCAACTCTACTTCCACACTGTGCAAAGCATCAGACAGCAGTTCTTCATGGGGAGCTTCTAACTGCTGTTTATAAACAGGCCAGAAAAATAGCATTTTTAGTTTCGTTGAGATTTAGCATTTAAATCTAGATAAATTGTTACCATACACAAACTCATGACTACATCATGGTGAGTGTAAAATAAACAGAGAAAACAAATAATCTTCCAAAATTACACCTTCCTTCAGAGATGCATCAGACCACCTTGATGCTACCTTTACCATGATCCCAGTCATAAAGGGATGACTGAGACAGCTGAGACTTTTGGTGCAGACCAGTTGGACCTAGCTGTCGATCACTGTCATCATTCACGGCACTGCTGAGTCCCCACAGAGCAAGAGTTATCAGATAACACCACTATAAGGACACACTAGAAATGGAAACTACCAGCACAAGGGAGAGAAAGCCTGACCAGAAGAGCAAGCATCTGGAAAAATCTTTGCATGGAAAGTGGTGTAAAAAAAATTGAGTACATGATAGCAAGCCTGAGTTATTTTCTGCCAATGTCTTCAGATGGTAGATCACTCTGTCATGGCCAAGTAAGAGGAAATGGATCTTGCTGAAGATGCTTCATGCCTAAAGGTCTTCCAGTACTGATAGGATACCTGCACTATCCTTTAAATAGGTGAGACATGGTGCAATAGGCACTGCTGCTGGCTGAGGGTGGGAAGAACTCCTTAACAGGAGACAAAAATGTCAAGGACATGAGTGAAGGCCAAAGAGTGAAAGAAAGTGATGGCAGTGTAAAAAGGATGGGACTTACTGGCCTATGGCAATTTGTCTCTAGAACCCCATGGAGGTACCTGTTTTCTTTAAAACTCCAGTCTGAAAACTGTTCTGCAGCTGTTGTGTGAGTAAACCTGTGCGGAAGAGATAAGGCAGGCAGCTGATCCCTGGAAAAGCCTTTTTGAGCTGACCCCTGGAAAAGCTTTTTTTGCTGAAACACTATTTTGAGGTAAAGAATTGAATCTGAGAACAAGTTGCTTGGAATCACTAATAAAGCAAGCTGAACATCTATTTCTCTCTTTAAAGTAAAATTAGTCCCAAAGCAGCACAGGATATTCTTTTGAAAGGATCTAATTATGTTACATCCAATTGAATGCATTTTTTAAAATGGGTTCTAAGAGAATCTTTGATCTGTAGTGCTGGAAAAAGATTTTGACATTGTTGGGGTTTGGTGATAAATTGCAAGCCCCCATTAATTTATCATACCTAACAAAAACTTCTTTCCTTTGCCTCAATAGTTTGCATATGTTACCATCTTTCAAAGGAGGGACTATCTTTGGTAAGAGCTTGTTGTGCTGTATAGTAACACTGGAAATAAAAGCTCCCTTTGCTATCGTATTATTTTCTCTTGTAAATCTCAAAGAATTGAGAGTCCATAAAGACACTTGGATGTTTCTTCTGTCTTACCTTTTTTTCAATGCAAATAGTTCAATTAATCTGGAGCACAGTAGAAGAGCTACTTGTCTATGAAGAAGTTACAACTTTTCTTGTGTTTTCATTTTTGAGAAATTATTCAAGTCATCTATTTTCTATAAGTGAATGAAGCAAGGAATTCTGTCTTTCTCAACAAGCACTTATCTAATTGCTTGATTCTCAAAGGAAAGCATTTTGCTTGGGGGACAAAACAACTGCTTGTGTGATGGTTCTCCTGAAATAAACCCAAAATAATAGCGCAATTCTGGTATGGGAAGAATCAGCAATTTACTCTAAATTCTCCTCCTACAACATCTTGGAAAATCTTCTTATTTCCAAGATAAAAATTAACACAATGAATGAAAGAATGGAAATAAAGAGCTTTTTCAATTCCTTCCCAATTTTGTTTTTTAATATGAAAATATTTTATTTCAGTGAGCTTGGATCATTTAATTCAGTTGAAATGAAAAATTCTTAATTAAGGGAGTTAATTTTCCCTTAATACATTTGAAAACTATGCTCTGTACCAGCACTTGTAAGTGCTTTTCAAAAAACAAAAATGGAAACAGTGGCTTTGGAAAGCATCTAGAAAAAACACAGTATTTTTAATTTTTTTCCAAACTTTATTCCAGCCTTAATCATCTGGGAGATTCCACAAATCAGCTTCATTGTCCCATGTTGAGGGACACTGGTCTCATAGAATGCATTCCTGCCCATGGCAAGAGTGTGGGAACTGGACGATCTTTAAAGTCTCTTCCAATCCAAACCCTTCTGTGATCCTATGACATTTCACTAAAAATTGTACGTATAGCTAATTCACCGCTTGTTGTGATCCAACGCCTAATACTGTTGTATGAACTGCATTAGTCATAGTTCATACAGGAGGTGGCAGGAATCATGGTCTCGTTTTACCTATATTTACATTTCTTTTGTCTTCTTCAGGAACTGTAACAGAGGCTGAAGAGGCAGTAAATGGCAACCAAGTCCTAGTTTAGTTACTGACTGGGGTTAAACCATTACACCAAGTAGTATATGCAATAAAGACATCAGTTTACTGCTCTTAGGAGCTTTGATCACAGAAAAGAGGGATGAGAGAGAATTGAAGAGGCAAAAATAAAATCAAAAAAATTAAAAAAATAAAAGAAAGAGGAAGACATCAGAGAAAGAATTTCTGTCTTTGTCAGAGGAGAGAATTTGGACAACAGTGTATGAGGGGAGTGGCTGATGCATCAAGCAGCACCTTACACCTCATCATTTTAACAGAATGAGGGACCAACATACATGCAACTTCAGCATTTATAAAATACATGGCAATAAGGTTAATGAGGGTGCCTTGTGATTGTGGCTGTGAAATACCATTCTAAACAAGCTTGATGTCAAATGAGAGTAATGGACAACTCTGGAATACTATCTCAGTATCTTCCAAACAGTCTTTTTATTAAAAAATGGGCTTGATGTAGACTCATGAAGACATTTGCACAGTCCATAATGAGAAGCAGAAGAACAACATGTAAAAATTCAGAAATGGAAAAATGAATCAAATTAAGCTTTGAAGCCTGAAAAAGGGACCTGTTCAACAACACAATCAGATCACAACCAGCTGCAGAAAAGGTAATGTTTCAAGGGGAAGGCTTCCATAATAACATTTCCAGACTGCCTTGACAAACTTCACCAGTCCTAGTATGACATCTCCAACTTAAACGTTTTCTTCTAATTCCTCTTCTAAACTATTTTAAAATTAAAAAAAAAATAATAATCTCTATTTTAATTCCCCATTAAATCTAAAATATGGGGGATTAATAATAGCAATTTGAAAAAATCAGCAGATATTTTTCCCTTTGAAAACGTCATAAAATAAAACATATGGACCTAATTTTTGACTATTTCTAGAACTTAAATGATTATTAGCCTTTAGACCGTATTCACTTTTGGTTACTGTAAAATAGACTCATACCATCCATCACTAGTGTAAAAAGGTGTGTGAACCTGCATCAGTAAATTTCATACTCTCAACTCAGCTAAATGAAAATATTCCAATTAATATCCATTTTTAATTCCAACACTTAAATAAGCCATAAATTAGTAATAAATCTGCTTTTGAATATAAAGAAAATGTAACTGCTCTTAATATCGTCTTAATGTAAAACTGGACCAGCATAAAAAACCTAACATCTTTCGTCTCTTCACAATGTCATATATAGAAATCTTCTAATAACTACCAGTTAAAGATTATAAAATAACTCCTGACAGGTATTAGAACAAGGGTGACATTTATTTGCCCAGATTAGATCTGTAGAAGTTGAATGTATGAGTCTAAACAGCTCTCACCCCAGGTTCTCATCTGAAGATGGTCATGTAATTGTACTCTAGAAGTTCTCTGAAATGCTATACCTCCAGACAATAATTTATCTTTTTCTAAGATAAGCCTCAAAGACAGCTGAGTGTGAATCAATCTCAAGAGGAACCCTTACTTCTCTCCACTGCCTCTTAAAAAGAAGAGTCCAAGCAATGACCTAGCTAGCTGAAGTGAGGCAAGGTGGATGCCAGCCTAGGACAAGAATTCATAACCCATTCTGAGCCGACCACAATTGCAGTGTAACATCCTCCTATCAACCTTGCAAAGCTTCTTTCAGCATATCATAAATTCTGTCATCAGTTTTAAAAAATCAGCAAAGAACAAATCACAGATAATCGGAAGGAAGGAATAAAACCATGTGTCTTGGAATCTTACCAAAGGAACTCTTCCTACTAGCAGAGATTCTGTTTCATTATGCAAGGCCTTCACATTGACAGCTATCTCCATGGCAGTGTTTCTGGTAAGGCTCTGGGGAATAAGAAGCATAAACATTTGAGGTGTTTGAGGAACAGACTGAGACTGTTCTTTGAGCTTACAGCACAGATCTTAAGTGCCTTCTCCTACGAGAAATATGTCAGTTTAGTTCAAACTGACAACTTCTTCAGCACTGAGAATAGAAACAAAAAATAGAGTATCTATTTACTGCCTTTTGCTCAATTTCATTTAGTATGACCTTAATACAATCCTGAAGGTCACCAAGTGACCAGCCACCTGTGAGGTGAATCCACAGTTTTTACATATGACAGAGGCCAGCAGAAAAGCTGTGAATGTCATTTAAGAGTAACTGCTGATCTCAATTTTTCACCTGATCCTTAGCAGAAGTAAGCTACTAACCATACTTGAAGAAACAAAGGGCAACTAATATATGTATCACGTCTAAATTTAGGTTAGACAGTGTCTCTCCCTAATTACCTTTTCTGGGTCCAGAAACACCCAGATTGTCTAGTGTGAAAAGAGAAACCAGGAAATGCATTTCCACTCAGCCCCTTTGCATTCTCTACATAGCACTTGATTAGCAATTAAGCGGGAAAATTTCTCTGAAAGCATCCACAGAAAATTGACATTTATGTCGTAACAGAACTAGTTCAGCCCTTGTCATGCCTCCACTCTCTGTCTGGCGACACGCCTGCAGTTGTCTGCAGGCAGATGTGAGCTTACTTTGCCTATTGTTTTTGGTGTCTGTACCACCTCACTTGATTAAATAAGCACTGTTGCATCCCCTGGCTGTGGACCACCATTGCAGATGGAGCTAATTACTGACTGCTTCCAAAAGGCAACAGTCATACTCTTACCAGGCCCCTAATCCAACCCCCTATCTCTTGTTTGACTACTCGCTCCCCCCTGCAACAACACCCAGAAGATCTGCATTTGAAGTATCATTAATGCTCCTTTCCAATGTCCAATGTTCATGTAAGACTGTCAGCTGGGAAGGACACTGATGAATGCAGAAACTTCATCTTCTGCCTTCTCATCCAACTTGTTTTAATATGGGGACAGAGAGTACAATATAGCAACTGTGCCACAAGCTTGTGCACCCAGATATTGTAACTTATTTATTTACACATAAATCTCTGTTCTTCCTTTACCTCAGGAAACCTTGGGTTGGCTTTATTTAATGCATGTGAACATGCATTAACAGCATGAGCAAGCTCCTGCTCCAAAAGGCCATGTATTTTTGCTGCTTCACAGATCCTACAAAAGTATTAGAAAAGAATATTTCTTAATATCTTTAAGGAATTTTTAAGTACAGAACATTATCAGATAAGAAAACATAAAAAGACATTTCACAAAACATTTTTAAACAAAAACAAGTGAAATGCAGATATCTCTTCAAGCAATGCAGCAACTCATATAAATAATATCCATCACACAGATTATTTATGCTGTTACAAAATACCAAGACACATTTACATGTCTTAAAACACAAATGTTATGCAAAAACAAATTGCACCAGAAATGTTGAGGCTATCAATTCAAGTAACTATAGAGGAAAATTCTAGCACATTAAAATAACTTACTTGAAACTATCTTAAAAACCATTACACTTATTTCAAAAGGCATATCCTTCAGATGTGACGTGAAAATTGGCTGCAATCATTTGAGACTATGGGAGGTTCCGCTGTAATTACAAGCTCTGGACCATATCTAGAACAGTAAAGTTTTTAAGCTGTCTTGGCTAAACTTCAGGTAACTGATACACTAAATTATTCTTCTATGTCTACTTAAGTCACCAGTACAGTATAAAAAGACTATGTAGCTCTCCAATTCCTTTCTTATATTAGCAGTGATTCTGATGCTAAAGATAATTTGTTACATGATGAAGTGACTATCAGATTTATAAAATGTCCTGATTTTTTAAAAAAATATTTTCTTAAAAAAATAGAGTGTTTTTGTTATTTTTCTTTTAAAATGGAAGGGTCTTCTTTATTAAACTACTTGCATCTCAGGAAGAAAATAGTGTCTCAAAATAAGCAAAGCTGTGGGATCAGTTTTATACTCTCAGCTCATTATCATCTCAACACATACAAATCACTGAAGTGCCCATCCTGCTGACTTCTAAAGGGTTTTTTTTTCCAATAATTATATTTTTGCTTTTCCATAAACTGAGAAGGTTCAATCTCTGTAAAGAAGCTTTCCAGTTTTCTATTTGTATTGCTACTTCAGAAAGTTAGTTTTCACAAGAAAAAATCCAACAGAAACACACAAAAAATACATAAGAAAAAGCACACACGAAGAGGTTGAGCCTTAAAAACGAAATTAAAATTGGATTAAAATAACTGATATAGTGGCAAGGAAACCTTACTCAACAAACAGGGAAAATACACACTTCTGTGTATGCATTTGCATTAATAATTCAGTCTTGGTGTCTAGGTTGCAAATCCAACTTACTACTTCTACTGTACCTGGTAATAAGTTCTTCTGCAGCTTGTGAGCACAGCTGGATCTGTGCAACTTCTTCTTCTGTAGCCAACTCAACAGCTTGCTGAGGGCACAGGGGGGATCGAATGACAGGTTTACAGGAATCATACTTCTGTTTGTCTTCCCAAGACTTCAGGGTGTTTTCAAAGGCCTAATCAAAATGAATTATACCCTCAGTTCACAGCACTTGGAATATTCATTAAAATACTCATTAGAATTTTTTTATTTTTTATTTTAGTTAAGATTAATTTAATAAATAAAAAATATTAATTTAAGAAATAAAAAACTGATTGATTTACTTTTATATAACTAATACAACCTGTATAAATAGTAATTTTACATTTCATTTTTTAAAACTTAGTATAGAGAGTAAGCCACTTCTAAAGGCTCTTTCTTTATCTCCTCCCTGTTATCTTCAAAATGTGTCTTCCAAGAACAGTAAGAACAAAGACAGTGACAAGGGCTGGACTCAATGATCTTAGGGTTCTTTTCCAACCTAAATGATTCTAGGATTCTGTGACTCTCTAATGCAAGCACATTTTGTACAGGTAGCAGGACTGAAATCCGAAACTAATACAAGATTCAAACATTAAAAATAGTGGGGGAAAGTAAAAAATTTAGTAAAACAGTTCAAATTTCATTAACTCCACACTAAATTCAAGATCCAGTTAGTGGGCAGTTACACACAAAAAATACATAAGAAAAAGCACACACGAAGAGGTTGAGCCTTAAAAACGAAATTAAAATTGGATTAAAATAACTGATATAGTGGCAAGGAAACCTTACTCAACAAACAGGGAAAATACACACTTCTGTGTATGCATTTGCATTAATAATTCCACACGATAATCCTAGACAAGTGTGAACTCTCCAGTGGCTTTGTGACAAGGTTCTGCTTGGGTCTCTTCTGCGTGAGACTGGCTCATGGGGCAGAGGGAGGACTAGTAGGACGAAGAGAGACAGGAGAGAAATCTACAGAAAGCTATTCTGGAAAATGGACATTATGGAAATTTGCTATTTATGCAACTGTGCTAAAGCTTCCAGTATGTCATTGGTATAATACCTTTAGAGTAAAAGGAAGAAGTACTAGGAGAAGGGAGGGAGGATGGAAGGAAGGATGGAATAGATAAATGTTGACCATTCTTATTATATATTAGTAAGTATACAGGAATAGCACTAATAAACCCAATAAAAGTTAATAAAGCTTTATACAAAGGAATAATTCCCTATAAATCTTATAGAAATTATATAACTGAAAGTAATTGTATGAGTTATATAAATAGTTACAAAACATTTTTGTATGCGCTGTTTTGTTCCTTTTATAACTGAATCAAACTATTACAGAAACGAGCATTAGCAATGGTATCTCTTTCTGAAACATACTCTGTCTCGCGTTAGCATCTGAGCTCTGTTTTTATGTATGATCTTAATAACTCCCGGGGGCTGGATCCATGCCTCTCCATCCACTTGCACTGGCACCCCTTCATCACCAAGTATGGTGATCTTTACTGACCGACACTGGAAAAGAATAAACACATTATTTCACAGAGCAATAAACACTAACGAAACTGACAGGTCACCTGAAATCTGTTGATTGCTAGGAGCTGTGCCTTCCCTCTAGGACTGTCTCAAGAATGAAGAACTTTTATACTTCATTCATCATTGAAGACAATTTGTTACCCATTAAAAACAAAACAACATCAGTGCTTTATGAATGTATAGCGTGGTGGTCATCAAGAGTAGCACTACTTGCCAGCATCCCAAACTGCTGCTAACCATGTTGTGTGCTTGCAAGAAGAAACAGACCTGAGCTATCCTGTGGTGCTGCAGTTTGATGACTCTTGAAACTGCCATCTGCATGCTGCCAAATACTGCAACAACTTCTAAGATTTTATCATCGAACGATGGAGCCCCAAATATCTGCAAAGAAATTTTGATGGTAAATCCATGCTTAGACTGCACATTCAGTGAATCACAGATTCATTTTCAACATTTAAATGCTCTAACTTACTTACTGTAGAATAACTACAGTCTCTAAAGTCATAGGAGTAAGACACCATAGACAATAGGCAAATATTGTTGTAAAATTGCAATGTTAATAGCATTTCAAATATCTGAATGAATATATAGGAAGGATGGCATGTTTCATCATACAGATTAAGAAATGTTTTTCAAGGCAAGATGAAAGGCCAATTCAAATCTCTACTTCATTAATGTACTTAATATCTAAGAGGTTCTTGAAGGTAAGAGAAGCAATGTTGTCTTTTTTTTCTCAGAAGTGCTTATCTGTTTATATTCTGAATTCTCCGGAAACCAACATCAGTCCACGTTCTGCTTTGTTTAACACAGCTTTGACACTGAAGAGGATATTGTTTGTGCTGTTTATAATTATTCACTGTAATACAAAACTGCTTCTGTATGGAACAAATGTCCTCCTATCCACAAGCTCACATGAAGCACATGAAGACTCGCCACCTGGTGTCCTGCTGGGGAATTCAGAAAAGTCTTAGGTTGGAGTTCAGCTGGGTTTGGCAGGTGATACCATACTAAAGTCACTTGAGGCTTGGCCATTTCATCTTGATATGTAATAGGGAGCAATGAAGGAGAAAAATCAACAGGAGAAATCACTCCAGTTAGAGTGTAATGGGTTGAGAGATCACGTCTCTGAGGAGCACTTGGACCACCTCATTTGGCACCTTGGGCAGGGTAAGCTGCATCAGACACCTGAGACCAGAATGAAGAAAATCCCTTAAAGAAGTTCAAAGGTACAATTACTAAGGTCATGTCCCCTGACAAAAGATTTCCTGAAGGTGAAGAATAAGAGGGTGCAGATCCAAGACTCTGTAATCCAGACAGTGTCTGCAGCAATCACTCAGGGAGGGAGAACAAGGTAAGGGAGTTCAGTCCCTGCTGCCCACCAAGCCAGTGAGTGCCTTTATCCCAGTGCAGTGAGCAGTGGCTATGGCCAGGAGGCTGAAGAGGGCATCTCAGGGAAAGGGCTGCACGGCACATTTGCCATAGCATCCAGGTGGCACATCCCATGAGAGCATTCCAGGATTGCACATATGGATCAGATCTTGAGCAGGTAAGTGTCAAAGAACAGAAGTGCAATTTTACTGGATCTAGAATGTTTCGAAGCAAAAGGTTTCTCTGATTTTTTTTTGTAGTTTCCATGGAAATTTTTCCATTTTACACATGAGCGTGTGAACATCTTGACAAGAACAAAGACAGTGATTCTCTTGTTCCAAGGTAAAAAGTGTGGAGAGTTCTTGATCCAGCAACTGACATCTCCAGGGCTAGTTCTTGCGTGGGTTAAGAAAAAGTAGTTGTAAAATTTCATTTATTTTGTATTTCCATTTTAGCAGAAGGACAGGAAAAACCACAACACAGTCTTCTGCTCTATCTCTTCACAAGTAATATCTGTACTGAAAACCAACCTTTTTTTTTCATTTGTTTTTAAATGGTAATCCAATCCCTATGGATTAATATTCAAGTTGACTCCTTTCCTGTTGCAGGTCATGTTTCCAGGTGATCTTCTGGACACCAAAAAAGCCCATCCGTTAACAAGCCCTACTCATCAGCCAGGATGCAGCTGCCCTGCTTGGCTCACTGCTAATGTTTGAGCAACAGTCACAGCTGCCAAGGCAGCATCTTTCATTTATCCAGATAAGCAGAACCAGCAGCACTTCAGACCACCACCACAACCACCTCTTGATAATCAGTCATTCAAGATGGCGCTAAAGTAGTGAATTATGCTCCTAACTCTGTCCAGAGCAAATATGTCACTCTGCTGGCACATCTGCTCACCAGAAGACTGATAATATCAGTAAAATTGCTCCAGGACACATACATTTGCTGTATAACAGTAGGAAAGCTAGGACAGATCTTCCCTCTCACTGAGGCAGTCCAGAGAGAAAAAATAAACTCCTGAACAGGGCTGAGCAGATGTTTGAGCAGCTTTTAAGTTATGAATAGTAACCTGGAGTATATAAAAACTTTAGATATTCATCACCAAATATAAACAGAACTGCCATCCTCTGACATACACCAAAAATAAGTAAAGGACATTGAAACATGTTTAAATTTCTTTTTTTACTTTTATACATGTGTGCGTGTATGTGTATATATATATAGCATATATACATTTATGAAAATACATATGTATTATATAATACATAAAATGCAGTAATACATGACATATATTCCTATATGATATATTATAAAAATATATAACTGTGTATTATATATATACATAAAAAAGGAAAGGATAACATCTCACAAGGAACCCAAGACATTTTAGCAAAAAAATCCTGGATTGTGTATATTAAAATCACAAGCCAGTTTGCAACTACAGTTTTAGGTGATTCAGACCTCACACACTCTAAATCAGGACATGCAGAACTAGAATATTCTCCTAGTCATGACAGTTGTTGCACTGTTCATGAAGTGGACAGAAGGGGTGTCACTGCTCCAAGTCATAAGACATTTAGGTATCCATGTAGTGTAATGTTTCTTAGGAGATGAGAGAAAGAAGAAAAAAAAAGTACCTTAAAATATTTTAGAATCTCATTGAAAATAAAACTTAAAAACCAACTTACTACTCCCACTAAATTATCAGTCACTAAATGCATCAGTCCTCATTTGCTGAATTGCCATCCCTTAGAGCAAAGCTGTTTGAAGAACAGGAGGAAAATTCAGGTATAAACTGTGAGCGATTATCCTGTCCACCTTGCTTATTGTTAGAATATAGCAAACAGCAGAATCTGTGCTTTGAGAAACCTTATTTATAGGAGTTTGTAAAACAATATATATAGAGAAATTATTTTTGTCTCTATCTATAAAATCAGCTTCTAAAAATACTCATAGAGCCACTAAAAAAATAAAGTCATTACACTTTATTATGAGCATTTTGCTGGAATGGATGGTGAAAAATCATGGGATATATTTTCAATAAAAAATGAACAAGACAATACAGTTTGAACTGAAACAGTCTCCTCAAATTAGAGTTGTTATCCAAACTATACGTTACTACTATTGAAATCAATTGAGAAGAGCAGGTCATGATATTTATTGCTGGTTTCACCCAGAAGATTGCTTCTCTGAAGTGTTACTTACATCGTCTTCTTTGGTTCCACCCCAGAAATTAGTTCCACCAGCATAGCTGGGAATGTTTAGCACAGCTATGCCCTGCAGGCTTGGAAGCGGGATGTACTGTCCATCACACTGTAGTGGATAAAAGCTCATTCAGTATATAAAGAATATGATAAAAGTAATCAGCCATTTTTAACACATGAAGCTTCAACAGAGCTAGCAGGGGAGGACAGAGTCATTAACAGGTCTGACACTAAAGTATTCCCTCCATGCAGTGAAGTCCCTCTAATAAAAACCTCTTCTCCCCAGTCTTAGCATCAGTTTTTGCAGAGCTGAAAAACATGCAGATCTACATGCTGTAGTAGGTACAGCAGCAGTGTTCCATGACTCTTCAAAAAAACATTTTCACATTCCTTATTGTGAAATTCCTCATTCACTTAGACCATGATCTGTCTATGAAGGATTAAAAATCTTTTTGCAGTGAAAAAAACAATCTCCCTGTGTGCACACAGTAAGATCACTATGAGCATTACAAAAAGATTCATTCACCCATTCAGTAACTGGTCTTGCATCCTATATCAGCATCACCAAAATTGCAACAGACTTGTTATTTTGGTAAATCCATTAACCTGGAGGTGGGGCATGTGTGTCAAAAATATCCAAGAATATTTCTGGCATAGTCACAAACGTGACTAGTTGTCAGGGTTAGGATGTATTGTTGACTTCCTGTAAAACTAACCTCACTCTCTTCCCAAAAGTGCAAGGAGAAACCTAGAACTCACCCCCCAGTTGTTATCCTGGCTGTAACTAAGAGCTGTTGATTTTGCCGGTAAGAAGTTGCCCCAGCATCCCACTATTCAGTTCTTTCTTACTGCATTATCTCCCAAACCCCGTAAACAACTCCAAGTCCTACTCAACACAATCATGAGATGACATAGGTCAATCTCATCTTATTTTTGGCCAAGAGTAAATTTACAGGCATCAGTGAAACCACTCTTGACTTCCATCAGTACCCCTGGCATGGATTTGAAGCAAGTTAGAAATAAAACATTGTAAATGCTGGATCCAGGTGTCACTTTGTGGACCATGAAGTTGCAGATCTTTAAAGAAGGTCACAGTATTACTGCATGTTTCTAGTCCCACAGAAAGATTTTAAAATTATACAAATGAAATAGAAATTCTCAGGAAATAAGGACAAAATCTGTGGCAACTTTATTAGAATAAGCAAGACATGCAAAATAACTTCCAGAATTAGCTTAGTGCTCTCTTTTTATAATTTAATCTCAGTAACATGACAGAATTTAACATTTTAATCAAGATGTGACAGTATCCAGAATATGGTGTGATATTAATAGATGCTGCACAGCCATTTGTATTATAGTTCAGATCTGCCTCCGATCCCTGAATAAGGCTAACATTTTGCAAGGCAACACTAAATATGAAATTTCTACTTGCCAGCTTAATTCCAGAAATATTAAAAATAATTATGGAAAAGTCAGCAGTGAATGTATTATCAAATTTTATTTGAATCTGATTCAAAAGATCCTTAAATTAGGATTCTATCTGCGGTATACATAGCGTTCTTTCTTGTCATTATATTTGCTAACTACTGCATAATTCCTTGATAATTACTCAATCCTTAGCTAACAGCAATCTGCTGCTACCAGACAAAATCCTCCTGAATCTCAGAGGAGTGAGAAAGAGTTCCAGTAACCTAAAATTATTCTTTCCACTTAAAAATTTACCCTCACATACATACTATGAACTTCCATATGAGATACTTAGCATGATTTAAAAAGAGAAATTTTATATGTTCTCTGTCAAAAGCCAGTTAGATACTCTTTGGGTAAAAATAACAGTAACCATCCTGTAGCTTTTTTCTGCATTTGGTAATCATTTATATCTCTTTAAGTTCTGACTATCATGAGGAAGACTTTGATGTGATGTTAGAGCTTAAAAGACAAAAAATAGCTATGTTTAGACACTGCATTAGTTGTTGCTGTGATATCTTGCTTCTTCTGTGTTACTATTGGAGAAAGTCTCTGCTGGTGTAGCTGGGCTTCTTGTGATGCACATTCAGAATCTCCTCTCTTTTGTCAGGAATTTTTGACTATTTGAGTGCTCTCCCTATATGCATAATCAAGCTTTCAGATTCTTTAAAATGAACCTGACAGATTAAGACTCCTTATCTCTTTCCTGCTGTTTATTTTATGGCCACTTCTGTTGTTGCCCTTAAAACCTGGTCTTCCTTTTGATGCAGTGAACATTAAGAAATATATCCTAGGTATTTAATTCATTACCTTTTTTTAACCCAGTAATTACAAGAAACATTATACTGGGCATTTTCTGATCTTTAAGTACTGACATTTTACTCAAAAACTCCACTTGGAGAGCCAGCTTTTACATAACACCTCTTTACACAGTGCCATTGAGGGCAGATTGGGTTGATACAAGAACTCTAAAAGGTTTCAAAAAGAAGCCCAAATTCTTTGCTGCACATTATGGAAGCAAAAATACTCATTATGCCCATAAATAAAATTTACCTCAAGTTGAACTTTTTGTTCTAAGTTCTTGTAAGTTCTCTGCAGTAGCTCTTTTGTGCCAAGAACTCCATACCACATCATGTTTTTTGTCCGACTTCTGAAAGCAGGCAAAACAAGGCTCACATATTGAAATGTACACATTACTGTGTCTTGTATTTATAGGAAGAGAAAAATTTAAGAAATTCAAATAAAGAGATAAGGAAAAGAATGGAAACATCTTGGCTTTGTTACTGACAATTATCTTACCTGCACTTTTCAGGGTGCTCTTCTCGCTTGTTATTAAACTCTAATGAAATTTTTGCATCTAACCCAATTCCAAAGTAGTTGTTCATGACACATTTTTCTGAGTAACCCTCCCTGTTAGAAGGAAAGAGATAATTAGGTGCACATATGTACAGAAGCTGAACACACAGACATTAGCCAAGACTGTGGTTGGTCTCAGAACAGAAGGGACTTCAAGATACCACAGCCCATAATCCAGATACCACCCATAAGTCTCTGCCAATGCCACACCCAGTTCTGAGAAGCAGAGGCAGCTCAGAACACAAAATTTCCACCTCAATGCACCAGTCCTTAGGGGATCACTCTTCTTTCACCACTACAAAGTGCCCAGACCTGCTTCAACATCTCGTTGGCGGCTGAGCTTGTGCTCAGACCAGCAGTTTGGGCAGAAAAACCCAGTTCTGAAAGACCACTGTCCTCCTCGTCCCAGTGAGCAAGGGGTAAGTGAGCAAATGCCTCCTGTTACTTGTGCTACTGCAAAACAATTTTGCACTACTCATAACTAAAATGGCACAATCCAGCTTGTTTTCAGAAATCGAGGTCTACAGCCAAATGATAACAAAGAACTTTTCAACAAAAAACCAAGAAGACTGTAAAAATGTAAAAAAAAAAATAGCCCTTAAGAAAAACAAAGTAAAGCAAACATTGTACATTTGGAAAAAATATTTCTTACAGTGAATCTGGATCCGGGTCAATAAACGGCGTAGCACCAAATGGATCGATGTTTGCTAGCAACATTTTGCTAATAATTGAACTTCCTGCAATGGAAGCAGCTAGACCAGCCCTCAAACCTGATTAAAAAGAAAAAAGAAAACAAAAACAGAAATAATAAAAAAACAATTTGTATTTGATAAACAGACAAAACATATAATATAAGCCACATACTGAGAAACAGAATTCATTAAATCTGCACAGGGAATGATTGTGATTCTATCTCAGTTTTTATCTATATTGGTTATCTTTTGGGTCTTTGGCTCCCTTAAGCAGAAAGGCAGCTATGCTGCAAGTGAGGTGGTGGACTCTTCATGTACTACCACTGAAAAAGAAAAAAGCAAAGAAAATTCCGGACTTCAGGCCAACACTCACTGGCTGGTATAGTAACCAAATGGGGGGTGTAACATCCAAAACCACTACTAGAGCTTTTCGTTTAGTTTAGTCTTCATCTTCTACCTGTCCATGATTTTTCTTTGGTCCTACCCTTTGGAAATACTGCTAAGGAATATCCTTACCGTTTTTACAACTGGTAGAGCCATAGTTTAACTTAATTTGCGGAATTAATATGACAAAGTACAACAGGCATACTTTGACTAATATAAATGGCATTTTACAAAATACCATGTAGTGCACATAAACAAATAAAAGTCCTTTCTAAAAGCTTTCACTTAAATTTGCCAAAAGAAAAAATGTAAGTTCAGTTCCATTATGTTTTTACTATACCAATAAAGTTAATTAACCCAGTGCTTTACTAGTGCTCTCTAGTGTTAATTGAATTTGTAGAAGCAGATATTTTTTTCATCTGTTAATTGCATTTAGGTAAGAATAGGGTTTTTTTTTTATCTGTTTTAACTACACAGCAACTTTATGTAGCTTCAGTTATGCAGTTCCAGAGAGGTATCAGCAGAGAGCTCTTACTCAGAGGGCTGAACGTGGCTTTGACCCTCAGCCTCTTCATCCTAATCAATAGCTTCCATTGATCAGGATAAATGATAGAAGGATTTGGGGGTACTGGGGGACAAAAAACTGGATGTGAACTGGCAATGAGCACTTGCAGCCCAGAAAGCCAACTGTATCCTGGGCTGCATCAAAGTGTGGCCAGCAGGTCAAGGGAGAAGATTCTGCCTCTTTACTCCACTCTCCTGATACCCCATCTGGGGTGCTGTGTCCAGCTCTGGGACCCCCAAAATAAGAAGGACAGGAACCTGCTGGAGTGAGTCCAGAGTAGAGCCACAAAGATCATCAGGAGCCTGGAGCACCTCTCCTGTGAAGACGGGGTGAGAGAGCTGGGGTTGTTCAGCTCAGTTCAGCTCAGGAGAAGAGAAGGCTCCAGGGAGATCTTATTGTGCCCTTTCAAAATATAGAGGGGATTTATAAGACTGAGAGACATTTTACCAGGGCCTGCCTGTGGTGACAGGACAAAGGGCAATGGTTTTAAGCTGAAAGAAGGTAGGCTTAGATTGGATAAAAGGAAGAAAATTTTTACGATGAGGGTGATGAGACATGGAACAGGCCACCCAAGTGACAAGTTCCAACACCGGAAGTGTCCGAGGTCAGGTTGAATGGGGTTTTGAGCAACCTGATCTAGTGAAAGATGTCACTGCCCATGACAGAGGGCTGGACTAGATGATCTTTAGAGGTCCCTTCCAACCCAAACCATGCTGTGATTGTAAGAGCCTGAATTTTACTTTTCATGTTCTCAAATCAAATGCAACACTTCTGCTACTTCTGGTGTTGTGCCAAATGATCAGAAATCCTCTATATTATTATGCATTTCTGCCTATATGATACAACACAAAGATGTGTATCTCGGTTCAAAGAAATTCAGGGCATGAAGTAGAAGTTGTTATTTGACAACAAGCAGGGGACTGGAAGGCAATATTAAAGTAGGCTAAAGAACAGCAGATTTCAAAATCATAATTACCCGGGCAGATAATCCTCGTGTTAAGTACTGGGAGATTTTCCTTGCTTGCAGCCAAAGCTGGAGCAGAGAAGGAACCTGTCTGAGAATGGATACCTCGGCTTGTACGTCGATCAGGAGATCTTGGTGCAGTTTTAGCTGTGCAGAAGTAGTAAAAGTAAGAGAACTAATTAGACCTATTTTGACATTACTAACTACATAGTTTTTACAGACCTGAAAATGTTTCAAAAGCATTAATTTAGTCTGTTACCATTCCATGACAAATGTCCTTTCCCCTCACACCAGAGTTTTCCTTCTAAATAAAGGAAAGACAACTCAGAAACAGATCAAGTGACAAACACAAATTAAAATGAATAACTGTGCCTGGCACTCAACATGAGGAGTTCCCAACTATATTTCAAGCTACCAGCAAGTAAAAGTATTATATGTATTAAATGTAAATGTGTTCATAAAACTGCACTATACCCACCTTAAAATGCAATAGTATTTAATTCTGCAGTAAGCTTCTGATAAACACATTACTGAAATAATAAAACTTAAATTCAATCTATATTTACTTATAAATATAGGTATATTTTATCATATTATTATTTATAATGATATTAATATAGATAGCTATTCTAACACATAGGCTGTGGAAATATCTCATCAACACCCACAGTATTTTCTTCAGGCAGCTAAAATGGGCCCCCTGCCTGCATCAGGATTCTGAAAACATCAGACAAAATTCTGACATCTTTATTTACAGCCAAACTGAAAACTGCAGGGGAAGACAAAAAGCCACACTTGCTGTCTACAGTTACAGAGGTTGTGGGGGACATAAGTCCTCCATCATCTTGTTTCACAAAAAAACCCCAAACAAACCAAGAATTTCTAAAATAATTAACTTATTTGTTAAAATTCTCCACAAGACAGACAAATAAAACCTTGAGAGACAGCAAGATTTGGTAGCCAATGCAACCATTCTTGACAAAAGCTCAGGAAAAAGAAAGGGAAAAAAGTCAAATGGAAAGAAGATATTCTCAGAGTAACTGGTAGCTCAGAGAGGCCAGTTATCCCCCGGGCTGCCTCTGGAGGTGATGAAGGATAAGCTTTGCAGAGGGCTGACCTCAGGTGCTGTAATTTGCTTTCCTGTCAGATTTCGTTTCATGCAGCCCAAGAGAGTATGCCAGTGCCTGCTTTAGCCTGGGGAACTTAATCTTTGTGAAATTCAGCCCCATCAGACAGAGCAAGAAATTGGTGCCCCAAGGAAGAAAATTTGGGTATTACTAAAGGCTTTGTTAGAGCATTTCCATGTGCACGTAAAAAGCTTTTGCACAACAGATGGTCATAGACACTTCTTGGCTACCTCTATCCCAAATTGTCTCACATTAAAACTATTTCAGCTTAGGACAACTTCAACCTTGACCATCTGAAGAAGTGCAGAACAAAAAAAAAAAAAAAATTTCTCTGATTTATTCCTCTCAAAACATGAAAACTAATTCAGCAAAAATAGAACTAGTAGAACTAGCACCAAGAAAACAGCAGGAGAACAGCACCAGGAATGTGGTGGGAAGGACAGAATATATCCTTTCTAGTGGCAGGAGTAGGACCCATCAGCTCACATCAATCATAACTCAGCCTGAGAGTAACGTGGGTGTACTGTATGAAGACACTAATGGGAAAAAAAGTGCTGAGTGGGAAAATCTAGAGACAGAAGTAATAACTAGAACAAGGGTTTAGACGTTGTGTTCAAATCAATTCAGGCCAGGATTTGTGCAGTCACTTTTTTTTTAAGTGATGATAATCTAGCAAAGAGCAGTCAATGGTATGGCAAATTCTTCACTTGCTTGTATCCCAGGAGTAAGATTACACACCTTTCTGGATAAGCTGCTTAAATCAAACAGAAATTATTAAACACAGGACAGAGAAAAGTGGGTGAATTTTTCTGGATCGTTTTATTTGACTGGTCTGACCAAGTGGCCTAACAGTTCCTCCTGACTTTAATATCTGTATGTAACAGCCACAGCAGTTATCACAAAATGCTATAGCATTGCATGATAGCAATACAACACAATGATTTGTGTCTATGCATGGCAAAACACTAATAATGTCAAAAATAAGAAAAGGAATAAAAATGGCAAGGGATAGCTAACGAGAGTTATTAAATATTTAGATGAACATATTAACATATGGAAAAACATTATCTTCATCAAATGACCAGGAATATCCTCAGAGGGTAAAATATAACACTCAGAACAAAATTAACATTCATTTTTCATAATACTACTGAAAAATTCACAATGCTATTCACACAGTCTGTTCTCTCTGTACTTGCGAGCAAGGCAGTTATATTAAATAGGAAAAATCAACAGAGCAGCTGCTCTTTATTTGACAGATGAGACTCATGGGAATAACTGCAATAAAGATAAACTTTTGCTGTGAATGCTCTGATAAAAACAATGGAGCTTTAATGAGTAAAACTGATGTTTCAGTGCAGATAATTGAATTCATGTTTTGTGCTTTGTCCCTAAACATCTATCATCCACTGACAGCATTAATTTGCACTCTATTTCACACATCTCACATATATGAAGCATAATACAGATTCCCATTAAATGCAGAAATTATACCACCAAGAAACAAGGAGTTTAATATATTTCTACGCATATGTATGTTTTTCTTTTATTATATAGTTGTGGTGGTAGAATTGGGTCATCTGTATAGGCAGCATCCTCTATGAGCTACTATTGAAAAGGGACAAACAAAATGCAGTAATTCCTCTAACCAAGGGAAAAGAAAAGGCACCAATCCCTGGAGAAAGCCTGGCATCCATTTCTGGAGAAAATGTGAGTTCCTGGATCAAAAGGAGCCTAATGCCTTATTTCTAGGGTAGGAACTACCAACACAGACACTAGATTCAGAGCAGAGCCTCATAAGGACAACTTTTGAGGATGTTAATGTGGGTTAGCGTAACAAAAAGAGATGCAAATCCCAAACAACTTTTCGCATTGGGCCATAAGAAGTTGCTCACCAATTATCTAGAGGATGGGCTTTGCTGTCTACTAGTTACCACTGTTTCTCCATGACTCACAGATCATCTTGCAATCTCATCTACAGTGCATCATGTCCACTTTGATAATATGGCAAAGACTGATATTTCCTCTTACACTGAGAAGCAGCTTTCCTAAAAATACTATGTAGCTGGAGAATCAAGATGTCTATGACCTAGACATGCTATTGCCACCATTACCTAGGCTCTGGTTCCTGCTCGGGTTCATGTGGAAAGGTGAGTGTAAACACCACACTAAATTGAGCACTTTCCTCCCCAACAAAGACCTTCTCAGCTTTGTAAATACATTCAAAAGACTGTTCATTTAATCTCCTTCATTTTTCCCTTAACTTTTATTTATCCAAATCTATTAAAATTTAAGAATAATTTCCAGTGAGACAGGTTGCTAGTATTTTTAATTATGGAGCCAATTATGCTGCAAATGCAACTGTAAGGAGACAACATTTCTATTTCATTCCTAATTTGCTCACTTGATGGAGACTCAAGTTCCTTTGTATCTTCATCTTTTTCTTCTTCTTTGGATTCATCCAATTCTTTGCTGTATTCTATGGGAGACTGGTTCACTTGTTCTTCACTATGAGCATTCTGCTCATCCACAACTGCTTAGTAAAAGAAAAGACAGCAAGTTTCAAGATTTTAAAAGAAAAACTGCATACATGAAAAACAGCACTTTTTTTTGTAGCTTTAAGTTTAACATTATTAACAAAACAGATCTATTGCCAATTCAGTGGAAGAGTCTATCAGTTCTTTGCAGTTGACAAAAATTTGCTGTCAGGATTTTTGTGGAGGATAACATTAAAAAAAAGGCCAACTTTTATACATGCACACACATGCATACACAAGTACTCACACCTACAGACAGTCATCAACATTCGAACAAGCTGCACTTTTTTTCCTTGAAGCTTCTAATATGCACATAATTTTATCTATGTAAGAATGTAGAAATCAAATTTTATAATGAAAACTTATTCTAGTTAAAAAAACCCAAACCAACACAAACATCATGATGTTATAATAGTCTACCAGCAAGGATCAAAATGTTGCTGATGTGCACCTTTTTCTGCTTGTTCAATGATCTGCCTCACAGCCTTCTTCAAGCTGTTTGCTCGGAGCATTAACTGTTCCCTTGGTTTGAAGAGTTTCTGGGTGGAAGACTTTGAGACACACTCTGCTAATTGCTCTTTACTTTCAGAAAAGGATTCTTCACTTGAGAACTCCTCTGCTTCTTCTTCCACGATGGGGGGAGCGATGCCTGGGAGAATGGGAGCAGCCTGGGCTTCTGTGTGAAGAGCCTGGAGCAATAGGTCTAGTTTCTCATTTAACTCTGAGCACTAAAATGAAGTAGAAAAGAATACACACACACAGAAAAAAATAACAGTGAACATGTGCATATTTTCAAGAGATAAGGTACAGGTTATATTTGAAACTGTAGGTGTCTTTAGTGTCTTTGCAATTTCTTACGTAAAATCCAAACTGAGGTTCAACATTTTTGAATGACAGATTATGAGTAGGTCTGCATGGTTTTTTTGCAGACATTCTCTGTGACACCAAACCAGATTAGAGCAGTTACAACAGAAAAACCCTGTACTCAGATTAAAATACACCATGCTAAACTTAGCCTTATACATAACTAGGGGACGGATTCTATCTTAGTTCTCTCTCAATGGCTTGAGAAAACCACCAGAGGTTTGCCCATACCATGCATTATGGGTGCTCAGTACCCCAATTTGGAGAGTTAATACATGGAGACATGCCCAGCTGTTAGACTGAGACACACGGGGCTGTTTTTGCAAGAGAGCTGTACATTTAAGTAAGTTAGTTGCCACATAGCAAAGAGTCAGAATCGGACACTGTCAAACACCTCTACCCAACAGAAAGTAGTTGCTTTCTCTAGGTGCACTGGAAAAGAAGTGATTTTCTGTGCTTAAGAGAAAGAAAACCAACACTGTCTGGCCTTGGAACAGTAAAAAAGAAAAACTCATTTTCTAAAATAGGTATCAGATAGACATGTGGACCACAAATTGCCACTTAGCAAGTACATTTTCTGACTCTGGGATTGTCAGGGATTTTGTTTTCTTCCTTTGTTTTTCAGCTCATGTAAATTTGTGTCTCATACCAAATCCCTCTGTTGTTTTTGCCCCAATGTTTTTGCAACATGATGTCCGTGTTTTGTAGCTTAAACCACTATTTTTAACATTGCAGTCTCTCTCCTGTTCATTCTCACAGCATACTCTCCTCATTATCCCATTGTTTTTCTGTAGCTAACTTAATCCCTCTAACTCCTAATGAAAAAAAAAATAATCCTTTAATCTCTATGTATGCTACCATGAACTTTATCCTTTATGAAGGAAGAAAGTGTAAACAGTTTATAGAAATATCAGAGTTTAAAGACAGTTTGGAAATAATTGTTCTATGCAGTGAGAAGAATTTTAACGTCACTGGTTGAAATGAAAGCAAAGCTAGGCATTCTGGAGCGATATGAAGATTAAACATCCATGAGCTATAAACTTTAAAAACCCGACAACTTCAAACCTCAACATAGTCATAGTCTTACTTTAAGGGCCATGGCATCAGCTTCCTCTGCATTTTCCATTGGTTTTTCATAAGTCTTCCCTATTTTGGCAACAAAGTCCTTTACAGTTTCACATAATATTCTTCAGATAAAAAAAGGAGAGGGGAGAAATCAAATGAAATAAAATAGATATGCTTTGAATGTTAAATTCTTATGACAATTTATTTATATGCACACGGCTACAAATCCTTCTCATTGGAAACTGAACTCTGTGATCATACTTGCAAATCAAATGACACCCTTTTCTATAGCTTGTAAAATCAAAGTGATGAGCTTTAAAACAAAAACTCTTCCTCTCCTTCACTTAAGCCTTTGCACACATTGTATCTCAGTCTCTTATCTGCAATAAACACAACTGATTTTATCCATTTGCTTTCCTACCAGAGGACACAGCAAATTTGGTAACTTCAAACACAAGTCATGCCAACTCCCATGCAAAAATGGAGCTTGGAAATCATGGAGAAAACCTACTGACTTCATCAATGGAGCACTTAGATGAAAGCACATGGTCACAAACCCCCCAGTGCACAGGTCATGCTTTCAAACCATCACTGGCCCTGAAGCATATCTATGCAAATTACAGTGGCTGCAATGAATTTTCACTGTGTAAATCAGGAAGATTTGGTTCACTGAAAACAGACAGCAAACTCACTAATGAGGTGTGGATAATTGCTTAGTACTGTTCATTTGGTTGACATTTATTTGACAGAAATTAAACAGATTTAACAAGATACAGACCCATTTTAGCAATGGGAGTTGTAATACCCTGCAGCCTTATTTTCTACATGTGTGACATAGACTTTAAAAATGAAATTTTGTTAACTTGCTTTTAAGAAAAGTTAAAAAAGAAAGAGATGTAGTGACATTTAGATGTATTTTTGAATATTCTATGACTGGTCTTTTGCATATTGCAAAGTGTAGGATTTGTTTTTTTCACTGAGAAGGTGTACACAGAATAGTTCTGATTTCAGACGATGTCCATGATTTGCCATCTTTCTCTCATTTTAAAGTGTTTCAGTTTGGGGAAAAAAAAATCATTACTATCTGAGACCACTACTGATTGAACTGATATAGATAGAGCTACAACAAAGCTACCTAAGCTGAAGTTTTGCTTCACACTGGTGAAGCTGTTTGGGTGCTTAAACCTATGGGTATGCATAAAAAACCAAAAAGCCAGAGGAAATGCAACACGGGGTAGATCACATATTTTCATTAGTAACAGTGAGTTTCATATTTAAGCCCCACACTGATTTGGAGTGATTTAAAAGCACTTTCTATCAATATTGTGTGATTTTTTTTAATTTAGTATTCAGTCATCCATTACAACTGTACCATATAAAAATTCTGCAGTAAAAAAAATAATCCACTCTAAAAGATATAAATCAAGTTATAGTAAACCAAGCCAGTTGGGCCAGCCATAAGAAAATCAGGCTTAGACAGAAGGCTATTATGGTGATGATGTTACACAGGGAATTTATCCCACACATTGTACATGATCGACTCACTTGGCAGATGATATGACAACTGAGTGCTGATCAGAATTGAGAATTTTTGCAAGATGAGCAGCAACTGAGTCCTCATAAGCAGATATCTGAAAATAGACAGAAGGGACTTCAATCTCCACACATCTCAACAGTTTAACACCAAGTAGTGAGTTTAAACACCTCAAACACCAGCAGGATTTCAATTTTAGATCTAATACAAGGACAAGTGGCTGGCAATGCAGATTCTACCATTCTACCTGCATACTGTATTTTATGTACCAGATTTTTAACATTCAAAGTAACACTGCATCTGAGAACTTAATCCACAGCTCTTTTCTTCTGTAGAGAAAACAGTAGGTTATTTCTAGGCTAAAAATACTCCATGAGGCAGAAGAAAAATTACCTTTTCAGATTTATAACAACCTAAAGTATTATAATCTTACATATTTTATTTCTAAAATAAGCAAAGTTTTCCTCAAACAAATTACTCAACTAGGAATAAATCAAAAGTTTACAGTCATAATCTGGAATTTTCTTTTTACTGTCAGATGGGCTCTTATTCTTCAAGCACCATGACTGACAAAGGCTGCTAAACTGGTACAATGTTGTCAAAACCAGTCCTCAAGGGGAAAACCATTTAGGGCTTAGTCTTCACAAGAACATTAAGAACTACAAAATCTGAAATACTCAGGAAAAGATTTAAAATGGATCAGAAATGCATCCTCACACACCATATTCTATCTCAAAATAGCTATGGATCCAGACCTCAATTTTTAAAGAAAATTCTAACAAATTCCAAATCTAAAGCTAAAAATAAAAAATAAATTCAGTTCTGAAATATTCTGATGGCTTCTCTTAAATTATCTTAGCATGTTTTTGTCCTTGATTTTGAGCAGGTAGATAGATATACCACTTTGGCTTTTTCTCCTAAATCCCAGCCTTCATTGTACAACTCTGACAAGTGAATCAGTTTTCATCTCTAAGGAAAAAGCAAGACATAAACATCTGATCTGTAAGAATGAACTACTGTTTTTCAAACATCAGTATAAGATTTCTGGAAACCAAGTGAAATTAGTCTGCTGAAATTACTGGAGGAAGAAATGTACTTCTATTTGGTTTTCAAACTGTTATTTAATACAATACCTACAGTAAGGTCAATTATTTTTCCGAAACATCATAACTCAGTAAACAATGCAAAAAACCCACTAAAACAGAGATTGAACAAGGTACTCAAAATAAATGGTTTTGTCCAACTCAAGCAATAACAGTAATATAGCCTTCAGAATACATTTGCCAAAAAAGAAGTTTTATGTGAGCAGTTCCTTGCATTTTCAGAAGGAGCTAAAAAAATTTCAAAGCCAGAAATAACTAGAACAAAATGATGATGAAGACACTTGAAAATCTTAACTGTCTTGAAAAATTAAAGACAAAGGCTTGATCTGCTTTGCTGACACCAGAAGCAGAGCTGTGTGCAAAGCAACCCTGTTAAAATCCCAGCCTTTTTTGTTTCTCTATATCCAGTAATCTGTCAAAGGTTATAACCTCCTTGCCAATTAAAAGAGTCTGAATTATTAAATTATTCAAGAGCCTGCTGATTAATTATTGCTTCTCAAGTACTTTTGAGCCAAAGTTGATATGCATTAACTTTCTTCGGAATATATTATTTTCTCATTTTAGTCAGACTTTTCATGCCAATTAATTTGATTAAAACATCTCCCTCTCTCTTAAAATTGAAACCTCATCAGATAGTACAAGCAAAAATCTAGTCTGGAAGACAGACTAAGGTTTTCTTTGATGATGCATTTGATTTCAAGCTCTCTGAAGAACAAAGGCAAAGTTGGGTCATATCACCTGATCAAACTCAAGCTGCAAAAAGCTTCTCTCTTTCTTAGGAACACAGCCCTTGCCTGCAAAATGCTGGGGGTTTTTTCAGTGCTTATTCCAAACTCAAGATAGCAGACATTTTGATTTTATATATAAAATAATGCCTTTTAAATATTTATATATATATATTAGACAGTAACATAACACCAAATTATAGTATAATATACAAAATTTTATAGGATACGCATTCTTGCTATAAAATATATAGCATTATCACATTACATAATGATACAACACTAGATTACATTCTTGAATAGCAAATTATATAATATATAGTATAATTTCTAATACAGATCAAAATATACATATATATTCAGGAAGATATTTTTCTGGCTGCTTTGCTAAAACCTCCTTACCTTCATTCCTTCTTGGCAAATAATACAGAACTGGGAACACTAATTACTTGAGATACACAGGATGAACAGACATTAATTCAGTTCAGTTAGCAGATCACAAAACATCTATTTCTACTTTTCACACAAATGCTTCAATTACAAGTATTGCCATCCCAGAAGCTCCAAGTTAAGTACATGAAACAACAGAACAAAAGTAAAAGTCCACCTGGCATTCCTCAGACTCTTCCGCAGTCACTGGAAGAATAGAAGGCTTTGCTGGTAACTTCAGTTCATATGACATTATACTCCACCTGAAAGAAACATAACAGCTTTCAAGTTTCCAGATCATTAGCTTTATCTTCTCTCCAACATATTAACAAAAAGAAAATTCATTGTCACACCACAGAATACCTAGTTTAAAAAAATAAAAATAAAAAGGCAACATAATTTTTAATTGCAAACTATATGGGTGCAATAATTGAGATTAACAGTAATAATTTGTTTTACTGCTCAGATTACTTGTTAGTGATTTGATTATTAGTCTCATTTGCAAAAAAACATGGGACATTCAATGCAGGCAATAAAGATTTTCGAGAAAAAAAACATTCACATTATAAAAGAAATTAGCGCAAACTAACTGTAGAAGTCAAAGGGAAACAGATGTCTTCCTAGAGAAAAACCTCTACGGTGACATTATTTTTTCATCTCAACTATATGAGGCAGGGATGAAAACAAAGCAAATGGTGAAGTATCTTCACTGACATACATATATATATACATATATATACACATATATTTTTCCCCTGGTAAAGGACAGCACTCGACAGCCTGTTGAAAAGAACAAGTAATCACTGCAGATGTCCTTGGGAGCAAGTCTACTGAAATTAGACCAAAAAATGAAACAGCTTTTTTTCAGTAGAGAAAAAAGGAACCATCATTTAATCTACAAATCTTCCAGAATCCGAAGATCAGTAACAAGCATTTCTCTGCACTCTTTGCTTTAAATCATCAAGTAGCCTGCAGAAAAACTTAAAAAAGGACTTGTTTCCCTATTTCATAAAAATGATCTAAAGTAAAATCCCTTTTGATGACATTCAAGTGTTTGTAACTAGAGCAAGAAAAAGAACACTCATGAGAGAAAGGAACATAGTAAGAAATACTTCTCTCAAAAGCAGTGCTAGACCTTCACTGGAATAAGACCATCATCTTTTCTGACTTTTTTTAAATGGGGATTTCTGCTTTCCTACAAATGCTGCTATGGATGGAAATGACATAAAACAAGGATTGGAAAGATCTCATTTTTTACTATAAAAATTAGCCCAGCATGGAGTCAATAAAACTGCTCAAAACACCATTTCTTAATTCTTACAACCTCTTGTAACAGGCAGTTATGCAGCTTCATCAGTTATGCAATCAACTGTCCCCTTTTGAACGTTATTGGACAACACACTTCCTTAGTTCCATCAACCACTTGTCCCTCTGACTCTTTAGTTTAAAAAGTATGCTAAAGAGCTGTCCTTGTTACTACCTCAGCTTCCCTCATGATTTTGACCTGCACTCAAAACCCAAACCCACTGAATACCAAGTCTCTAAGATGGATTTTAGGCCATCAGAAACCCAAACAAAGACAATTTGAATCTCATGGTAAATCATGAATATGCACATTTAGGTTTACCTGTCTAACATTTTCGTGCTGGCTCGTTCTAGTTTTTCCAAAATCTGAGGAAGTTGCGTATCATCATCACAGGATCCTCCCCAGCCAAGGACACGAGCAAGGTCATTTCCAGTACCAAGGGGTAACACTCCTAACTGACACTGAAACACAACACAGGAACAAATCTACTCTTAAGAACTAGAAAGAACAAGTGATTACAAATGCTTACTATTTCAATCAACAAATGTTAGTTATATAGCTGATGTCTAAAGCATGTAAGTCAAATTGTGCCATTCAGCTACAACTTGTTCTATTTATACGAGGAAAAAGTTTCATTTAACAGTTAACTATTGAGCTTGGCCCATATAGAGAGATACGACAAAGAACCAAGTCAAGGGAAAGGCAAGCACACAAAATTAATTTTAGTCAGTATAGACAAGCAAAGTATGCACACTTGCCTGCTTGTGCAAGCTGAGCTTATCAATTTCCGACAAGACCCAACCCACACTTCCATCGCCACCACACACCAGAATTCTGAAGTTGTCAAACTTCTGAAATAACCGCAAACTGTAGAAAAAACACAGCCTGTTAGAGCCAGTTACATCCACTAGCAAGACAGCAGTTACATTCATTAGCAACTGGTACAAGAAAATAGAGTGCACAGCACCTTTATGGTCCTTCTTTTACTGTTCTGGGGTATGTGGATACAACCACCTACTTAATTAACCTATCTGCAGCTCATCTATTGCTGTATATTCCACTTATACTGACATTTCTGATAAATAACATGCCAAGTGTTTCTTTTAAAAAATCTCTTGATATTGTTTTCAGGATTTTATGTCTTATTTTATCACTTTTATTGATATCTAAAAAAAAATAAAATCTAGGTGATAAAATTTCAACTGCTCCATGCTTCTCACTTCAGTCAGAAGCATAAGGCACCACTGGGAATTTTTCATGAGAAGAGGTTAAGACACAATGATAGGATGTGCTCCACAATACAAGTGGGCTTTTGTCCATGCATGGCTAATTAAATGTAAGGACCACTGGAGGCAATTATTAAACATCAGGTGATCACAACAATATAGGACAAATAATACAAGCATTTCATATTAGATCCTTAAAGCCATATTCTGCTTTCACTTCCTATGGCTCTTCCTCCTGTTCTCTGACTTTTAACACCTCCAGGATACAACACTTGGACAGTACAGAAAAGGAGGACAAGAGAGAAAGCACAAGCAGAAAGGTGAGACACAGAGGAAATGGGAATGAGATGTGAAGAAACAGCCAAGGGTAAGAACAACAGGGATTTAAAGAAAAACAACAAAATAAAATAATTGGACAGTATAAACTCTTAAAATATTAACAATAAAGATACTTATTTTTAAAGCATGTTATTTTCCAGAATATGCATAATCTTTGAATCATTTCTACAAAGCAAAGATCACAAATGTTTGAAGCCTTTATATTTTTCCTGAAGAAAATAATGTCACTTGCAGACACCTATTCACCTATTAAGAACAGAAGAGGCTGATATTTAAGGGGAAAAAACATTACCAGAACAATTTCTCCTACCCTGAGAAAAGTGAGAAAGCCCCTAGAAATACACTGTCTCATACGATGCAACTCTGCTTTTTACATCAATGAGAAAAAAAGAAGACATTAACACAACCGTATAGAATCACTGCTAAGGACCTCTCTTTGGAAACCCTTTGGAAAAAGTATTGACCTACAATTACCGTGCAAAACCAAAATGAGCCTCCTCAGCCACGGTACAACTATATAAAGGAAGAGAACTTGCAAACATACTTCTCACACTGCCCTCTCTCAAAGATTGCCTCTCCAATTAAGATGAATTCTATATGTCATTATAATTACATGTACAAAATACTAGCTAAACACCTCATGTTCAGCTCAGATTATCAAGGTAATAATGAGAAGAACATTACACCTCAAAGAGTTAATATAACATGTCCATAACAGTACCAATTTTAAAAATCCACAGCTGTATTCCATTATATTTGTATTATTTGCCCACTGTTTGAACTGAATTTTTGTGCATTTGTTTCATCCAGGTTTTTAACATGAAGCATAATTCTGCATCTTTAAGAGTACAAAAATTAGTGCTTCTAGTTTCTATAACTGATATTGATATGCCATTTAACCACAATACCATATCTGAGTGGAATTAAGCTAGGCAACAGAAAACAGACATGAATTTAATCTTTATGGATGTGCAAAGATGTTTGAGTTGTGGCCACCACTATGCAAATTTCATCCCTGTCTCTCAAGCAATCAACCCTTAGAAATGCCTGGTGATTTTAATTATGTTCTTGCTCCAAAATCTATGAGATGATAATTTTCTTGACCATTTGCATATGTTGCCTAAACCATATTTTGGATTTACTTTTCAGATGACAAAAATTTTCATGTACTTGTCCATCATCCACTGCAGGCTCCCCTGCTGACATTTGTGTTCAGAATTCAAAAAGATACAGAGCACATTTAGACATTACTTTTATTCCATAGCTATTCATAACAAAGTCACAGGAATATCTGAATTACACATATGAAATGGAAGAAAAGCACCCAGGCAACTGTGCAAGAGGACCCTGATTCAGGAAAACATCTAAACATTTTTAATAGTTTTGAGCCTTACCAGTTAACAGAAGTCAAAGCTAGTCAAAGCTAACCAAGAGGTTTTAGTTTTGAATTTATGAGCTTTTCTAAAAAGAAAATATTCTCCTAGAATCCCTTCATCCACTGGAATTCTGAAATTCTGTTTTCTCTTAGATTTTAAATATGAAGTCAGAGTAGGTAGGGGTGGTAGAACTATAGCAACGAGGGGATATAACACTATATAACAAGGGGAGCACAACACTATATTTTGCACTGAATTCCCCTGTGGAAAGGATTGCTCCAGATTTCCAAGGTCATTACCCTAAGTGAGGTCCTCCATTCATTAAATCGAACACCTGAGCTGGATTTAACGACTGTTTGAATCGACGAAGAAACTTTACTCCCTGATTGTCTCCACTCTTTGAGTTAACAAAAACTAAAAGAGGACTGGCACAGGATGGCGGGCATGTGGCTTTCCAGAAACCTGTGAACATAGTTAGAAAGAATGAAATAAATAAGGTTTTCTAATATGAACAACACAAAAAGAAATCATGGGAAAGAGGAAGAAAGGGATGAAGGACAAAAGGAGTACATTTTATCATGCATAATGTAAATGCTAAGCTGAGTATTAGCCTTGCAAGAAAAACGTAATTTTGCAAAATTTACCAGTGATTTTTTTTTTTACTTCTGGTATTTTCAGTGCCTAGGTTTAGTAAAATCCTGAAGACAATAGCTGTATTGTTTTTCAACAGTGAAAGTTTACTAACCTTTTTGAATACTTCTCAAATCTCATCTTCACAGATTACCACATAATTAAATATATATTTCAGTTAAAAGTGTTTGGTTTTTAATCTTACTTTGCTTTAACTTTAGTGGGATGAACTGGGTCATCCCAGTCTGTATGAGCCCTCTAAGAGTACTCACAGATTTTAAAAGTGACTGGTACTCAACTGCTCCCAGGTGAGACTTTGCACAAGAACTTTCTTTTCAGACTGAAATTATACTATTAAATATAATAGAATCACTGAACAACAGATCTTCAGCTGTGACTCAAACCTTATTAAAGTCAATGCAGGTCTTAACTAATTAAAGCAGGCTTTCTAGAAGGTCCTTAGTAAGTAGTACTAATGGACACTTTTGTCACTAATATGACCAGCCTGTGGAAGTACTGGTTTCTCAGCAACACTTCAAAATCAGACATCACAAGTATAGGTTTTGACATTTGTCTCTGGCAATATTAAAATGATTATGTTGTTTGTATTACTAAAAAAATACTAGAGCTACAAATAAAAAATTGGCATTAAAGGATGCTAATTTAATTCCACATTATCATAATGTCTAATTTAAAATAAGGATTGAGTAATTTATTTAAATGCCAAGAAAAATAAGTTCACATATGGAACAATCTTCCTAGCATGAATAATAAATAGCAGAATGATGTCTCAGACACCACATAGCAAGTAAATAGAGTGAATATATTAAACACAAACAACAACTTTTACTTACTCTGTATAACAAAATTCATTGAACTGTGTTAAAGTTCTTGGTTTCCATTTACCATCAACAAAAACTATAAAATTAAAGCAGTTAAGATCTCATGATACTCCTTATTCAAATCCACCCTCTGCCCTGAAGTGCTGTCTCCCACTGCTCAGGAGTCTCTATCCTGAGCCACCACAGAGCACCTCTGAGTTTTGAACATTTGCTGGGTTTTTATCTGTGTTTTGCAGGATTCTTGCACTGCTTATATGTAAAGAAATTAGAGAAGCCATGGAAGCAATTCCTCTCTTAAGCCTGATAAAGTAGTTGTTGGATCTGAGCTGCTCAGCTAGCTTACCTCTGCATAATGCAAAGTTATCCGAAATTTGACAACACACAGAATGAGTGGTGCATACAAGGCAGGCATCAGCTCACTTCATCTGAGGACTATCATCATTCACTTGAAAAGTTTCTAGTGGTCATAAATAAAACAGGACAAAATTTCTACTGGGGAAACTTTAAAAAATATTTTTAAAAACATGATGGTTAAATAATTCTCTAAAACCCTACACAGAAAAGTATACTTCTCGTTAAATTTGAAGGCTGCATTCACCTGCTCAGCAGAAAGATTTTAGTCTTGTTTATTTATACAGATCTCAAAAGGCACTGCAAGTCCAGAGCTACCAGTGAGCACACTACAGTACTACGTACCATCGGAGTCTATACTGTTTAGTGCTGTTGGAGGTATGATCGATACCTTACATTGGCCAAGGGGACATTTACGAGGATACAGATCTTTACAGGCAGTGTGAACCTACAAAATAAACAAAAAATTATTTTCCTCCAGTGGAATTTCAAGGTGAAAATATAACTGATACAGTAGCTATGTAACAAGAACGGACTCATATATAACATTTAGGTGTAGAGGGAAGCTAGACTGCAAAAAAACCTATGAATGTTCAACCGTCAAGACTTATTACTCATTCAACAAAAGGCTATTTTGGATAACTTCATCTTCAGCTATGCCTATAGCAGACATGAATTTCCCTTTCAAAGGAACCCCTTGTCCCCATCCCTGAGAAAGGGAGAACCAAGTTCCCAGCAGCCAACACCTGGGCTGGTGGCAGCAGCCACCCTCTGCACATGTAAAACAATAGGTCTGTGTCTGCCTGGTCCACCAGGTTGTTCTGGAACATGTATCTGCATTAAGTGTAGCACCCCTACCAAGTCAGACCAACGTGCCAAAGGTGGGTCCCGTGAACTCCATGTTGCAGAGGGCCCTTCCACAGATACTGGAAGGAGAGGCACATGCAGAAGTTGCTGCACTTCACCTAAATTTCACATCACCTCTGAAGATGCCAATCATTTGCTACTGCCTATACACAGAGCCTCCAACATTCTTCAGAAGCCAGAAACTTCAACAATAAATAAACTGCTGGCTTGTATAAGAAACCCATCAGTTTAGACAAGTTGATAAAATTAAGAGAAAACTATATATTGGGGAAACAGCAGTAGTGTGTCACAGAACTTCAATCAGCACCCTACAGATTGCACTGAAGAAGAGAAGGTCAAGATTTTGCACTAATAAAAATATTACTACACTAATATTAATAAATATTATTATAACAGTAAAAATACAAAAAATTAACATGATTACTAGACATAAGGAACAGGCATCTGAACATTCAGTTATCAGCTAGGAGAAGGCAGAGAAAACACACTGGATGGCAACACCTATTAAAGAAAAGCTGGATCTGTGAGTGTATTAAAAATTAACTGAAGCAAGTAGGACAGTCATCAGAAATTCGGAACGCTAGAGAGACCTGAGTCTGCAGATGCCGCCTGCTCCTACTTAATCCAAATGCAGTTATGAAATGACAAAATAAAAATAATGGTGAGCAATAAAGCTGGCAAAATCCTAGATGCTTGGACATGGTTCACTGCACCTACCATAGCTTTACACCAAAGGCACTTCCAATCTTGCAGGCGTAAAACACTGCCACAAGTCTTGTCGCAGACTGCGCATTTGGCACTGACGGGCAGATTACCCTCTAACCACTGGTGAGGCATAGCTATCTGTGGAGAAGTAGTCATCAAAGTTAAATACTCAGAAATAGAAATTAGAGGCTTTTGTCTCTCAAATATAGATGGGTTTAATCTATTTCTCACAGCTATACCCTTTCAACAAAGAAACAGCCAGGACAAGTGATACTGATGCTCACAAGGCAACAGCAATGAATGTGGACTACTGTGGTGTTTCATGTGCTAGGCAGTAAAAATGACACCTGAAGAAGGGAGATACATCTCAATCATGGTACTACGGTAGCAACTAACCATAAAACAACAGGACAGTTCAGTCCAGAGACTCCGTAATACAAAGAAGTTCTCATTCAGATAATGTTGACTACATGACATAAATCCCATTAAAAATAACTAAAATTCAGTAGAACAGGCAGGATAGCAGAATGCCTCCATGGTTTTACTTACTTGCTCACCACGGCTGGTAAGTCACAACTTTATAAAGCAGTCCCTAAATGCAGTGCAAAGCTATACGCAGTGCACTCTCTGTCCCTTTAATACCACGGGCAACTCAGGACACTGAGGTGTGCAACGTAGCACTAACCTTCTAGGAAGAAGTTTCACACCAGTGGCTCGTACTCGGTTCTGTTTGTAAAAATAGCCCATCTATCACAATAAACCTCTCAAAAGCTTTTGTTGTTTTCTCCTGCTAATTTTAAAATTCCTGCTTTCATCAGCAAAAAAAATGCCCTGCAATTCAGTGAATTCATAACAGGCCTCCTGGGGAACAGCTATAGGAAGGAGGACATAAAATAGATTGCCATAACAGCATGGTAACAGTGTAAAATGCCACCTTTGCTTAAGAGCAATAGGAACTTCTGGGAACAATTCTCCAGCTTCAGAGTTTCTCTGCATGTGGCCTTTAAAAGCTTGTAATACAGCTGCAATCCAGTGCTCACAGTTGCTAGACTTGTCTTGTGAGATAGGAACTTTTGTTCTAAATACCGTGTTAATCTTTGAAAGGTGTTCAGGAAAATAGCCACCTATAATTAACTTCAATGGTTCACATGTCTGTATTCCTATGCTTAGCCTTTTTTTGGTTCCCCTAAAGAAGAAACAGCTTTGGAAAATACTGTAAATCTTAACAGTACTTACACCATCTTCATCTTCAATGATGTCTTTTCCAATTGAGGCTAATGTAGTCCATTTGCAGTTATTTGTTGCTCGGACAGCACATCTTTTATGTGCTTTAAACTTACACACTGGAAGACACACATAAACATATTTTATGTTATTTTCTGTATTTCGGTGATACATACCCTCTAAAAAATTCAACACAGATATTCCATAAAATGGCCAAATACTTGTCACTTAGTGTTGCATACATAATACAACCCAACTAAATGAAAATTCAGTTCATAATCACTCCAGCTTTAACTCTCTAAACTGGGTTTAACTAGTTAGCTGTAACCCATGCTAATTGTGTCCTCAAACCCACATCAGTCCCCATTGTTTCAGGTGCAAGGCACAAATGTATCTTTAACTGTAGTTTTGACTTTTCTATTTCTCCAGGGACATAGTGCAGATAACTGGTTTAAATTTGCAAGTGATGGGAGAGTGTTTTACACAAGTATTTTGAGTCAGTAGCTCTCTTTCTTCACTCAAAGGATGCCTGTGGGGCACCATACTGGGCCTGTTTTATGAGAAGATGAGAAAGTGAGGGGATAGGTGGTGATATTTTTATTCAGGATCCTGGATGTTACAAGATTTTTCAAGAGTTTATATTAAATGAGGAAGAGCCTGACTTCTTACTGGTTTATTTACTAAAAGTCTACTAATGGGAATACCCATCACAAGTGTGTGGTACAGGCAGATATTTTGACAACCTAATGACTATTTAGATTTTGTTCAACTCCATCAATATGACTAGTTAATGAGCGCATATTAGACCAAACAGACTGACACACCCAACTGTGGGTATTTCTTTTACTGGAAGTGCATGATATCATTCTATTTAGAGTGCATTATATAAATTATTTTGGCAAAGACCATTAAAGGTTTATGAGAACTAGCCAGAAGATCAGAAGTAGTAGTCTCTTTTCAAACAAATATTTGACAGGAAATTATCAAAAGCTTTGGCCCATCACTTAGCTACCATTACAAAACATTAAGCCATGGTACAAAAGGTCTTGTGAATAATAAATTTCGCATTTTAATTCCACTGATCCATTGCCAGGTCAATTTAAAAAGTGAATTGAGACTATGTAAGCAACATCTGAGTTTAAGAGCAATCCTCACTGTTCTGGGAGATGTGTGAAAGTGCTCAGCTCTCACTTTCTTGCTTTCTAGAAAGAAAGAGAAGGAAACAAACCAAACCAAACCCCATAACACAAACAAACAAAAAAGCAGCTTCATTGCTTTTACAGTAACTCCCCATGTCATTTCACATTTCAAAAAGCAGCAGTCATATAATCAGATAATTATTTGGGTTGGAAGGGACATTTAAAGATCATTTAGTTCCAGCCTCCCTGCTATGGGCTGGGACACCTTTCACTAGACCAGGTTGCTCAAAGTCCCATTTAACCTGGCCTTGAACACTTTCAGGGATGAGGCATATACAGCTTCTCGGGGCAACCTGTTCCAGTGCCTCACCACCTTCTCAGTAAGGAATTTCTTCATAGTATCGTACCTAAACCTACTCTCTTTCAGTTTCAGGTCATTCCCCCTTGTCCTGTCACTACATGCTCTTGTAAAAAGCCTCTCTCCATCTATTTTGTGGCTTCCTTAAGGTACTGGAAGGCCACAATTACATCACCCCAAAGCCTTTTCTTTTCCAGGTAAAACAGTCCCAGTTCCCTTATGCTTCCTTCATGGAGGACAGGAGCTTCAGCCCTCTGATCATCTTCACAGCCCTTCTCTGGACCCACTCCAACAGATCCATGGCCCCCAACATAAGAAGGACATGGACCTGTTGCAGCAAGACTAACATAAACCCAAAATGTTCAAATATCAACTAACAGGGTGGGCTTACATTTTCTAAACACCTCAGCATCATATTGTGTGTTTGCCAATCTAAGCTGGTTCTAATCATCTAAAGAAGTCAGCTCTCATAAAAGCATGGAAATAAAGGCTGCATTTTCAAGTGATGGACCTTCAGCAGTTTCATAGTTCGAGTATTTTGGAGAAGATTTGCCACTGAATTCAGCTTCTTACTCATAAATTATATGCATTTTCTTTGCCACATGGGTCAAAAACCAACAAATCAGAGATGATCAGGAATAGGAAATTACAGATTATCAAAGAGATAACAAAGTAATGGAACTTTCAAAACCTATTGAGCTATAATTCAACTAGATATTAAGAAGCCTGTATCCAACCTCTGCCCTCTCAACAAGTCAAGGACAAATTCAATCCCAGAGTCCGAGGAGCTGCAGCAAGTCGCACCATAAATGGCAAGTGACAGCTCATGTTTGCTTTGTAAGTACAGTAAATAACCCACCTACCAAATCTCAGATCAGACTCTGTGGATCACTCCCCTGCAACCTCAATATCATCATACAGCATTTTGTCTTACTCTGAGCATTAAACATTACCAAAATAATGACCTCAAGACACAGATATAACTTTTAAGCAAGAAAAGGAAATTTTAAATGAAATCTCAATCCTAGTTACCACTATCACCTAATTTATTTTGTCTCAGATTACACTGAATCTCATTCACAAATCACTCTGATATCTGAAATCTCCTGGAAAACATGCAGACATATGGCTAGACATCAACTGCCATTACTTTGCTAATGAAGATTAAAATATGAGAAAAGGAAAAATTTAGCCAAACCAAATCAAGAATATTCATAGAGTGGTATTTTAAATTTTGATTTCCTGTGTAAATGCTTCTAACTGAAATACGAAGCAGGTAACTCAGAAAGTCAATCAAGGCAACCACTTACTAGCAAACAGTTGTCACAGTGGGACCAACATGTGCTGTGAGACACGGTAAATAAATCTAGAGTTACTCCTATCTTAATGAAGAAAAGTCAACATTACTGAATGTTATCATGGGTTCTCTTGTGGTGAAAATCTACACCTTTGTTATAGAACACTTCTCTCTCGCAGGCCTGTCATTCTAACCATCCATCAACTTATTCAACTACATTAGGAGGGCACTCAATTTTGTTTCCTCCCCCCAAGTTACTAGTCTACCAACTATGTTATGAAGTTTCCCCTTCTCTGTTCTTCAAATAAGAATGGGCTCAGACTGTTCTTGTCCAACTTTGAAGGCCAACGCAAAGACTTTGAAGCCAATCTGAAGATCCCTGATCTTTTAGTTTAAGTTGTTCAAGATGGCAGAATTTGTCTTCACATATTCCAAGAAACCTGCTCTCTTGTTTCCAAGAACACTCTCACATGATGGATGAACGAGCCACAGTGAAAACAGACTGACTCATGTGAAAACAGCAACTTAACTTCACTCCAATTTGAAGCCTATGTCTACATTATAAAGCAGAAAAGGCAGCTTCCTGGTCAACTTTACTGTTTTCAACCAAATTAATAACACTCTAGGTTGATTTAATATTACAGAGTGCTAAAAGAATACTCATATTACAAATTCAAGTACTATAAAATGTTAAGGTACTCATGAAACTGAACATTGCAATATAGTTTCTGAATGCAGGTGTGAAGTCTTTGGTTATATGATCATACACTTTTGAAGAACAGGACCGTCAGTCACTGTATGACAAGGATGGTAGAGAAGTATGGAGTTGTGCCATACTCTGGTTCATAAGAATTTTCAACAGGTATTTGCCTTATTTACCAAAAGCTAATCAAATAGTGCTTTTAAGACACCCATATTAATTTTTCCCTGACATTTAAAAATTAATCTTTTTATTTTGATTGTGATTATCATTTTTACGCTCAGTACTACTACTGCAATTAAGACTTTTTTCAATACTGTATATCTTCTTTTTGCAGTTATAGAAAACAGCATTTCTGTGAGACGGGTTTCAGATTATAAACAATACACAACTACCGATTTGATAAATCTTATTTAAATTATTTCCCCAGCATTACAGAGGGGCATGGCGGAACATAAAGTCACAGACCAGTTTTCTGTTACTCCTTCATTCTTTACAATGAACATCCCTGCTCTTCCTGACTGCTTCACTCTTCAGTCTGTGCAGACAATGTGGCAAAAATATCACAGACAATGACTGTGCAAGTAGTGCCTGTACAATTCCCTGGGCAATAGGTAAGAAGAAGAATGTTTTGCGGGCAAAACCCAACAATCATAATGAAAAAAGACCAAGTGCACAAAGTGCATTTGCAGAGGTAATTTAATCCCAGTATTTTCTTATTGATTGACTTCACAATCCTGAAGTGTGCTTTCAACATTGTTTGTTTGTGCAACTCATCACAGGAGGAACTCTCTCCTTTAAACTGCAATCTCCCACTTATTAGCTATATTTGATATTCAACAGTCAAAATTTGGCCTTGATAATGAAAATGCTACATAAAGAAATATATTTTTGAGAGTAATCATAAAGGCAGTGTTCCACTTGCAATGACTGGAATAAAAATGTAGTATTAATACAAAGTAATTGAGGACAGAGAGCTTTGAAAGAGTTTCTGTAGATAATGATCTATCTTTCCTTAGGCTTCTTTGCCTAAACATTCTATGTATCCCTGTGTTTATCTGACAACTCTTTAGGCTTAGACTCCCGAGTATACAGCAAGCTAAACTCTGAGTAAGAGAAACACTTGAAGATCATAAAAACCAAAAGCCTTCCTTGATTCAGCTAGATTGGAGCAATTTCTAACGCCAAGCAAAAAAACCAAAACAAAACAAAACAAATCGTAATTTCTCTGTCCCAGTAAAGATTATGGATGAAATTTGCAGGTATGAGTCCCTTAGAACTAGCCAGAGCAACGCAACACAGGACACAGACAACATTTGAAAAGTAGACTACCTTTTGAGATGACACAAAAGAAGGAACCCATGGGAGGAATAGGATTGCATCTCAAAGGAGTGTATGACTGAGTTTTATAAAAGTCAGTTGCTTTTTGAGCAGTAACAAGAATGAAGCCTGCTCTGATACAATTTACATCTTCAGGCTGATATACATATCGATTCGTTGACTTCTAAAAAGATGCAAGTTCACACTAGTCTTTTACCTAACAAAGGTAAAAAACAAAAGTATGTTTTGAGAGCAGGATGCTCAGGGGAGACCTTATGCTCTCTAGAACTACCTGAAGGGAGGCTGTAGCTGGGTGGGAGTTGGTCTCTTCTCCCAGGCAACCAGCAATAGGACAACAGGGCAGAGTCTTAAGTTGCACCAGGGGAGGTTTAGGTTAGACATTAAGAAGTAGTTCTTTACAGAGAGAGTGACTGGGCATTGGGATGGGCTGCCCAGGGAGGTGGTGGAGTCACCGTCCCTGGTAGTGTTTAAGAGGAGACTGCATGTGGCACTCAGTGCCCTGGTCTAGTAGGCAAGGTGGTGTTGGGCCATCGATTGGACTCAGTGATCTCAGAGGTCTTTTCTACCTAGTTGATTCTGTGATCTTTTTCTACACTGGCTTCCACAAAACTTAGAGGAGTAGCTTCAGGCTGGTCTGCAATTAATTTGATCAACCTTTGCCAGAGGCTGCTGGGAGGGAAGATGGCCTGAGAAAAGAAGTCACCCATCTTATCTCCAAAAGAAATGAGGCTTGTTGTGTGGTAAGACTGAAAAAAAAAAACCAGTTGTGCAGTGTTGCTGGAAACCAGCAAGTCTAAGAGAACAAAATTTTACTGGACTGATCTTCCAAAGTATCAAAAGCTGCAAAGTATCAATGGGATTTCTTTTTACCTATAGCGAGCAGTCAAGACTCAGACCACAAAGAGTACAAAGACTCTAAGCTACTTTTAAGACAACTTGGTGTGCCAGTAACCCAAACCACTGAGAGGAGAAAGAGCTCAAATATCTCTTGAGAAGGAACCTCTCATGCTTCTCAATACAAGGCATAATAGAGCAGCCTGGGATCAATGATCACACAAATAATTGAACTTAGTATAGATATAAATGGATTCCCAGGGTAAAGCAGTGCTGAAGGTCTCATATGCCAGGCATGAATATTTAAACAAGTTTTTTTAATTATCTAATGGGAAAAAGTAGCACAGAAAAAGTCTGGGGAATCTTAAGACTCCATACTTCCTACATTGTCTCCTCAAACTGCATGCACTACTAACACAGCAGGTTAAAAAAAAAAAAGAGAGGTGGTGAAATGCATTAGAAGTACCCATGGCAGAAACAAGTAAATATGATCTCAGTCACATAAGAATTTCAGAGAAACAAGTAGTATCAAAAAAAGCAGAAATTAAGGATGGTTAGCATGGGTTTTGACAAGATTACAGAATTGTGGACAGTATGGAGTATTCCAGTAAAAGAGTTAATTGCTAAATAATTTAGATCAGATATATTACCAAAGTGCTTCTTTTATTAAAACAAACAAACAAAAACGACAAATAACTTGTGGAAAAAAGAAAATAGGTATAAACTAGTAGATAAGAAGTAAGAGGCGCTAAACCTATTAATGGACAAAAGATTATCATAGTATCTACATATAAAACCTTCCAGGTCATACACGATTATGGAACTGCAGAACAGTGAAACAAATCCAAACCACCTTCACAAGCTATTTGCAAAAACTGCTGAAAGATTAACTGGCATCAGAAATGTGGATAAATGTAACATTAGTTAGTAACAAGTTATGCAGAAAGGTGGCAAACTCCAAATCTGGAAATTACAGAAACTTCCCTTAAGTAAAGTCAGTGCCAACACCTCATATATTAAAATCATACTTAGAAGCAAAATTAGACACTGAAATAAACATAAAATGGCAACCTACAAACATTAACATTCATAATCTTACAAGAATAACTCTCACTAAACAGCCTTTTAAATAGCTATAATATTAACTTATCAATGGATACATTCTTTATGAGTCTTCCTTTGCCTGAACAAACAGAACTGTATTTGTACAACAGCATTTCAGTTTAAGCATGATACATCCATCTGCCAATCAGAATACCATGATTGCCTTAAAACTGTCCAAAGGACTTACACACAGTGGAAAACATACACCACGGAAGCTGGAAGTAACTATGCTACTCCTAATTTCTATGAAACGGGTTTGTCCCTGCTCCTTGGCAACTGCACCATTAGCTACATTAAAAGCATGGACAACTCAGGACAGTGGGTTAATGTTTCCTTTTAAGATTTCCTTAATACACATTATTATGCTCAGACCTCAAGTATTAGAAGAGCATCAATAACAGAAATGCATTTGCTGTAGGGTTACATGCATCCAAAAAACCCGAAGTTATGAATCACGTAACTGTAACTTCTTTCTGGGCAGTCAGCTATATTAGTAATTACATATCTCAACATGTCATATATATCATAAGGTCACAAGGATACTTTATTTTCAGCTGGATTGTAACACAAGCAGACTTGTTACCACTTTTCCACGGAACTTGCAGGAAAAAAAAAAAAGCTGTTTCAGGCTTATTGTAATTATTTGTTTGTGAATTAAAATTTCTCCAAATAAGTTTAATGCTGAAGTCTTTAGGCACCCCTCATTTTCCTTTGTGCTGGATTTCACCTGTTGAACCACTAAAATGCAGTCATCTACATCTCTACCCCTTCATTGCATGAGAGAATTTTTAAAGCAATAAATCTGCCCTCATCTACCCCACATGTACTGCAGAATCCGGCAGCAGCAACAGACCAAACAAGAATTGGAGGGAACAAGGTAATTACACTGGACAAAGTGTTGAGAACTTTTATAGATTTTGGGCAGAAACTACCACCATGATTCTTTTCCTGAGAAACACTGATTCTGCAAACCAGTAAGAATATTTTGTTGCACATTTTTTATGTGCAATTCAGACAAATCCTATCTTTTCTTGCAAACCATCTACCTAGCACACTCCAAACTGGTTGCTGCAACAGGAGGAAACTGTGTTATTAAAAAAGGCACCTGGAGCACGAAGGTGAGCCAGATCATTAGCAGTCCCTCTGTCCAGAGGAAGGTCACTCTAGTGAATAGATTTCTCCCTTTAGGCTTTTTTCTTACTATTTTCAGAGTCATTACTCATATTGAACTTGCAGCCATCTGTCCACACATGAGACATTATAAATGGGGGAGAAGAAAGCATTTGTTTTACCTTCACAAGACAGGCCGTGAGAAGTGACTCCAGAGAGGCTCTCTCTACACACGTTACAGAAGGTGGGGCGGGCATGGGAGCAGGCGTACCAGTTATGCATCCCTGAGAAATGTTCCACATTAAACTGTGCGGTCTAGTAAAGGAGAAGTTAAGACAAATTTGCAAGTACAGAACACAGCTACGGTGACTGAAATTACGTACGGTTCCACAATACAGGGGACGGCAATGCAATGTTCACCAAAAGTATTTTCCAGAGGGTATTTAGCCTGCTCTCCCTCCAAAATTCTAAACAAAAGTGAGATAATAAACTCTCATTTTGCTAGTGAAGTTCTTAACGTGAAGCTTCACTCTTACATTAGACACACTTCTCACATTAAGGAGGGTGAATACTCCAGTCCTGTGTCCTGCAGCGTGATCTGTTGAGCTAGAGCAGGTTGCACCAAGAGGGATGGCAGCTTACCTCATAGTGTTCTCTGGACTGAACAGACTTCAGAGAGCTTATCCAGTCCTCCATTTCTTTTCTATTCTCAGCACACAATATTAGCCTCCTAAATGGAGTGATTATCTGAAAAAGATAACACATACTGATTAATCCAGACAGTAAAAATTATGATAGACGACAATATTTAATGGACTCTTTCCTGTGAGATGATGCAAAAGGATGACACACCCTACATCACAAGATATTAAATGTTTAAAAATATTTTCTTTATAGCACCACCACCAACAAAGGACTTTGCTTTTTCTTCTTCAGCTCCCGAGATTTGAATCAGACCTTGGAATAGGTCTCTAGAATCTAACATGCCTCATTCCCCCCTTCTCAGCTCTTTGTCTATGCACTGAGATTTAAATACACAAATGGCAGGCACTGAAACTGCTAAAACAACCATTCTGGAAATTACTAATTGACTAAGATTGCAATCCTATTTCTTGACAGCATTTTAGCAACTTCAAGGTCCATTTTAATTGCTAGAGACAAAAAAATATCAAAATCAAATGCAACAAAAGCTGTCATCATATTTCTCTTTGTATATTGATATTAAATTTACACAAATTTATACATACACAAATTTAAAACAGAATTTTCTATATCAAACTCAGCATAAGAACATATATAAATCATTATAAAAAGACACAGAGAACAAAAGCAAACAGCTGAAATCATATCCTATTATGATGGTTGAATGAATCCCCGGAACAAGTTGATGCTGGGGATTTTTCAGTGGTCTGGAGTTGGATTCTAGAAATCTGAAAATACTGTATCAAGGAAGTTCAGAGTATAAGCTGCTCTCCCCTCTCCCTAAACAGTAGAAAAATAATCAAAATAACAGGAAGGCACCAGAAACTATCAGCTAACTCCCACTGAAATTATTTTGAGCACTGCACTAAAATAGACAAAGCAGTTACTTACATAGCAAAGAATTTAAAACAAAGTAAGTATAAGAAATTTAAGGAAAGTTATTTGTTTTGTTGCAGGAAGCCTGAAAATCAGAATTAAATCCTTTATCAGTCTTATGCATAAATCTTTTGCATAGTACGCACCACCAACACTTGCAAATTACTTAAGTAAAGCAAAGAAAGGACCACAAAAATGATAGCTCTGAGTATTCTTTTAAATGTTACAGGCTAGACACTGCAACATTTGCACAATATTAGTAAAGACATATCTACAGCTGCATTTACTTACCCAATCTCTGCTGTAAATAGTCTCTAGCCTTGACTTGTCCTATCCACTTCTTCATTAAACTGAGCTGCACTTTAACATATCTCAGAGGCGACGTAACTGAAGTGCAGCAAGCTGCAAGTCACATGGAGGGGAGGCAAAAACCCTGTGAGCTTGCCTTTGTTTTTTTCTTTTTCTTTTTTTTTTCCCCCTCTCTTCTTCCTTTTTGATGTACTCACTTTGTATGGAACGGAATAGTTTTCTGTTTTATGTTTCCTTCAATCTTGCTTAAGCTTTTTAATAAGGTTTATTAGTAGCTCTCCGTGGCTCTTCCTAAAGAACAGTTTATGCAAAGAGCAACGCTTTTCTTATTAGTTTGGAGCCAAACAGACGCTTTATTACTTCAAAATGTTTTTCTAGGCCAGGTCATCAAATGAAGCCCAGAAAAGTCATTAAATCATAATACAACCCTGGCTCCAACAACAATCCCCATTCTGCTGGAATTTCCAGGTTTCAGTGGATTCAGAAATCTTATTTGGGCAAATACACACCACAGATTATTTCCTATTACATAGCATTACATTATAATATGGACTAAGTGATGGTAAGTCCACCCAAGACAGGACACTTTGCAGCCATCCTTCCACCATGGTCATTATTGATTCTAACCAGTAACCTGATGTGAAATGCCATTAAGCAACAACAGCTGTATTTACTGCTGAAAATTCCTGACTACTTTGATCTTTTGAAATAATATTTATTTATATTACTCATGTCTTCAATACTACTGGTCACAGAAACACACTGTGCAACCCTCCACATTCCCCTCCCTAAATTAAGGCCCTAGTTCAGTTGTTCACACCAAGGTACCTAGTGCCAATGGAGACATCCTTTGGCAGGGAAGAGGTAAATATGACATAGGACCAGAACAGTAGCTCTAAATAAATCAGGTGGGACACCAAACCCCATCTCAAAAGGCACTGCACACACATGTACTGGCAACCAAATCACACCACCCAACACTGCTAACTAATGCATGTAAACATACCAGAAATTCCTATATTCCAGCTCCTTATTAAGTTCAGAGCACAAACAACTTAACAAAGGTCACAGCATTTCAACAGTCTAAAAGTTCAATTGCATACTGTCAATCACATGAATGTAGGAGTAACTATTGTTTGTGCTACAAAAATAAAGTGGAAAGTTGGATGAGATACTTATTTGAAAATATGGCATGTGTAATATGATTAAACTACACATTCTCTTTGATTTACATATTTGTAACAACAAACATCAAGAAGGTACCTGATAACATGAAAAAAAGACAAAATGCATTATATGCAAGAAGTATCAACAGTGCTTGGAATTTCTCTTATAAAATAGGAACTAAGAAGTACATTTAGATTCCCATCTATTTCAGTCCACAAAATCATGGAGAGGATGTACTCTCATTATTTTTTAGATATTTCACATAACATAAGAAGTCAGGGAACCAAGGAAATTATTATCTAACAACAAGAATGTTTTTTTTCCTAAATGCAAAGCATTATTTGGACTTGAAAAGAATTATTAAAGGATGCTGAGGAGACCAGAAGTGTCCAAAAAGATATTTGACAAATTCATCACAAATAGATGCACCATACACTATAACAGGCAATATCTGAAAGCTTCAGCTTATCAGGTCCTCAAAATCCAACAATTAGTCAATGTTGGGAAGTTACTCAAGAGGAAGAATCGCTGTTTATGCTGTGCTGTTTCTACTTCTTTCTTGAGTACCTGCTACTGTTACTATAGTATTTTGATTCAATATGGTTTTACAAGCTTTACGCTAACTTCATATAGCTGTTCTTACTTGTCCTAAACAGAATGACTTCCTAAACCTCCTTATCTGCATTCATACAGAAGACATGCTTTCTTTTGAATGCTTACACAATGCCATGATCAACTAACTTGTGTGATGTTTCAAGTGCATTCATTGAAGACAGTTGAAACTGCATCCAGACATAATCAAAATTAAATGGATGCAATTATCCTTAAAACTATTTTCCTGTCATGCAAATTTGGATTTTAGTAGCAATCTTATGTCATTGCATGCATTCATATTTAAAGTCCTGTATATTCTCTTCTACCAACCGAAGTCAGTATCTTTTTTTCAACTACGTATTACCTTTTTTAGTACTCTCTGCTCCAAATATTACTTATATATCACACTGAACATGCTAAACTCTGAACAGACAAGAAGAAACTGTAGAATACACTGCAAAGAAACTGTTACAGGAATCACTGGAAGACCACTAAGGTAACATAAGAATAGGAAAACTAAATCTTGAAGTAACTCAGGTGCTAATGGTTCACACGCTGTCAAAGCAGGAGAAAAATCAAGAAGGATGAAGATAGACAAAAGGCCTTAAAAGGAAAGAAATAATTCAGATTTAATTTAGATTATTAAGTTACTTTGAAAATTTTCACTACTGTCAAGTCGCCAAGAAGTCACTGTAGATTTTGGAAAAGACAGTTACCATAGGCAAGTATTGCAGTATATTGGAAAGTAATGAAATAGAGGTAGTGGGAATAAAAACTGATTTTAATGCAGTAGCTATTGGGAAAGAGTGATCATATACAGTCTTAAAAGCTGATGGCAAACAACACAAGTTCTAAAACATCTGAGGGAGTAAAAAAATGTCTGAATAGGAAAGAAAATGGTCCACTACTGCAATAATATACCTGTTCTGTTCAGAAAATTAGGAGGCTTTTTTTGAGTAGGGGATGAAGGAGTCCGTCACTGCATAGATCTTACCATAAATTGGAATTTTCACACACACTACAATAATTTCGCTTCTAAAATATACACATACTTATATATATATACATACACATCTTAGAATTATTTCAATAAAATTTACATAGTCAAGTTTTGGGCCACTACTGCATATTTTCCTTCAGACAACACTTATTAGGAACAAGTTTAACTTAGTTAATCTTGAAATAAAATTGTCATCAAATTAAGTATAAATTTGAAAGCACTTTCTGTTTTCAATGGGGATAACTTTCCCAAGGACATTCTATATGCTTGCAGCCCAACGGGTTTAGACTTATGATCTGTAAAATAAAATCATAGAGGGTTTGATTAAAGCCTCTTGCCCAAATTTTAGTATATTTTGTACTATCAGCAATATGTAAGAAAATACAGTTCCCAAAGCTTGGTGGCTTCATTTCTTGTTTCTTTTACCAATTAAAAAATACAGACACTGTATTTTTTAATCAAGAAAACAATGATCTACATCTAAGCAGCAACAAAGCAGCTATTGTAAAGCACTCTGCTTCCTGCAACATGATATTTGCATTAAGGCACCTTCAGCCACTCTGAACTATTATCAGGCATTACACTAAGAGCACTTTGTATGGCTGATCTTGAATTAAATTAGTAATGTAGAAACATCACTTGCAGTCTGAAAGGGGTGGGGAAATGTTTCCTGTTCTTTGCATGGATAAATTTAAAAATATCGTTCTGGAAATAATGAAGAGAGGGTGATACAGAAAGAGCATGCTAACTCTCTTCCTGGGGATCACATTCAATGCCTGGGGCAGGAACACAATAGATTAAATGCTTTGTAACTTCTCTGTGCTTATAGACATTGGTGAGTCAGTAGTGGCAAATACTAGGATAACATGCTATGCTTGCCTTGCTTTCTGTCTGCCTCTCCATTCCCCTGTTCTCCTGCAGGTGTGTCCACATGAATGTGATGAGTGAATGTACCTCCATCGCAATGGTGGGAAGGGACTGCTGGGGTCACTGATGCTCCCACACCTACCAGAACTTGTCTGCAAATATCACAGTGATAACAGCTGGCCAGTTTTCTACAGTACTTATAATTTCTTAGATTCTGGACACTACATAAATTATAGCAGTACCATCACTGTCAAAGGTGTAGTTAGTTTGATTCTGGTGAATCGTCATGATTATTTTTCAAGATGAGTCAAGCCAGGCAAAAGTATAAATTACAAAGAGAGCGGAGGATTTAAAAGCAAGGCAAATAATAAATGGCTATTATATTTGCCTGAGTACAATACAGAATTTATAATCAGAACAATTAGCTCTGTCTACTCCACTAAAACGTTACTTCCCTCTTTTTTCTGGCCTTCTCCTATTTCACTGTTGCCAAGCTCACAAATACTGCAGTAATGTGTGGTTTTGGCCCCCACAGCAAAAACTCTTAGGAGGGGAAAGAAAAGCGTTAGTCCCACACAGCACTTCCCCCACCAGTATACCAGAGCAAGTGGGCTTAGCTAAGAGACAAGGACAAAAATGGTTACACCACTGAAAAAGGTAAAAGGTCTACTGTGACTTAATTCTGCAGTAAAATCCAGCCTAGGTAATTTAGCTGGCCTTGTCTTATACCACATCTAGCAAAAATGAAGGAGCATCTTCCAGGATAAAATCAGGCACATGGACAAGAAAGTAATTTGGAGTAGGAAGCATGGATTCATTCACCCAGGGGAAGTCATGCTTGATCAACTTGATAACCTGGAATGATGGCCTTGTAGATCAAAACACACAGGTGGATGTTGTCCACCCTGTCTTCAGCAAGGCTTTCAGCACTATTCCTTAATAATCTCCTAGATAGGCTGATGAAGTATAGGCAGGATAAGTGGACTGTGAGATGGGTTTGAAACTGTTTGAATGGCTGGGCCTAGAGGGTGGTGATCGGGGCACAAAATCTAGTTGGAAGCCAGTGACTAGCAGTGTACCCTAAAGGTCATTACTGACTCTAGTCCTGTGTATCATCTGCGTTAATGACCTGGATGGTATGGCAGAGTGTACCCTCCGCACATTTACTGATGACAGAGAACTGGGGAGGAGCAGCTGATACACCAAAGGGTGTCATCCACAGAGTCTTCAACAGGCTGGAGAAACAAGCTGACAAGAAACTCATTAAAAGTTCAACAGGGAGAAGTCCGAAGTCCTGTACCTGGGAAGGAACAACCCCATGCACCAGTGTATCCTGGGGGGCACCCAGCTGAAAAGCAACTTGGCAGAAAAGGACCTGGGGTCCTGCTGCACAACACGCGCCCTTGCAGCAAAGTAGACCAGCGGTATCCTGGGCTGCAGATCCAGGGAGACGAACCTGCCCCTTTACTCAACCCTGGTGAGGCCTCACCTGGAGTGCTGTGCCCAGTTATGGGCTCCTCAGTGTAAGAGATACATGGACATACTGTAGACAGTCCAGAGAAGGGCCATGAGGATGATAAAGGGACTGGAGTATTTGACATGTGAGGAGAGCCTAAGAGAGCAAAGGACTGTTTAGCCTAAAGAAGAGAAGAGGCAGGGGGATCTTACATATTTAAATCCCTGAAGGGAGGGTCCAAAGAAAACAGAGCCAGGCTCTTCCAAGTGGTGCCCAGTGAAAACTTGAGGCAATGGGCACAAACTGCAACACAGCAGATTCTCTGTGAATACAATGAGAATGACAGCACTGGCACAGGTTGCTCAAGGCAGTTGTGAAGTTTCCTTCCTTGGTGATACTGAAAATCCATCTGGACATGATCCTGGGCAGCCTGGTCTAAGTGGCCCTGCTATAGCAGATGGAGTGGACGAGATGACCTTCAGAAATCCCATCCAACCCCCAAATTTCTGTGGAAACAGAATCCATGTAAATCAAATAATCCAGTTACATGTCCTGCCTTGAACTGCAAAAGTATTCAACAAAGGTCAATTTATCAGAAATCCAGTTCCCCAGATCTGACTTCATGTATTCAACGTCAACCAACTGCTAACAGAAAAAGATTATTCCTACAGGAGCATAACTTTATAAAGAGACAGTTACAAGAAGCAGGGTAGGAAAGTTCCATGAATTTGGACTGAAGAATTAGAAATTTATTTTAAATCATCATTTAAATATAGAAAAACCAATAAACCATTCTTGTAAATGTAAACTGGAAACTGCTATATATAGTTCAAGGGCTGCATGTTTCCTTAAAGTTCTTACATAAAGATTTGTTAAGCACATCACTCAGCACTGCTGTGCCCTTAGCTCTGGCTTCACCCACTCATTACAGGTCTATCAGATGGGGTGGTTTCTGTGCTTTAAGGAAAATACTCAGTTATACATTAATGGCATTAGGTGTAAATTTATACAAAATAAAACAGCAAGTGACTATTTTTTTCACCTGTAATAACAGACAACTGTTTAAACATGATCCAGCTGCCTGAAGCCAGGGATCCTTGTTCACTAGAAACAGGAAATTTATTCAAAGTTTACACCAGTGGCTTTATTTATAAAATTACTTGGTATACAGGAACTGCAGTGAAGGATACTTTCTAAGATTTCTCCAGGTATTTTAATCACTTTTAAAGCAAGAAGAGAAAGAAACATCAGAGAATAGGTTAAATATAAAACTGGAGAAAGAATGAAATCTGGCAATCCTCAGTGTTTATTCTCTACACATCCCAACTGCTTCACCAGTGAAAAAGATAAATTTTCTGCAAGCTATATTTGAAAAATTTCTGCTAAGCATGAAATCTGTGGAAAACAAGCTCCAGGCAAATGTAACTAGAATAAAAATATATGATATAGTCCAGAACTGTCACATTTTTAAGCATCCTCTTGTCTTCCTCTTCTGACAAGTGTTCAGCTTTCTTGTAAGAGACCGATCCCAAGTGATTAATCTATGGATTTTACCCTCACAGCTGAAATGCTTTATTGCTTTTTCATAATGAAACTTAAAGGTTCAACATCTCCAGACACTTTGGGGAAGGGGAGTCAGTGCATCAAGTCAGAGATAAGGAGCTTAAAACGTAAAAGTCACACCCAAAGCTACCCAAAGAGCTCTCAGCTTCATTATATTGTTTTGTCACTGTCAGGGAGTGGGGGGAAAATGAGCAAGTGCTAAATGGAGGAAAAAACCCTAAGTGCATCACAAGCACACACTAATTGCTTTTGTCTAATTTTTCTTTTCCTCAGCATATTAATTTACTATTTCAGTTTTTGGTTTGTTTTTAAGGTGCCTGAATATCGGGGAAAAAAAAAACAGCAACCCTGAGTGGAAAATTGAACAAAATGGAACACAAAGCACTTCCCCTCTCTTTCTGAGGTTTGAGTATTGCTCGGGCTGGGAGCATCAAAAAGCCTTCCTCACTTAGAGGCTAATCACCATCTGTATGAAACAGCAGAGAGTTCACAACTAGGGAAAACCGAAATCCATTCCAAGCGTTAGCTACCCGTGCAAAGCTGAGTCATGCTGATGAAGCCAGCACAGGAACTTGAGCCACTTCCAGCCATATTCTACCTCCCAAAGATAACATGAGGCCCCAGGGTCTTCCGAGATGTCACTGCAGGACCCCTGTCAACCTGCACTAGACTGCAAGCAGGGCATGGGGAATGTCTGGATGTGTTATTCCCTGCTCTGGAAACAGTGCCAAGCACTGACCTTCTGATAATCTAGGGGCAACGTTTAAAGCACAATAACTCCGAGAGTGGTATTCAGCTCACAGAGGAAGGCTGTTAAAGAAAAGACATCTGCAAATGTGTCTGAACTCCCACCATCATCAATATATACTGTTACCAATGTCAGCAACTGGAACGTAAAGGAAATTTCAAAGCATACCCAAACCCAGGAGATTATTGCATGTTCAAAGGATAGAGAACAGAAACATGTTTCCGAACACAAATCCATTCCTTTTGTGTCCCCGTGGTTTACTAAAGGGAAAAGCCAAGCCAGAGTATCTCCCTTCAAGGGAACGTCAACAGAGTCTATATATAGACATTTACTCAAAATAGATTTTTACAAAGAAAAAAACCTGCAGATAGCTGTGCCCCAGAGTATTCCTACAGAGCAAACTAGAAAGGTTAATCTATCCAGGCTACAAAAAAGGCACTGAAAAAAGTTTGCTTAGTAATTACTGAAACAAGGGGAATCTGCCTCAAGTCTGAAACAAACCAAAGCTTTGAAGGTGGCTACTGACCCCACGATCTTAGGGCACTCCCAACACAGGAGTAACACAATGATTTCACCAAACTGAAGAAATAAGTAAGACAGTGAAAGAAAAGTAGCAGAAAGACCAGGAAAGATCTGGGTAACCCTCAAGCGAGTGGCCCCTAGAAAAAAAAACAAACCAGATTGAGGTAGAATAGCATCTGAAAGAGCTTTGAGGCTACCAGTAAAGAAACCATCTCATGATGCCCATTGAGACGAACTGCAATAAACTGGATTTTGGAAACATGCAAGACAGCAGCAGAGAAACACCTCCACTGGCATCCATAACCTTTCCGCACTTAAATGAAGCTCAAGATCCTGAACTTTGGGCCAATCAAGAGTCAGTTATAAAACTGGACTGATGTTAGATTATTTAAATAAGGGCAAAAAGCCTGAGTTTTAGGGGAATTATTCCCTGCTTTAAGACTATCTGTCTTTGTCTCTGATATCTGAAAAGATGGAAGACTGGAGTGTCCAAACCCAAAGATGAAAGGTTTTAAACTCCTTTGGGAAAAGGCTCTTCTCATTTCCTCCTGATGCGGCTTGGGGGAGGTTAAGCAGTTCTCACATTCCCTGAAGTTCTTGTAGTCCCTAAAGAAAAGTCTCAAACAACTCTGAAAAAATCTGAGTGGCAAGAAAGCAAGTAAAATATGTTCAAGTCCAGAGAAATTAACACTATCTCTGAAACATACTGCAGAAGTCTGGCAACACATTCTGTTTTCCAAGCCCAGAGTGAATATTAGAAGTTAATTCTCTAAAATCGATTAGAAGCAGCTAATCTCAATGATGAGCAGAGAGCCAACTGATGTCGGACGCAGCAGGACGGAAATAAACTGCTAGAAAGTAATATGCCTTTCAGGACCATTGGAATATTCAACTTGAAATTCTGATGAATCACAAGAATTGAGTTTCCAGTACAACTGGGCAAGCTCCCATTAAAAACAGCAGCTGTACAGGAGGATTCAAAGATGAAAAGAACTAGTTTCTCCTTTAAGCTGGTTCCACGTAAATGATATGCCAATAAACTTTACATCCCCAGTCAAGACATAGGATATGCTACATTGAGAAATATGGATAGGTAATCAGAGGTCTGGAAGAAAACAATATAAACTAGAAGGAAACAATGTAAATTTTAACCACATTTGAAGCACAGTTCCTTCAATAGATTATTTGGCCTCACTAACCTATAAAAAACCCTAACTATCTCAATATAATAGGTTGAAGAAAAATCAGCAAATATAAATGTTTAGTTTTTTCAAAATGTATTCAAATTTACAGACTATCAAGAAAACCACAGATAAATGCATACAGATTTTTTTTTCTGTTTGTTTAAAAACACATTAAACAGAATCCTCTGCTTTCAGGTCAAAGTGAACTGGTAAATCTGACCAAAAAATTGAAAATCAGAACAAAAAACAACTTTAAAGTTTTGTAAAAAAATTACATTCAGGGACTAAGTTTAGTAAAATGATGCTCATGTTTTGTTTGGGTCTTTTTAATATAATATGAAAAAATACTTTTAAAAATTAAATCATAGAGGGATTAATTAGTTAAAAGGATCAATTTGAACTAAATGAAGTACTTCTGTTCAAAAAAGTTAAAACATCAGTCTCATTCGGAATTGTGTTTAGTTCAGTTACTGAACTGAAAAGATTGATTACTTTTATTCCAAATCATGCAATGAGATGAAAAGTTAAGTAAAACAAGTAAGAAGGAATAACAGAAATTTTTAACATGAGAAAACATTAACAGATAATCAGCATTTTACTATTCTCTGATGAAATTTTGTGGTGTAATTCTTAAACTAGTAGAGGAATGTAAAGTACCAATACAGTGATAAATATTCATTTACAGACAGCACAAAATTTTGATTACTTAGTTCCTTCCTTGATCTCCAAAACACTTCAAAGTGAGCCAAGCAAGGTATTAAGCAGACAGTACAGTGACTTGAAAAAGTTCAGTGTTAGTAAAAACAAAGAAATACATGCCCCAGAAAAACAAAAGAAGCATAGATGAAGTATTTATTAATCACAGATAGCTCAAAATTCATAGAAAAAGAATCTTAGTATCAATATAGAGGGAACTAAAATGCAGAATATGCATTTTACAGACAAAACACGGGATCCATAAGCAACGTAAATAAGCTTTAATTTACTACATAATCCCAAATGTCTGTGACTTGCGCTTCTGTGAGTGTCAGTCACTTCACACACAAGATGATGCTGCAGAATAACAACCATGAGAACAACAAGAATAGCAAAGAGTATAGAAAAACGTTTGCAAATATTATTTACCTTGCAAAGCAGTCAAATCAGAAAGGGGCAATAAAAAAATATAAAATGCAACAACCAAACAGTTTATAGGTTTCTGCTGCCTTTGTGCCATAACATTAGATGAGAATACTTTAATAAAGTCCAGCACATTAAGAGTTTTCTCCAAGTAATTATTTTTCTATAGAATAAATAAATAGAACCCTGTGGTCTATATGGTCTATAGCATTGTTAAAACCAATAAATAGACAAAAATTTATTATGTTAGACATTTTTGCAAGCATATCCAGAATCCTAGTAATCAGTGCTATTAGCTGGACTATAAAGTCTCCTTTCCAGCCAATTTCTAATTACTAAGAATTGCAGTAGGTTCTCCAGGACAGCAAATCTGCCTACTGCAGCATCCTCCCTCTCAAGATGACAACTTTCAGAAGACGCATATTCAACAAAAAGCACTTGATTCAGCACCTGATTCCAAAAACTGAAAGCAAGAGTCTACATTTTAGGTGCCCTGGATGACAAAGCTCCTATTGTAGCTAAGGGAGAGTTAGTTAGTGATTAGTGGAGTCTAAACTGAGTTGAGTAATTAGAGAAATCTGCTTTAAAGAGCTATGAATCTTGTCTCAGATACTTAAATGTAGGGGTCTATACCATCAAGTCCCACACTGAATTAGGGCAAGCTGAATCTCCATCCTGAGTATCATATAGTGTATTAATTCTCATATTCCTGAAGGAATGACAGTGAAATTATTTCCTCTGTTACTCTCAGATGCAATCAAATAACAGAATTATTTAGTCAGAATTTTCACTTTTTTGAGTATACATACAGTAAGAAAGTGAGTGTCCATGGCTTTATGTAATTCTTAGATGCACTAGAAGTTGACTTAACCCAAATCAAATGTCTAAAGCCAGGTATACAAAGCAGTGTTTCAAAGCCAGTATTTCTACCATAAAATTATTATTTCCCATCACATTTGACACAAAAAAACCCATAACTGAATTAAATGTATCAAACAAGAGTTCAAATAAATTAAATACATATGCTGCCACATGATGCCTGTGCATTTAACATGAGGACAGATTTCTAACCCAAGGCATTTTATAGAATCATGTGGCTCAACAACTGAAAGGCAGCATGGTTAACACCTACAGACCTTTTTTTTCCTTGTTAACATGCATAAGTTTTTCACCATAAAAAACAAGGCAGAGGTAGAAATTTAAGCCAGAAGTTAACTTTCTCTCTTCCCATAGACTTGGGAGACTGGTACCTAACAAGGCAATAGGAAGAATCTGGCCTCGAGTGTCTCATATAAAGACTCTGAAGTCAAGGGACATCTTTTATTCCATTTAATAACCTCTAGGTAAGAATGCTCAGAACTACAAAACACCTATAATCTCTTAAAAGGCTTGCATAAGAAGATAATTCCTAGAAGTGAGTTGATTGTTCAGTGAAAGGTAATATCATCAGCAATAAAGAAAAAAAAATGAAACAGAAAAGCTGACTTAAGTTTATCAGCTTCTCATTTTAATTAGCAGGTATTTATTTATCTCAACTTTCCCCTCAATCTCAAATTGTTTGCTGAAAAAAAAAGAAAAGTAATTCTGGTGAATAAACACTGATATTTAGTTACATAAAATATTCTGCAAGCTTGTGCATTACAAATAAACTCAACCTTAAATCTGTGTGTTATGACTAATTTTAGGATTTGAGTTTTATCCAAAAAAAGAGCATGGAAAATCTTGACACATACACCTCTGCCTCCAAACAGACAAACTAGAAAGGGCAAAAGAAGGCAAACAAGTAACTTCTACAAGCTGGGGGTGGGAAATTGAGGCGAGTGGGGGGACTTAAGTGGTATGATGAAGGATTTGTAAAAAAATAAAGTAATAATTTTAACATAAATATTTAAAGGTGTATTTTCCTGGAAAAATGGCCATTTGGTGTATATTCCATCTACGTCAGTTTGTGTTAAAAATATTCTCCACTGGAACAAAGAAATGAGAGAAGTACATTAACTAGAGAAGGCTAAAGTTAAGGATTTAATTTTTGCTTTTATGACAAAGACAATGCTAACAGAGCATCTAGAACATAAATTTTTTTTAAAAAACCCTTCATAATCTTAAGAAAGGCAGGATTACCTTTTTAATGTGGAAAAAATAAAAAAGCAAAAAGAAATGTTTCATTTGATTTTATAAGAAGTATTGCTGGAAAGCTAACCACCCACTCCACCCCCAATCCCAACTGCAACCCAGCGCAGGCGAGGTCAGAGATGTCGTACTGCACGGAACTGTGTTGCTGGGAGACTGGGTTAGGCAAACACAAAGAAAGAAGCCAAAAGATTAAGTGAGATGACGACTATTACAATATTTCACAGTCAAATCAGATGACTCTTTGATAGCAGAGAGCTTTAAATCCAAATAATTTTTCAAAATGAATTTGTAGACTCCTTAGAGAAAACACTGTTTGCCCTAAATTACACAGGACATGAAAGCAAACAGTGGTTCTGAAGCTGTTAAAGCTGTAGCCCCTGAGATTTCTTTTTTCACTGCTGTCTTCCCCAGAAGTTTTGATACCAGAATCAAAACGTCCTTGTGATGCAGAATGAGATACTGAATGGGCTTAAAGAATTATAAAGGATACCAAAACACCAAAAAAGCACCCCAAAATGCCAGACTTCTGAAGAAGCAGAGCTTCCAGACAGAAAAATGAACCTTTTCAAAATGCAGGCTGGTACCTTATACAGCCACCACTTGATCTGAGACCTTCTGTAAAAGTACTTTTTAATGGCATTCTTGGTCAGTAAAGAAGCTTAGACTGACACAACACCCCAGGTACTGTCCAGGCCAACCCAGGCACATCTTTGAAGTGCTCTCAGCAGCTGCCTGGAGGGTACCACAGTAAGGAAAAACTACCAAGCTTTCATAAGGCTTGTGTTTGACTGCCTAGGAGAAGAAAAAACCAAGACTGGTAATGCAGACTACCTGCAGAATTAAAATCCTCAGAAAAAAGTAAAAATTAGCATTTTTCTAGAGACTAATGGGATGTGTGGGTTAAGAAAAATTATGCCATTGCAGTCAGTGGGACAACTCAAACACCATCGGAAGGACCATTTTACCTATGGTCTTCGTCATAACTAGTTCTTGTTCAAAAAATTTACTTTTCCAGAGGCTAAGAATCAGCAGAAGAACTGTGTCAGACAGTATCATTTAGTTCTAGCAAAACAGTAAATGGCAAGACTTGTATGTACAGAAACAGGCATTTATGAACACTGTGTTTTCACACCAGTATCAGAATCAAGGTATGACCATAAGGACAGCTTTTCCACATGACTTTGAAACATACAGGGGTATGACAGGCAATGAAACAAATAAAATACACTTCAGAATGACAGAAATCCAAAAATGTTACAACAAGAAATTAAAACAAAAACACAGTTATATTTGATTTATTCCAGCATGTCTCCTCAAAGAGAAACTACATCACAAACCCAAACTGTACTAAGTACTAAGAAAGTACTAATACTGATTCTTACTGTATTTTTAATTCCTTATATCATCATCTTTTGAAGCAACTGCATCTTTTGACATTTCTGCTAAAAAAACCTCACTGAAATATAATGTTCTATAGCTGATGTGATACTGTTCTCATACATTACACCATTTCCAAATAAAAGACATTTTATTTCCAAATGGAGGAAAATAAGAAATTGAGAGGATTGTTGATTTTCTTAGTGAGTCTACCCACAGCTTTCAAGAACAGTATTAAAATTGTTCCATACCGTGAAGCTGTTGTTGACATTTTTTGTGCTTGATTCAGCTACGCTGGCATCTGAGAGGTCAACTTCATCAAATATTAGGGACTGTGAATGGAAAAGAACATAAAAGCATTAAATTGAGTCCACTTTTCAGATGTGTGATTTAATTTCATTGTGTCCGTTCCAATTAGAAAATAAAAATAGAAAAAAAAATAGTGAAAAAAATAGAACACACTGATGATGTGATAAAACTTCATAGCTAAACTCAGTCCTATTTGCAATCTAAGTGGTACACGAGCATAAAAAAACTGGTTCTAAAATTATAGTTCTTTAAAATCTCTTTTAAAAGAAGGGGGCTTTTAAATAGATGCAGCTTTAAGGTGTCTATTGTGTAGCATAGATGTGGTGTCAGAGGAAAGAGATTCACACTTAATAACATATAAATTAATTAATCAGTATTAGAATGCAACTCTAAATTCATGAAGGAATCTGTGATATACTTTCCATACCAGAAAATGAAGCTCAAGGCCCTTCCACTCCTTTGTTTGATGTTCCAACAAGAGAAATGTATGTCTAGTGTAAACACCCCAGCCTCTGGCAAAAGATTAATTAGGTTCTGTTATGCTCATGATGGATTTTAAAGCACAGAAGGGAACACAAACAGAAATGCCTCTTTTGAGCCCTACCATATCCTTCTTCCATCCATGGGAAGGAGAATCCATGCTGGGGGAGTTTCAATATGTCTGGATTGAACCTTACAGAGTATTTGCACAATTGCTTATTCATAATACCCTCTTTTCTCATCCCGATTATAGAATTACAGAATGGTTTTGGTTGGAAGGGACCTTAAAGATCACCTAGTTACAACCCCTCCGCCGTGGTCCAGGTTGCTCAAAGCCCCATCCAGCCTGGCCTTGAACACTTGCAGGGATAGGGCACCCGCATTTTCTCAGGGCAACCTGTTCGAGTGTCTCACCACCCTGACCATCAAGAATTTATTCCTTATATCTAATATCCAAATCTCTTCTCTCTCAGTTTAAAGACATTCCCCCTTGTCCTACCACTATATGCCCTTGTCAAAAGTCCCTCTCCAGTTGCCTTGTAGCCCCTTTTAGGTTCTGCAAGGCTGCTATAAGGTCTCCCCAGAACGCTCTCTTCTCCAGGCTAAACAACACCAGCTCTTTCAGCCCATCTTCATATGAAAGGTGCTCCAGCCCTCTGATCATCTTCATGGCCCTCCTCTGGACACACTCCAACAGTTGCATGGTTTCCAAGATAGAAAGAACACAGACCTGTTGGAGTGGGACCAGTATAGACCCAAAGAGTGCAAATAGCCCATATTCGTCATCCAACAGCGTAGGCTCACATTTTCAAAACAGCTCAGCATCATATTGTGAGCTGATGTTGCCCTTCTCAAAGCTCTTATCTGCCATGTTTATTCTTTATATAAACTGCTTGTGGTGGCACCAGGTGCAGACAGGTGTGACCACAGAGGTAACTTCAGTGCTGGACTCCTTGGAATCATGATATTTTTGTTGATTCATTACAGCCACACAACTGTGCACCATGCAATTACAGTCCTGTGGTCCTATAAAGAGAGATCCCTGTGCCTTAGCAAGAATTTTATTGAGAAGACCAGGATACAGAAGATAACGGAGACCTGAAGCATCTCACCCACAGCTCTCATGAGATGCTGTAACCCTACAGGGTAAAGGAAAGTAACACCCACTGCCATGGAACAGCACCATCTGAGTCAGCCCAACATGCCAAAATGCTCGAGGCCCCAGCCTTGAGGGGGAGGGAGGAAATGCCTTTCAAAAAGAAGACAAGTATTCCCCTCTGCCCACCCGCAATTTTCCCACTAAAAAAAATTAATTCAGTTTATGGGAAACAGCTTTTTCCCTTATATATCGGTTTTGGCAGAAAATCAGCCCATCCTGATTTCACGTAACAATTTCTACCCTTAAACAGGCATCAGACTAGAAAAGTTTTAATGATATTCAGTTTGAGAGATAACTTCTGAGCATTATCCAGATTTTACTTTTTTGACTGTATGAGAGCCATTGCCCAAGAAAAACCCCAACTTCTTAAAATGAGTTTATTATTTGTCTGAATAGCCAAAAAAGTTAAAATAACTGTGATAAACTTAATTTAAAACCCAAAAACCTCAAGAGAAATCACCAACCTTTCCTAGGCAAAGTTAATTTAACACACTACATCTTATATACAGCATTTTTTAAATAAAGCAACCGTGAACAAATCATTATTATTGAACTTACAAGTCTAAACAAAATTGTAGTTACACGTGTATGGCATTAGACAGTAATAACACAGAATTACCTTTGAATCCTTAGCATAGTAAAGGGTACGACCTCGAAGCTTAAAATAACGCTTTTTCCACCTCTGAAAAGAGCTGGTTTGCTTCAGTAGTAATCCTTCTTTTATACTTGTCTGAAAAATATTAAAATACAGAAGACAAAGTAAATACATATAGAAATAGCTACATATATAGATTAAAGTTATGCTTTTAAAAATTTATGTTACACCTCCCATAACATTTAAGCTTGTATTTATTCATATTAAATTGAGACATTCTCTGGACAACCAGATTTTGCACTGCTGTTTTTTAAACAAGAACAATGTTGGCAAAATGCTAATTTTACATGTGAACTGAAAAGACAGTCAAGAGGCATATAATTATTGTGAAGATAAACCCAAAATTATTCAATTGGCTGGATAGCTGCAAACCCACAAACATGAAAGTGAGCGACAACTGACGGTGGCACAACTCAGAAAAAAAAAAAAAGCTAAAATCATCTACAAAAGGTAATTTCTAGTTCCAAATTTGATTACATTGAGGAGAAAAACGATTTCCACATAGGCAATAATTCAACAAGGTACTGAAATGTGTGTCTGATTTAAGCACATGAATTCCACCTTTAAAATAGAGGGAACGACCCAGTATGATGCAAGTCATGCGTGACTTCGAGTGCATTGCTGAACTGCAGCCTTCAGCATGAAATCAGCTTACCATTAGGGGTAATTATTACATGGCAAGTGTGAGAACAGTGACAGCTCGGGATATTTTTACTATGCAAATATTTTTAGGCAAAAAAATGACTTGCCGATCCTAATCCTTCCACTGCAGACAGAACCCTGCCTATATAAAGCCCATTTTCTGAAATGAGTAAGAGGCAAATTAGTATACTTTAAACGTGTATGCTGCTTTCACCAGCATGTGTGGGAGTCATCCAACCAATTACAGAAATTCTCCACTTAATCAGATGAAATGGCATGACACAGCATACTAATTGCACAAGTCTCAAAATAAATATTCTTCAGTTTTGAAGCACACAAAAGGTATGAGAAAAAGCAAGCACATTTGGATGTTATATTCCAAAATTATTATTTCTAGAATATTTCCAATTTGTAGTGTAATAATGTAATGAGATCCTCATGATGCAATTTCTAGACAATGTGATATAAATATCATTTGAAGTTATTATAGATCTTTTCAAAACTTAACCAAGACCTGTCCTAAAGCTCATTCTGTGACTTTAATGCAAGTGATGAAAACGCAGAGAAAGCAAAAAGCACTTTAATGTTCCTACCATTTCCTTGAAACGGGAAATGTTGCTGTTATGCACACAGATTGCACCCTTCATTTAGATAGTCCTAATGTCACAAACTAAGAATACGGTCCAACGATCACAAAGCAATTGAATAAATGCTCTCAAAAGAGCAACCCTCTCAGATCAAACATCACAGCTCAAAGTTTGGATTTGTCACAGTGTGCTTCACCCGCCAGCAACCTGGACCAGGGCATTCAGTCAGCCCTCCTGCTCTGGCTAAGGGGAAGCAATTCCCAGCAGAAAGGGTCTGCTCACCACACCATCTTAAGACAGTTTGCAATTTTCTGACCAGACCCTAAGATAAGCCAGTTTTACACAACATAAATAGATGGAATCAGTTAGTGATACAAGTGCTTATTCAAAGCTGCCTGATACAACCATGCACCTGTGCTTCACATTGCTCTCTGAGATTTTGGAAGTTCATCACATGGGATGGGAGTAGATGACTTGTGCGTTTATTAAGGGTCAGAAGTTGTTAAGACCACAGTAATTCAGTTCTAAGGAAACAGTACTCTGCATTCATGGCAGGCACTGACTTGCTGGAAAAATTTCCAAAATGGAAGGAAATCCTAAAACACACTATGTATACTAGGAGGCACAGAACATATATTATGCTGAATCCTTTCAGGAATTTTAAACTCTGTTCAGAGAATATAAATCACCCTAAAACTTGCGCTATTACTCACTAAAGACTTAGTTAACTCTTTCATGTAATTTTTATGCCTACATAGACCATTTTCTCCTATTTCTACTCACCCATTAAAGACTAATATCCCCAATATCAAACTAGTAATTTCAAAATTAAACTTGTTTTGCTAATCAGCCATTTAAAATTAACTTCCTAAAGCTGGCAGTAAATAACCATGCAGGCTTTACAAAAATCATTTTTGTATCAAAATTTTCAAAAAATATCAGACTGGTAAGCATTTACCTAAGAAGCACTTCAGAAGTATACATCTGAAGTTTACATTTTACCACCAATAACTGTATTGAGCTGAGGTGTCAGCATCTTAAATAGACAATTCCATCGCTGCAGGGATCAAAATTGAGCACAAAGCTTTAGCCCAATATCCTTAATTAACTTCATTTAGACTTTAAAATTAAGTTGAAAATTTCATCTGCCAATTGAGTCATTAGGTAACCTGCTAATACTGCTTTCCCAAATCTGTACCCAAGTCACAACACTTCCAGTGATTTGGGATTGGAAGGGACCTCTCGGGTTGTTGAATTTGGGTCCACATTATTGCCTACAAACAGGTCATATTCAAAAGCATTGATCAGGCTATAACTACACCTTAAGAAAGCAGTCAGTTTCTTTTCTTCCTCCAGTGGCAATTAAGATACTGCTCCAAGATTTCACTGTTCTGAGAAACCTTTTTATAATTAATCTCAGCTGGACATTAAATCTGAAGCATAAGCAACAACCACTCCAATTATATTAACTACTTTCCTACTGTAATTTAGGAGAAACACAAGAAGTGCAGATCCTACAATCTCACTCCACTTCTCACTTTTACAGAATCAGCTCTCATTAGCTTGCCAAAATCTCTAAATTCCCCATAACTGCAGTTCATACCACCTAGTAATACAAGGTCCTTCCAGAAGTATGGGACTATAATTAGAAGAGAACAGAATAGAATAGCATCATTATTATAGAATTACTAACAATCTTTGCTACCTTAGCCATTAATAAAGGAAAATGATTGACAATATTACAATCACAACATCACAGTGCTCCACAGTGGCATATTTTCCTGAAAAACTCTAATTATAAAAATGACTTTTTCATAAAATTAAAAAGGTGTACATACATATGTGTTCAATTATCCTAGAATGTTGAATGCAACTCTACATCTCCAAAATCTACATAACAAAAAAAAATTGCTTTGTGGGCATTCTGATCACTAAACTTGAGAAATATCATCTCAGCAGGTTTTAACACCTGAAAATTCAAAACTAACAGTTCTCATTTCAAAGGCAACCAACCACATTGCCTTCTAATTCACTCAATTTGTAAAGTCCCACATTTCTGCAAAAGACAAATTGTTTGCTTGTGCTGCTAGAAAGACCCAAAGAAAGGAAAAAATGCTCTGAATTTAGAAAACCATAAAGTGATTATGCACCCATTATTGGCAACTGCAAACCAAAACACTGAATGATTAAAGATAAAACTCTTTTCATGTGTGTAACTGGATGTGCTGCTCGAAATGTGTCAGGAGAGTAACTAAAACAACATGAGGAAATTTCTGAAAGTGAGGAGGATGAAAATGAGAACAGGAAAGGCCATAAATCAGGGCACTCAAATGCAAACAGGAAATTAAGAGGGTGAAGAAGAATTTTCAGATCACCTTACAACAGATGCTCATGCTGAGACTAAAATGTTCATAAATACTTTGAAAGATGAACGACAGCTAGCAGGTTGGCAGGATCATTTTCCAGCAGGGGTACAAAAAGGGTACTCAAGGATAAGATCACAGCAAAGAAGCTCTTCAAATTCTTGGCATCTGTCTTTACCAATGAAGATGATGAGATGGTATCTCACACAGCATGTTCCCTGTAACATCAGAACAACTTCATCTGCATGGAGGGTATATACAGGAAGCACTAGACCAGCCAAGTCATGAAGTCATGGACCAGATGGCAATGGCCTGAGAAGTCCTGAAAGGATCATTCATGATAACATCCACTCCTGGCAAGACAGTAGAATCCATACAAAAGGATATTGCTGAGCCCGTACATATCCAACAGAAAAAAAGACAACAGAGCTTTTGTAAAGGAAAATACTGTCCTGCTACCTGCCATCAGTTCAGGAGGTGTAGTGGAAAGTAGTGTGAATAAATGAAGATCCCGTATACCTGGATTTTCAGAAAGCCTTTGACAAGACTTCCTGCCAAAGAATACTGAAGAAATTTTGTTAGAATTGAACTGGGGAAAGGGGCATGTTGTGAATTGAACATTGCTTCAAGGGAAAAATCTAAACCTCATTAACATTCTCACATCAACTCTGAGCGAAGAAGAGATCTGAGAGCCACAGTTCACAGCCCTCTGAGCTCAACCACGGCCAGAAATGCCAGAAAACTGTGGCTGTCACTAAGAAAAGCAACAAAACCAAGATAGAGAATATAATTTTGCTGCTGTATAACACTGTTGCACCAGACAGTTCTGCTCTCAAGAAACGGGTTTAAGAGAAGGGCGACACAAATGATTCACAGAATAGCAGCTGCCTTGCAAGAGACTAAAACCAGCTGGAACTCTTCAGTTTGGAGAGCAGAAGACCAAGGGGGTAATATGATCAATGTTTTAAAAGCACTAAAGAGGAGTAAGGTGACTGCAGAACTATGGCTCACCAAAGCTGACAGTATTACAATAAGGAGGAATGTGATGAAACTATATTGAGATCAGCTTAACAAAGATAAAAAGCAGCACATCTTTACATAGCAGGTAGTGATTTTATGAAGCTTGCCATCACAAGAAATTAAAGAGGCAGACAGAATCAGCAAATATAAAAAAGGAACAGACAAATTCAAGACCACCATATCTGTATGTGGTCTCTTCAATTTGCATGGGGAAGTACCAGGGGAATGGACTGCCATCAGACTCCTGTGCTGCTCCTGAACAGTCTTTTCTATTTCCATTGTTGAAAGTGGACCATTGTGTAACCCAGCAAAAAATTTCACAGGTTCAATTTTTCCTGCTATGTAGACAGCATCTCTTTTGCTTTCAAGTCTGATGTTTGTGTCTGTAAGTGGTCCTAGGTCCTCACTTACCAAAACAATTAGTATTTGGATTGTTGACAGACCAGGCCACTACAGGAAAAGAAGAAAAGAGAGAGGGCGAGAGTGAATACTATAATACTATTTATTTGATGTTGTTTAACTCCATCCTGTGATACTTCCTATTCCTGTGACCCTTGAAAAGTTGAATACCAAAGTAAAATCAACCCCCTTCTTTTTAGAATTATCTACAGTTTGATACATTTTCACCATCTGCAGAAACATGGCTTTAAGTAGACAGTGCCTTCATTATGTTACAAGTCTCACAGCTCATATTAACTCAGAGCTTCTTAAAATATTCCATGTGTTCAGTGGATCGAGAATTATTTTTATTATTAAAAATGTGACAATCAAACGCTTGATTTTGATTAAAATTATGACTCGGGAACTCCAAGCTTGTGATTTTCTTGACAATCTCTGTATAGCAGCTTCCATTACTGTCACTTATGCTGACAGATTTTTCATTAGTTATGTCAAAATAAAAATAGATTTTTTTATCTACCAAGACTAAAAGCTTCATCAGCTGCTCCCTGCAAGGTTGCATTTTTATCGAAGATTCCTGTTCATAATGAAAGGAGCCTAACATTTGAAAATTAAAAACAAAGAACCTATGAATTTATACAGCTAACATCATCAGTAAAGTTGAAAATCAATATGATCATATTGACTATATAACATTGCTTTAATTTCATGGAAAGCTTAATAAAAAGAAGTACCATCAAGAAACGGTAGCTCAGTGGAGCTGTATCACCTAAAGCACCTTGCTTGCTTCAGCTGAGATGCCACAGGCTGCTGGAGCTAACCCATCCTCCAGGTTACATTAGAGACAGAGAAATCACAAAATGTAGCAAGTTGAATGTGCTCAGTCTGTCATTGTTGATGACAATTATCCCTGTCCCATTAAAGAAAAAAAATAAGACCAGCTAGCTTTGGGAAAACAGCTTTGCAAAATCTCAGAATGAAAGCCAGCCACCCCAACATTAACCTGGGACTAAGCCTAACCATTTATGTGTGATAATAAATAATAAGTTTTTCCAAAGTTATTTGTATATGCCATATTTTGGGGTAATTTATGTAGATGGACTCTAGCCTAAGTGAAATTGTAATATAAAGAAATGCAACTATACAGTTTATGCAATGCACTTCTTCCTCAGCCTTGGTCTCCCTTCATGTTCTGTTCCAGCCTATGCTGAGGAAACAGATTTTGCATTACTATTGGTAAAATAAATAACAGAAAAAAGCTTTCAGCTACCTGTAATTGGAATATATGGTAATGTAGTGAGACATGAAGTACATATGAAATTGCTGATAAATTGCCATAATAAAAATATCTTTGTAGCAAGGTCAAGTTCAATTAGCAGATTGATTTAAAAATAGAGTTTGTAGCAGTTATCAAAAAAGGAATAAGATATTTCCATATTAGGATAAAACATTACACTAGGGAAAAAAAAACAAACAAAGAAACAAAACTCCTATTTTAGATATAAAGTTGACACTAGATTGAGAATGGAGAATAAACTTTATCTGCAGTTCAAGTACTTCAACTCCTAACTTCCACTCATGTTGATCTCACTCTCTGTTCTCATTAATCAGGGCATAAAACAGCTGCAATACTCTGAAAAAGGATAAAACACTTTACAGGACTGTGACTTGGTGCCAAAGATTTAAGAGTCCTGATGTTATTACACAATTCAGCTAACTTAGAGCAGTATTTCACTGCTACCATTTGGAGCTTCAATAATTGTTCATTTTAAATTACTCTGCTCTGAGCAGAGAGAATTAAACCAACTACGTCTAACTGATTTTGAGACGAATAAAAGCTATAGAAAAATGAAACCCATAATAAAGAGTCAAAGCAGTAAGCTGGCATGATTTTTTCCTTTGCCAGTTATTTCGGACTTGGTCTCAACTAAAGAGGAGTGCCCAACACACATGCCAGTCTGTAAAATATATGCAGTATACATTCAAAAGAAATCATTTTGTCACCTCACACAGCAAGATGCAGAAAAAAAAATCCCAATACATTTCCACAGGAAAGAGCAAACTCTTCCTCTAGTTCTATCTGCTGTTAATATGCAAACAACAGTTCATCAGTTACTCGAGGAAACTACAAAAGCATCATATAACAAAAAAACTCTAAACAACCCTACAAACTTTTAAGCAATCTTTTCTTGAAAACAAACCATAAGTTAAGTGTGTCATAACAAACCTTCTGTGTTTTACTTCTTGCAGTTTTCATTTTTGTCATTTTGAGAATGTTTAAACAAATTCCAGTGACACTGTCAGACTTCCTAGAAGCTACACTCAGTAGCAAGGAGCCTACACAGAGCCACTTAGAGCTTGTGGGTCTCCAGGGAAAGCTGGAAAACAACTCATTTCCTTCTTGCAGGCTTTTTCCACACCTCTATCTGACTTTCACTGAGCAAGTTAGGAATGAGAAAAAGCTTTTAGCAACAGAATTCACACAAGGCCAGGAAGAGCTGCAGAATAGAACTGATTAGAATAGAATAGAGCACGAAGGGACCTACAGGCATCATCTAATCCAAAACATATACATTGTAAATATACAATTTCAGAAAATCTCAGTATCATGCAAAAGTGTTTTTTAAAGAAAAAGTTTTAGAATCTTTGTATTTATCACTTTTTTGAAAGGATGAAAAATGCAAAAATATCATCCCATGCATTCACTCCTTAGCCTTTTATAATCGACCAGTCTCTGTTAGACACTGATTGATCATTGCAGTTGGTATCTTAGTCAGCTGTCAGGTCTACAGAGACAAACTGGTACCAGCTCTGTGTTTGCAAAATCTGGTATGTTTAGAATTAGAAACAAAGCAGTTTATTAACAGAATACCCAAGCATTCCTGAATTTTTGTAGTGTTTCTGATAGCCTCAATTACAGAGACTACATGCTTTAATTTACTTCAGTGGCTGCACTCACTGGAAGTCTATATTGGCCCAATTTTTGGTTCACTCTATGGCACATAGAATAATAGATATATATTAATGCTCCTTTGATTTACATTTTCCAGTATTTTCCCCACTAACAGTTGTAGTTAAATATTCTTCTAGAATAGCTAAATCAATAACATTTTTAATTCCAGAGTAACTCAAATGTATGGATCTCCCACCTATATATGAGGACTGACATTAAAGTATTTTCCACTATCAAAAAATTAATCTTTAAGTGAGAAGCTGGATTTCTAATGTGAGTAATGACAGTAAAATCATACTAGTGAAATACGCAACATGGGAAAAAAAACAATAACGTACCGCAACAAGCACTCAGAAGAGTTAATTGATTACACATTGTGAAAAATTCTTTTGATTATCATCAAAAATATTTAGAGGAAGCAGAAATATAGGATAGTTACTCCAGAGACTGGAAATCTGTTGCCAGCTTGACTGCAGATTTTATGCATGACCTGAGGCAAATTAGTCACTGTGTGTTCTATGATATCCACACTGAAAAAATTACCTTCTTTATTCTCCTCCACGAGTCTTGTTGTGATTTCTTACCACTTTATTGAGCATCTCACTAGAGGTGACATTTCATTTTAATCAAAAATGTTCATAAATGGCTTTTTGAAAGATGGGGACTTCAGAATTAATAAAAATGGAGCAAAAAAACTCACAATCCCTATCCTTATGGATCAGAATTATAGGAAAGAATGTTGAAAAGCACAGAAGTGTAAACAAAGCTGCAGGATAAAAAAAATCCAATTCTGAGATAAGAAGTAACACATAACTTTTTAAATACTTGTATCTGTAACTACTACTGGTACTGCAGGTTCAGATTAAATATATTCACCATTAAGGAGCACAATTGTTGCAAAATCACAGAACAGTTCAGATTGGAAGGGATTTTAGGAGATCCATCTAATCCAGCTCACAAAGCAGAGTCACCTAGTACAGTTCAGCCAAGGCTATCTATATCTAGCAGAAGGCATTTGCTTTCTTTCAGCCCTCAAGATCCACCTCCCGGTGCCTTGGGAAGGTAACAGAGAATGGCATTGCAATGTCATCAAGCAGTTCCCTCAGCACTTGGAGAGGTAGCCCATCAGGCCCAGTGGACTCATATTCATGCAGTTAACTGTTCCCAAACTTGATCTTTCTTCCCCTTCCACCACTTTCCCACTGCATTTGGGCACCTAGGATTGCAGAAGGCTGGTCTGAACAGTAAGGACCAAGACTGAATATCTTGGCTTTTTCTAGGAGGCCTCTGCCTGATTCAGCAGTTTGCCCCAGTCGTCCTTCTTCTGTTGATGTACCTGTAGGACACCTTGTTGGCCTTCACATGCCTAACTAGATTCTAATACAGGTGAGCATTGGCTTTCCTAACCCCATCCTTATATGACTGTTCTCTAAATTCCTTCTGGGTGACTGCCATTGCTTCTGCCTTTAGTGCACTTCCTTTCTATGTAGGTTTTTCCAGAAGCACCCTGTGTTCACCCATGCAGTTCTTAAGACTGTAGGACCATCCCAAACAGCCAGATTCTGACTCTCTGTCTTTCATTCTAGCTTCTGTTAGTTCTAAAGCTGAAAACCCTTGTAGCAAACCCACACTTTCATTCTAAGATTGTTTTTCCTATAATTCCTTACAAATATTACTGAGGTACCCCTTGCACATTTTTTCCCAGTGCAGATTTTCTTATATGAAAATCTAGTATTTCTAGACAACGTCAGGAGCCCAAACTGGCACCAAAACCCCAGTTCCAGTTACTGCATTTTAATTCTTTTGGAGTTATTAAATTTAATAGGTATTTTTAGAGCTTTGTGTATTTTGGAGAAAATTAAAGTTTATGGTATAATACTGTACCAAACAGATCTGAAGTTTATTTCCAGGCCACTAACAGTCTTCTGCAACCACTGGTAGGTTGCTTATTCATTGCACCTTTATTCTGAACAGAAAAAGAAAAAGAATAATACTTCCTCATCTTGAAGAGACACTATTCTGATACATTCACTTCCTTATGCAGCTACATATAAACGTTACATGTGTACCTACTGAACCACTACAAATTTAGGAAACAGCTTATTACCACGTGAGTGCTGATTTTCAGTATTTAAAGGGAGCTTATGAAAGAGGGCCATGGGCATGTAGTGACAGAAAAAGGGGCAGTGGCTTTGAACTGAAACAGAGGATACAAGGAAGAAATTATTTACTGTGAGGGTGGTGAGTCACTGGCACAGGTTTCACAAAGAAGCTGTGGATTCCCCATCCCTGCAAGTGTTCAAGGCCAGATTGGATGGGGTTTTGAGCAACCTGGTCCAACAGTGGAAAATGTCCCTGCCCATGGCAGGATGAGTGGAACTAGATGATCTTTGAAGTCCCTTCCTACCCAAACCACACTATAATCCTAGGAATTGCACAAAGCAGCAGGGTGCTTTTAATAAAGGACAGGGTTTCAGCTGTTTCTAGTGACTCTCATGGTAAAATCATATTTTCCTTCCCAGTCTTTAGCAGCAGCCCTGGTGAAAACACAATTCTCATATTACAAGTAGTGGAGGAAATTCTCTCTTTTGAGACAACCAGATTGAAAAGCAGAAGAATAACATACATCAAACCCTCCCTTCCCTTCTGTTTACTGACAGGAAATAAGAGCCTGTAATTACTTTTGAATTCACATTCCCTTTGTGACCAGGCTCATTCATATACATGCTATTTTCTCTCATTCAGAAAATACCGTAAAGCTTCTTCTCCAAAAACAAATGCCTCTGACCAGAATGGGACAAAGCAGTACTTCTCAGAGTTTTATACAATGTGGCCCATGTTTGTCTGTCTATCAAGGAACTTCTCCTTCTGCTCTGTATGGGCTCCAGCTCTTACTCCATGTCCAAACCCTTGAGTTGTAGAATACAACACAATGCCACGTTTCAAACCACAAGAAAAGGGAGTGGATCACCTGAAACATATTTCTGACCACGGATGGAGAAGGAGATAACCAGACATAGTTAGCACAGACGGACCAAAGGTAAATCATGCTGAACATTGGAGAATCTTAGAAAAGACCCCTGCATGATACAGCTGGCTTATCACGTGACCTCACTGGCATTACAAAAATACACTGTCCCTCTTTCCCTTCAATTTGAATGAGGTCTGCATCTGCCTTTGTCAGCCACCCTTGGACTATTCCCAGAATATATTTACCTAAGATCTTCTTAAACCCTCACTTACAGAGATGGCCTACCACTGAAATGCATTCCCTTGTGTAAACCTTCCCTCTCGCACTTTAATTTCAAAGTGCTATTGTAGGACAATGATACAGATGTAAAACATCAAAAAGTCAACTAAAAACCCAAAGGCTGTTTCTAACTCACAATACTTTGTAAAGGGAAAAAACCACTTCATAAGACAATTGTTACTGATCTTCACTTGTACACCCCAACCTTCTTTTGTTCGAAACACATTACCTTTTCAACAGGAGAAAATATTATGAACACGTGACTATTAGATGAGTCATAAGGTCGTTCTGCTTTTTGACCAAACTTATTTACAATCAAGCAATCAATGACCAAACCAAATTTGCATCTAGAAGTATTTTTAAACAAAACAAAGACTGGGAATTGCAAATGGTTTTCCAGAGAGGATGTAGGTTGTGGAAGTCTTATATTCTGCAATGTACTAAGATTAGGCTCAGCATACAGCCCTAGAGGTAGATACAATTATGTTGTGTGAAACCTCTCAATGAAGTACTGTCTTCAACAGCATTTATGAGCAAGAAGCTCTACTCTCCTCTGGAATGATATACTGTCCTATTTATCTTGCCCATGTTGTCTCCTACACTGTGATAGTCATGAAGGGAAGATGCAACCCCTGTGCAATGTCTGAGGTCAAGCAGCCAACAATAGTTAAGTCTGAGTGGAGACAATATGATTAGATGCTTCACTGACTGAGGCACAAGCACGTATGTTTTGGGGCCAGTGTTTTGGAGCAGAAAGGCAGGGCTGGTCTCCTTAGCACTAAACCCACCAAAACTTCTGAGCCAGAGCATCCCCTTAACTTTCCACACTTGTGCTGGAGGCTGAGTTGTGTTAGAACTTTCTCCACACACAGAGAAAGGCATAGAAAACCAGATAAAATCATTAAAAATATATTAATCATATCTAAGATATATGATGAAAGTTTTAAAACTACAGGATGATCTTCAAACTCCTTCAAATTAGCCAGGCTTCAAAGAACAGGCTGGATAATTGTAGTCCTATGCTATCTTAATTTCAAGAAAAATAATTCTAGCTATTTTTAAAATGCTTTCCTTGTTAGAAAACCCCTTTAGGTGAAATATTTAAAGAAAAAATGATTAGTCAAAAATCTCCTTTGCACAAAGATACTGTGAGTTTATTAATTGGTTGCAGAGAGCAGACAGAGGTGCTGATTACAAGGACCTGGATGAGAAAGATGACAAAAAACTCAAAGCACCCATATCAAGATCCAATTTCTGAGTCACCTGAATGTATCACTCAATTCTTCCAACCAGATTCCTGATATGGCCTTGGACTAGCAGGAGGTCTAGGAATAATNTTTTTTTTTTTTTTTGGTACATCAAAGAGGTACTTCTTGAACAATGAAACCACATGTGCACTTTGTACTTTGCTATGCTAGCCCTGCTGATTCATCTGGGGAAACAGAAACAAAACTGCACTTGCTTACCTATATGTATCATATACTGACCTTACTTAGCTGGGCTGAAGCTGCCATAACTAGCAGTTCCAGAGACATAGCAGTTAACACGAAAAAATAAAAACAGATGTCTCCTACAATCAAGACAAGTTTCAAATCAGCAGTGCTGATTTTAAAGGCATTATGTTGATTTATCCATCACTGCAGAGACTGCAAGGGTCTTCCTTCAACACCACAGCTCCTAGCCAATTTTCAGATTGCCAGCTGAAAGGTGATCAGTCAGTGAAACTGGTTAACAGCACCCTGAGATGTCAAGAGGGCATTTCATCAAGTTTCCTTGGGCAGCAGCTTCTAACGGTGCTCACTTGCTCTTACCTAAACTGATGGAGGATTATTCACCTAATGACGTATTTGCTGCTTTTAAACTATCACTCAAGACGTTGAATAGGTTTTACACACACAGCGTAAGCACAGAGCAAAAATGCAAGGTATTTTAATCACAAAAGACAAAAAACCCCTGCTCACCAGACTTTTCTCTCTGAACTACAAATAGGAACTGCTAAATCCTCAGAAACTTTCACTTGCACTTCAGAATATAGCCCCATACTCTCAGAGGGGGCAGAATCTATCAAGGTCTACGCATACATTTTATTAATTGGCATCGTAAATGGCCTGTGAACACAATACCATGGGCGCCAAGCCAGAGCCTGGAAGACATGGTTTGATGTACACATCTGTTAGTTAATGAAGGTCTTAAACTCACAAGATAAGCCAGTGGGGCAGAACACATGGACAGGCATGACAAGCTGACAGATGATGAGAACGGCAGGAGGCCCTGAAGCAGGCTGGTTATTGAAGGCTAACGAGATCCTCCATCTTCCTGGTGCCCACCCCATCGATCTGGACTGCAGCACCAAGCCACAGAAGCCCATTTAATTAAGTGGTCCTGCTACGTACCAGGCCTTTTGTGTTTTATCTGAATTAGAAACCTGTTGGGTTATAACTGTGAATGACAAGGCTGAAGTTTTCTTCATGTGTTTTCTAATATACCTTCAAGGTTGATAAAATGAAAATACTAATTGTTGTATGTAAAAAAATTGACCAAGTTTGGACAAAAATTCGTGATATTGTGATTTTTACATTTCTCATACAGACCATCTTTTTATTATTATCTGTTCAAGAATCAGTTTCAATGGGATGGGAGTTTAATAAAGAACATAACTAAAAATGAATATTCTGACACACAAAGCACAGTGACTGGAGGGGGACGTGTTCTCTCTTCAGATTACTGGGTGTTTCTAAACAAGTTTTATAGTAGTTTTACTATCTGCTGCCCTAAACACTAAAGATGAAGGCAGGATGCTCCTGCTGTGCCTTGGAGCATGTTTTTGGTGCCATTTATATTTGGACCAAAAATGAGCTGATACTGGCCCAGGGCACAAGAGAAGGAGTTACCACACCAAAAAGCCTGCAGCTTCAAACAATCAAGAGGTGGAAAGGATGCACTAAGACACCCTGAGGAAGCAACATGCCAGTTTTTAACTAAGGAGCAACAAAACCTATATTACTGTTTGAATACCAAAAGGAGAAAAAGACATTTAAATGGAAAGGTGGTGTGATGTGCATGAAATGAGAAAGAGGATTCTTAAAGTAGAACTTTAAGACACAAAAAAAGGACAAAGAAGGAAAAAAAAGACAGGATTAGTAAGTCTAGCATCACTGATGATGGAAATAGCACACGCCGATCAGCAAGGGTCTCTTGCAGTGTGAGCCTACGTCCTCTGATTTAGAGCAACCACATATGCTATGAATAATAAAGAATTATTCATATGAATTATATTCTTTATGAATAATGAACAACTGGAGATAAACCACACTTTGGAGTCTGCATAAATTTATTATCATTGGGTAAATTCGTGTCCCTGAAATCTTGCAATTCAGTTTAGCTGTTCGATTCACCTATCTGAAGACCCTTTCAATAAGCAAACAGGATCAACATTGAAACAGAGAGAATGAGCACCATCAAGAGGAGGGACATCTTTCTGGATAAGAAAGTCCCAGCAGGATTAAAAAGGAGACTGATATAAAGTACATCTCACTACTAGTAAGCCGAGTAGATGTTCTGGTTCTAAGGATAGCTGGAAACTGGTTCTAATCAGTTGTCTGAGGGAGTTCAACAAAAAAGTAAAAACACAACCCATTTTAAAACTGTGCTAACATTTCTCTAGTAAGAAAAATAAATTATCTATAAGCACAGTGCAAATAGAGTATAAAGGGGTATATTAACAGTAAAAACTGGGAGGGAAATTAAAAAGTGGAGACCAAACCACTGTTTATTTCAGAACAGTTGTTGGATAATGTTAATACAGAACTTTTTTTAATGCATCAAAGAATGATACGTGTATTATTATCAACAAATCAGGATTTGAATAGTAAATGGCCACCTTTTTGTATATAGTGCAGATCTAGACAGGTTCTTGAAATGGGTGAAAGGAAAACCCTTCTCCAGCACAAACTGCCCTGGCATACCACATAACATGAAGTTACTCATGTAAGATGCAACAGTGTTACTGCAGATTTTGATAGTTAGCAAACACTATAATTAATCCCAGGAATTACTTTCTATAATAGTGCCAATACTGAGGAAAAAGATAATATGGAAACTGTCTATAGGAAGGAAGCACATATCACCTCTTCATGGGACCCACATATAGGTAAGAATACACAATCCCAATAACGAGTTTGCAATGTAAGACACAAAAACATCTCCACTATGAACTTGGTAGTACTTATATATGACCATGACAATTTGGACTTCAAAGAATTATCACTAGTATGCACAAAAACTATTTAATCCTTTATAACTTCTAAAAGACGTCATTATTAAGCAATACATCACCACAAAGCAAAAATTTCCTGCATTGTTTCAAAAAAACCATTGTAATTATTTCAAAATTTATTGTGCATTGTGACAGCAAGAAATTACTAGGAAACAGTAAACATTTTTTAAGTATCTCTCTGAGTACTCTTGTTCTTCACTCTTTTACGGAGCAGATTGCACAGACCCTTTCAATTCATAGACTGTTTCTGTTACTTTGTGAGTAAATACTCTGCCTAGCACTGGAATAAAAAATAGCTCATGCCAATGAAATCACGTCAATATTCTTTGTGTACTTTCCATTTTATGTTTTACAGGTTATTAAAATTATTTTAGATTATATACCTGAATTTTCCAGGTGTTATTTCTCTAATCAAGTCATAAAAACTGTTGGAAAAGCTAGTTCTTATAGCAGCTTCCTAAATAATACTTTATCACACTGTTATGGGAAAAGGAGAACACATGCTGAATTTTATAATCCCCCAATAACCTCCATCTAATGTTTTAAACAAATATTCAGACAAAATACAAACACAGGGTCCCACTAAAAATTAGCATTTCCTACTGAATTAAAGTGATCAAAAAAACCTTCCACTCCTTTTTATAAAAACTGGCTTGCAGCTGATGACCACGTGGGGGTAGCAGTGTGATGGCAATGCTCAGGTGCAGCGTCCTGTGCCCTGCAGCGTATGCCAATGCGAGAAATAACAGCATTTCTGCAGGGGGGGTTGAGTCTTTATAGCACACATACTTTCACTGGAGAACCTGCATACACGTGGCCAACTGCAGTATCAAGATCTGAAATTTGTGAGACTCAAGCAAGAAGTGATGTGAATTATCATTTCCTTCTACAGAGGTTTTGCTGTGGAAAACCAGAACCGTCTCAAATTAACGTTTAGTGAGAAAACACATAAAAGAGTTTTGGCAGTCATTTACTGAACACTGACATTTTCAATTGTGAAATTATGGAAGAGTAAACATTTTTGCTCAGGCAAGTTGCTACGTTAGATGGGGTTAATCACTTCTGCTCTTATTTGGATTTTCTATACATGAAAGAGGGTGCTCAAGTTTTACTCATAAAAAGACAGGTTAATGCCTATTCTCTTTTTAGTGTAAAATACCGTCAATCTTTTCTTCTCTTAGTTACATCAGCCAGTATCATAAATAACTCACAAGAGTTGGTCTAGTGAAAGTTACTTGCCTTTTTTAAGAAAAGTATATAAATATTTATTAGATTTCTACTGCCAGCAGCATAATAGAGAAGGGAAAAGGTGAAAGTGGTTCCTTGCTGTATAAATAACTCTACACAAGTTCACACAGTTCAGCTAAGCTTATTACAAATGGGTTGTGCCATATGATTTGTTGTTACTCAGCTATTTTGGTTCACAGGTGTTTTATTATTTTATTCACATATATTCTATTTTTTACATATAATAGCATAGATTACAAATGTCTTATTTTTACACATACAGGAGTCCCAAATGAATTTGATAGCATTGCCATACGGTCAGAGCTTGCCTAGTGAATACAGCCAGGAAAAGAAAGGGGTCTCGAAGTTGCCAAGCCAAGCTGAGCTACAGGCCACTGATTTGTTCCTCTCCAACCTTTCTTTCCCCAAGGTTTTCACAAGTAACATGGTGCAAAGTTGAACTCCAGCCTTCCTACAATCTGTGAACAGGCAGCATTTGTACTAACATTGAAAGAAGTATTGTTAAGGGCTTGCCCAGACTTGGAAGTTGGTGCACATTATGGGAGTGTTTGACACAGTCAATCTTACCCTCAAGCACAAGCATCACATTCCTGTTTGGCTTAATCCCCAGTTAAAGAACTTCTTTGCTGTCAGGATGATTCATTAAATCAACATCGAAAGTGAAAAAAAAAGATCAGAATGGGGCAAGATATCTCATGGTAAAAACTGGTAAAGTCAGAGTGGACAAGTGAGGGTAGCATCATCTTCAGCAGTTACTAACAAAATTCAAGTGCACAAAACTTATTTGCCACACTAACTCTCTCTGAAAAAGGAGAGGTGGTTTTTAATTATGAATTTCAACTGCCTGGTTAAATACAATGTCACGTCACTTTGAACGATTTTAACAGTTTCAATGATATAATATTAAATAATATAATATTACCACTAGGGGATTAATTTGTCAAGTTAATACCCTCCCCCTAAACCAAATGAGGCTGAGCAGTTTGTTCTGGCACAAGTATGCTGCTAACTAAAATGCCTATGTTAAACAGGCTTAAAATGACCATAACCAAAGAGGATTAGAAAAGCTATTCTTGTTTTCATGTCGCGTGTTTGCTAAGTATTTTACAAAACAGTTGCTTTCATTGTAAAATAAGGTAAAGAGTCAGTTCTTCCCCTTTGTAAATCTCTCAACAGTGCAGCAGAAAATGACTTTACAAAACAGGAATAAAACAGGAAAATGCAACTTGGAAAAACTACAGAGTGTTTTAAGAACATGACAAGATTTGAAAATTTCTTATCACTTTTTAAAGTACTTCCTCCCTTTCATTTGCAACAGTCAAAGCTTGCAGATAGTAAAAGGTAAGAGGAATAGTGTATTTTTAGGCTGAGCTGCTGATAAGTAGAAAACTTTACTGACTTGCGTAAGGTCATAGTGAGTCAGCACCAACAGAACAGTCAATCAAAATCCTAATCCCATTCTCAAACTAGTGGATTGACTCATTTCCCGCATCCAGTCACTCTGCTTGTACTTTATGTAAGACCTCACTCAAATCATGAAGCTGCTTCTGTAAATGGAATTTTTTGTGTTATAGCCCACTCTTGTAAATCAACCAAGGAAATGTTTCATTACTTTTTAATGAACTTCTGTGATCTCACTTCCCATGTTGTATTGTATATCCTTGCTTAATGCTAGATATATGAGTCAAGTTGGGCATTCCAGATGACTGATATGAAATAGTTTTCATGCACCTTCTAAGGAATATGTTTCTACAAAAAACCCTGATCACAAAATACATAAACTAAAAACCTAGATACCATTTTATCTGTAAATCAATATGCAATGTTGTTCAGAATCATCTGTTCTGGCTCATGGGGAAAAAAAATATTAACATTAACAATAATGCCAAAAGATCCTAATAATGGATGCCAAAGATCCTAAGTTCACTCTTCCAATCTCATGAAGGGTCTCCTACAGAAAAAAAAAAAAAGGCATTTAAAAAGAAGCCTGAAAGAAAACTAGCTTAGCCTGGATCTGACCACTGAAAGGTCCAGCAGTATCTGCTGAAAAGAGGGTAGTGTCTCACTCAGCCACCAGCAGCTACAGACAACATAGGTCAAGAGTCTACACAAACCCCAAGGGCTCTGCTTCTATACTTCGTGTTGGAACCTGCGTGTTCCAACCTTCATTGAGAACGGTAAGAGCTGCTTCCCTGGTCAACATTAAAAGCTTTGAAGGAGTCAAGAAGAGTATCACACTGCAGCAAAACCATCCCTGCACAGCAGAAGCCATGTAGGTCTTAGGGCTGGGAGAAGGCAATTCCATGTGGTTGGTAGGTACCAGGTACCCAAAGGACATGCCCAGTCAGGTTAAGGAAGTACCCGAAACTTGACTCCTAAAGGCACTGGGGAGTCAGATAGCCTTTCCTGTCATTGCCTTAAAAGTAGGCATTTGACAGCCTTGCTCCAATTTCAAAACTCTCTTTCATCTCTTCATTCACAAATGAACCAAAAGGAAGGGACAAAATACTCAGTTGGTAATATATTCATATTGCTGCGTACAGGAAACAGTTAAATTTCTTATCGTTCTGTTGCAATTTCCTCATACCTCCCAAACCGACAGCAGCATAGACTATCAGTCCCACTATATGGCATGTAGAAAAGAAGTGAAATTCTTCCTGGAGATAGTCATCACACAAAGACTTCTAAGCTGTATGTTCCATTTCTAGAGCAAAAATCAGAGGCATGATATACCTGGTTGCGCTAAGCAGTCTGGAGACGATGAAATGGTTAGTTTACTGTTTAACCTGCAGGAGTGTACAGTCCTCTAAAGTACCTGAATGACTATAATAATTAATATATTGTATATCTTTTAAAATATTTAAAACAAACCTAGTATGCAAGACAATTCAAATTTATAAAGCCAAGGAAAGGCAAACAATACAAAATTTGGAATGGAGAAGAACTGACAGTGGTTAGAGTGTCACTGGATGCACTTCCCACACATCACCTCCTCGCTTCTCTAAAGATATCCACGTGAAACCTTTTGTTACCAATTGCTCAGAAGCCGAAAAATTAGCTGCTACCTGAGGAGCTGTGAACTTGTGGGTACTGTAGCAGAAAACATTCAAAACCCAGAAAAAGATGAGAAACAGAAGAAAAATCTACTGACACTTCCACCAAGGTTTTTAAAATAGCACTCTTAAAACCACTCAACTTTAATTGCATTAGAAAGTGGTAGAGCTGTAATGACACATGTGTCTGTATGACAACAGACTTTCACAGATGCTGTGAAAGTCAGACAGCTATATTAGCAAACTGAATTTTTGCCAGCACAAGTTACATCAGTTGTTTGAAGAATTATAAACTGTACCAGGAAAGAATTTTAACAAACTGTACTAAAAAGCTTTCGGTGGGTTTTGGTAGGTTGTTTAAATTCCTGATGAAAAAATTGGAGTAATCACACTCTGATCCCATACTCACAATGACACCAGTTTTTCAGAGTCTCACAGGTCCCAAACCTCCATGCAGACACACAGTGACTGAATAAATTACACAAATGCACTTGTCTAACCCTAACTCTGAAGGAGTCAAAAAGGTTTTTTGAACTGTCACATTTGACAAATTAATTAAAGAGATTATCAGACTGTATACTCCAGTCACTGGATAATTATAAATGGCCAGAATGAATGGCTTCAGTTAGTTTGAGCTAGTATCCCATTTAAAGACCTCTATGTTCCACTTCCAGGAGAACAACTTCAGTATCAACTGTCCACAAATGTTTAAGAAATGCAATGCATTTAATGTGGGAACACAGAAACATAGAGCAACTCCATAAAATGCTAGCCCAGGCTGTACTCTTCCACACAGATAGAAAATACTTCTGAATTAAAGACTACATTATTTAATACAGTGTTAAAAGCACTCCCCTTGCTCATAAAATATATCTGTTTTAAAAAATAAACTGACTCAGAGCACAAAACACCCTACACCAGTAAACTCAGTACCGATGTGATTATGTTATTCACTGGTTGGGCAGTTGCAATTTTGAAAACAAGTCTAAAAAAAAATGATACATTTCCGATTGTGTATCTTGGTGTAAAGAAATGCTTGGGTTTTTTTTAGAAAATCACTACTGGGATCAACTTTCCAGATTCAAAAACCCTCCCTACTGATTCACTACGTAACCTTGGAAAGCCTTTAACATCTTCCAGCACCAGTGCTTCCCATAATATATTGTATTATGAAGCATAGACAATGCCTCTGCTATCAGAGAACGCAAGGAAGTAATTATTTAGCCTTTGTACACAGCCTTTGATCTCCACGCGTTTTACAGTGTGCCAGGTTATTTTCAATGCCTCCCACAATGGATATAAACCAAAGTATCATAACTCATAGATAAAGCACCACTTTTTGCTCATGAGAAGATCCAGCTTTATAGCCAGCATCTCCAAAAGCAGATGCATTATTCTCACACCTCTCTCTCTGTTTTTCTAACACAGAACCCTACCATATATTTCAAAAGGAACGTTAAGATCCACAGTTTACCAAAATATGTGCATTATCCATTGCTGATTCAAAATATTTTATGACCAAAAAAATTGGACTATTCATATCACAAGACAGGCCTGTTTCACAAAGTCTGATGGACAATCAGTTTTGTTAAGTAGAAAAAAATCTGAAAACATTATGAGAAGTGTGGGCTTTTTTAACAGAAATATAATAATTTCAGGAGGATGTAGAGGTGTAATACAGCAATCGATGGGTAATTTTAGTATCTCATTTGTGCATAACCTCCATATTCCAGTACTTCTAAAGAAACAGGATTTTGCGCAATTTTTTTTGCTCTTGTTTCTCGGTTACCTCAATAATGTAGATCCCTGCACTAGGATCTAGTTAATAACTGCTAGTTAATAAAAGCCCTCAAACATGTAGAGAACAAGGGTTTTTTCCACTGGTGTGTCACCTCTCTAACTGTGGAATAAACAAATCAGTACAGTCTATTTCCTGCCATCAAAAATTTGCATCTTCATCTACCCAACAAAATGAGAGGTGCAACTGCTGCTTTGCTAAATCACTTCCTGCATTTCAGCTTCATCCAGAAAAGAACTAGATCTACCTTTCACAGCTGAAAGAATATATTCTCAGGCTATCCATCTTTCCTCTCTGCAAGTAAAAAGAATGCTTATTCCAAAGGAAGGGCAGAAGACAACTGAAGTTGTCTCTTGCAGAGGCCTTCACACGAAGTGTGCTCAAAGTATTTCAGCAAAGAAGACAAGATTAAGGATGAACTATATTTGGAGAATTTTTACTTTCTCAGCTTGCTACATTTCTTGTAACAAAAAATGTGGACCAGCAGACACCTAATCTTGCTTTTGCAAATTTCACAAAACTATGTCCCTATGGCAATTCAGGAACCTAAAGACATCTTATAGGTGCCTATAAAATAAAGTCAGACTGCAATGCAAAAGACACTCAAAAACCTGATTCACTGAGCCTTCGCCCACTGCTTTAGAAAACAGAAAAACAGATGCAAGTAGTTCCTCTCCTCATGCAAAAACTAACGCAGAACCACTCCCCACTTTACAAACATTTTTTTTCTGATTAGTTCAGCCGGAGCACACCCAAAGTGCAGCCACGCTCTCCCCGGCAGCATGACCTCTCACAACCTTCCTGGGAGGCTTACACAACCAGGAGACCAACAGCAATTCTGTGTCACTTGGCTAATTTCAAGCCATCGGGCCATTTTAAATTAAAAACAAATAACTGACCCCAAATTTAGGATCAGCAAGAAAAAGTTACTTGAAAAATGAGTATGAAAGCACAATGAAAATTCTGAAGGCTCTGATGCGTCTTCCTATTTTTGATTAAAAAACACAAGTGTTTCACTTCAATTAATTGCTCCTTTCCTGTTGTGAAAGAGAGCATTTTAGAAATCAATAATCTTTTAAAAATGGAAAACCTTGAATGCTACATGCGCATTTCTGTTACAAAATCAAATTAAACTTTCACCCCACGCTTGCATTAATCAGATGCTTTAAGCCAAATTATTACTTCAATAAATCTTCAGAAATTGTATTCCACTGGTTTTAGTTCAAGCTAACAATATCCTTCATCAGAAGACCATTTAAAAATTATTATAATAGCTTTTTAAGGAAATACAGCCTTTATGAACATTTACATGCAGGCTAATAGGCTTAAGTAAATTCATTTATATGGATGATGTGAATACAGCAAATAGTTTCCAGTGGCACTGAACTATGGAAAAAATATTTCATACAGATACATGAGCGTGAGCTCGTGAGCACCAGTGGTACGCCTAATGCTTACAAAAATCTTGTATGCTGCAAGTGTATCTGCACACAGGGAGGCCACATCTCCATCTACTCCTCTGTAAATGACATTAGGAGACCAGATTTTTATTTTTTTCCCCCAACAAAAGAGTATCTTCTCTTTGTGGTACCTGTCTTCATCTGCAATCAGTAGATTCAAACCACTCGATAAATCCTAAGTTGCAACTGGGACAAAAATCACCTCCTGTAGACAACTTTATGGCAAGTTTAAGGAACTGCACACCATATACATTGTATTGCTTCAACAAACCGGGAAATTATGTTTTTAGGGAGGAGTGAAGTTAAAAATCAGAGCAAGAATGTTCCTCGTTATAGATCACACACATTGATCCCTCTTCCAAACTGGCCGGTGAACAGGAGAGGACAGTAAATTTTCTACACAGCCTAAGGTGAGGAGCATGAAAAGAAAAACAAAGGCCATCATCTAATTGATTCCAGCTAAGTGATCTTACCACAGAAAGAGATAAGATCTCTGGCAAACAGCTACATTTTGCTATATTTTCCTAAAAATAGCAGCTCATCTGAAGCATTGGACAGCTGAAAAATGAAAATGTACTGTTCTTTTAAGTGGAGGTGCCTCCAGTCTGGTTTACTTTCTGTCTCCATCTGCTGGTAAGTCCATGTTACATGGATTTCCATGTTACATAATTTGATATTTTAAAACTGCAATAAAATCTCTTTAGCATATAATAGGGTGGCATAAATTCCCTTAGCATCAGCAGAATTAGAGCTGAAAGTTTATGGGGAAAAAAGACCACTAAAAGTTTCACCTCTTCAGCTGCATTCAACACTGCTTCAAATAGAACAGTCAACAGTGTATGCCTGGAGCTAAAACAAATACACAGTCTTCAAATGGCTCATTTTTATCACATTTAAGTAATAATTTACTTTAGAAAGAGTAATTTACATTATTTCCATTGGCCCTAAGAAAAGTTTCACTTTTGCCATCATTTCTAATCTGCTCTTATTTTCTCACATAGCTAAAATGATTCAAAGAAAATCCTCGAGTTTATACACTGAATTATCAAATAATAACAAAAGTGAAACTTCTATACACACATACATATTAAATGTTTGAAGAGTGACTATAAAGCACCACTGCTCAGTGCTTTACTATTACTTTAGTACTCCGAGATAAATAGAAATCCCTGGCTGGTCCCCAAATTGCTCTGTATTCCCACTCAACCTTTGCAAGATAAAATCTATGTCATAAACCTGCTCATAAATAAGCTCCTGATAATATGAAACTGACCCTAGATTCATTGCATCTGAATTTATCAAGCACCTATTTTTGTCATGACCACATTTATAATAATCATGCCAGGTTAAGGGAGGATAATACAGCAGGGAAAAAAAGGAAAAATAAATGAATACACTCAGCAGATACACATTAATGTAGGTAGCCACTGGAAGAGATCCCAGCCTGCTATAAGCTTGAAGTTGCTACTCCAAAATTACTAAAAGTAAGGGTTTCATTTGTAAAAATTGATTTTTATTTACAAGTCAGTCATTGAGTTTTGCATCAATACAATTATTTCACTTCAACATACTGGAAGGCAACATAGACTTATAATTATTTGGAAACAGAAAAGAAGTTATACAATTCGTGTTTAATATAGTGAAATAATTGCAAACAAAAAAATAAAATTTATGAAAATTTGCTTTATCTATATTCAGCTTCCTGTCAGGGTGTAAGGTTGATTTGGTTCAACAGTCTTCATATTAAAACAGAACTGCAGAGAAAAAGGTCCATCCTTTAAATATAAGAACACATGTGTTTAACATAATTATGCATATTATATTCTAACCATAATGTATGACCTAAAAAAAATAACAAATATTGATGCTGTGATCCTGATAGACAAGTAGAGCAACCATTTTTATCAAATATGATGTTTTATTTTCTCTCCAACTACCCTGACAAAAGGCTGGTGAAGCCTTTGGAAAGGCTGAAGTGAGTCAGTTCAGCATATTCTTCTGAAAAGCACAGTCCAGGGCCGGAGAGAAAAGGATTTGAAAAACCTGTTTCTTCTGTCACTTAGTGGCATTTTTCAAGCTAAAATTTACCAAACCAGCATGCAACTTAACTGCTCACTTTGCCATCCAGATCCAGCTCACTCAGGCTGTCATCTGCCCTTCTTTGATCATGAGAAAGTATTTATGTTCAGATAGAAAAATATTTCTTAGTTGATCTCAACCCATCCCCAGCACCTCTGCAAGCATATACAGCAAGACAACTATGCTGTCAGTGGCCACTTGTGACTAACATCCCAGTTTATGACCCAAGTCTTAGACAAAGAGAGGCTTCTGAAGACTAAATACCCTCCCTGTAAAACAGTGGTTGGATCCAAAAGCCAGGCAAAATCACTTCTTCCATCAAGCAGAAGCCATTTTACTGAACTTTTGCAATGTAAATTTCTTATTTCCATCCCATATACCCAGGAAAAACACCTGTAAGGAAACCTTGGCTGCATCACATTGATGAAGCTTTCTGTAGTCAAACAGACAAGCAGTTGGGAGCCCTCCACCTTCTTGCATGGCAATGGGAAACTCTAAAACTGCCTGTTGCTACCCATACCCAAATTCAGAAGGCTTTTCTACAGCAGACAGCTAATGCTAAGCAAAGTTAACACAAAAAGAAGTATGATTATGTTGATTCCTACTCAACTAAAATGCTTACGATTTGGTAGCTCTCCATTAAAAATGTGTTATATCCAAACACTCACAGAAGCTATGTGGGGCTAGATTCTCCAAATTTGGCTTTACCTTTTGCAGATATACCTGAGAATGTATCACATCCACATTTTTTCATTTATGATTGCAATATTATGGATAAAAACTAAAATAGCAGATTTATTTGTTGTGTTCAAGCATCGGATATTTGGTGGCTTGGGGGAAAAAATGGAAAAATGTCCAAGTAACTTCTAAAGAGATTCTCACAAGTAAACCGTGGCAAATAAAGCCTTATTCATGAGTATGCATAATGACTTAGTAAAATTAATTACTTTCCTTTTTAACCCATTAATCATCTGTTTTTCATTCTGGACAAAGCCCAGAGTTTCATATTCCTTTGTACTGCAACATTAAACCAAGAAAATTGCCAGTGGCAAAATAAACATCATAATGCTTCATGTAAGGTTTCCAAGATTCTGGTGGGAGCTCTGTACAGAAGTATTTCTGTACTCCGGGTTACGACATTCTGTTATTTAAATATTAATAAAACAGTGATGTAAACCACATTAGAAAAGAAAACAAATCCTTTCAATTAAGTTTATTTTTAGAACAAGTCCTAGGATTCCGAATACAGCGGCATTTTCTGAGCACAGTGTTTTTCCCTTAAGATTTCTCACTGGCAAAATTCCATAATCTACTTGGTTCAGTAGTGGGACGTGAACTTTTGTAGAGAAAACAGGGCACCTAAGAACGCTTCTAAATGGCCAGTCAACACATTCAATAGCTGCCATAAATGTCTAACATGCTAAAAATTGCGATCAAAACTAAATTTTTCATGCTTTTTCATGGCATGAAACACCAAGGTTATAAGGAGTTCTTTCAAGAGCATGTAGTAAATTAAACTCTGAGGTATACAACAAAAAATATTAGTTCACAGCACAAGAAAAATGAGGATAAGCAGTGCTATACCAAACCTAATTTATTCAGAAGACTGATGCAATCTGGCCTTAACCGAGTTGTATTATCACATCTCTATATGGGAAAAAAATATCAAAAGCTGTTATTTTTAGAGGAAAAAATACTTCTTTAACATTTCTGGATAATAGCCAACAGCACAGGGTTATGTCAAGATGATGGAATAACCCAACCTTACATCTCTGAGCATCACAGTCACAGGAAACAGAGGCCGAGGCTAAAACGTGACCCGTTGTGGGAGGGTTTAGATAAATCTCAAAGTTTAGGAGGAGCAATTTCTTACTCAAAAAAAAAATAAAAAATATCACTAGTTAAGTACACAGGTCATACTATATTTGTTTCGTATCCATAAAATATCCACTCACAATATCTGTGTCACACTTCCACGGGGGGGACAATGTGCATATCTCATGCATACACTCCCTCAACAGGTAAGTCAGAAGTGAGATGAAGCTTTGAACTTTGTTACTCAAGAAGAGAAAACACCACCAAGAAAATACTGTTCTGTCCACAGCTGATTGGCAGGGACTCTACTGTACACTTCTTAGAAACAGTATTTTTTCATTCCTATGGAAATACTGTGAATAGACAGATGGCATTTTAACAGAAGTATTAATAACAATTAAAAGTTCAATACCAAGCTTTTCCACAGCAGACCTGAAGTGTTTGCTTACATGCATTTACAGACTGCATTAGCACAGGATACAGGGGGGCAAGAGCACCCCTGCACATTTAGGAGAAACAGCAGAATTCATGCCTAGCGTAGGGTTAAAGAGGAAGGCTGGCAGGCAAGAACCAAAGGCAGCTGCCAAAACCTCCACTTCTCCACTTTACAAAAACCATTCCTCCCCTGCGGCTGTGCCACTCCCACCACCCCGTTAACCAAAGGTGCACATGCGGGCAAGCACGAACAGAACGTGGATCCGTAAAGGGAATCATAAATACTGCACTCCCAAGGAATGTGCAGCATGTATAAATACTCCAAAACAAAAACAATCTGTCACTAGCCATAGAAAGAGGTTTCCTAGTGGGCAGAATTCTGACACTGTTAAGGGTCAAGGTGGCAAAATGTCAGAGGCAAGGTGAAAAAAGGCAAAATTAAGGAAAAAAATCTCCCCCAAAATCCCTAAACACTTCTCAAACCTGTTTAATGCTTGTGATTCACATAACTACATTTCTGACTACACTGATGTGCCAAGTTTCCATTCTCAGGTGATAAACTGGAGAAGTTACTGGTCCCTGTTACTCTGCACTGGGAAATCCAAGCACAAAAAGCAGGTCTAACAGAACCTATTAGAAAAATTCAGTGTTTAATATCGACCTTTTCTTTTTGTGATTGTAGCAATAGAAGTAGGGTGAAAAAGGACTTGAATATTTGACATAAATTACTTCAATAAAGAAATATGCAGAAAACTTATATTGAGGGACATACGAAAGCCTTGATGGTTCAGTAGTTCACAGTTTAAGGTGTTGACCTGTGATGCACTCCACTCTTCAGCTGGAGGGGGCCCAAAGCTACATGTCCCCTTTGAAGAGAGCAACTTCACTAGAAGCTGTTTAGTCATGACACAATTACCTACAGCAAAGCTAAAGGTGCACCACTTGGCAAAAAAATGCCTAGCAATGTTGAAAGGGCTTCCAAAAAATCAGCATGACTCCATGAGTCAACAGGCACTTTCCCAGAAAGCATCCTACAAAAAAAAAAAAAAAAAAAAGGCAGTTTTACTTCCAGAATGAAATAAAAATGTAGTTTTATAGATGTATTTAGACCACTAAATCTTGTGAATTAGCATATCAGCTTTACATCTGCAGACTTTTGAGTTCTCTCTGTCATTATGGTTCTTACACTGTCAACATGCCATTTACCTTAAAATAACCACCAGTACACAAAAATAACTGGTTTTGAATGTGTAATGCTATATTTGACACTCTTTCATCAACTAATAATCTGGTTTTAGCACATGAGTTTACAACTTCTCAAGTCTCATTTTATCTCTATAAGTACTTCAAGTGTGGAAAGTTTTTATTTAAAATGAAGTATGGCAGAAAAAAAGCAGCCCCCTTCTACCTGGTTAACACTAATGTTTAGCCTGCAGAAAATCCCAAATATACACTTTCATGAGATACTGAGTCATTCCGTGCCAAGGCAAGTGAGAGGATTACATTTGTTTAAAATACAACAAAAGCACATGACACCCTGTGTAATACATCCGGATACTTCTGTCATGAACAGGGAAGCAATTCTCACTATGGTTGCCAAATTCCCTTTTTTTTCCAGCATGAACTCTCAACTTGGAACACAGTTTCTTCCTTTTCTTCATTGATACAGCACTCCCAAAGGCAGATGCAGCGACCTGTTATGCCCAGATCTGATTCAAAGTCCTCTCCAAGTCAACAGCAAAAATCCCTTTGTTTTCACTGGTAGGAGCAGGTAGGTTCCCAAAAAACTTATAGTTCAGCTTCCCTTTTAAGTACCATTTCACTCCAGGACATACACAGCTATTCACAGCATCCTATCTCATATTCCTGCATCCCTATTCTCAGCTCAACTGTATGAAGAGAAGAATCTCCATTTCTGCATACTCCATTTAAATGCCAATTTGGGAGTGCTCCAGACTTGATGTTAACTCACACACACATGAAGAATTAGCCACCTGTGTTACCCCATCTTTTGCCTACTGTACTGCAGACCAGCCCAGAACAGGTTGCCACATCTTGTTTTCTTGTGACCTAAAGTCACAATGATTTTATTTTTTTTACCAAAAACAATGCAAGAGACTAAAATAATATGGTTTTCGTAGTCTGTAAGAACCAAATAAAAAGGAAGTTTTATACACTGGACAAAATAAAGAAGTGCAAAAATAACTGCATTTCAAAAGAACTCTTATTTTTTAACTCTTTCTTTAATAAATGGAGAAAATAGACCTACCACATGCATATTGAATAGTAGTTTACATGTATAAACCCTTAAGAAGCAAAGTAATATCTGTCTTTTCAATATGTTTCTTAAACTTCCTTCTAAACAATAAGCAACCAAGGCAAAAATGTCAATCATAAATAATTAGGAAACACCATTACCTCCTATGTTGTTATTTCATTAACATTTCTGTTAGTGATATCATTTAGCACTGTGGCATCTTGGCCTTCACTTCTGCTGTAGATAATAAAATCCCAGTGTATTTCTGGAAAAGTTATCCTCAATAGAATTAGACCTGATTCAAGAACCCATAAGAGTGTCAGAAGTTGTTCTATCGCATTCGGTCTTAAAGAACAAAAATTTCAAAAACAGACTGTTCAAATAGTTTCTCTCTTTTGTACCTTTCTTAGCTTGTCTTTACCACAGTATTTCTAAAAATAAAACCTTACACCTCTTACAAGTGTTCACAGGCTCAACTGTGTCTGAGTAAATCTAGAGGCTTAAGTGACTCTTTGCTAATGTCACCTCACAAAAGAGGAACCTGTAAAACACAGTGGATGGAAACACAATTTATAGGCTGCCCAATCTTACATCAAAACTGAATGTAAATTAACGACTACAGATTTCTTACAGAGTACAAACAGTACTGAAAAATTATACATTTTACAAAACTGTGTAAGAAGCCCATGAAAACCAGTGTGGTAAAGGCATGAGTTGTGATTCAGGGACAGTCCCCACCTGCTATAGGCTTCCTGATGATTGCAATACATAACTTTTCACTTCTCTTTTATACCTTCATTCCTGACTTGAAAATAGCAAAAATACTTTTTTATTCATAGAAGAGGGAAAAGATAAATTTAGTTATTTTGATGATTCATTCACACACAGTAGCCATGGGAGACATTCTAATATCCAGAATGTTATAAAGGCAGATGTTATTTGCAGAAGTTTCAAACAATCTTCATGCAATATAAATATATAATGCAGTCTATTGAAGAATCAGAAGGGAATCAATCATCTATTCTTTTAAAGAGCATTCACATCAGATGAGATGTGAAAAGACTATATGGCATGATGAATTTAACACAGTGTTAAATAGTATATTGTCCTAGTAAAGGTTTTTAATATACAACTTCCTGAGAAATTTAAGAAAGTGGCTTTATACTCATATTTTCTGGAAATCAGTTCAACACCTGCACATATGACAACAGCTTCTTAATTGACCTCACTAGGCTACCAATGTGGGAGCATTGCTTACCTTTACGCAAGGGAGAAAGTATAACTATAATCAGAGACTTTCTAGAGCAGAATACACAGTTTATTTCTAAATATAGAACCTTTCTGCTTGTGTTTAAAAAACTTTACAAAACACAGACAATTTTCATCTGAACTGTTTAGATGAAGAGCACAATTTTAGCTGCAGGATCCCCTGAAAGAATGTTTTGAGACTCTTTAGATTAATACCTGCAAAGCTGTTCATGTCTAATCAGAAATTAAAAATTACAAGGCCAGATAATCTCATCTAGGGAATAGAGGGAATGAAGCTCAGATGGACATAATCCTATAATAAAGTTTTAATCCAAAGGAAAGTATCAAATCAAGTATCTGACTTAGGGATGCTCCCAGTAGTACTTTCAGCTTAAATGAAAGCGTTATCTACACTCCAAAAGAGCAAAGTCTCAACTTAACCTGCAACACAGTCATTTCAATTTACATTATGTTTACTAAAAAATATTTGACTTTTTATACATTGTTATAGTGATTTTGAAAGTGTATTTTGACACTGAAGCACCTTCACCAACAACTTCAGCAAAGCAAATATTTATGTCTAAGTGTCTTAAAGTAATGGTTGGGTTTCTGTCAAGTCCTCAGAATTATTAATCTTCATGTTTTTCTGACTAGCTGAACAGCCCAGCTTTTATCAGAGTATTATAAAAGCTACAGAATTCATACATTGTATTAGGTCAGCATAGACTCAACATTAGCCTGAACGATTTAAGTGCAAACACATGGTAGGTGACTGTTTATGATGTAGAATTCATATGCAGTGTTATATCCTTTATTAATTGAGTATCAACACGGCCACTTGACCACCATGCCATCGGAAAGAAGTGTTTGAGGTCCACCTGTACTCTGTCCCACTTTGATGATAAAATTGCAGATCACTGTGTAGGATACAGTACTAAAGTGCAGCTCCATGTAAGTGGCTTTCAGCCTTTTTTTAACCTGAAGGCCCCCAAAACAAAGGTAGAGACTTCTGAAAAGTGCTTTACACTCTTTGATAATAGGCTTGCCCATCTCTAGGGCTTTTTGAAAGCCTGAGTCCCTAGACACAATCTAAAAAATGCTTGTTTTTTGTGAAATGTACCCAACAAGCTACAAGATAACATTCCAGTTTCCAATATAGCTCTTTGGGGCTGCAGTATCTATGAGACTATTTACTGTAAAAACATCTCCCTGTTCATCCAGCGCATTTTCTGGGAAATTCCACATCAGTGACAACAACAACAATAACATTATTGGATCTTATCACTAAGAAAAACAAGAGACATAAAAACTATGTATCTAAATGCAAATGCTGAATGATACAACACAACATCAAGGGATGAGCCTGTGAGGCAAGTCATTCATGAAGTTCACATATCTGGCCAAGCATGCTTCTTAAGTGTCACCAGAGTAATGCAGTAGGATCCAGACTCCATTTTTTTACGAAACCAACTCCAAGTCATGATGTCAGACATTTTTCTGAGAGCCAGCATTTCTCTTGTTGTAAGACAGGTGAGTGCAAGTAGTATCAGTTTCCAACTCCTTTTCTTTTCTCTACAGCTGCTGCCAGCTCCTTAATATTGGGCAAAGTCATCTGTGAAGAATTGAATATGTTCAAAGAATTCTTGGGATTGCCAGGGAAGGAGAGAAACTTTGAAGGGATAGGTTTCCAAAGGAAAGACTAAAGAACAGGTGAGGAGAGATAAATAAAGGAGAGACAGAAGAACTGATGATTCTCACAAACATGATTTTTGGAAATGAAGGAGCTTGACTAGATGATAAAAAGAAGATCCCATGGCTAGTGACTGCCACATACTTTACATGTACTCTTGCAGTCTTCAGTCTTCCGGTGCTTCTAAGGTACTGGATGTGCTGCTTATTGCTCTCCAAACAAGTCCTCTTCTACAGCTGTGGACAGTTAGACATTACCTTTCCTCCCTTGATCTATTTCTGCAATGCTGTAATGCTTTTTCCTTTCATAGAAGACTCTGCCATTTATGGATCTCAACAGGCACTAAATTAATATATTAAATAGACACATTGGGTCTTTGTGACAAGGTTTGGTAGTGGGGGACTACACTAGGGGCCTCTCAGAAGCTGCCAGAAGCTTCCCCCTTGTCTAACAGAGTCAATGCCAGCTCTCTCCAAGACAGACCTGCCAATGGCCAAGGCTGAGCCCATCAGCCATGGTGGTAGTACCTTTGGGATAGATTTACAAGGGCAGGAAGAAAGTGTGGCAAAATGGCATCTAGAAGAGAGGAGTGAGAATATGTTGCAGAAACAGTCCTGCAGACACATCCAGGTTAATGAAGAGGGAGAGTCCAGGTGCCGGAGCCGAGATTCCCCTGCAGTCCATGGTGAAGACCATGGTGATGCAGCTGTGCCCCTGCAGCCCATGGAGGTCCATGGTGGAGCAAACATCCAAATGCAGCCCTTAAAGGACCCCACGCCAAAGGAGGTGGATGCCTGAAGGAGGTTGTGATCCAGTGAGAAGCCCACACTGGAGCAGGCTTCTGGCAGGACCTGTGGCCCCATGGAGGGAGAAGTACATGCTGGAGAAGGTCTGCTAGCAGGACTTGTGACCACATGGGAGACCTATGCTGGAGCACTCTCTTCCTGAAAGACTGTCTCCTGTGGAAGGGACCAAAGCTGGAGCAGTTCTGAAGAACAGTGTAAATCTCACATAAAGCTTTCTAACTCTGCATAATGCACAGAATGCTTCACACACAGGCAAAGCAAGATATTTCTTGGCATGTTATCCTCAGGAAGAGTCCCTTTGGCTGCTCAAAACATTAATTAAACAGCTCATTATACTACCCATCTCTCCCAGTATCCACAGGCTTGGATTCCTTGCTCTCAGAAAAACCTTACCAAAACAAAAAACCAGAAGGCATACAGGGAAAGGCAGATATTAGTATGGCCATCAAATACCTCAGTTCACCTTTCCATTTTGCAAATGCACATTCCATTCTAATTCCACAACTAAGCTGTAGCACCTCTCTTCCACACAAAAAGGCTACAGAACCATAATTTTGTCACTACAAAGGAAATATAAACCATTCAAAAATTTCACCTTCAGATTCCTTCCCACAACAAGACATGCTGATGGTGCCAATAGAATTGAAAATCTTAGCTTTAATAACTAACTTTCTGTATAGTACTCCAGCAAGTGACCAGGAAAGAAAAGTAACCTTTGATAACAACCCAGACTTCCTCAATACAGTAGCTCTGAATTGCCACCTATCAACATTAACCTAGTCACCTATTCATCTGAAGCTCACAGAAAGTAAATTAGACATGTTAAGGTGAAAAGTTTTATGCTCCTTGCCTGCCTTAAACAGCCTGTTCTTGTATTTCCAAGGTACGTTCAAATTTCTGGGAAAGTGTTTCTTGTATCTGTGAAAGCCATCTTGCATTTTCAGGACTACCCACTCACTAACAGCAGAAGAACTCCAAAGCAGCACCTACTGATGAACTGCATTGTCATGGGTTTTTCTGATTAGGTTTGGGGTTTTTTTTATAAGAGGAAGAGTGGCTTGTGTTAGAAGCCTCTGGAAGTTTTCCTCATCCTATAGAGCAGAGCCAGTGAGGGCCAGCTCTGAGGAAAACTTCCTACTTTTGAACCATTAAGTTACACCCCTGCATGAAAACATATTTAAGAAGTTGTGGCGCAGTAAGAAATTGGCAGCCATGGGTTAACAACATCACAATGCAGACATCAAGGTCAGTGCAGGAGGAGGTGGGGGGAGGGACCCCACGGATCAGGGAACAGACTTAAAGCTATATTTCCCTGATTACCATGGTGATGACCATGGTGAGTACGAGCTATCCCCTCGAAGCCTATGGGATCCATTGGGGTGCAAAGACCCTCCCTGCCGGAGCAGGGGTAAGTATGAAAGAGGCCGCCAAGGTGGAGCAGAGTCCTGCAGAGATTTGTGGCCGAGACCCATGGAGAGAGAGAGACCCACCCCTAGCAGGTACAGCCAGCTTTTCATGAGAGACTGCACCCCATGGAATAACCCACGAGAGAGCAGAGGATCTCTCTCTCATGGTGGGGGACTCCACAGAGCACAGGGGAAGGACTCAAAGATGTAATTTCCCTGTGACCGTGGTGATGACTGTGGTGAAGCGAACTGTCCCCTTTGCAGCCCACAGGAAAACCCCCTGAGACAGAACTGCTGTTTAAGTTTTAGACTTAGATCTGCGAATGGCTGACCCAACAACAACTGACTGTAAACCTTCCATTCCCCTGTCCCCCGCACCACTGGGGGAAGGAGGGGAGCATGGAGTATGGGTGGTCGAAAGGTATTTCTAAACTGCTCTTATTTCTTATTTTTAGTTCTTAATTTGTTGGTAATAAATTTAAGCATTATTCTAAGTTCTGCTTTGCCTGTGGTATTAATCAAAGCTCCTCTTTCAGTTGTTATCTATAGGTGTAAATTTGTAGCTGTTTTTTTTCCCTTCCCTCTGGAAGGTGAAAAGCAGGGGAAGAAAGGCCTTGAAGCATTTAAGGTATTTATCCAAAGTCAAACCACCACATGCATGTTTTCCACCAGTCCCCTGCCACTCTGGTTCTCAGTGCACAAGTTCAGTTAGGACTTGCAGCAGCCTGGTCAAAATCAGCACAGAGGAGATTAACTTCTGGCAATTTTTCAGGCCTGATGGCTTTTTGTCCACTCTAGGTTCTTCTTCTACCAGTCAACATATGCTACATTGATGTCTTGAGTAAATACTGAAATTTTTAAAAGGTTGAATAAACCCTAATTTGGATCCAGCTAAGAATGTGTACCAGTTTAATAAAACACATACATTCTGCTCATACTGGTACTTTTTACTAAGATAAAACATACTGAAATGAACCAAATTTAAATTTAATTGAGCACAGGGTTGGTTCAAGTTCATCTATACTATTTTGAAATGTTGTTTTCTGTGCAACTTGTCTACATGTCTAGACATTGGAAATTCAGCCTTCTGTGATTTCTTTTTGTTTGTTTGTTTTTCTTTGAGCACAAAACCAAAACAAGTTAGGGGTCAGATTGGGTTTTAATGAACTTGTATTGAAAAAAATTACTGGACAAGGTATAATGGTTCTAAACTACAAGAGGGCAGAATTAGATAAGAAATAAGGAAGAAATTTTTTACGATGAGGGTGGTGAGACACTGCCACAGGTTGCCCAGAGAAGCTGTCAATGCCCCATCCCTGGAAGTGCTCAAGGTCAGGTTGGATGAGGCTTTGAGCAACGTGGTCTAGTGAGATGTCCTTGCTCTTTGCAGAGGGGTTGGACTAGATGATTTTTATAAAGTCCCTTCCAACTCAAACCAAATCACTATAAGGCTCTACAGTTTTCCTAAAATTGATTCAAGACCTACCTAACATCTCCATGACACATAGCCATGGAAGGTACAGTCTACAAACCCTGAGAGGAAGAGAGAATCAGAGTGAGACAGGAAAAAGTAAAACCAGGCCCTAGAGTATTTCAGACCTGAGAACCCACTCTAAAGGTCCCCAAGCAAATTTTTGTAAGTTGCTGCTTAATTCACTAGCTGTTTCCAAGACTCAATAAAAAAGGGGTAAGTCCAAAATTGATGTTTTCTCTTAAAAGCCTGGCAAATATTCTTCAAAATACACTGGAAAGTTGAGCTACTTTGCAACGAAATAGATTCCATAGAATGAAACGTTATTGCAAATAACATGTAAGAATATTTACCATTAACTGACCAATCTGTAAGCAGTCATATAAAAATCAACTCAAAAAGGAGTGACAAAACTTCTTCCCATACTACATTTTTATCAAAACATGGTGTTTGGACCATGGAGTGTGGACTGGACATCATCACCCTTCTTCAGTACTCCAGACTGTCACATGAAATATTTCAAGGATTGGATACTCACATTAGTGCTGAACACAGAATAGGATGGGACTGTGAAGTTTTCATGTTGTAGACCAGGCATAGTCATCCCAGGCCTAGAAACATGTATAACATAACATTCCAGAACAATTCATGCAGCACGCAGCTAGACAGGGATCACCTCTATGTTGTGACCCACCTTCTGGCCACCAGTCTTAAAAAGGGAAGGGCTTTTCCAGTCCTTCGGGGATTCACTCCCATTGCACGAGTAGTCTTGATACAAAGGCACTAGCACAAGATTGGCACAAACCCTCCACAGATTCTGGATGCCCAAAGAGAGCCATAAAGGTGACTGAACTCGCTGAAGAAATCAATTCCCTATGAAGTGCAGCAAATATATATACATATATATACACACTTCATATATGTCATTGGCCACAACTTCAAAATCTCAGCACTTTGTTAGCATCTACCAGCAGACCTGATATACAAAACCTTCATCCCCAAACCCGCACCTGGTGAGGCAGCTGTGACAGTGTGAGGCTTACACTTTACTACCAGGAGCTCCAGCTTGCTATGCAAGAGCAGACAACTGAAAAGGCCTATTGAGAGGGTTGCACAGTGATGCAATCAAGAAAATCATGTTAAAGTGTGATAATTTCAGTATCCAGTCAAGGTGAAATCAATTAAAAAGAGCTTCTATATATTCACTATGGGCATGAAGTCCTTTGTTTCAGAATCAATTAAGCTACCGGTATCTCCATTTTCAAATATTTGTCTGACATTGCCCTTTATTAATATAATTCTTAGGAAAAATCTGGTTTAGTTAATATTTATCCTGGCTAAAAATAAATGAGCACTTAATTCTCAGCTGTTTCAAGCTCTAATTAAAACCAGTTCTACAGCCAGACATAGAGACTATGCTAAGAAGAAACAGCCTCAAGTAACACAATGTTCATTGTTAAAGAAAGTGGTTCATAAGCAATTATATCTTGTCAGCTCTAACAGTTAATCTAACCTCTTCAATGACACCCAGTTATTTTCACACTCAACATCCTGCCACAAACCAGTAATTACGGCCTGTACTTGCTATCTCTGCTGACACTGATTTGCAGACTACAGAGACATAGGCAAATGAGCTTATAACCTTAATATAACCAAAGGACACTAAAGAGGTTATTTTTTGCAACATGACATTTATTCCTGAAATCGTTTGGCCATTAAACAACAATCATTTCGCTGTTTAATCTAATTCTAACCAAGACTGCTTCAAAGCTTTTCCACTGTTTCATTTTTTTTCCTATTTGCAGCAAGTCATTAAAACAAAATTAATAGATTATTAAAAAAAAAAAAAAGAATGCAATGAAGGGAAAAAAAAACCTCTGTAGATCTTATTTTGCTCCAGGAATATTAAGATTTCTCTTGCTGGAGAACGGGGAGGAGGCAAAATTAAAGCTGGCAAGCAGTGGCTGCACAAGTATAGACTACAAACCCCTCCACTCACCTTCTCAAAAACAAGTGGCAAATCTCATCAGTTCTTATGTTTGGTTGCAGTCTGACACAATCTATGCCAGAACATCAGCAATAAGCTTTGAGAAGTCAGAGAAATATACCTCTGAAAACCAAGGAGAAAAACATTAGAGGTTAAAGGAAGAGCCAAAGAATAACAGCCAAATTATTTTTCCTAACAAAACACAGAAAAATACAATAGAGTAACAAACCTATTGTACAGAAAGGCAACATGGCCTCAAATATTTTGACAATCTCTCATGCCATTCTCATCTCAAGACATGAAGTTAGTCTTGCATGGTTGTAAAAGTGACTGGGAAACCTTAGTTGGGGAAAATATAAATGGAAAGGTGACATTAAAAAAAAGTAATATAGGTTACTGATAAACTCCAAGAATTTGAAGGTCATAACTGAAAAATGTGCCCTCACAGCAGCCCGTATCAGCAGGTATCTGAACAGATTTTTCAATTAAATACTGAAATGTCAATAGCAAGTATAAGGGAAATACACTATAGGATGTATCATTCTACAGATATGCCCAAGAATACAAGGTATAAGCTGTGCCTGCAGAGATTGCAAAAGAATTTAAGTTCTTATTATTAAGTTCTTAAAGAGGGAACTGAAGACCTGGCACGATCCTATTCACCTGCTATGTACGGATGATTGTTAAGAGACCGAGACTTATTGTATAACATAGACAGAATGTGGTACATCACCTGCAATTTAAACTATTTTTCTTGGGGTCCTCTCCCATTTACAGATGATAACCCAAGCCACAATACAGCAGATTTTCAAATTAATGGTAGTTCAAGTAGTTACTCAAGAGTTAGAAGTAGTGCTGCTTTGCATGTAACGTCTGGTCCTGCCATTTTGCCAAAGGAGGATACGTCTTTGAAAAGTTGTGCTTTAGGTTACCAATTAAAGTTTCACATATATGTATATCTAATTTAACACATGTGATTGATATCTAAAGAAGTTTGAAACCTGGATCATGCTATATACCACAAGAATTTCAGCATATCTTGCTGATTTCTTTGGTCATAAAACCAATTTTCTTCTAAAAGAGCTGAGAAATTTAAATAAAGTCCACCCAATAGGTTGTAGTTCCTTAAATTTTGCTGATTCAGCCTTTTGCACAGGGGGATCAAGGAGGAAAATGTACAATAAAAGAAAAGGAGGAAAATGTACAATATCACTAAACGAAAGTAAGCTCTAAGACGTCACCCTAGTCCAAAACATATTTCTTTAACACATTTTTCTTTTTTTTTTCCTGTGGCTTAGTGATGTTATCAGAAGTTCAGTTGCAAAGGTTACCAAACTTCAAGATTTAAAACTTTTCTATTCATTGTTAATTTCCTTTCCCACATCCACACTCTGTAGTTTGCCAGCTGCCCTTCAGTGCCCAAACTGCCATTGAAAGAAAAGTTCCAACTCAGCCAAGAGAACCAAAGGACTTTGAACACTACACAGATGTGAAATCATTACATGAAAACCATTAAAGAGAAAGATATTAATTGCTCTCTCACTTTCTCTTAATGAAGAAGTCTCCCAATGTTCAATTAAGGTGCCACAGGCCAGGGCATAACTAAAGAATCAAAATCTATTTTAAATCAGATTAAAATTTATTTATCCTCTCAATAAAATGAAAAAAAGAACAGAAAATTCACTGAGGAAATAAAGAGATGTGAAGACAATATTCTCCCCCTTCTGCATCTTCAGGCTATTGGATCATTCTTATTACATAATAAGTTACCAATGTCCGAGACATTTATAAGCAAATTTAGTCTAGTCAAACAATACATGATGGTTCAGCAGCCAAACAGATTTGGATATTCATGTGCAGCTTGGAGGACTGCCTCAGAAAACAATTCTTCACAGTACAATGCCCCAAGCACAGAGATTTCACTGAAAGAGCAGAAAGTGATTAAAGCAAGGCATGAGTTCAAGTATTTACCATCTTTTCCACAGACATTTTCTTTCCTTTTGCTAAGCAGAAGACTTATTTTCTAAGAACCAACTACATAGAGAGAAGAGGATCAATCCTACAATACACTCTGGAAAATCCTGAATTCCAGCCACATTCTCCAGAAAACAGAGTGAGGACGTCATGATTTATAACTGGAAACTGCTCATCCCTACAGCAGACAGTGCCTCAAAACAGGTAATGTCTTCTTCACAGAATAAATGGGAGAGAAAAAACCTGTATAAGGAAGACTTTGGTAGATGTACTTTCCCTTCATTCCTAAAGCTCTCTAGGAATATAAAAAATAAAACCCAAAACATGTGAGTAGAGAGAACTGAGCTATAAATAGAAATCTTTCCTACTAAAATTATTACTAGAATTTCTTGGTAAAGAGCTTTAGCTGAAAGAAGCCTGAGAGGAAGTTTGATACAATCCCTTTAGAAGCTGCAAAATACCCACTTCTAGCCAGACGATACAACGTCACAATCAAACAAGAGAAGCTATCTCCTGAAATAAGACAGGCCAGCAGAGACATCTAATTACACTCTGTAGCACTTTACTATTTACGAAAAACAACAAAAAACAAAATAAAAACCCACTCCTACTTTTCTTACAGGAAATTAAAAGCTCTAATTATACAATCAGCATTAGCAACACAAATGTTACTATTTGGAGCATGAGAAACATTTTACAATTATAAGGGAAAAGAGACGAATAAAGGAACAAATATTTATACTGGCTGTGTTTTTATTTCAAAAATATTATCACATTACATCCATTGAAGAATTTTTCAAGTGACAAAGTCAAGCACTAAGAAACTAACTAAAACTAAACCAGTTTGGCTGAGCAATTGTTATTTAGCTCTGTAAATCACAAAAACGTTTTCACAGATCTTAAAAAATGATACACTATTTCTTCCCACTGAAGCCCCATTCCAGGCAGATGAGACAGTGAGCACAATATAAAATGTTCAAAGGGCAGGAAAATCATGTATTTTTATCCTGATAATTTGGGGATGCTATGCTAGCCAGTCTTTATGATAGCTTCAGAACTGTCGATTTCCTTTTAATAAGACACTTTTCACAATCACATCATTCAAGTACCAGTGCATATTATCTTCTTATCTGTGCTATGGAATAAGAACATGCTACCTTTCCCCTTTTACAAGTGAATCACTGATGGAGCTGAGGGCAGAACTTCAGAACTTGTCTCCAGTCACAAATTTACAGATTGGTCATTGCTGTAGATTACAGATGGAGTTATCATGTAATGTTCCCCTGTACCTCAGAAGTGATAAGAGTCCAATGCCACCATAAATGGCATCCAAAAGGGGACAACTTGAAATTTCAGTGACCATCTATCCTAAAATTGCTTTAACTAATCCTTTAAAGAGGAAGCAAGACTCATGTAGAGCCTCCTCTGTACACCCCTCATCTAATTCCTAAGAACAGCCTTCCTGTCCTCATAATCCCTGTCTTCATTCCCTACACACAGGGTGATCTATCAGGTGAGATATGTCACCTTTATACCATGGCCCGAGCATCTTGCCCTCACCCTTACCAAATTTCTTGAGCTCTATCTGTTAATCATGTATTATAGATTAAAAAGAACACCTGCCCTTCTTGCAGATTCTTCTTCCAAGTGATGCCTTTCCTCCTTCCACTGCTAACAGAAAGTGTGGGACCAGATTTTGATAAGAATATTTGTGCTCAGGCAGTGTTTTGACAAGCTGCCAAAATTCTGCAGACAACAAAAGCAACAAGAGAAAAAGAATATCTGTTTTCAATCTTTTGTAACTAAGCTAAAAAAACACTCTAGGATTTCAAGCAACAAAGAAAAAGCACTTTTTTTTTGGCTTTGCATTTATCTCTGCTGATTTCCAAAGACCTGCAGTAAATAATACAGTTAATAGAATGTCCTTTAAAAATAACAGAGGTACAAAAAACTTTTATAATGAAAAGTGTTAGGCAACTTAGTTTAGAATAAAAGGACATCAACCACAGACTCTTGGTGCCCTTTAAAATAATTAAAAGTGTAGTTCATCAGACAGCAGCAGTAGCCACAGGCCAGATAATGCACGAATCCCAAATTCAAATCAGAGAAACAATACTTCCACATCTGTGTGAAGTTGACCTCATTTTCTTCCTTTGCCATACTCTTCCTGGTCTACCAACTATCTGCAAGTAAAATAAAGCTGCCTGAGTCTGCATCATTTCTTGCACAGGGATGGGTTTGTTTTGGTTTTTTTCACCCAAAGATAAAATTGGGAAAGCAGAAAGAACCAGCCAGGAGAGAGACACAACCTCCAAATTGGGAGCTACTAAAAGTGCACCTGCTGCCACATAAAACCACCAAAATTTTGATCCCAAGTGTTGAGCCACAAAGTAAACTGCACAAAGAAATCTCCATGGAGGTTCCTATGGAAAATATTCTACAATGCAGCTTCAAACAGCTTGAGATGGTGGGGGCAATGCAGGGCGGGGAAGAAAGGGGGAAGGCAGGGAGGTGTGACACGCAACGTCTCCAAACTGTATGTAACATGTGACAACAAAATCTCCTTGTTCTGGTGCCCAAAGTATTAAACCCAGTGAGAAAGCAACACCACTTCTTCACCAGAAAATGTAGACTACACAGGATGGTAATTAGTTTTTTCAAAGCTGCAAGACTGACTTACTTTTCAGTAATCCTGTCAAATCATCTACTTGGCATTAAAAAACATCCACACAGAGGCATCTTTCTTTACAACTTTAATTATTTAAATGTATTCAACACCTTTGATTTGGCTCTGAATTGTAGGGAACTCATTGCTCGGAAATGTCAATATACCATTAGACTGCCCTAAAACAGACAGCACTGTGTTGCTAATGACTCAACAGGCTGCATTCCTCTGCACATTTAGTCTTGGGATGAAGACAAAATGCACATCCTTAGACTAGAAACTCCTCTTGAAATTCAAGCACTTTCCCCCAATGTCCCATTAGCTACTAGAATTAAATTTAGTTTGCTAAGCATAGACAGAAGCAGATCTCTGATACAGCTACAACTTGCTCTATTAATGTCTTTGAGAATTGCAGTCAAGTTCTCAGCTATCCCTAAAAATAATTTGGGGATGTCAAATATACAACTGAATAGGACAAAGGGTAATGGCTTTAAAGTAAAAGCAACTAGATTTAGATTAGATAACAGGAAGAAATTTTTTACTATGAGGGTAGTGAGGCACTGGAACAGGCTGCCCAAAGAAGCTGTTGATGTCCCATCCCTAGAAGTGTTCAAGACCAGGTTGGATGCAGCTTTGAGCAACCTAGTCTAGTGGAAAGTGTCTCTGCCTATAGCAGGGGGGTTGGAACTAGATGATCCTTTTAAGGTCCCTTCCAACCCAAACCATTCTATGATTCTATGTAATAGGAACAGCAGAGCACAGAAATGGCACAGCTGGACACACACACACACAATGTGGATATGGAGAACTGATATACAGCTGTTCTAGCTACAGTGATTAGTAGTCTACATGCTAATGATGGGGACAAAAAAGGGGACTAGTATGTCCATCATCCGTCTTACTAATATTCCCCAGCAATGGCACGGGAAAGAAAAGCTACTCAGCACTATGCAAGAGGAAATCACCTCTCATTCTTCATATCATGCACAGAAATAATTTCGGCAATAAATTATGAGGTCACAAAAGAGGAACAGGCTCTTACTCTAGCCTAATACACACATGCAAAAAAAAATTAGCTGATGTTTATCTGTGCTTTCAGCATGTACTGAGGAGTACAGCTGGATCCTCTTTTAGAAGGATGAGATGAACTCTACTAACATGATCAAGTTCAAAAATGTTATTTCACCCTCTGTTATCACTTCTCCCTTTTACAGCTTTCTCCCTATTATTGAAAGCTGTAAAACCTTTTCCTCTGATGAGTTCCATGTTATGAGTCATTACATCACTTTCTTTGTAATTCAGAGTCCTACCTGTGATTGTACCACAGGCCTGACTTGAAGCAATATGGTAAAAATCATAGAATAGGTTGAGTTGGAAGGGACCTTAAAGACCATTTAGTTCCAAATCCCCTTGCCATGGGCAGGGACACCTTCCACTAGACCAGGCTGCTCCAAGTCCCATCCAACCTGGCCTTGAACACTTCCAAGGATGGGGCATCCACAACTTCTCTGAGCAACCTGTGCTAGTGTGTCACACTTGCTGAGTAAAGAATTTCTTTCTAACATCTAATCTAAACCCGCCCACTTTCAGTTCAAAACCACCGCTCTTTGTCCTGTCACTCTCTGCCTGTATAAAAAAATCCCCTCTTTGACTTTTATAAGCCCCCTTAAGGTACTGGAAGGCCACAATAAGGTCTTCTGGAGCCTTCTCTTCTCCATGCTGAACAGCCTGTCTCCATCCCTCAGATCATCTTCATGGCACTCCTCTGGACCCATTCTAACAGATCCATGACTTTGTGTTGAAGACCCAGACCTGGGTACAGTACTCCAGGTGGGGTCTCATGGGGGCAGAGTAGAGGGAGAGAATCACCTCCCTTGACCTGCTGGCCACACCTCTTTTGATGCAGTCCAGGATGCAGCTGGCCCTCTGGGCTGCAGGTGCACGTTGTTGGCTCATGTTCAGCTTTTCATCCACAACAATCCCAAAGTCCTTCTCTGCAGGGCTGCTCTCAGTGACTTCTCCCAGTTTATATTCATACCTGGGTTGCACCAACCCAGGTGCAGGACCTTGCACTTGCACCCTGTGAACAAAGCGTTTCTCTGGACACCCTCTTTTTATCCTTCCAAAAGCTGATGCAGGAAGCAAGCAGCACTGTGGGATCTGTCCCAACCCCTCCCGCTAGCCTGCCTGGGCAGACAGTGGATAAAAGGTTTCTCTAATATTTGACGTGCTTTATCCTGAAGTGTCTAAACCACACCAGACATCACCCTAATGGTGCTCATTTCTCTCCACTGATTATAAAGTGGAAGTGACTAGATCAATATTAGGAAAGATGAATGCTACCGGTGAGTGTCATTTTTGCTGGTCTAGACTAATTTCTGCTTTGCCATTTTTATTGTTTGCTTTTCTTTGCCAATTCTCATTCTGAGTTACAAACTCCAATATCTATTTTCCACCACCTGATATTCATGCTTACCAAATGTCAGTTGTATTCTCTGCATGAAAAACACCATATCTTAGTTGAATAAAACAATCAAAACACAAAGCACCACCACCCCCAACCCAACTAGCGAACACAAGATCTAACTATAAATGTAACATTTAGATTCAGAGGTTTGGCTAAGGTAAATTTCAGGATTTATTCTGATCAAGGCAAATGAAGCCAGTCCTGACAGTGAAAATCCAAGCAGATGACATGTTTCTGCAGAATACTGGCTGCATACAAATTGCCAAAGAGATTGATGATGCACCCAATGGAGGGATTAGAGTCACTGCGAAAGGGTGATAAATAGATAAAAATATCTAGGCTTTATTTATTACTCTCCGCTGTATGTATTCATCATTATATTTCATACTCCTGGGATTTTTGCGTGTACATTATACATGTCTAACGCTATGTTCATTTCTCATTTGTTTCTAGATTGCCTGGCTACTTACTACCTTTGGAGAGGGTTAAAGAAAACAGTCCATAGGAAAGATCAGACTCAAACCACTTATTTCTCACATTCTGCTTCTTCAATAAAGTATACTAAGACTGGGACTGAAGCGGCTAAAAATAGTCTTTATTTGTATCTTAGTGGTCTGGCCTCAGCAGATTGCTAACAACAACTGTAAGTTGCTGTTTTATCTCAGGTCTCTAGACTTTCAGAAGGGAGCAACTATGTCAATTCACACATTTGATGGTTAAATATGGTGAGAACTAAAGGGGAGAATATCGTAGTCACCCACAAAAACACATACACAGAATTAACAGAATTAAATTAGACCTCCCTGGAGAAAAAATTATTTTATGTTGTTCTATATTTGATTTAATTGATGAAGCATATATATTTGAATTATTTTCAAGAAAAAATATCTTCTATAAAAATCTAAATAATTCTGAAAAGATAGAAATCTAAGATTAACTTGGTCAATGGTTAAAAATATATTCTCCACTTTCGTGCACTTTCTCATGGCTAGAGATATTACATGGACCAAGCAAATGAGCTGATGGATTGACTATTTAAAGCCATGTAATTTTAAACTCTTTTCGAAATGTACAGTCATACATCTAATGAAGTCAAGAATGTGAAATGCTCCTTCTGTTGGGGACAGTCAACCTTTAATCTCATGCTTCAGATCACTGCAGGCAGGTTTAAGTAATCTGTCAGCCTTCACATACCCTCTCAAGCTGGAAATGCAGTTGTATGCTCAAAAGAGAAGGTATCTGGACATCCAGCATACAAGAGCAATGAAGAGATGCATGTTAAAAAAAATCTCAGTCCAGCTCACTTCATAAAAGTTGCATCTAGCAGGATGTTTAAAAATGAAGTGCTTGTTCCTCAAAGTAAATTACGGAAACATTAAAGCAGAGTTTTAAAAATAGTTTTTTCTTATATCTGAGAATTTACATTTTTATGTCATTCTGTATTTACAAGCAGCTTTTCTACACAAACATCAGTCTGATATTAAAAAAACATGCAGATCAAAGGAATGACATGCAGAATAATCACTAAGCAGAAATTAATTTTAAAAATAAGTCTGTTTTAATATTTATTCTAGCCATTTAAATGTGCCTTTTTTTTTCTTATGGAAAACAAGTAACATTAGTATTACATGGATACCTCCTTCAGATGCTACCTGTTGTTAGGTAAAAGTATCTGTTGTTGTACACACACAAATGTATGAGAGAAAACATAAAATTAATACAGAAGATCACAGAGAAACAGATCACTTATTAAACTTTGGTAGCCAAAGACAGTTTTGTAACTTCATGGAGTTATTCTAATGTTGTCTGGTGACCAGTTGAAAACTCCCATATCAAGACATTTATGGCTAACATTTTTCTGTCTGATTCACTTTCTAACTCACTTGTCTAATTTCACTTTTAACATTTAGAAATGTTAAATACCTGCAAATCCTACAAATTAAGAACCGAGACTGTAGGTTCCAGTACTTCCAGGGAAAACAGGAGATACAAAAAAAAATTCACTTATTATTGAAAATGTTAACCTGAGCTTTCTCCAAGTAGCAAATAAGCGTGCTGCTTATTAACTCATTTCAATCACAAAGACTAAGGGTATCTGGCAATACAGCCCTACATTTAAAAAAAAAAACATTTCTGAGGCTGGGGACTGAGTGGGAGGGAAAGCAACTTACTTTCACGTTAAGATTTTGTTATATTTACAAAGCAAGCGGGTGGAGCTTTAGTGTTGAATATTCAATACTATCCACAGCATTTAGTTTTGAAACCAGCACAGATGCAGTAGCTACTAACAGGAAGAAATATAAAAGATTTTATTTTACTCACTAAAAGGCTTCATCTAGATTTCAGCAACACATTTCAGTTGAAGTGAAAAACATTCTGAGAATATGTAATTCAAAAATTTATGGTTATTAAATGTACACTTCTTTCTTACCTAAGATAAATGTGCCTTAACTGCAGTCTCTGTGCATAAAATCTCCCTATCAAATTAAACAGAGAATTATAAAATTCCACTAGCTTTGCAGCTGAAATTTAAATATGGAAATTTAGATGCAAAATTGCAAAGTTTTGAAGGTTATTTTTTTAAATCAAGTTTTTAAAGCTTTTTCTTAATCTAATAATTGTCAAGGTAGATTATGAACAAAATAAATTGGCAAAATCAAGGTAATTAAGCAATATCATTCAGTAGACTATTAGCACAATAAAACTGAGATGATCAAAAATATACAACACTAATTATTTTCTGACACCACCCCAAACATACTGCACAACAAATTTAAATCTGAGCTAGAGATTAAGACCACGGTTTTCATATCTTTTAACTCAGCACGTAACCAGTTTTGGGAAGTTTTTTGTGGGCTGGAGGTAAACATGTTTTAGATGAAAAGCAGGAACAGTGCTAAACTATGAAGGTTAGGATGGATAATGATGGAATATTGCACTAGCAACCTCACAAAAATACTGCATTAAAGACTTAGAGTTTCTAAAATCATATGGTTTTAAATTATTTGAGATTACTAATCAAGTTGATACATGAAAAAGAAAAGTTCTTCTATCAGTCTCATTACCCTACTTAACAACTCCATCACTGGATCTTGTATAGGTTGTTTAAAAAAAGGCATTTGCCCTCAGATCCTCTTTAATTGTTTCAAATTTTACTTACAATGAACTGACAGCATCCCAGTTAGCAAAGTAAGACCATTCGAAGCCCTGATTCTGTTTACTCTTTCCTCCCAGACTCTTAGGAAAAGTTAGCCCTCAGGTCTCATATTAACATATGTAACTAGCTGTGCAATCCGCAAAACAGATGGAAAATAGGTTATTACTGAGTAGTAGCTAAGCAGATTCTTATGTATAAGATATATGCATCTACAAGGAAAATTCAGAGTCTAAAGGGACAATTACACCACAAATAAATCGGTCCTAATCTCACACACACACCTGCACACACACAAAAAGCTAATTAAATTAAAGACAAGACGCTGGAAATGTATAATTAGAAAACAACCGTGATCCAGAAGATGCTGTCAGCTTTCAGCTGTAGTGACTCACAGAATATTGACAAAAAGCAGTCAACCCTATCCACCAATTAGAAATCTGTTTAAAAACTGTAATGAAGACATGGCCTTTCTAACCAACATTAACATCCAGACAATTTTCTCCTCTGAGATAAAGCAGGGATGCCACTACACGTTGATTCATCTCAATGACTTTTGGGGTGAAAAAGAGTGGGGCAAACAAAAAAAAACCCACATGCTCCTCTGCTGGAAAACATGTCAAAACCCCCTAAAACTGATAAACTCCCTAAAGATTTTCATACATGCCTACATCTGTGCATTTAATGTGCACAGATATATATACACACAGGCACATGTGTGTACATGTATGTATATAAAAATAGCCATGTATGTATATAATACTAAAAAAATAAACAAATACATATAAAAACTAATGTGCTGGTTTGTGCTGGGGTAAAGTTAATGTTCTTCAGAGCAGCTAGTATGACACTTAGTTTTAGTTTTGTGCTGAGAAGAGTGTTAACACAGGGATGTTTTCGTTACTGCTGAGCAGTGCTGACACAGCATAAAGGCCTTTTCTGCCTCTCACCCCACCCCACCCCACCAGCAAGTGGAGGTGCACAAGGAGTCGGAGGGGACACAGCCCAGACAGCTAACTACAGGGTTATCCCGTAACATCTGGTGTTATGCTCAACATATAGAGCTGAGGTAAGAAGGAAGGGGCAGACATTCAGAATGGTGGTGTTAAGTGATCATTATACATGGTGAAACCCTGCTTTCCTGTGGATGGCTGAACACATGCCTGCCCATGGGAAGTGGTTAATAAATTCCTTGTTCTGTTTTGCTTTACCTATTAAACTGTCTTTGTTTCAAACCATGAGTTTTCTCAATTTTAGCCTTCTCATTCTCTTCTCCATGCCACTAGGGAGGAGTGAGCGAGTGGCTGCATGGTGCTCATTTGTTGGCTGAGGCTAAACCATGACAGCCAGTGCAAGAAGCCGCCACTAATGAGCACTAGACTCTAACAGGCATGCCAAGCCCCATGGCAAGCACAGATGCCTACCAATTAATAGCCAAACAGCAATAACAGCTATAAATTCAAACTAGCACACTCCTATCAAATCTGTTGTTAACTCGAACCCTTCAAGTTCCATGTTGGATACCAAAAAAATCTCTATCCCAGCCAGAACCAGCACAGCTAGGTATGTTTTATATATATATTTCTGTATATGTTAATAAACATATATTTACATATATGCACATGCACAAAATCACAGTCACATCTCTTTCTCAAAATTTGCATCCCAAGAATAACGTAGTTTGGCTGAAGAGAAACAGATAGTAAATAAATAAATAAATAAGTTAAATGCATTTATATTAATTTGGACTATGACCTGCTTGTACAACAGAGAACATTAACCACTCTTATTTCCAGTCTTTTTTACAATGCTGCTCAACACTGACAAGCATGGAAATGAGGAGAGCTACTACACTATATTCCTGTCTCCAAAGCCCCTAAAAGCACTAATTAATTCATAGGCCATAGCTTAGAAATTTATGAGTGAGTATCAAACTTAATTGCAGCAAAGAAAGAACTCTACCTTTTTTGACTTAACAGGGATTACTCACTGGCCTCTCTACATTTCTAACTCGATTTATTGTGTTATTTGATTCAACTGTTAAATATACTTAAAGCTATCAAAACATATGAGAAAAATGTCAAAACCGAAAGTGCTTACAAAACAAGGAACATCAGCTTTAACTATTACTTACATCAAAAGAAAATTCAGCTCTCAGATTCTACCCTTAGATCACACTCCCCACCCCATCTTGTTAAATTACCTTTTTCTTGAAAACACGGGCTTTTTACTCCACATGTCAAGTGCTGACCCCTACTTTTCATCATGAAGTACACCATCTACTGCAGACAGTAGGTGAAGTGGATGAGTCAAAGAACACAATAAATAAACTATTTTTAAAAAGATGAGACTAAGTAGTGGATTTGAGTGCAGTCCTAATTTATCTCCAATTCACTAGACCATCCCTTCTGATATGCTTCAGCAGTGCTTCCATCCTGTGGGGAGATGGAAGGGTTATCACCACCATTTCAGTGATGCAGAGTTTCATCCAGCTATGTAACATACTGAGGAGAGTTGAGCAGAGTCCAGGGGCTTCAGCTGACTCCTGTCCCAGGGTTTCCACTAACTGCACTGGACTTTATTTACTAAGTTGAACTAAAAATTCGTAACAGAACTGGCAAAACATAATAATGGCTCATTGGCTTAACATCTGGTTTCTGAATTAACATGACTTACAATTATTAAACCAGAGTAATCACAACAAATAGCAAGAGCTCCCTTGCCTCCCTCCAGAGTGACTATTTCCTATAAGTTACTGCTTTTTGCTTGCATTCATCACCTTTTTTTTCATCCAAAATGTAAACACTCTCAATTCTTTCTCAAGCAACTCATGTTTCTTGCTTCTATTGATCAGCACAGCCAACTTGCTCAGTTCTGTGCATCAGAATACCATACACTGTAAAATGCCTCATTACAATATGAATGTTAGGTAGTTACTGGATATATGGTCCCATGCATACAGCTGTTCTACTTTGGATGAATAAACAAGCACTCCTTCATAATCTGGTTAGGGTTTAAATTTAAAAAAACAAATCTCATAACAAATAAATTACTCCAGTCCCCAAACATCATCTCTCCATGTGTAGCAATCATCGAAACTGCATTTTTTTTCTCAATTAGAGAATTAATTTTTCTCTGTTTTATGTCCTCCACAAGCTGAAATTGTTCTCTTGAATAGTAGGTCAATATCCTACAAAAATGGATAAATGAAACCATCTGCAAAACTCGTTTTCTGAAAGAATCAGAGACACTAAAACTGTTGACAAAACCTGTTCCCTTCTTTTATACTACATCCAGTTCTGGGGTCCCCAACACAGGAAGGACATCAATCGAGAGAACATCCTCCAGAGGAGGACCACCAAAATGACCAGAGGGCTGGAGGACCTCTTTTCTGTGAGGAAAGACTGAGAGAATTGGAATTGTTCAGCCTGGAGAGGAGAGGGCTTCAGGGTGACCTAACTGCAGCCTTCCAGTGTCTGAAGGGAGCCTACAAGAAAGATGGAGAATGACCTATTTTACAAGGGCATGTAGTGACAGGACAAAAGGGAGTGGTTTCAGACTGAAAAAGAGCAGGTTTATATTAGATATCAGGAAGATACCTTTACTGTGAGGGTGGTGAGGCACTGGAACAGACTGTCCAGAGAAGTTGCGGATGACCCAGCCTTCCAAGTGTTCAAGGACAGGTTGGATGGGACTTTGAGCAACCTGGTCTAATGAAAGGTGTTCCTACCCACACCAGGGAGGTTCGGACTAGATGATCTTTAAGGTCCCTTCCAGCCCAAACCATTCCGTGATTCTAAAATTCTTGTATTGCAGAAACTGTTCTTATTTATAAAAGCAGAACTAAACCTTGTGAACACTGATTACACTATCAAGAGCCCCAAAATAAGGAGGTATACTTATTAAACTGGGAATTAAATTAACAACGGAATTCAAGATACTGGAATCATCTCCACTGCTAAAATACTACCTTATTTTGATGACACTTCTAACCTCATCTTTGCTCAAGTGATAGATCGGGATGGTAGTCAAACCAGGACTTTGCACAGATTTCAGTGTTTGGGTTAAATGAAGCAGAAAGATTGGACTTTATTCCCCTTCCCACACAATTCATGCCCTACAAATAATTGGTTTTCACTTCCTGGTGCACTGCAGGTCTGTCCAACTTGCTTATTTATAGCAGCCAACACTGGGACAGCAGATCAAGCCTTTCCCTCTTACTCACTCCATCTAGTTTTTTACCCTTTCAATAAAATAACTCTTTTTTCCCAATCTCATTTCAAAACAGATTCTTTCTTCTCTAGCTGACCTTTTTTAGTTAGACTTAATAATCCAATAAACTACTTCTTAACAGGAGTTGGCATAAAATGCTCTATCTAGATGAAAACACTTGCTTGGACAGAAAAAAAACGCAAACCAAAACAGAACCAGAACCAAACCAAAGACTAAAAAAGAAGTGTGTGCAAAAATCATAAAAACCAGAATTAAAGTATTTGCTCTGATGGGGCAGTTGAAAGGCGCCATGAAATCTCCAATTTATTTCCCAAATCGCAATCACTCAGCTGGAGGTATTCTGTTTAAGTTCACCGCTGGGCTGACGTGGCATGAAATATAATATATAGACACACCCTGACTGAACATCCCAGCTTTCTTCTCACTAGTTTCTGGTGTCCAATTTTTTGCCCTGAATATTTCTGAGCCAAAGTTCACCACACAGGCTGCACAAACCTCCCTCTTCCTCTCCCCATTTGCTTTCTAGTTTTAAACTAATGGAGTGATGTAACTCCCCTCCTCTGTTAAAAGGCTGTGTTTATCCGCAGTTTAATGTAATTTATTTTTCCTTTTTGTAAAATATATCTCCAGCATGCTGAACGGAAGTTTTCCACATGTTCCACTTGGATGAGCGTGTTAGTGGGTCCTATTTTTAGCTGTTTTGCCTTACTTTACAATTTCCTTAAATAGCAATCTGGATATCGACACAGAGCACAGATATTCCCCATTTCACATACATTTAGGGCCATGGAATTTTAAGTTTATAAATAAGAATATCTGAGCTGAGAAGGCGTGAAATTCAGGATCATAAAGTTAAAATAAAAATTTTATTATTAAGATTTGGCAACTTAAACAGAATTTTTTTCATGAAAAATCACTCCATTTAAATATTGACCTTTTTTTAATGATGAAGCTGCAGCAGTTGATACGGAATTGACTGGTAATCTTAATTATACTATAAGCTTTACTTTGAATCCCCTCTAAACCCGAGGCACCTCAGCTGAGGTGGACAGGATCTCCCTCTGGAGGCCTTCAGAGGCATCTTCCTCTCTCTCCTGACAAGGTAGGAAACTTCACTTGATTGCACAACAGGTTGGCTCCTCCATGCAAACTCAGCCTAACATGCTCCGTCCTCTCCTTTCCATTCCCCATCACCCCTATATACTGACCTGTGTTCCACCCCCCTGTCATGTAGAGTGACGCAATTTTGGTTAAAGTTATTTTTATCCCATGCCAAAGATCTCATTTATAGGGAGAACTATAAAAGTGCATCAGCATAATTAAGATGAGCAAATGGCAACACCAAATAATTAAAAAAAACCCCACCAACAAAAACATAGAAACAGAGCACCATGGGAGGCATTAATTTTTGAGTCCATTCCCACTCAGACTATTGTATGATTCCCTGATTCATCTCTGAAGGGGGATACCAGTGGTTAATAGAATCAGTACAGTTTCATCCTCCTGGTAGTTTGAGTGCAATACACTGCAATGAAGACACAAAATTAAAAATGCTTGCAGAGCCTCAGTTGAAATCTGAGGAAAGTGCAATTCCTTGTGGTTTTGCCAAACTCTGCCCAAACCTGGGAAAAATGGTAAGTTTTCTGAAACAAGTATGCTGTTCTGTGAAGCTGAGATGAGGAAAGACCAGATGGAACTTTCAAAATTATCATGTAACCACATTAGTCAACAACACTGGCATAACTTCTTTAGCAAGGCAGACATATCAAACACAAGACCAGGAGAAGTTCCATTGTATAGTGGGGCTTCATGGTCTTCATAGCTTTGATACAAGTCTGAATTAACTGCAAACAATGCAATGCATTTACCTGCGTACTTTTTTTGATGGGTTCATTTCAGGCTTCCCCTCTCTTTTCCTTATCTGCATTTTCACTCTACATTCTAGCAAGCATTCTACATTAATCTTCCATAACCACATAAGCACCGCAGTGACTACCCTGCACTTAATCTTCCTTAATCTTTGAGAAATTGGTCTTTTCATCTGTAGGATAATATATAAAAAAACATGGTAATACAAAATAAAACTCTTCTCCTGTGGGGATAATTCTGTGATGTCAGTAACTTCCAGAACATATTCACTGACTCCAAAGGGACTTCCCATTTTTACAGTACTTCGTATAGTATTTATCTAGACAACTTCGTCAAGACTCCAACTGGATTTATTTTTTCTTTGATTTAATTTTATGTTTAGTATTTTACAGTTTTTTACTAGAACTTTTTAATGAAATGAACAATTTAAAGAAGATATTTTTGATGATATTAATATTCAGAGCACACTTGCTTCACAGCAATGCACAGTGAAATATGCATTATAATAGAAACATCAATAAACCATGTCTATTTAATTAATACTATACAGTGCTAAAACTTGGCATCTAAGTCATATTTAAGAGTAAGAGGTAAAAGAAGAATGCACTTGTGTGCTCAACAGGCAACTGTTATCTTGCCTCTTTGTGCTTTGAAAACAAGGTATTTAAAACTAATAATTTATCTACTAGTACACATCAGTAAGCATTCAGCAACACGGTATAATACTCTCCTTGACAAGTTCTAAATATCTGTTCCAACAATGTCAAGTACAGAGTTATTTTAGTAAAGTAAGATTTAAAGTACTTGATTTTTGTGTAAAAGGATTCAAGAGGAAGCAGATGAACTAGCTGTTCCAAAATGTATTTTTTAAATTGACATAATAATTAAGAAAATCAGTATGAAGGCAGCCACAAACCACTGAGCATTTCTATTGCAATTAACTCATTATGCAATGTTTTACACTAAACGTTCACCACTAATAATTCTTCATCTTCACACATATTGAGATCAAAATAAAACTAGGATAATGTTTTTGTACCTCCGGCAGCAACATGAAGTTTGATTCCTGCACAGCAAAATTCTGGATCTATACTACTGTCAGTGAATATTAATAGTTTGAGAAGAAAACATTATGAGGAAGAGGGGAAAATGGTTTCAGGTAAGTGACATTTATATACCCCCAATTAAAGAAAATGTAAGACAATTGCTACATGATGAACTAGATGTCCACTGCATGTTATTAAAATAAAACAGTTACAGATACCTGCATATATTACAAAGATAAACAGCTATAGATTATTATAAAAATATAATTAACAGTGTCACAATGAAACAAAAGATAAAGCACAAATAGACACCAGATCAGAAGAGCTGAGAAATACTGAAATGAACATTTCCTCCAATATACTCACTATTATAAAACGCATCTGTTTTAGAGGAAATAATGTTCACTGCACAAGTTTACTGAACTTAATTGCTACTGCTCAGTAAAAAATCATTCTTCAGTTAAAATCATTCTCAGTTAAAATCATTCTTCGACACATTTGCCTTTACGTAGAAATCTGATTTTATAGATACACAGAATTCACAGGTTTAATATTCTTACAATACTTACTGCTTCACTGATTTTCTAGAACTATGTCTTCAACATAAACCAAAGTCTAGTCTAACTCTTATTTCCCAGGAGTTTCCTCACAAATCTGCAAAGTAGAAGATTTCAAGTATGTACTGTGGCTATTCTGCCTCTCATGGTTTTTATATGCCACTGCCCTCAGTCAGATTTATTATTCCCCACGTAATCTAATATAGAAAGAATTCACCCGATTGGTTAAACTGCACAGTGAAATGTTGCTATATAAAGCAATATTTTGAGCTTCTAGTTTGGGATGTTCCATAAGCACAACATTTCGAAGGAAAAGAGAATTTCCATCTACAAGTAAATAGAAAGCTACACTCCAAATATTTTCAGCTATTTGAGATAGTTTTAAACATCTGCAATTCTTATCAGCATTGGCATCATTCAAACTGGAGAGAAATGTGAGACTGAACAATTCAGGAGCTTGAAGGAGGGAGCAGCCATTCCTGCTCCTCCTCACTGCCTGCCCAGGGTCAGGTAAGAGATGGGGGGTTATGAAGAAATAAATGAAACCCAGAAAAGAAATCACCTCTGCTCATCTCCCAGCACCTTTCATGTTCACACAAAACCCTTCTTGCAATGGATGACCTCTATCCCACAGATGATTTAAGGACTGAAATATGAAAGGCACAAGTGACACAGGTGGGAATCCAAAATACAGAAATGGGGGAATTACACACAGGAAGAAAAAAGAAAGGTGGATGTAACAACATAGGTGATTGAAGTCCAAAGGCACCGGAGTGAAGGATGGGGAAGAAAATGTATGGAAGCAACGTGAACTGAAAATACCCGAATCATTAATGAAAAAAAGCCCTCTGCCTTCCCAGGTCACCTCAACCAGTTGACACATTACACCTTGACTTATCTATACATCCTAAAAGCTCCTACTAATGTCTTTAACTAACACCTTATTTTCTTTTTAATAATCTTTTTTTCATCTCTAAACCAGATGATTAATCTTTTAATAAAGAAAAATCAGTTATTTATTCCAGCACCAAAGAGCGGCACTTGCCTTTGTTCTCATTAAATACACGTCTTCTACACGTATTATCTATTTACTTATAAGGGAAGTGAGATGGCTTAGGTGTTCATTACAAGATACATTGTCCCTGTTTTGTAAACAACAATTTTAATGCCTATTATACAGTGTTTGCTTCTGCAAAAGTCAGCTGAGCTCCTAAGTCTCGTGTAAATTCAATCACTGATAGTAAATGAAAATGTAATTCTGTTTTTCATGCTATTTTGATTCAAACTTTCCACAAAGATATTAACAAAACAAATCACAAATCACTTGACACTGTACTTCTACACAGAAGTCTTAAACTGGTAGAACTGCCCTATTGAAAGTAATTTTCATGTAGTGGAAGAGGGCATGAGAAAGATTAGATCTGTGAGATTTGCCTTGAACAGTGAGTGAAACCATGACTGTGAGTATTCAGAAAGTTATTTGTAAGTGAATTGCTCTTGCTATCCAAATACACAGCTACCTTGTTCGGGATCTTGTTTAGCTAGCTCTTCTAAGGTCATTAATATAGCGTTTCAACAGGTGACCTAAATGCTGGTAGGACTTGTTAACTCTCTTCCTACCATGCACCAACACACACCTTTTTGGAAGCAGAGATGATCACCTCCAGCTATCTGCAGCAGTTATGAACATTACAGTAGAGGAGAAAGAACACACCCCAGAATGGCTAATACACTTCACACCCAAAACTGTGAAGTGAAGCAGTAATAACTTACAGAACTTCCTGACATCCACTGGGCTCCACGGCAGCAAATCCCACTGCTGACTGATAAAGTAAAAACTGACCAAATAACAGAAAGTGATAAAAAGGAAAAGGGACACCCAAAAGATGAGCAGGGGATGGGTGGTGGGTGGACATGAATATTTCCTTTAAAGAGGCACCTTTTTTGGTTCCACTGGCTATAGAGGGAGTTTGGGTGGCAAGGTAGATGGCTAACCTTGGTATCAATGAAATGAAGTGACACAAACCCCACCTTACCTTCTCCTTCCAGAGGTTATGAAAGAAGTAATTACATTCACAATACAGAAGCTACATTTCCCCTCTGTTATCCCCTGTCAGTGGTATGTATCACACAACTTTCATGTAAAACAATTTGGTACAGCAAAGTAGTTTTTAATTAATTTTCCATATAGCTTTTCTGACAATCTATTTTCACCTAAAAAAGCACTATGGTTTTATATTCAGACTGATGGTTAAATGCATTTCAGATGAGATATAATCTATATTTATTTGCATCATAAAGCAATTTCTTGAAGGCAAAGCATGATAAAAGAAGTATGAATTCTCAAATGAAAGAGGTATTAATATTTGCATTTATAATGCAGTTATTAAAAAAATGCTTGAGAAATTTTGCATGGACATATTATGTCGACAATGGAAAACTAAGTGGCAAAAAGATCTAGCTAGAAAATTATATAAATATCAAAAAATGCAGACTTCCTTTTCCTCAAAAAAACCCACAACAAACAAACATTGCTTAGACTCTTTTTCCACGTTGTTTATAACAAAACAGATGAAGATCAGTCCATTATTACCAGACACCTTTCCAGATACATCTGCTCTATCTCCACTCTGAAGGTTATTAGTTCATGACTTTATTAGAGAAGCCTAGGAGTAACCAGGTAGAGCAGAACACAGTTCATTAGCAGCTCTGAACAGAATTCATGCTAATTCAGTGTTACAACATGTAAAGTGAATGGAATTAAGGAAAGCAATTTTAGATAATGAAATTTTAAATACTTTATATTCTATTAAGTTACTTCCAGACCCCATTGGACAAAAGACAGACAGACAGAATCAGCTACAGAGTTAATTATCCCTCTTTCAGATCTTTCTAGAGAAATAACCTGTTCTCTTGATAAATTGATTCACCAAACTAATACTGAGGTTTGAAACTAAGAAGTTCATTGAACTGCTGAATTATGACTTCATACAGCTTATTCTGAGAAAACTTAATAGTTCTGGCTTTGATAAATTTGTTGGACAAAAAAGTTACAAAGTCAGGGGGCAAAAAAGAAAAATAAAAAAAGATGGAGCAACCATTAAAAATATGCCTATTTCTTCAAGATCACCAGTAAGTTTTTATTGCCATCCAGTCCCTGAAACCATTGACACATTCAGTGGGAAAAAATGCTGGGCGCTGCCAAGGTATATTGTTTATTGGCATAGAGACCAAGCACTCAAATGAGTAGTTCCATCAGGTATGTATTCAGCATAAACCAAACATCATTTGCAGTGAAATGATGTAACAAATGTAGAAGCTAAAAGAAAAAGAAGCTGCGAAACAAGCAAGCACAGCGCTCACAGTAACACAGGGATGGGAGGAGATTTCTAGGGCACTAACTCAAGGCACAGCAATAAAATTATAAAAATTCTATAATATAAATTAATTTAAAACTAAGTAATAATGAAATTATAAAATTATTTCTTAAAAAATAAGATTGTGGAGTGTGCCACTGTTCCCTTTGACACTGTCAAAGGTTGGCTGGCACCCACTCTCAACAGGTGCACAAATACCACGGCCAATGCCAGTCCAGCCCTGCTGACTCACTGTGGCAGGTGCTTCCCGTCACTTTCCCCCCAAAAAGGGAAGGGAAGGGACCCCTCCAGCCATTCCACTCATAGTCAAGCAACAGAGAGACACCTTAAATGCCTGGCAGATGCCCAGCCAACATGCTGCATTCAAAGGTCATTCTCTGAAGTCACGTTCTTGAAAACTCACCGACACTTGCTGTACATTCCTTTCTTCTGGTTAAACACTTGGAATAGGAAAAGGTGTCTCTGGATGCATAACCAGGTCTGTGGACATTTCACAAGTCCCACAGTAATTGAGCAACTGAGCTTTCAAATAGGACAGTCAGTTCTTAGCCTGCAACTATGTTCATGTAACAGAAGTGATTTCTTTTTAATTGCTTTTCCAATTAATTGGTTTCCAAGGTTTTCCTCATTTCCTGCAAGGATAAAAAGGATTCTCTATCATACCCATGAATTTGCCCACAATAAGAACTTCCATTTACTTCATGCAGCAAATTCACAAGAAATGAGATAAGAAGGGATTAAAAGTTTGGGGTTTGAATCACTGGGGCAGATCTACTGAAGTCTTTTGCTGGGAGTCTTAAGAGCTCAAAACAAAAATCATCCCAACACTCTTTCCAGCAAGAAGTCTTTTGATCTTCCTCTCATGGAGCAGTTCAGAAGCTCCATAACAAGGCAGAGAAAACCTCTCTTTATTTCACTCCAAAACCCATGTAAATTTGGCTCTCCCCTTCCCAAAGGCTTCTACCCTGCCTCCAACTTGTCTCATAAATTATCAGATAAGCCAGGCTTGTCCATGCACTGATGACTAAACAGACAGATTTGCCATGTAATTGCTTTGTAACAGCTTCTTCAGATATGCTGCACTCTCTTCTGGGGAATGGTTTCTTTCTAGAGGAGAATACAGTTTGTCCTTTGAGACTCCTGAGTCTGTTATAGCTGCTTCTTTTTCCTGCCCAGGAATGGAAGAGCTTTTGATGTTATCCCAAACAGTCATGAACTGAGGTTTGGTGGCGTAACAGACCCATTAGCCAGCCAGCCTCCACCTTATTTTCCTTTAGGTGAGCATAGCAAAAGGCACCAAACAACTCATTTAAAAGCTTTGCACACAAACCTCTTCCTAACTACCTGCAGTCTTAGAGGGCAATTGTCTGCTTTGTAGACTGGCAATTCCTAAGGCTTTCCTCAACTGAACATGTTCTTCAGAAGCTCTGTAGGACTTCTTAGAAGTCTGTCTTTCCTTTCATCACTTCTATGGCTCCCCTGTTCTGCAAATTCCCAAAATCTAAAGGTCTGAACTCCCCCTCCCTCCCCACTCCTCACCAGAAAGCAAGAGGCAGAAAATGGTAAGCAAGCTATCTTCTATCCTGTTTCCCACACTCCCATTCATCTGAAGAAAAAATAGGAAACATTTGTACAGGTAACTGTGAATAAATCAATTTAAATACTTCTACCATCTGTCACAGTGTTTCTCGTTTCCTAAAGCAACGAATGATCTGAAAACCTGGTATGATTTGGCTCTTCTTGGAGGCCCAGAAACTGCTCATGAAAACAGAGTAGAAAGTACACTGAAGAAGTGTTAAAATGGATGTTAAGTCTCACAAAGCAGTTAAGTCTTGTACCTTCATTTTCACAGCAATCAAAATCTCAGCTCCTAAGAAATCATTGCTTTTTGGCAGCGTATATATTAGCAGGATGTGTATATTGGCCTCGTCCTTGAACTCAGATTTCTGTTTAAGACAGAATAAAGTTACCCAGGCCCTTTGTTTTGTTCTCCAGCTTCTGCTCTGTTCACGATAAGAGACTTCTTTTAACACCACCAGATTTTCAAGAGCATTAAGCATTAACAATTCCCATTTATGCATTTAAATAAGTCACACTGAATTTGCTGGATGCTGAGTGTTCTGAAGAGCTGACCCATCTCCTACTTGTGTACCACTTCACATCCTATTCACTGGACTTAAAGATGACATTGACAGACAGACAGTGCACTACTCGGAAGTAACTTTGATTGTTAGGCGCACAGGGAGAATGATCCTGTCATCGTACAAAAGTGACTTTCATAATGGTACACTCTTCCTCATATCACTGAACTTAAGTGTATAAATTAGATACTTTGTATAGATTTCAATACTGAAATAAACTTCACAAATAGCCTCATTTTTCAAATACTTGCACAATTCATCCAAGGTTGTAGTAGGTCATGAAATGGACAGTTGATCTTCTCTCTGTGCACACGGGAACATGTGTTTTAATTTGATACTTTCTTGATACTAAAACACTTCGGAGTGGTCATAATGGAATGACTGAAGGGAATATGCCATGATTAAAACTGTGCAGCTTTTGCTTCCAGGCCTTTCATTAAGAAGGTAAGAATTCATATTGTTCTGAAAACTAAAGAGGAGGCATGGGCATTCCCAGTTGTTGTCATGGATACAGCTGCTGAGAAAAATGTCATTGTACCCCTGCAGATAAATGCGTGTGCCAACTGCTTGGAATACGTGGTGGCAAAATCACCACAGATGTTAAACATTCTCGACCACGTTCCTCTTGAAATGTACACTAAATTAAAAAAAAAAATTGAAAAAGAAAAAAAAAGTTATTTTTAAACATAAAGGTTATGGCATGAAGGAAGAAAAGGCTAGGCAGTTAAAAAAAAATGTTGGCACTTTCATAGTTCATGATGTCATGGAGGAAAAAATATTATGGAACAATAGTATGAGTAAAGGATCAAGTGTCAGCCCAACTTCAAGTTATCTGGATTTTGTCAGCGTGTGTTATAACAGGCTTGTTAACTACAATAACTGTATTTCTTAGGTCAATGGACAATTAAAAACCAAAACAGACAAATAAAAAAGGGCAAAAAGCACACATTGGAAAACCGTTCCAGGGAAGCTCGGATCCTGATTAGACTATCTCAAAGTGTTGTCATTTTTACAAGGACTACGGCACTTTTAATCTCTTTTTGCTTTAGCATTACATTAACTATTTATCTGGGACACAGACCACAAAAAAAAAAAAACGAAGAGGTTGAAAACATGGGACAGTTCTTCATTGGATCATATTGTCATAGAATGGCTTGGGTTGGAAGGGACCTTAACAATTATCTAGTTCCAACCCTCCCACCATTTTCCACATCCACTGATCTCAGCTCTTGAATGAAGGTGATTACCAGGGTGCTTCTGGAGTGTTGCTGGACATCACTTAATGGTACTTCACTGCACCATGCAGGCAGGAAAAGGCACAGAGCATGCAACACTTTGGATTCTTCCCTCCTGGTAAAGTAGCAGCACACAATTCCCTCTCCTCCCCACATAATCTTTCAGATACCATGCTCCTAAATACACATAAAGAAAAGGGAAGGTAGGCTGCTCCTAGGACAATAATTACCTTGCTTCTAGGGCAATCATTACTTTGAGTGTGGGACCAGAACTCCAAGGGCTGGTAAGGAAGTGGAAAGGTGAGTTTGGTGGTGAGGCACACGAAGACAAACAAAAAAAGACAAGGACTAAAGAAGTGGCCTGTAAGCAACGTAAGAGAAATCATCCTAAACGGAGGAGCTAATTCACCACTGCACAAAGACCAAAGAAATAAGGAAGCAGAACTGAGCACCCTGTTATAAATCTCTCTTCCTAAGTATTTTCAGACAGGCATAAACAATACTATGCTGTGTTTTGCAGAGATTTGTGAGCTATCGCTAAATGAAGCACATTGGAACTGGAAGCAAGATAACTGCTTTGGCATGACGTAACACACCAGCTAATTAGCTCCATTAGGAACAAAGCTCAAAAGGGCTGCACTGGATCCAGAAGGCAAGCAATTCATTTACAGCTGCCTAGGGCACCTCAATACAGTACTACTCTCCTCCAGATAGACACCTCCTTGATGTATCAGCTGAAGCTGTAAAGCATGATACAGTGAAAATAATCATCATCATTATCATCATCACCAAATGCAGGGTCACAGTTTCATTGGAAAAGCAGTTGTGAAGCACATGCTGTAAACAAGAAAGCTGAGAACATCCAATTATACCTCAAAAACATTGGTTGTCTCAACAAACTTGAAAGAGAGCTTCTCTGATGAATAGGCAGAACTGATCCTGCCTGAGCACAAATTCCTACTTTGCTGCATTCACAAGTCATGATGTTTATCCCAGACAAGACAATAGCTGTTGTTCAGTGTTCTGCCATATCTGATCACTATGGCCCAGTACCCTACTATGGTGTTCACTGCAACACAGAAGTCCTTTGAAACTATCCAGTTTAGAAAAGTCACAAGAACAGAAAACAACCTTAAACAGGTCACTCATGGCAGCCCCTCCCTATCACTGTAAGTAACAGTTTGACACAGGCATGTCAAAGAGGCATTTAACATAATGACTAAGTGGTACACAATTAAACTAAAGAAAAAAAATCAAAAGGCATTTTAAATTAGAGTTCAATAGATTCTATAGTACCCATCTCAGCTTATGAGTTGTAACTTCCTTCGTTAGGAATTAAATGCATTCTGAAAAATCCCCAAATTCATTTGAGAGAAGAAAAAAAAAGAAGAGAAAAAAATTTGGCCTTTCTAGTTTGACAGATAAATTTTAAGTTCAAACCTTAAGTACAGATAATTATAGCATCACAATACTCATTTCAGAACCCACATGCCTTGCAAAAGGGAAATTTCTTAATAGTTACAGAAGGCTTTCCAGTAACTTGAATCCACACTGCATCCCAGTCCTTTGATCCCACTAGCCTACTACACCTCCCCTGTTCCTGTCGCAAACGATTAGGGCAATAAGAGTTTTGAAGTTAATATATGTTCATATCCTCCAAATACATAAAACGCCTTAGAACATCATCATTTCACTCCTGAAAGATGGAAAGGTTTAGCTGGATTTTTCAGGTAAGTAATCATGTTTTATTATTTGGAGTCCAACAGCAGCAGTTAAAAATATACTAAATTCATGGAAGAGACCCACCTGGAGAGAGACAGGGAAAACAAAAAAGGAGTGCCTCAGAAGCTACAAACTGCAGAAAAATAATGAAAAAATTTAGAGACTGAACACTGCCCTCAAGGCAATATCCTCCCTTTTAAGATCCACCCACAAAATTAAGCCTGTCCCGTAAGCACATCTCATTTCCGGGAGAAAAGCTGTCACAAAGCCATTACAACAGGCAATACCTGATATGGTGGTAGAGATCGAACACCCAGAGGCCATTTTCCTGACTAAGCCACCCCACAATACTTCTAGGCATACATGTGCATCACCCAGCAAAATCTACGGGCACTTAAACCCTGCTTCTTGTTTGCAATAAAATTTTGCAGTGTGATCTGCTTACCATGACCACAGGTGAGGTGCATACTAAGCACTCTGCACAAAACACTAAAATCACACGCACTCTCACTTCTACTCCGCACATATCCTTATTTCTCTGTGGCTTGTTCTCTGTCCGAAGCAGGAGCTTACACATGAGTGACTCAGGTACTACGTCCTTTCTTGCTGACGCATTGAACACCCTCTCCTCCACTAAGCCTTCATTTAAGCTTCTGTTGGCTGTGATGACACATGAAGACACCCTTAGAAGCTATAACAGTCCTGTTCATTGGCAACATTATGCCCATCACGAAGACAAAACAAAATACTTAGAGGTCACTCACTGGAAGAGACTGTCAAGGTAAGCGTTCACAGTGATGCGTACTTCTATGTCTACAAGACATCACCCAAAAAACCTGTTCTCAAGTCACTTTCTTGTTTGCAAACAATCCTCTGCCTCTGCTTTGATCCACCTTCAGCAGGAAGCTGTTCCACACATTATATTCCATTTCAACTGCACTGTTGAAATGTGCAGAGTGCCCTTTGCATTCTGCACTCTTGTACATGGAAGCTTTAAGGAAGGCTGAGCATATCTATCCCCATTGTTCAAATCTCAGGATGCTGACATTTCAGATCAAACTCTCCTCTATGCAACATGTGAAAATAACAAAGATAAAAACCTCCCACCAATGCTCACGCAGCTTCTTGCCTATATGCAATGAACCTGGCACAGGTTGCCAAGAGACTGCAGTGATGAGCGGCATTTATTCCTGAATACTCTCAAATGAGCTTTCACTATATTTTAACTCTGAGCAGTAAAATATTCAAGACCACATTCTTGTTTCAGTTTAGAATTTGTTTTTACTGACAATTTATAAAAGGAGATAGTTGTAACAGACATGCTATGATGTTAATAGGTGAAGAAAAACATTTAAAAAAAATGAGAATAACAACTTTCAGATAGCACATATAGAATTCCCCCTGTAAGATCCATTCTCTAGGGTAAAAATTAAGTCCAGATTCAGTAAAATTTAGGAGGCTCTAATGAACGAAAAAACTCAGTCTATTACAAGATACTGACAGTGATTTTCAACCTTTCCATCTAAGAATAAGGGAATTTAGCAACTAAAACAAAAGCCACCATTAAACCTTAGGTGTCAGTACATTTTTCCTTATTTATATCTATCAAAATTAATAATAATTTTATACACTGCTTACTACCTAGAGAAAAAAAGTTTATTATATATATTCTAATACAACCTTGCATATATTGTTAGGCCTTAACTGCTGATCAAACTTTTCAACCAAAATTCAGTGCTGCCAACTACTTACTTTTTTTTTCTCCTGTGGATACTGCATATTATTTTTGTCATATAGCTTAGTATAAATTTCTTTCTGTTTAAGTTACATTTCAGACTTCCTCAATGAAAGAAAAAACACAGAAGTGTTTTTCTATACATGACAAAATTCAGAATTTTGTCACACATCAAGAATCAGAGGTTTAGTATTGCTTAACACCATGGGGAGGAGAGTTGGAATCAGTATTTCTCATGACCATATGCTGTGGTAAAACTGACTAGTGGTGTTAACAACAACTGATAAAGTTTACGTGGTCCAAGGTCAAATAAGATGAAGTTTGGGCTCAAACAGGAGACATAATCTACCAACTGAGCTGCACAGTTTGAAAAGTTTTATAATCACTTCCATGATAAACAAATTACCAGAGAGAAAGCATCAGAAGCATATCCAGACCATGAATAGCCAAGAAGTCTACATTTCATCAAGTCTCTCTGCCATATATTTCTTTGCAGCATTTAGATGGGTCTTTTTCTCTACCACACTCATGGCTTCTAAGTCACCTGTCACTACCTGCAAGAGGTGAAGATTCACCTCCATGCCCAGACCCAGTGTTGTAAGAAGAATGGGGAACATGGTGTGCACTATCCAGGCACCGACAACTGCATCTTGATCAACTGTACAACCCTAGGTCAAATGTCATACAGAATGACCCCAGAAAGGGAAAAAAAAAAAAAAGGAAAGAAAAAAGGTAGAGATAATTTAAATTGCAATTTCCTTTTGTAGTACTTCCCATCTCCCAAGTTCCTCATGAAATCCTAGCTTTCATATATTAACTAAAGCAGCATACAAACAGTCTTATGGCAAATAAATCACAGCCATAGTAAAAAAGACATTTCAAAAAAGAGCAATCAGACCAGGGAGGTTTAATTTAGAGAGAGGAGAAAGACTTTAGACCTTGATAGTGCATGACATGATTCCATGGCATTGATCTGCAATCATATAGGCTTTATCTGTAATGCAAACAACAAGTTATTTAGAATGTTCCAAATTAGGTATAATAAGTGTACACTGGCACACTGCTAAATCTATAAATAGCAACCACACCATTTCACTCCTGTTTCATGTTATCAGGTATGACAGGGGAGAAGAAAGGCACTTTCCTTTTTTATCACCTTTCTTTAAGTTGTACAATTGAAAAGAAGAAATTTTTTTGTTACTTCTGAAGGTATTTTATCAGGCCTTTAAATACTGACAAATCTTCCTCAGTAGACACAGTTTATCCTCAGCAGATGCATAAAAGGAAGAAAGAATACTTAATTTGAAATAAATCATGAGCCATATTCTATTGATCTGTAAGACATTCAGAGAGACACAGCTCTGGGCAACCAAATATTGCCTTGAAAATGTCCCTGCTCTGTGCATAGGGGTGGGACAGATGACCTTCCGAAGTACCTTCCAACCCCGATTGCTATTATGATCCTGTAACAATATTCATAAATATTTTTTTCTATAAAAAGTCCCTCTCTATAACCTCTCACACCTACACACAGTAATTTAAACTCTGGATCAGCTATAAATAACCTTGGTGTATATTTTGAAGAAAAGGTACAATCATCTGTAAAATTCAGAAGAAGCTCATATGTCTCATGCCCCGGCTATGACTTATTTTTATTTCTTTTTACTCAAACAGACAAATACAAGATTTGCCTGTCATTTCCAACACTTCACTGTGAGACAGCCTCTCAGGGACACAGATTTATCACAAACTCAAAGGGTAATTTGAAATAGGAGCCCTTTGTAAAACTGTTGGCAGCAGATCCCTGGCTGACGAAAGGTGGGGAAGTAGAACCTGTGATGTGAACTTCTTTTATCTCCTCCTCAATGTTGCACACAGCTACTGTATGGGGAAAAAAATAAAAGAAAAAAGAAATTTTTTTGCATTTTGTGCATGCACACGCACAGACACATGCACAGAATTATTGGGCTCTAATTACTGGTCTCTAAGCAAGAAGTAAGATCATCTGAAGCATACAGACAATCAGAACTGTGGAAAAATGCAAAGCTTAAAGAGACTGGAATTACGATTATGGATTCTTTAAAAAAAAAAAAAAAAAAGAAAAAAAAAGGTATTCACTGCAGTTGCATTTACCTGGCAACAGCAGGTAACATGAGATAATACACAAAAAGCACTGACGGGTCTTTAAGCATACAGCTTGACATTGCCAGCACATTTAATAGCTTGCTTTTGACAAGAGCTCATCAGAAGTTCTGTACTTCCTAGGATCTTCAGCTCCTTTGAAATGCTGAAGAAGAAGAAGAACAGAATTTTGCAATGCAGCATCAGGGGCACAGATAGAAATCTGGCAATCCTCTGAAGCCTGGAGTATTTTTTTAATGTCTTTTATAAAATTACAAACTAGGGCAAGGGAAAAACCTGTCATCTAGTAGATACGATACAAGCACAGACTTTAACTTGTGCAAGCTGCCCTTGAATTTTTGAAAGATTATTGGCCAGTGGATTGGCTGGAGACTACCAGTCTAAGTAATAAAGCGTATCAAAGTATACATTTTATCTTACCTGCACATAGTCTTGAGGGACATTCCAGTCAATGTTATCTCTGTAAAATGTTAACCAGTGGACTCAGTACAGGTAAAAGTCTTTTCTTTGCTTCCAGAAACATCATAGAATCATGTTTATTAGCCCAACATTCATTCATAACCAAAAAAGAAAAAAAACCCCAAGATGCCATCAACTGAACTTCATGAAGTTTTCTTAAATTCTGTTTTTCCCATATAAACCCATTATAATGCAAACTTTTGGTTATATGCAGTTTGCTTAAACAAGTTCACTCACTCAGAGGAAAGAAAATCAAGTTTGACAACATCACATAGATGGTTCTGAAAGTTATTGCTGTTTTTTGTGTGTAACGAGAAGCTGTATAAATGACAAAAATATTTTTTATTTCCTTAGAAGTTTTGATTTAATCAGAAATATTAGTTCTTGATCTCATACCCAAGTAACACACTCACACTAGCTCGCTGTTGCAGATCTGTGTCCCCTCTGTATTCGTCCCAGGCAAAATCCACATATCATAAATTTATTGTTAATATACTATATGAAGAATTACTGTTTACACCATGAACACCACCATATTCTTTCAGTGATGGGATCCTTGACTCACAAACCCCCTTTTGCCCTGTTTCTCTTTTTTCACTTTAATAGATCTATGAGACCGAGGTAAATCAATGTTTGTCTAGAGAGTAACCCATGTGAAGCTCCCCAACACATCAGGCAAAAAATGACAATAGCTGAAAAATCAGCAAAAAGGATGCATTAGTTTTCAAGTCAATAGCTCCACAGTGAACCATCTGCTCCCAGCATTGATCAGTACCACTGAAGGAGGAGGCAGTACCGGGTGAAACTATTAAAAGCAGTAACCTCATATATCTGCACCCTCTCCAAGACTCCACGCCCAACAAACTTTATGGTCTTTGGCAGTTCCTCTCTTTATGTGAATTATTGGGAGAAACCCTGCAGAGGCACAGACTGAAAGGAAAAGGCATGTCACCCTTTCTCTCTCTCTTTCAAATTCCTGAAGAAACCATGACAGCAGCGGGCAGGAAAGGAGGGAGAGAACACAAAGCAAGATGTCTCTATGGGAGCATTAAAACAAACACAGAAGTATGTGCCCGTCCTCATGGTCAACAGAGAGTGTGCACAGAGTGGGAAGAAGGCTCTGCCTGATGGGCAGCTGGGACTGCTGGTTAGCCATGCTGATCCGTTCCAACATCCTTAGCTGAACCAGAGCAAGCCACCCTTTTCACCAGCAGGGAAGACGCTGATCGCCCTCTCACTCCAGAGTATCACAGCAGCAGCAGGGACTACCAGCTGTCAAACTGAAGCCATTCAAACTCAGTTGCTAAATTTAAGCAACCACACAACAGGACATAACTGACCAGAGCAGCATGACAGTCCTTTAGATCCACTTAAATCTCTGCAGGCATGAAAAACCTCAGCAGATCTTCCCAGCATGGAACTATGCCAGAAGTGCAAAATGACACTGAGGGCACAGCCGGTTCTCCCCAGCAAGCACGTCTAGAAAGACCCTGACAAGTGCTGGACACACATCCTCCCAGTGGCTGCCCACAGAGGGGTTCCTGTTGCTTCCCACCCAGCAAACGCAGAGGGAGACTTGCCACCCACAAGCTACTACTCAGTTTCAAAACCCTATTCAGGTTGCTAAGTGACAATAAAGTAGTGCGATCTCACACAATTTGCAAACCCCAAGCGCTTAAAGGCAAGGAAATGAATTGTCCAGATCATCATAAATTTCATGCTGCCCATCTAATAAACAAATAAATTCTCATCAAGTGTAAAAGCTTGCTGAATTCATTAAAACAATGCTAACTCTCCCAAGAGTACAGCTCAGGTTTTTGTTAATGTGCTTTCAGTATCTAAGTGGTGAAATATTCCTAAACAGAAATATTATTCAAACAAAAAATTTAGTGGAAAAATAAATTATTTGCTCTTTCTTCACAATTGTGCAATATATCAGGATAATTCCTACATGGTAAAAGTTTTGTAAGTCAACTGTGTTCTGACCTGATGTACAAAATTTTTATGGTCTACATATGATGAGCACTTAAGCACTGGCTTAATTTTAAGAAGTAATAAATCACATGAAAGCGTACAGGACAACCGAAGTGTTCCAGTATGTGCTTAAATGTTGCACTAGAGTAAATCTCTTAATTAATTTTAAATAGCATCTAAAGTAGTGGTCTTGATTTTAGCATATCAATGAAATAGCATTTATTTTGAGCCAACATTAAGCTTGTTTGCTGTAATATATGCAACGTTTACTTCAGAAAGAGTGAAGTTTCTTTTTATTATGATGTGGGTATAATTTACTTGTACCCCCAAGCCAGGCTTTTTTTTTTTTTTTTTTACACCATTGCTAGCAAATTGAGACTCATGGCTTGAACTTAGTATAGTAGAGGTATGGTTACCACACTGTTATTTAGTAGCTTGTTCTTAGGGTTTTAACAGAGGATTTTGGAAAACTCAACTGACTTTTTGAGGCTGGAGAGGAAAGGGTAAAACAGTAATGTAAGAAGGTGGCAAATACAAAGATGAAAGAAACTTCTCTCTCTTAATAAAAGACAAAGTCCAGATACCAAAGTATCAAACTAGAAAAAATCAAAAGCACAAACAAAGCTTGCCATTCTGTCAATAACTTTATAACATCAATTCCCCCTACTTTACAGATAACTACAAAAAAATCTCAAAAACTTAACGGCCAACCACAACAAAATACTGGTCTTGTGGTTCTTTTGCAAGTAAGCTACTGAAGTACTCTCACAAGAGAAGAAACTATGTCTTAATTATCCCTATCAGAGGAAAACAACCAAAACAGTATGACTACAGAGCATTCTTTTATACCCAAAACTTCATATTCTGAGCTTCATTGAATCCACACATTGCCTTCTTGCTGTGCTACAATTTTGAGGTCTCCAAACTATATATGTTCTTCGATAGATTCCTTATCAGAAACACGATTTGTCAGAGTTCAAAGAAAATGTGAGGAACATTGTTTTAAAAAGAAATATATATTTAGCCTTTTGGAGCATTCCAAAGCACGAGCATTGGTCTAAACTGACTTTTACTGACTTAAGCTAGTCAAGACAATTTCAATACTCTCCTCCAGATACAGGATTTGTGACAGCCAGGCAGACTATTCTTTTAATCACTACTTCAAATACAAACCCACTGTAACTCTAAGCATTCTGCTTTAGATATCCAAACTAATTTGGCTAGTCCTGCTAGTCATCCAGTAGTCATACAGCAGTCATAACAACAGTCTTGCACTCTGCATTCTGACCTAACTGTTGGAAACAATTCAAAATGTTTGTAAATTATCTATATAGCCTTACATGGATAAAGACCCGGCTATAAAATAGTCCTTTCTTAAGCTCTGGCATGGCTGCTATGTGTCTCTGGGACTGTGCACATGAAGTTCGCAAGATAAGGCATCTCAGAAAGGGATTCCCAGTTGTCATTTATTCTTGAATTAGTCTCTTCTTGTGCTTCTTAAAAAACAGGAATTCTCTAAAGGACACAAGAAATTCAATGTGTTTCACGCTATCTCTTTGGCAGAAAACCATTCCCTAGCTCCTTGGAACAAGACACAAAACAATCAAAATCTTATATTAAAGATGAGAGTGTGATTATCTTGTAGTTTTTTCACATTCACAGCTCACCAGCTGGCTGGGCGGGGGGGAAGTGTAATTCTTGTTATCTTATAGTACAAAATAGCATTAACAACTTGAAAGATTCCAGAAAGGAAAAAAAATTAAAACCCCAGAAGCAACATTCTTTGAAGACCTTCTTGCAAATACCTACTGAAAAATGTTACAAGCTCCTCCTTTCTGGTACTTAGCTAGCAATTTAAGCTTTGCCAATACATGCATCACTAAAATGCCTAAGGAGATTTCATTTCAGTTTTATACAAACACGTGTCAGAATTTGGAGTGGTAATGACCACTGTGCCTTAAATAGTGTAACTCTTTCCATTCTAACCCTGCTTACTTCTACATAGTGTGTTCAGTCATTTTTAACTTCCTCAAACTATCACGTCTTGGGCTGAAATTTTCCATTAATGTATTCTTTTTTGAAAGCTTATTCAGAGACTCAGCAATTACAAGAAGCAACAAATATTGCATGCTGTTACATGCTGGTTTTACTGGTTTGTTTTGTCCAGGCATATTCTAGAACTGAATAGTATATGTTGGTATACAAAGACTTTAATGTATTGCCCTGTGCATAAATACGCATTTCTACATGTATCAGAACATACACTAATGAACTGATTCTGAATATCTCACTTTAAAAATAGGTTAAAGTCCACAGGATCCAGGGAGGGAAACAAATTTGCCAGATTTCACAACAGTTTTGAAAAAAAATAAAAAGCTGGTGAAATATTTCACTAAGGATGGATATACGGTACAACTAATTTAATTGCGGGATTAAAATGATGGAAAAAATGAATACTCAAGACAGATATCCTGCAGCACCCTTCAGTCTCTTTTGTGAATACTACCAGGTGCCAAGAACTTGAGGACAATTGCTCTGCACTTGATCGCTTTAGTTCTGCCCCGTGCTGTGTTAACACGATGAAGTTTAGTGACACTATTCATATTGCCACAGTTGCAGAATGAATTGCAAATTACAATGCATTGAAGCTGTGCAGATTCGCACAATCCTAATGCATATAAAGGATCCCTACTGAGGTAAACTTCTCCCGTGGCATTTTCCTGAGAACTTCTGGTGCATTAAAAAAAAAAAAATCAGAAAGGAATCAACCACTACTTAGTTGAGTAAATTGGGAACCATCAAAACTAGGCAAAGCAGATTATAATGCAGAGAATGATGCTCATGCAGTCTAATGCTGGTATCACCCACAGCACTTCACACTGAGGTGAATTAACAAGCTATGGTAATCTGAGAGAAATGTATACCAGAAACAAACAGGAAGTGACTACAGGGACTTGGCACTGTCAAATGTCACCATATGGAAAAGGTTAGAAACTTTTTGAAGACTCAGTTCCTAAATGGCTGGTGTTCTCCGCTAAGGCAAATAAAATCACAGTAGGGAATTAAATTAATTTACATTTATTGCTCTGTAATGATTTAGGATCTCTAAAAAAATACACTAAGGCCTCAGATAAAAAAATTCTAGTAACAACTCTTGCCATTTAACTGAACAACACCATATTATCTCCATTAATTGTAACACACATGTTTCTGAACATCTCCCATGTTACAGGACTTTCATTACTAACAAAAACCACTGGGGTAAAGAGAGGAAGAAAGCATTCTCCCACATACCTTACAAGTGTATTTATCTTGCTCAACACACAACATTTTCTTGCATTTCCTGATTTATACTTTCTACTCCAGAATGTCTGCTTCATCCAAAAATAGGTCCAGGCCAAATACCAAACACAGATTTGAGTGCACAACACATATCAAGCAGAGCTTTTGCATTAAGTGGACATGAACCCATTAAAGTATGAAGCCAGGTCAGTGAAAAAAGTGCTATTCTTCATATACACTTTTTAGCAGAGTACTGAAGACAAGAGTAGGAACTGTAACTATGTTCATCTGACAACTCTACTTCCAAGTATCCAGGGACTATTTCACTTATTAATCTCATGCCCATCCTCCAGGTGAGTAGAATTTAAAAAGCAAAAGTGTCAGCTCTAATTTGAACCTTCCCTTCTCAACATGTTCCAGCTATAAAGAACTAAAGCAAGGCCATTTTATTAAGGAACGTACTTTGCACTAGTGGTTAACTTTAAAGAAACTAGAAGCCAGCTGATGACAGGCAGTTTTCAGGCTGCAGCCCCAGGAACTGAAGTCATCTGTTTAAGGACGGCACTGACGCTGTCTTAACCAGCATCTTTAAAAGTGAAGGAGCCAAGTCTAACAGAGGTGAATGGAGAACTTTCCATGACTTCAATATCCAATATAACCCTGTTAGTACATCATCATATATAGTGCTTCAAAACTGTCTGACTACAGTTTTCCAAAGTTCTCAAAAAACCAAAATGTGTATTCTTAAAATGTTTTTCACCAAGACACTTTTTGTGTACTAAATATTCAGGTCCCCCAGAATGAGGGAAAATGGTGAGTAGACATGACCAAACCAAGAATTGTTTCAATGCTCTCTATTAGGGATTTTGGCTCAAAACTGTTCAAACTTCACAGGGTACCTGTCACCTATCTATTCCCTTGCATTTCCTTTAGGGAACACATACAAACTCCAGAGATGCAGTAGCTTCCAGGATGAGGTATAAAGATGCTGTCTTTAATCTCACAAAATCAGTTTTGGTCCTGACTCCCCTGAAGACATCTAATGCTACAGTGTCATTCTATAACCAAGCATGGGCTTGGACAAACAGTTCCTAGAGACAAACAAAATGTTAGTCCTTTGCACCACAACTTGTTCTCTCCTCCTCAAGTTTGCAGACACCAAAACATGTTGATCTTCAAGGTTTCTGTTTGGGGTAATTGACACAAATTCCCTTAAAATACTCTAAAAATGTATGGAACTGATATGCATAAACTAAAAATGCACCCATAACAGAAGTTACAATGATGTCCGGCCTTATCACCCAGCTGTTTCTCTTAGCAATTGACTGTGAATGTAGTTCCACTGAAATCAAATGAGCAGTCTGCTGAGAAAGTTGCTATTCACTGTGGGCAAGCTGCTAGAAAACTGGACAACAGTCTTCTAAATAGAACTGAGTATATGATTAGCGTATCACAAACAAGCAATAAACTACGGTGTAAGTACATCTGCCAATATAGTATTCTTGCTTTTCATTTTCTCATTCTGTTTTTGACCTCTTACCCTCAGTCAAGTAATTTGTTTTATTTAGGAAAAAGAGAGGAAAGTTTAAAAACTCCCTTTGAGCATTACAGATGTTAGAAACCTTTAGTCTTCTGTTTGGGCTAGTAAAAGAGATTTTCTCTTGTACATAGATTTGCTAAATCTTATTATACACACGTTAAAAAAAATCCACTCCTGAGCAATTCTGTCTGCAAAGTATCACCATATGGTAGCTTTCACAAATGATGAACTGTACCAAAACATCTAAAAATAACATCTTCCTTAAGTAAAATAAAAACAATTACCAGCAGAGACTTTTGGGTATAGTTCTGAGCTAAAGAATCAATATGTTGCTGAGATGCCTCAAGTAAGTAAACAAGCAATCTCTGGAGAAGAATAGCACAGCCTTAAATGGCCCACATGCATCAATGATAAATGCAATATACATGTTTTATGTTTTTTCAAAAGTCTATTCTTAGATGTAAGACAAACCTAATCCATTTAATTAAAACCGTAGCTTACAAACACATCCACCGAGTAAGTGAAGCTTAACAAATCTAATTTGAATGAAAGGGACTAGCTGGGTAAAAGAGCAGCTCCCTGATGTTCCCTGCTCTAGTGGTTTCATGTAACCACTGATCACCAACTACTACAACAGCAAACATACAACACTCTTAAACTAAACGGGAGTTGTCTGTCTAAATATAGCTACTTTTAAATAATGCATCATGAGTTATAAAATAAAGTGCTACTGAATTATTTAAAACGAGTCTCATCTTTAACAATGATATATCACTTTTAATTAAATGGAACGACATTTATATTTTGAGTTGTATTGTAAATTGCAACCAGTAAAGCAACACTTTATGACTCAAATTATGTCAGCAGACAGTTTTTCCTATATACATCTGATTCACAGAAATAGAACTGAGATGCAAACTAAAATAAGCAAAAGCATGACTTAGAGAGTTGTCCTAGATCTTCAGGTGACCCCAGCTCTATACTCACTCACAGCCCTCAGATACAGAGTATCCCACCACTCTGCAACACTTGGGCTGGGATCTCAAACTCACAAACATGTGTCTATAACATTAATAATCTGCATGTTTCCTTATGCAAATATCAACATATAACATTAATAATCTGCATGTTTCCTTATGCAAATATCAACATCTCAGGGCAAACCCTCAAATGCACTTAACACCACTACAGTTAATATAGGCATCATTGTTCTGTCACTTAAAACAATATGAGGACCACCACACAGAAGCTGAAAAAGTGTGTTAAAGCTGAAAGTTTCTGTAGGATGTTTCCAACACGATGCAACAGTTGTATATTGTCTACTAGCAACATTTCAGCCAGGCCTAAAATGTGCAAGTGCAAAATTAACACTCAGCAGTAATGGAGAATGACACAAAAAGTTTAGGAGCTTTCAGGGAAAAAACTGCTTTCCACCTCACATAATGGAATAATGCTACTGTTTAACTACCATGCTTTCTGTTCAAAGGTACGTAGTGGCACCTTTTGTACGTAGTGCATGAAGCAAAAGCTCAAGGGAAGAACAGCACCTATCCAACAAGACTCCACAAACTAACTTTAATGGGTTCTCTGTCAAGGAAGCAATGCCACATGACCTATTGTGCAGAAATTAAACTGTAAATTTGATCTGTCTGGGCCTGTAAGGAGTCACTTTGCCCCTCAAACCAGACACTTCCAGCAAAAACCCTGATCTTGATATCACTGCATCCATAAGCTCTCCCAAACAGAGTTTTGTGCAGACCCCATCACTGAGTGTGGATCACACTTTGGAGGAAGTCACGGGCTTCTTCTACAGAGAAAGTAAGAAAGAGCACTGGTCTAAGCAGACTTTTATTGACTTAAGCTAGTCAAGACAATTTCAATACTTCCCTTCAAATACAGGATTTGTGATAGCCAGGCAGTCTATTCTTTTAATCACTACTTCAGATACAAACCCACTGCAATTCTAGGTATTCTGATTTAGATATCCAAACTCATTGCTTTTATGCTTTCGAATGAATGATTGTTGATTTTACAGGGGGAAAAAAAAGTGATATAAATACATCATCCACAAAGAAAAGTTAATTACACTGGGACAACTTCAGCAGTCCGAGACAGCCAAAAATATGCATTAAGCTGAAATTTTGACAGCTGCTTTACGTATCCAGCCCCACGAGCGAGGATGACTATAAGTTTACTCCTCTTTCTTTCCGCGAGGTGCCTTTCAAACTGGGAGCCGCGTCTCCCTCCTTCGCGGCGCTCCCGCTCCCGAACCTCGGTGCCTGCCGCTCTTGCGGGGCGCACGGCGGCGGCCCCGGCACCGGGGCTGAGGAAGAAAGGGAGGGTGGATGCGTGGGGACACGAGAAGTTGGTGAGGAAGGGCTCTCTGAGCCAGCCCACCCGCGCCGTGGGGCGGCAGGGCGGGATCCCCGCGGCAGCGGTGCCCGCCGCCGAGGAAGAGGAGCTGGAGGGAAGAAGGGAGGGAGGGAGGGAAGGAGGGAGGCAGTCCGCCGCTTCCCCCACACCCAGGACGCCCGGCAGGGCAGGGCAGCTGCCGGTCGCCGGGGCAGGCGGCTTCCCCTCCGGCCCCGCGGAGCCCCGCCGCCCCGGGGGTCTCTTCCTGCCAGCCGGGGACAGATGTGGCCGAACAGCTGGACGGGGAGGAGGGGAGCGGGAAGGAAGGAAGAGGCACGGCTGCCTCACCCCCCCGCCGCCGCCGCTCCCGGGGATGCGGGCGGGATGCAGCCGCCGC